>CM062293.1:532449335-533693821 GCA_031216915.1 Pictodentalium vernedei
GCTTAGAATGTTTTATTTTATAACGGCCGAAAAGCACATCAAACACTCGGAAGTCGGAATTGTAATTCATTTCTTAAAGAAGAAGAGAGAATATCTTGCCACTGCACTGTGTTAAATAGTGGCAATCGCCAGGATATTTACTAATACGTTTTGCTGAATGCGGCAGTTGATGAACATCGTTGCCCGTGCATAAACTGCACACAACAGTGATTGTGGTAGGCAACAAGGTAAAACTCTAAGCCTATGAAATTACGCCTTGCATAGAAACTACGACGAACTTGCCAAAATGGTGGACACAGTAAATTTATTCCACCAGCGATACGGTTCGAAACTTTGATGTTTAATAATTAAAAATAATAACATTGAAAACTAGAGATAAGTATCTCCGATTATAGAAAATAATCATACGCACAGTAGTATTACTTTCAAAAGTAGTGCTATCCCACAGAGAAGAGCTGAGGCAACTGACAGAATTCGATAAACATCGTTTAACCCAAAACGATCACGCCACACACATTTATTCCCAGATAGTTGTTCGTAGTGCACAGTAAACCCTTTAACCATTTTTTCCGGACCAGGATCGTGATACGACCTGAACTCATAAAGTTGATCGTTATTCAGGGAATTTCTTAGGTAGACCAATTAATATTTTCAACGAGCAGCCATAAATATTGATTCGTCTTTTCCCACGTATCCAATATAGACTCTACCGGTTGATGGCTCTGAACTGGCAAAGAAAATACCATCAGGGTCCAACGGGTTAAAATGTTCAACGCAAGTCAACTGATTTGTAAAATGTTCTACTCATTTCGTATTATTTGAATCTGGTTCACCACAATCCAGGATAAAAGGAATACCAAAGTATAATGTTACACACGATAGTTTACGTACAGTTGATGGTTTTGGCAACGACACACCTGTTCTGTTTCATCTAATCTCGAATTTCGCTACATGAAGCATTGCACAAACATTTTATGCTGCTTTCATATGCAAAGGAATTTTGGTCAGAATAAAAACGTGACTCAGTGTAGTCTCCGTGCATTATCGGTTGTATATTTTCATCATCGAATTATTTCTATCTGATGTGTAAGTTTGATGCTAACTAAACACATTTGGCATATCTGTTTTATCATAAATTAATTACGCCTCTAATATAACATACATTTCGATCTAGAAGCCATAAATCATGTACGAGCAAGGTAAATTCTGAACAGAAGAGGCAACATGGAAAACCGGACATAGACAATGTTAACAACCCATCCAATAATTGCGTGCAAGTGAATATTCTTGTCTTATCCAGGCCAAAATCGTGTGGCCAAAACTAATGTTTTTTATACCACGACTGTTTTGTGTATTTAAGTTACCCGAGGTAATACAGACATCAAGAAGTGTGCTACATGTAAGGGAGCAAACAGTGTCAAGCAAGAATGCAAACAAACCGCCGAAGGTGATACTTTCCTTTACAAATATAGATTAATCCATTTAATTTAAGGTTAATAGTTGGATAAATTACAGTACACAAGTTGGTTAAAGAACGGTGGCGGAAATCAACGACCCTTGTTGGAGTTATTTATGTATGTATTTCACACGCACCTTCTTCGCTCGTGAGATACCGGAAAGACTCCACGCGGGTTACTGATGCTGTCACCCGTACTTCATTAACACTGTGTTCTGCCCTTATTTTTTCTTGCCACTCGGAATTTTTCTCGATTGATATTACTTCATTTTTATCCGATTTTCACAAAATGCTGAAAGAATACGTGTCAATATGGTAATTATGTGGCAGTGTGATAATTACACTTTAATTAAATCTTTCATAATTTATTTACAAATTGGCTCTGAAGATTGAAATAAGATATTTAATTATTTATTTAATATTACAGGATTAATTATATTTGTTTGCGCTGAGTCTTTGCGACTTGGTTGTGTTTCGGGTTAAGGAGGTTTTGTGAGTTGTTCTCATCCGTGCTGTTTCAGTTCGGTTTGTTGGCGGGACATCTTATTTTGGCTGTCAGTATGTCAGTACCCTTTTAATGTGGAGGCTTTGATTTCAAATTTGAAGAGAACCTTTGTCAGTTCGATTTGGTAAGATAATTTATTTAATTCTTTGTAAAACATATATCAATAGTATGTACATCTGTTGTGTGATTGACATTTTAGCCTCGATCAACCCGCAGATGAACATACATTGAAAAGTATGAGAATTCTCCTTTTTGGCGATTCTAAATAACAAGCCTTTCATTCCATCAACTGGGTACTGAAGTTTGTTTATCTTATTTTTTCAGGGTCATTAATAATTATTATATTGATGATGATGGTGGATGTTTAACTTGTGAATTGTTTGATGGAAATAATTTTGCTGAATTGAAGATGGATGTGTTAATAAATAAAGAACTGTGATGTGAACATGTAAATATAAACTTCAGCAGGAGTTCCGCAGTTTTATCGGAGCAATGATAAACCTACCACCCACTCTGCGATAATTATTATGCCTTGGAAATGATCAAGGATTTGCCAGACGAGCTGAAGACAAAATCAGAAGTTGATTGGCATTGACAAGGGGTAATTATGCTGTTTATTGATTGGTGATTCTACACCTCTTGCAACACATTGTGAGTCGTATTCAAAGTGTCGGGCCAACAATCTAATTATGTAAGGAATTCGACGCTGTTTTGAAATGGAACCAGTCAAGCCCTTAAATAGTCCATCCCTTGTATTTTAACTTACTCGTCGCCCTTAATCCTTTTGAACGCCAGGGGCCGTTTTTGTCCGGCCGGGTCACTAGCTACGTCATAATGTCATTAAGGGGGGTGAATCCAACTTAAATGTGTGGTGTAGACCAATCAATATTTTCAACGTGCAGCCCTAAGGCTGCACGTTGAAAATATTAATAGGTCTACCCCTAAATAACAAATATGGACTCTTCTTATTGCTACCATGGAACTGACATGGACGATACCACCAGGGTGCAAACAGTTAAGTATTCCACCGCTTGTATTTAGACTTACACGTCTGAAATATTTCAATTGGTTAGAAAAGCGAACCTAAGGTTCACTTTTCCGACCATCTCATGTATTCCAGACGATCCCGAGTTCGATCCCCGTCTGGGACGATCCGCGTTGTGTCCTTGGACAAGGCACGTTATCCCGGTTGCCTACATGGGGGCACGATGGCGCCGTGTACTAAGGCGTACTGCGCGTCGACGGTGCACATGTCTTCAACAGCTGTAACCCTGCTTGAGCGGGGCTTGAACAGAGTTAGAATGTTGAGGAGCTGACAGTTGCTCGTCGATGCTCGGTGGTTCTCTCCGGGTACTCCGGGTACTCCGGCTTCCTCCACCCGTAAAACTGTTACGGTCACGATTAGCCATTGTGCATAAGTATGTGACCTTAAACACCATTAAATAAATAAATAATTCCAGACGATCGCATCTAAAAATATCATAAACATTTATTTTCATTGAATCAACGGACGAAATGCAACGGCGCTCAATCGACATTTGAGACTTACCACAGCTGCAGTTTTAAGATTACGCCGCCAAGTATCACTAATTGTAATAACATCTTGTTGGTTTCAAGGTAAATTTAATGCTTAATATTAATTGTAATACCCATAACTTAAGAACGAAATAACATCTGTAGATATCAGTGAGAGAATGAACATCATGTTATATCAAACGTTTTCTGCGGAAATTCTCCGCGAAAAGTGGAATTACAAGATGCCATGTTGGTCTCAGAGTTTGGGTCCTATCATGTCGAATATTGCTGTCGGTGGTGGACGTCAATGTACCGGTATGATGACTGAGAACGAAGGAATTGTTTTTATTGTTACTTTTTGTTTTGCTTTTCGGTTTTGTATGTGTTTGTGGAGACGGGGGAACTTAAGTGATAATACATATACATTTACATGACTTATCTAATAGTGTATCCAGCCAAGTGTAATAGCATTTACATTATCAAACGCCAAGGATTGGGGGGCGGGGGGGGGGGGGGGGGTATCGCGTTCTCTGACCCGACTTCAGCTTGGTGTGGTGGTGGGAGTGGGAGGGTGGGTGAGTGGAAAGGTTTCATGCTGACGTTCCAGAGATCGAGTTTTATAGAGATACGATGTTGCGTTATTATCTTCGGTTCGCTTAACAGTTTTCACGTTGTTCAAACAAAAAGTAAAACCAATTAATTTATCATTGTTTGCGCAAAAAGAATTGAGGTTAGAAGCATCTAACTCTGGAATTTATTTCACGAGACCTTGCTGTTCAGTCAATATAGTAGGTAGGTAATGGATCCGAAAGGCACTTCGTCGGCTGAGTGCTAGAATGGTCTATGTCCCATAGGGGAGATAATATACTGTCCCATGGGGGACATAGAACATTCTAGCATTCAGACGACGACTTGATGACGAAAATAGATTGCAATACATCAGGGTTAGATTAACAAAACAGCACAATCTGTCATCATTATAAACTAAGTAGTTCTTTGTGATTTAACAGGTGAATATCAAGGCTGAAGCGAATAACCATCTTAGCTATTTGTCTGAGATCTAATAATCTGGACAAACAAAACATCAGTTGCCCGTTGTTTTTTCAAGTAGACCGATAGACGAAAAAAACGGTGTAGACTTGACTTACGAATATAAACTTTAAAGGCGCAGGCAAATATTGTTATCATGGACCGTGATTTTTCAAGAAATGTCATTGAATATGGTTTTTAGGGACCTGCGAATTGCTGATTTAGATCGAATCGAATATCAAATCGAATTTGTGAAATCGAATCGAACTTCGAATCTAAACATAGTTAATGGATACGTCATTAAAAGAAACATTTTTGTTTCGAAAATAATAACTCTGATTATCAAAAGACACAGAGTTATGTAGAGTGTCCAAACACTTGCCACACTATAATTGGGATACAAACCAGTATTAAAAGACACAGAGTTATGTAGAGTGTCTCAACACTTGCCACACTATAATTGGGATACAAACCAGTATTAAAAGACACAGAGTTATGTAGAGTGTCTCAACACTTGCCACACCATAACTGGGATACAAACCAGTATTAAAAGACACAGAGTTATGTAGAGTGTCTAAACACTTGCCACACTATAATTGGGACACAAACCAGTATTAAAAGACACAGAGTTATGTAGAGTGTCTAAACACTTGCCACACCATAATTGGGATACAAACCAGTATACTAAACACTTGCCACACTATAATTGGGATACAAACCAATATTAAAAGACACAGAGTTATGTAGAGTGTCTAAACACTTGCCACACTATAATTGGGATACAAACCAGTATTAAAAGACACAGAGTTATGTAGAGTGTCTCAACACTTGCCACACTATAATTGGGATACAAACCAGTATTAAAAGACACAGAGTTATGTAGAGTGTCTCAACACTTGCCACACCATAACTGGGATACAAACCAGTATTAAAAGACACAGAGTTATGTAGAGTGTCTAAACACTTGCCACACTATAATTGGGACACAAACCAGTATTAAAAGACACAGAGTTATGTAGAGTGTCTAAACACTTGCCACACCATAATTGGGATACAAACCAGTATACTAAACACTTGCCACACTATAATTGGGATACAAACCAATATTAAAAGACACAGAGTTATGTAGAGTGTCTAAACACTTGCCACACTATAATTGGGATACAAACCAGTATTAAAAGACACAGGGTTATGTAGAGTGTCTAAACACTTGCCACACTATAATTGGGATACAAACCAGTATTAAAAGACACAGAGTTATGTAGAGTGTCTAAACACTTGCACACCATAATTGGGATACAAACCAGTATACTAAACACTTGCCACACTATAATTGGGATACAAACCAGTATTAAAAGACACAGAGTTATGTAGAGTGTCTAAACACTCGCCACACTATAATTGGGATACAAACCAGTATACTAAACACTTGCCACACTATAATTGGGATACAAACCAGTATACTAAACACTTGCCACAATATAAATGGGATACAAACCAGTATACTAAACACTTGCCACACTATAATTGGGATACAAACCAGTATACCAAACACTTGCCACACTATAATTGGGATACAAACCAGTATACTAAACACTTGCCACATTATAAATGGGATACAAACCAGTATACTAAACACTTGCTACACTATAATTGGGATACAAACCAGTATACTAAACACTTGCCACACTATAATTGGGATACAAACCAGTATACTAAACACTTGCCACACTATAATTGGGATACAAACCAGTATACTAAACACTTGCCACACTATAATTGGGATACAAACCAATATACTAAACATTTGCCACACTACAATTGGGATACAAACCAGTATACTAAACACTTGCCACACTATAATTGGGATACAAACCAGTATACTAAACACTTGCCACACTATAATTGGGATACAAACCAGTATACTAAACACTTGCCACACTATAACTGGGATACAAACCATTATACTAGCTATTGAATTAAACTAGAATTGTCGACTGTGTAGTTTCGAAACCGCTGCAATAAACATTTTTAAACGAACCTGGCTGATAGGGCTGATACCTCACTGTTATCACATGTTTTCTTGGTAAACATGAAGAATAGCGGACCCAACAAATTATGCAAAAATTACCAACTTTTCCCAGCTTTTCATGGTTTCCCTACATTCTCTAGTGTTTTTCTTTATATATTCATAAATTTGGGGGAATAAAAATCACTTTTTAGCTTGTTTTTACTAGTTTTTAACTTCCGTGACGAAGCAATTCAACTTGCGCGTCAACCATCTTTACTATCCGAAAGTGTGTGTTCGATTTTGAAGCCCACTTGTTCTGCACCGATACCACAAGGAGAAGTCGGTAAGTACAGCGGTTTTTACGTAATTTTCCATGTTGGATTCACTTTTTTTCATTGTTAAGGTAAGTTATTATGTAATAAATATCACCACGCTCGACGGGTTAGGGCCAGTCTAGCAAGGGTTCGGGTTAGCTAACCCGACCCCTTCCTACACTGACCCTAATCAGTCGAACACGGTGCGATTTCCTGAACTGATGTGATACTGAATTCCCCACAAATGGGAGGAGACGCTCACCGTGACGTCACATGTTTGACAGTTTGCGCTGAAAGAACGTCGCTGTTGATAAACACGATCAGACGACTTTTCCGTGCCTCTCTTACGGGAAGGAAAAACTTGGTAAATAATGTCTAAATGTATTAAAAACTCAGGGTTTTGAAAAGTTGGGAAAAGTTGGTAATTTTTGCATAATTTGTTGGGACCGCTATTCTTCATGTTTACCGTTTTCTTAACTCGTTTCAAATCGGATCGACTCCATTGAGTCGTGAAGCCATTTGTTTTAAAATGCGGAATGATTAAAAGGAAACGATAATTCAGCGCCGACTTGAGTCCATCCCCTTGTAAATTAAAGAGTGCTTTACTTCTGTTTATATAATAAACAGAAGTATTCTTTTAGAAAACCGATGCTTTTGACGATATATCCAGTAACTGTGATCGAACAGAACAATACCCAAAATAAAATAATGTGATCATGTTGTGGAACAAATCATTTATTAAAGCTGAACAGCTAAATTAATTTTCAAAGTTCAATATTTTTTATAAATAGTCACTGGTCATAATGCACAATAAGTTGAAATGAACAGTTGTATCGGTGACAGTGTAACACTGCTACCGCCACAAGTCAGTTACGTTTCTACTCAGAACAATACTCAATATAAAATGATGTGATCAATTCCAATTTGTAAACATTCACGGCTATGGACGAAGTATATTAAAAAATATTCGAATTTCCTATTTCGAATCGAATGGAATCGAATATTGACTTTCAAATCGAATTTCGAATGGAATTTCGAATTTTCGCAGGACCCTCATGGTTATGTATAACTTGCTGCTTTTTTTGTTGAAATTTTGTAATGACTTTAAGGCTCTCATGCTGTCTGTTTTAAATTTATTGATAAACAACAAACGGCTTTTGTCATTTGGGCGTTGAATGTCCCGCAGAGTAAAGTACTACGAATTTAAAAGCGACATTTTTTATTGATACGATCGCGATCAGGGGCCAATACTATAAAACTTTTATAATTGTATTTTCTAGTGTTTTCTTTTGTTCCTATTAATATAAATAACTAAAATGGATCATTAGCAAATCATTACCAACTGGCATATTGCCACATCTTTGAAAATGCTAATGATAAATTTTAATCCATTTAAAGTCATAACTAGAAAATGCAATTCTAGAAAATACAAATATAACAGTTCTATAGTATTGACCCTTGGTTGCGAAACATTTACATAAAACAAAATAATGAAAAACCAATAAGATTAAAGGATAACCAACGAAAATGACATCTTGGAATCAATGTTGGAGCAAATCTCTTCCAATGTGGAATACTACAATGGTGTAGAAAGAAACGCGGAAATATACCTTCGATCGCATCACGACCAGTTCACGATCCGATCGAAATTATCTGTCTGATTATATGACCAAAGAAATCTTAACAAATCAAAGCTGAATCAGAAAATACAAACGAATACGTAAACATTTCTCGTCTCTTTCCCAATAAAGACAGTCTAGAGTTGTATGTGCAGAACTGCCACACGTGTTTCAACCCGATTAGGACTAATTCACGAACCGGTCGAATTTCTAGATCCGAGTTTGAATTACAGTTCACCAATCGTCTTGATCCATTCCTTAACTACGAACACACCTGAAACACATCTCAGTTGAGCCTTTTACTGGTAGAGTGCAAAATAATCTTAGTCGCCTCAGTTAGTTCAAACGGATTTGTCTTGTTATAATCTATGGGAGAGTGCCCTCTCCCATAGATTATAACAAGGCAAATTATTACAGACTAAATTATTTTGCTTCAAAAGTCATACAAGGTAAACCAACGTAGTATAGAATCTTTATTTTGGCGTACCTGTATTAGAGAATAAAACCCAAATATGGGATTCCAAAACTCTACCAGTGAAACATTGTTCGTATTCCGCTGTTAATGGGGTTAATTTGAAATCATGGACAATAAGTCACCAATTTTGAGATCGATCTTAACATGGCGCTCATTACATAACAACTTTGGTAGATGCCCAATGTAATAATTGTCATATGAAAAAGCTGAATACATACATTTTGGTTTTCAATATGGAATTTGTACTTCTTTATCTTACCTATAAATAAAATTGAATACGTGTTCCAGGATAGTGTGAAAGACAGCATCAGAAAAACAGTCTGTGTCATTTGAAACTTGCCACACCTCCCCAAATCTCTCCAGAGGCTTTCAATGCTAATGTTCTTTAATCTCTCGGAAATTAGGTTGTCATCTAAAATAATTCCTGAAGGATTCGTCTCCTCTCTGGAATCTAGTCCCTTTAGCTTAAGGATTTTCGAGTTCAGTGGACACATGCCTTTATTTGAGACTGCCATTTCTTGTTAGCCTGTGCAGTACTTGCTCCAATAAGAATGAGTTTGATCACAGTTCTTCTGTATATGCGAATTAATTTTGTTGCAATGAAACGTGCCCACTGAAGAATAATTATGACTCGACAAACTGTGGCGGTATACCACACGAATAAACAATATACAAGACAATTAATGACAGGGATAACAGCTGTCGTAAGTTCATATTTTCAGATGATAACGAGAATTAGTTCACTGCGAAAACCCAACCAGAGTGGAGTTATCCACATTTGCACATATTTTGTGAGCGGTTTGAAAGAGGAGAAGAAACGTAAGAGCTAAATCCATTCGGTATATAGGTGTTTATTTATTTATTTATTTGGGAAAGACGAAATTCACCAGTTCTAACCCTGCTTGTGTGGCGTTACTACGTTGAGGAGCCTAAAAGTTGCTCGCCGTTGCTCGGTGGCTCTCTCTCGGTACTCCGGCTTCCTCCACACATAAAACTATCCGACTCGAGAGCAGCGCCACCGTGCCCCCTCCCTCGCCCCCACACACGTTAAGTGCATATAGGTGTTATTGGGTTTCTTGGGTTTCAACATACAAATTATATAACGAATTCCTACTAACACGCTTGCATGGGTTTTCGTTTTCAGCTTACTGTTTGTAAACAGTGATAGATTATAAAGTAGATATTTCCAGAAAGCGTTCACACAGCAGTCAATTCCTGGAACCAATACATCTGAGTTTTGAAAATAAGACTTTGGCACTCAACAACTCGTACAAGCCCAACATCAGTAATTACCATGACTAGAGGATGGGCAGTTATAAATAGTCATCGTCACCCGAGTGCTAGAATGTCCTATGTCCCATATGGGACATAGGACATTCTAGCACCCAGGCGACGTCACGCATCGCCCTCCTATCCACATAATTAGATGTATGACTAGAAACGAAACTGCTTCAATGACTTTTTTATTCTAACTATCACCTGGACCGTCAGTATTGGTTCACTTGCTGTACAGGAACATCTGTGCATAGCCCCCGAATGAAGCAAGGCGCCATCGGCAATGCTTTAGCATGGAACCTTACACCACTCAAAGGATATTTGATATATATTTGATATATTTTATTCACCTGTATGCAGAAAATAAAACACAATTTACATATTATGTTCAAATCACAATACAGAAATCAAACCAATACGTTTGAGACTGTCATTGACTTGGTGAGGTGTGTGGACTGGAATGTTTCCAATAATTTTGGTTAAAGTATTTTCTAAGTGATAGCTCTATCGCTCTTTCCGCCGATTTTTGTGAAATTCTCCTTCCATAGATGGGCTATTATAATCCCACCCTCGAAATGATTTGAGGGGGGAGGGGTATACTGGATTGCTTGCGTCTGTTCATCAGTATGTCTAATCGACAGTCCACCCGTCTATCTCTCTGGACAGATATTAAATATCTTAGGAGGTGTGGCCCAACACCAAATATTTCCATTGTCTGAGTATCGGGTATTGTTTCCTTTAGTGGTAATCCATGTGTCCTTAAGTGGTAGTGGGTCGAGTTTGCAACAACGAAAAAAAAAACACTTAAAGAACAATTCTAAGGTTGTCCGGATCCATATCTCAGCAGTTGGTGGGTGGATTTCAACGAAATGCGGTTTGTGGCGAGGCGGTACCAAAATGTGGAGGAATACACCGGGCCATGACCGTGCTCTTGTGTACGCTAGTCCTCACCGATATTTTTTACAACTGATATAAGTCTGAAGGAAAAGTGATCAAAAAACAGTCCAGCACCGATTTCTGAACAGCACCGCCCGACAGAATATTAATAATGATGGCGGAATAAAATCATATTCACGAAATGTTATTACAGTCACTGGATATCAAACCACTCATACACAGGCCCATCCTTCCGCGAAGTGTCATATCGATTAACCCATTCACTCGCGGGTTTCGTTGTGTGTTTATTACACGCCATCATGTCTATAAAATCAGCTATTGGAAGGACACTAAGCAATTCATTTGACAACTATCAACAAAACTATCAACAAAAAGAACACATTTTAACGCCATCCAAATTTGCGAGTGGAACCCCTGTTACTATTTCATCCCTGAGTTTCAATGTGTTCTATGTGCCTACTGACAAAAAGAACACATTGGAACTCAGAGGACGATTTTCAGCTATCCCCAGCGATTCATCTTGTAATTGCGGCGCACTATTTGTAGAAAATTCCAGGAACTTTTGATTCTATTTGAAAATAGTCCGTCAATGTTTTCCATTCCGCAAATATGTACGGAACAAATTCTAATTTCCTCATGGTTTTGTGTTGCTGTAGACGGGGAGTTCATAGAACATGCGTGTAATGAATCGGGTTTCTAAATACCTTTTGAAATACGAAGCCTAGATTTTCCAGATCAGAAAGAAATGGATGAATAAAAAAAGAAAAGCTCGAAACTACTTTAAAACGGCAACCAATTGAAAACCACGAGTCTTCTAGTGGCTCTCTCCGTCCATTTCATAATGAGAAAATCTGTAACCAATCAATCCACGCGTAGATGAAATACAAATATTTATTCCGTTTTGTTCACTTTAAAACCTTTGATATTTTATTTTCATATTAATCAGTGATAAATAAAGCCTTCCGTCAATTTCATTGGTCAATTTCAAAACTAGACAATTTGATTGGCTGAACAAAATACAACTGGGCCACATTTTCATAATTTGCATAATTAAAGTTGGGAGCTTTCATTGGTCAATTTCAAAACTGGACAATTTGATTGGCTAAACAAAATACAACTGGGTGACATTTGCATAATTTCAGTAGGGAGAATTTACGTTATCTATCCTATTTAGGGTGGGTTATATTGTATTAATCTTTTACCTACAAGAAAAACACCATTCATTTTTTTTTTATATTTTCACTTTTTGCTTCCGAAACATAGGTTATGAACCGTCATTGGAACGAGCTCGACGAGCTCGTTCCAATGAGGGGTCATAACCTATGTTTTGGAAGCAAAAAAATGAAAATTTTTAGTTATACGTGGATGTTTTTTTCCAAGTGCCGTCTGCAACTCAGGTTAGATGATGGGTTAAAAAGTCATACTAAGTGGCTAATTTGTGCGTGTGTGTGTCATGTGAAGCCCCAGTCACACCGAGCGTTCGCATGCCTCTCGTTCGAAAAATGGGGAAACGAAGTTACTTGCGAGCAGAACGTGTAAGAAACGCAGTTAAACGCACTTGAACGTAGTTGAACGAACACCTAAAAATCGTGCGAGTTGAAACTTCAAACTGTTTCAAAGTATTGCTCGTTCTGGAAAAAAAATCCATACGAGCAAAACGTAAAAGTAACGTATCATAAAAGAGTCTTAAACGAGATATAAACGAGAAACAACGAAATGCAACGAGCCATGCGTGACTTCAACGAGTAATGATTTGGACTCCAGCAGCATTCTGTAAATCATTGGCATTTAATTGAAGTGCTGCATTCATTAGCTGAAGCTGTTTAAGTTGATGAATATTTGCCATTTTATTTCAAAATTGTAGAAAAAAGAAGGAAAAATATCTCTGGCTATGTAGAAAATCGGAATACAAGTGATGCAAATCTGCTGCCCAGCAGCTATATATATATATATATGGATCCAGAGAACGAGATGAAGCGAAACACAAACGAGACAAAAAACGAGGGCAACGTGCAGAGCGAGAGAACAGCGAGTTAGAAACGCAACGAACGTACAGAACGAGTGACACGAGAAACGAACGTATCACGAGCGAGACACGAAACGAGTATAAACGTAAAAAACGAGACAAACGTAACAAAAACGTGATTAAAACGTGACACAAACGTAATAAAACGAGAAAAACGAAATACATACGAGATACGACCGAAATACAAACGAGCCAAACGTATCTACCAAAACGAGACTGAAACTTACTATAAACGTAATAACAACCAGACGAACGTAATTCGTAAGTCATACGAACGTAATTACACGTGACAGAAACGTGAAAGCGGACAAAATTGCTACATTTCACCCGAAACGAGCCAAAACGTGCATTTCTGGAAATTTTCACAAATTTTCACAAACGAGCGCCAACGAGCAAAACGTACTTTTGGTGTGACTGGGGCTTGATAAATAGAATATGAAATGAGTGTTTTTCTCAAATAATATTTATGAAACTCGTCCGAATTTTCCGTTTGGGCTCGCCAAAACGGAAAATTCTTAGACTGGTTTCATAAATATTATATAGGAAAAACACGCATTCCATATCCTCTATATATCAAAACTGTCAAATTGAAAAGGAATCAAAAGCAGATGTAAGTTGCTGGACGTCAGGGTTTAAAATGTGTTTGTTTCGCAGTTCTGTTCTTGTTGCTGCAATTAAAATATTCCACCCGCCGCTCGTTTAGTGAAAGTTTATGCTAACAGTGGTGACAATCTGACCCTAAAATATTATGTTTTGCAATTGCTAGTGTTTCGTTGTCTGGTTACTGACTTTCAGTTATTACTAGGGTAGAAATTGCACCTGGCGTTCATTCAGTGGACATCTCCGCTCTCGGTTGTGTTAATCTGAATTTTAAAGACTCGGTGGGGTTGGTATGTATTTGTCACGCAATGAAGCCTAAGACAATGAATTGTCTTCACGAATTAACAACGAGCCGTAACATTGCATACGGCTTGAAGTTGTAAATAATTAAATCTCCCAACACCGAGGATCTCCAACGCGTACCACTTTATAATGGATGTTAGAAACGAGTGTAGTGTATATGGGCGAGCTGAAACATTTTAACGATGACCTTTCCTAATAGTCTGGACGAGGTTCGTAACTATTTCTACCAACCGGGGACGAGTTCAGGATTCCACTGATTGTTTGATCAAAAACTCCACAAAAACATGTAGAAATAGATAGGCGAAACAAACAGTCGCTCTAATAAGTTACAACTCCGTGTTTTACTCCCCCGATTAACGAATCGACTGCATGCGACCGTGTATATACAGTACAATCACCGTGGAGTGGACGTAATCCATGCGTGGGCAGTGATGTCCACTAGTGCGTTTACCAGGAAATAAACACCATCATCGGCAAAAGGTTAATTAATGAGACATCGGGTTACACCCTGTAATTCAGTAATTACAATTTTAATGATTATTCCAATAATTAGTGTTTGGAATCTAATATTACAGTACGTGGAGAGTGTATTATCACTAAATCACCCGCAGAGTGTAGATGCCACCCGAGGAATAATTGCAAATTTGTTGCAAGGGATAACCAGCACCAGCAAAGTGTCGGCCAATGGACCTCCAGTTTAAACCCGGAGGTCCATTGGCTGAAACATTGCTTGTGTTTTTTGTCGATATGTACAAAATTTGCAAGTTATAGCTTGGGTAATAACTCCACCCCGCGGGTGATTTAGTTACAATCCACTCTCCACGTACTGTATTGCGTCCGTGGAAATATTGCCCACCATTGGAAAGTGACCAGTCCACAGCGTCAGCACTGTACAAACTGGGTAATTGAGCCTTGGAAGAAGGGTCACATGATATGGCTTTGTTGACATTCTGAGAAAAAGTAAAAAAAAAAAAACTAACAAATTATGATGTAACGTGGGTGAATGGCTAGAAACAAAGTGCTGTCGGGCAGAGCTTCTACTCTAACGAGAGTCGCCACTGGCATCGTTACTGTAACTCATCACCGTACCCTAACGCTCGAACCCATGGAAAATCCTGCCGGGACCACTATTCTGTCCATTGCAATATTAAGGTTCACATTTCGCGTGAAAATACACCCGCCTACACTGGACTACATTCGCAATGTCGTGTATGAGCGTGTTGAAAACATAATGATCAAAAAAGGTAAGATCATGTAATAATTTAATTCTAAATTCCTTAACTATACTTTCCTCAAAAGCAAACAAACGTCACAATCTCCAAAATCGGGGAACTGAACCTCAATTAAATATTTTCATAATACAGGGGTGTATTGTACCGTGCAGGATTTCCACGTTGGTGGCACAAACTATACGGAAGGGTTTATGGCTGACCAAGGTTCGATAAAGTGCAGAGTAAAAAAATAGAAAAATCGTTCAAGAGAAATGACATTACCTGGATTCGAAGCCATAGACATGTGTAACGGAAACTGTAAACCGTGGAGTTGTGGTGAACAATAACCAACTGTATACTAACAGATCAGGGATGGGCTTCCTTACTTTTAACAGAAGAGACCGGTCCAAGAAAACGGAACCTCGAACATAGCACTAAATGTGTAGATGTACGTACTTTGATGTTATGGTAATCTACGCTCCAGCTAGTGCTCCACTGCAATCGGGATGCAACACATTTTTGACATGAATAATTCTATAAGAGATTAGTACTGTTATGCATATCGTCGCCTGAGTGCAAGAATGTTCTATGTCCCCCATGGGACTATGTATTACCTCCCCTATGGGACTATGTATTATCTCCCCTATGGGACTATGTATTATCTCCCCTGTGGGACGGTATATTATCTCCCCTATGGGACATAGAACATTCTAGCACTCAGCCACCGATATGTAAAACGCAATTAAATAATACGACAGTACAGAACGAAAGAGTTTCACTTAATTAAAATTGAATCACGCTATCAACACAGAACACAACCCTAGTAGAGTACTGTGAAATAGAATCAACAACACGTGTTAGAGTCTCTGTTGTATTTCATAATATATGAAGGTTGGCGCGGAATACTGGAAACAACTCCAACAAGAGTCGTTAAATTCTGTACTCCGTACTCTGCTCGAGATATGTTCTGTTCTTATATTACGATTATACTTGAATTAAGTGGATGAATGTGATATTTTCAAAGAATAAATATCACTTTCGGCGGTCTGTTTACATTATAGCGGGACACTGTTTTGTGTTGAATGACTTGATTCGAGGGACTGTAACCAATGTCCCAAGTTTGTGGGATTTTTTATCTTTGTCTTTGGCATTCACGTGCGCCGAAGGTGCGCGTGAAACAGAGGACAAATCTCAGCAAGGATCATTGATTGACGTCCTTCGCACTATACAAGTGTTGTATTCTGCATGTGTAGAACGAATCAACTTGTATAAAGTGAATCGAGGCTAATATTTGTTAAAGAAAACATCACCTTCTGGGGTCTGTTAGCATTTTGTTAGACGCCTTCTTTATGTCAAGGCATTGCATCACGTCATAACATCACTAACATGCATAATGATCAGTCAGATGAATTCTGACTTGAGTTTCTTACACATAGGCTGGATTCCACGCGTGGCGTACTAAGTTTGTTTTTCTCAACGTCGAAATTGTGTCGGTTAAGCTGAATACAAACAACACTGGTGGTATAAAGTATTGGCAGCTGAACGTAGGTATTTGGACTCTGGAGCAGTTACTTTTAAATTATTATTAAATCTTGCACGTTATTTCCAAAGCACACTGAAAGTACGTGAACGTATTCAGCCAGGTCGCTTACTAGAAGACTAAACCAATTTCTGTACGACGTATGCTTGGATGTCGTTGGGAATGAGCCGAATCCAGTGACACCCATATTTGTATGGTTTTGTTGAAGAATAAAAGGTAGTGCTTCTAAAGCAAATGTTATTCCAGGGAGGAAGTTAAGTACCCTTTCGTAGTGACTGATTTTATGGTAGATTCCATGTGAGAACTCTCGGGACGTTTGACTTATCTCGCCGGCTATTGTAGTATAGCCCGGTTTCTGTTCAGTGTCATCGGTCTATTCCCTGTATGCGTTGGTGTATTGTCAGAGCTTTGTACCAACTCTTAATGTAATGCGACGCTTAATGTAGTAAACTTTTAAATGTTAGGAGTTTATTACAGTAAGCGTTGTATTACATTAAGAGTTGATTGTACCAACTCTTAATGTAATACGACGCTTACTGTAATAAACTCCTAACATTTAAAAGTTTATTACATTAAGCGTCGTATTACATTAAGAGTTGGTACAGAGCTTTGTGAACATAGGCGCATGCGGCACTGGTACAATTGCATGTTTCCACAAATTGGCGAAATTCTAGTATCTATTGTTCATTTCTAAAGCGAATAATAATGTTAAAGTGAAGCTGTCCTGTACAGCCACCTTAAATGTAAATTGTTGTGGCGAAAAACATTAAATGTAGAATATATCTACGCTCAGTTATTCTGATCATGGTAACGGTTGTCAATACGGTGCATGTTTACGAATATCTCTGCATTTCATTTCACCACGAATAAGATGTTTACTTTATAAGACTCGACCTATGTAGTGCTCTGATAACAAGTGTTGGTTTCGATTCGACCAGATCGCGATCCAGCTTAAGATTTACATCAATGCATCTCACAATCGGGGAGTTTTTGCACTGTTACGCAATTAAAGTTTAATGTATCTGGGCCCTTGTTCCGAATCCATACGAAGGGCCCCTGATAAGCGCGTGATTCCGTTGTTGTCAAAACAACGGCATTAATATCATTTTTCGATCGCTTCGCGTTTTTCCCTCAGAGAAAACAATATTAGGTGAGCCATGTATGACACTGTATCTGCCAACTAAACGCCCTGCAACGTATTTATTATGCACGGCATGCTAACATGTCACTGAAGTGGGAAAGTTAACGAATAGTTAAATTATGCGCACTTTTCGGCATCTTGGGCTGGTTTGTAGCCTATTTTCCTGAACGCTCGAGCCGAGGCTTCTCTCTTGAAGTTAAAGGATTAGTTTTCGCTATGAAATGTGGAAAACCCCACCTCAATAAACGATGAATGGGATATTTTAAAATATAATAAACTTTTACACCAAGAGAGATATCAAATTCACCAGTAATTATTGCAAAAGTAACAACCAAATTCACGTTGACGAAACACACAGTTGCTCCACTTAGCAAGACAGTATTCAGTAAAGTGAATCCCAGTGACGTAATTTTCTCTGAAGTGTAGCGTCATCACTGACCTCAATATGGAGATCAATGAACGCTATTTTATTTTTCAATTTGCGTCTTCCCATCAATAAGTCAAATGAAAAAAAGTTCCTCTCAAAATATTTTACAACACATTTTGTGGTCAATATTGTGAGATACATTTATCATCACCACAGTGTCTGTTTCCGGAAATTCTGATCAAATCTCTTTGTAGGTACATAATCGCCTTTCGACGCGCCCTAACGGGCTCATCGAAACACTGTTCTGTTCCTACAACTCGACTTGATCTGAATTCCCGGAGACACACACTGTGGTGATAATCTGAATGGAACATAGGACTGCACAATAAAAAAGCAAACTATAATGACACCAGGATGCATCTGGATGAAGTGGTCGCGATCTCATAGACATTCTTCGTCGACGTATGTGCTTACAATGTGGCATATATACGAGACAAATATGTTTTGCAAACCAAAGCTACCGTATCCGTATTATCGCGAAATATGACTACGTCATGACAACTCGTTATGTAAAACTCCCATGTATTCAAAACACACATCGCGTTCTGCGTTTATTACACATTCCCCTGCATTGAAATTCGTTTGTATAAACTAATTTTAATTCTGATGTTTAAACAGAAAGATGAAGAAATCCGTTATTTTTGTTTGAAGTGGTATTGATCAAATTGACCGATAAAAAAAGCAAAACAACCTTTGGGGAACCAGACCAAATTACATTCGTCATTTTTTCTATAATTTCGGCGTATTTGTTGGAATTTGTATTGCAGTTTTTTTTTGTTATTTTTTTTTTGGGGGGGGGGGGGGGGGAGGGGGGGAGGCTGGTGTTCATCAGGTGTAACCATTTAGTGGCTATTACAGATAGTACAATTATAAGTACAATTTGCAAAACAGTTAGGAGAAACTCTTTTTAAAGGTCGAAGCATGTCAGGATGTCTGAAAATATTTACAAATCTAAACGACGCGGAGAAAAAACCTCCGGGTTGTACTTCACCCGTTAAATACAGAAACATTTATGTCATAGCAGCGGCGATTCCGTTAAATACAGGGGTTTCCGGTTTAATGGATGTGCAATAAAACAGGGAATATCCAACTGTTGGTTGTTTGAGCATTAAATGTCTAACTATTGAAAGTTTTGACAGGAATTCCACACATATCTTTGCGGATTTCGCGTGCCGCATGTAACTAGAGTACACGAGTTCAGATGTGGCAAGGTAGATTGCAGCAACAGTTCTTATAAACGGAGGTACATAATTCACGCACCCCCAAGTCCACTGTAGCTGCACTATATTTAAGTACTATTGTAAGGAAGAAACTTGTAAGGCCGGTAAGCATACCGAAATTCGGGACAAACTCCATCAAGGGTCGTTGATTCCTGTAAAACGTACTATATCCCAAATTTGTTCTGTATTCATACCACGAATTAACTTGAATTTAATGCATTTAGCTGATATTTTTAAACGAAAATCTCACCTTCGGCGATCTGTTCATATTCTTACTAATCGCAGTTTCGTGGCGAAGTATTTCATTCTCGCCATAACGTCACTCAGGCACGTTACGTCCAATCAGATGCGTTCTAACATGACGTTCTCACAAATTATCCGGATTTTATGGGCAGTGTACGTAAGGCCTTCATCGGTGTATGTTAATGTCGCTTAATCTCGAATACACAGAACAATCGTGATATAAATAAGACAGAACACCAGAAGGTTGGAGGACGTAGAACTAGAATTACCGACCCACCGATGAGATTTCCCTGTATTTCTCGAGCACTGAAGGGGCGTTGCTTCTTGTTTCCCTTAGTCGACACGAGTTGTTCTTTATTTATTTCACGATTAAACTTAAATTAAGTGAATGAAGCTGATAATTTTAAATAAAACGATTACCTTCGACGTTCTGATAACTTTCTTATATTTCGTCCCCTGAGTTCCAATGTGTTCTATGTGCCAGTAGGCACATAGAACACATTGGAACTCAGGTGACGATTTGTATGAAGTATCTCATTCCCGTCTTAAAGTCACTCAGACACGTTACGTTCAAACAAATGCGTTGTTACTTGACGCGCTAGAACGTAATCCAGATTCCAGACGGTGCCCATTTCCCAATGTGTGTATTGTATTGTGTAACATTGAGTGCGCACATCAATCGTGGAATAAATGTCTTTTATACTATTACACAACATGCTCGATTAACAGACATGCACCGCTCGCTTCTCAAAACCAGGGCACACAAGTTACAAGTAATCTCGTTACTTATTTTCACGAGGAGATTAGGTGATACCAAATTCACGCGAACGGTCAACCGGTTTGAAGACAATCAACTGTCAAATTTCCAGACAGCAAATTCGCTAAAGTATATTTGTGTTGAATGGCATCGAAGTCAACATAATATCACCTCCCATTTGAATGACGTATGAACACCTGCATAATGACGTTCTGACTGGAAAGTTAACCATTAACGAACGAAATGAGATGAGACGTACCATAAGAGCGACTTCCAACAGGGGACCAGATAGCAGTTTCTCCCACCACTAAGGTACTGAGACATATATATAAAGTCGTGTGAGACAGCTGGGAGAGATATGCCTGTCTCACCCCACCCACGTGACAGCTATCTCACCCCGCTCACGTGACCAACCTATATTGGCTTATTAGCATATTTAATGAAACCAGGGCTATTCAATCATCGCACGTTCTCCTGTAAACATACATGACGTCACGTTTCGGAAATATTAGCAGACGAATGTTTATCGAAGAAAATAGAAATAAAAGCACAGACCACAAAACCAAAAGACACTTGACTCTTTTATAAATTTTTGGATGAAAGACATTTTGAGTGGAGCGAGTTTCACGAAATTCTCGTCGAAACGTTATGCGAATACACTGCAGAATTTATAGTATGACGTCATTGGAATGTGTCGATGTTCATTTCACTACAAATCTTTCACCCCTGTCTTGCCGGCGTTGGGATTTAAGTTTGTGGTATATACCTGTGGAAATACAGAACTTTTGTGAGCTCTTTTCGATAGGCAGGTGTTTTTTTTTAAGAAATGGACAACAACATAGTTCGATATAGCTGCACGTGGCACTGAATTACTTTTGATGACGTCAGACTGTTTTGTTGGGGGGGGGGAGAAAATCATCCCTGATGGGGGCGGGTGTGAGATTGGGGAATCTCACCCTCGGGACAAGATATTTGGTCCAGACACTCGGCAAGCCTCGTGTCTGGCCCAAATATCTTGCCCTCGTGTGAGATTTCCCTATCTCACTCCCTCACCCACCAGGGATAATAGTAATCTCATTTTTGCCGTTTTTCAGGGAAGTAAGCGATTTTGATGAATTAAAAATTGTTTTCATTCTTTGAAACTCTCATTTATAAATATATGTTTAACAGGTATATTTCCACAGTATTCTATAATCCATCATCAGTATCATTTTCACATTACTGTTCTCACTGTTTATTCATTCCTCGCTTTATTTCCTGATTTTAGTGAATCGTTTTCCCATCGTAAACAGAAACCTCATTTATAGTTCATTATAGTCTTAGACGATGACGCGGCGTTAATCAACGATAAATAGATAATATGTAATAAACTGCATAGTGAAGGCACACAACAACATTGATCTCTCGCCATAGGGTCATTGAAGCTGCTCAGCTAGTGTCATTTGTGTAAACTAGTGTTTTTTTGATGGGAGGCATTTCAGAAATGGATATTTTTTTTAAGTCTAATTACGCGAATAACGGGACAATTTAATTTCTACTTACCTCCCTTATACGTTAATGCGATCCGAATTCATAAACTGTTTTATCCACGGTAAATACTCCAATCTTGCGACACATTTGCGTTTTTTTTCTGTGAAAATCGCTGAATATTACCACCAAACATGTCACTTTAAATATTTCGGAGAGAAATATTACCACCCGCATGGTTTGTTGTCGATCGGACCCGTAGACGCCGAGGGGATGCGACACATCACTCACGACAAACAAAATAACTCAATTTATAGTATAGGCTAATAGTATAGGCTAATTGGCTAAATTAATTGTTTTAAATATTTGCCTCCAAAATATTATTACAACCCCATCAAGTTTGTTCCAATCATAAGCTATATTTTGTAGGGAAAGATGAAAGTTTTTAGTTGAGCCACATTTTCCGTTTGAATTAAATACAAATTTCATTTCACACTTGAGGTCCGATTTCAAACCGAATTGAAATCAAATTCGACTTTCAGTCGGTACATGCAGTCAAGAGATTTTTGCATGCAACGTTAACCCTTTACCCAACGTAACGGCAAAACCGGCCAGCGCTATTCTAAAAAATCGGCAATTAATTTTCATTATATTTATTTTTTGCCTCGTCGAGCTCGTTCCAATGCGGGGTCATAACCTATGTTTTTAAGACAAAACCATGAATTCCCAGAGGATAACACCTTGAGATCCTTGTTATGTCAAATAAACGAACAGTCAGTCATACCGATCACATGCAATTCGTGTGCTGGTTAACCGGGTCTGTCATTTCCAGGCGTGCGATTGCTATGATCAAGTCTCTCTCATTAATTAACCATCCCGCAAGCAGTAAACGCCCTCCCCATGACTCATTCCGAGGACGATGAAAGTTAATTTCGCGTGTTTGAAAGTATTGGTATGCCCACCTCAGTCGACATTCCTCACAAACAGAATATGATAACATCCATTGATTCCAGTCTTGATGTAGTCGTCTATAGATATTTCAAATCGGATTACACAGTTGCAGTACAGATGTTATAGTCTAAATTTCTCTGTGAGTGATCGGTTCGGTATTATGACATAATCATTTCCGCCTATAGTTCTGATTGATTGCTATAAAAGACAAAACTTATCCACAACTACTGGTAGAAACATCGAAAGTTTAGCTGAAGTGTGTGTAATGCATAATATGACATTTTGACATAAATAACTCCCAACAGTCACGCTCCCGTAAACCTACACCACAAGCATTACATTATACTCAATCAGAAAGCAGATATTGTTGAAAACAAACACAAACCTCAAACCTTGCTCTCAGTGGTTATCCTCTGATGGATAAGGGCGGAACAAAACTGGCTCTCCTGGAGTAATTGTGGGGGGGGGGGGGGTAAACCATAATGGCTCTCCTGAAATGTTGAAAACCAGGAGTCTAGGTTAAATCTAACAATTGAATTCGATGCCCTGCGAAACTGGGATGTTGGTTCTGGGCATTGTCTCATGACAGTCTGCATTATTTCGACAGCGGTGTCTTTCAAACGACTCGGCGCAGTCCTCGTACAAATTCTTCAGTAAATCCATGGTGTCATTATTTGTAGCACCAAGTCATTAACACGCTGTACAATTTAACCTTAGTTTAGGCGCAGGGCCTGATAAGTCGCTGGACGTCACCCTGTGGTATTGCGTTCCACTCCTGCCTTAGAACATTACGTAAAGCGCTTGACGTCTGAAGATCATGAAGTCGTACCCGACGGTCCAATTGATCCCAAAGATGCTCCACTGGCGACAAACCTGGAGAATGTATGGGACAGGGAAGAAGGTCGATGCTCTGCTCCTCAAAAAAGTCGCGACAGATACGCGCCACGTGACATCGGGCATTGTCTTGCTGGAATAACTGCAATCCGACGTTAGCTTTGAACAACGGAACAACAACAGCGCTAAGATATTCGTTCCTATATCGCTGTCCTTTCAGATTACCATCGTTGAAGATCAACTGCGTTCGGTGGTGCAAGGAAATTCATGCCCAACCCATTACACTACCTCCGCTGAAACGGTCGCATTCCCACACGGATGCATCAGAAAACCGTTCACCTCGTCGGCGATACATTCTTGCCCTACCATCAGCGCGCCGTAGACAATATCGTGATTCCTCACTAAAAAGAACTGTGCGCCAAAGCTGCTGAGTCATGCGGACACGCTGACGTACCCATTCCATTCTGACGGTACGGGGACGTTTGGTAAGGATTGGTCCGCGGTATGGACGCCTACTTCGGATGCCGTGTTCAGCGAGTCTGTTGCAGAGAGTTTGTGCACTGATTCTATTGTTTGTTCTATCAGGAGTAATTGCTGCTGTCCTCGTCGCCGGAAGAAAGCGATCCCGTAAGTGAAACGTCCCGATGTGTCTGTCTTGTGCAGGGGTCGTACTCTTGGTCGACCTGAACGCGGTCGGTCGACAGTAGATTCAGTGGTTCTATACCTTCCAATGAGACGGTAAATAGTGGTCACAGTGATTCCAAACTCCGCAACGAGCTCACCTGCGGGCACCCCAGCCTCATGCATACCAATGGCACGCTACCTCTGATTTTGGGTTAACCTTGGATTTTTTTTTAAAATGTCGGAAGACAAAAACTCGCGTGTTTTCTCAATAATCCAGGCTCTCTGGCACAACATAACACAAAGAAAATCGTCGGTCGCCTATTCAATTTGACATTCTCGGGTAGCACGTGCTATTTTGAAATCCGTAGCAATATTGTATACGGTTGGTGGACAACAAGAACATGTCATTAAACTCTTTGCAGGACTTCTTGTCCACAACCATGCAACATTAGAACTATTATATTTCATCCTTTGTGCTATTGTTTCATATTTGTTTCTATTGTACTTTGTTTTTTGACTCAGTGTTCACCGAGATCGAAAATGACATTTATTTGATTGTTTTTCTTCAAATAAAACGGTTTTGGGTACTTTTTTCACTTCTAACGATGACAGGAATTACAATGGATACAAACGAATCTGGTTTCGTTAGGCATTCGGTAATTTCATTCTGGGGAACCACTAGTTAACTCGCTCCTTCGGGTTTCGTTAACAAATGGTTTTCCATAGTCAAATTCCTGGATGTCTAACTCAAGAGACATTTATCTCCTAATTAGACTGAACGTGAAAGACACGAAATTCCACACACATAATGAAATCACGCATATACTTCATTTGTCGTCTTTCAGTTTTCTATATTCGACCTTTATCCGGAACAACGTTGCATTTATATTGCATTTTAGTCTAATTTCGAACGTTTTTTAAGTCCCATCATTTCGAAGGTTTGGATATATAGTCCGGGAGTGGGAGGGTGGAACCTTGTTTTGCCGGATAAAGTTTTTTTCTCTCTTGATTCTTGTAGCCTAGCGGTCGCTTATCAAGAATCAAAAGGGTGCCAGACGGGCTGGGTTGGGCAACTCTAGATATTAACCCCTTTCTTCCGGAACGGCAGAAAATGTGGTCTTTCACAGATAAACAGTAAATACTCGTATGAATTCCGCCAACTTTGTCATCACTGGCATTTTTTTACCTGTATGTTCACATTTCTATCATAACTGAATGTATTAACCCTTTACCCAACACAACATTACAGAAAAATGAACGAAATCTCGCATTTCAAGAAATTTTTCATGAATATATCTCAATGAAACCATGCAAATATGGATATTATTGGAATCGGCTACTTCAGCCAATTCCAATAATACCCATATTTGCATGGTTCTATTGAGAACACTTCATTATATTTACGTCTTGTAAAGCCACATCCCTGTACAGTTTCTGGGCATTTTTTTTGGTCGTTTTGTTTGGTAAATGTGTCATTCTTAGATAAATACGATGCGATGAAACTTGATGATTTCTCCATGGTTTAGCTGAGGGAGTATGTAAAAAGCATATTGAGGTAATGAAGGTCTAATTTACCAAAGCCAATGACAGCTCAGAATACCGTGTGTGCATAGCTACTTGAAAAACTGACGCATAATTGAATGCTGTAATTCCTCAGCAAAGAGGCAAAACTACGGGAAACTTCCTGCAGAATGGTTTGGAACCAGTGCAGTATGATTGCTGCATGATGGCTTAGTTCGGGGCTACTGTTGTCTTGCACAGCCTACCCTGAAGCATGCACAAAACATGGTGCAAGCCAAGCTTTTCTCCCTACAACTGCATCTCTTGGTGCTACAGGGGGGTTCACTTTTGCAGCCACATTTGATCATATCCAAGATGTAATCTGGAGCAGGCTTTCTGTCATCTGGCACTGCAACTGGGTTCATTGACTTGTTGTCAGGGTCTTTTTTCCAGCCCCACTCTTCTGGATTCAGTTCCTCTGGGTTTGCAGTTACGGATCGCCACAACACTGCCTGGAAATGTGCTCTCTTCACATTTTCAATGAAAGCCTCTCTGGTTGGCGGAAGAGCAGCCAAATTCGGGGAAGATGTGTAACCCTTCCCGCTCTTCTTTCCCCAAACAAGCAACCTTGTGTGTGACATATCTGTGATGTCCTTTATGCCATAACAGGCTGAAATGAAGCATGTGGCTTGGTCAATCACTTTGTGAAGTGGTGCATCCATGTTTCCAATGGCTGACAAGTCATATCCCATTTTCAAAGTTTTGATCACAGTGCCCTTTCCAACTCCAAAGTAACTTGCGACGGTGTCACACCCTGACACTGCATGAGCGGGAAGTAGATTGCTGACAATGTCCTTGTGTTTCTCCCCTGTTGCTTTGATGTCAATGAATGCCCTTTCTTGGCTTGGCGATGTCATGGTGAGAGGTAGATCGAGTCCAACCATTTGATAGTGGTGAAGGAGAAGAACAAAAACATCTGTGTCATCTGAAATGACAGAAATGTGACGAGCATCCAGAGCACAATGGAGAACCTGCTGGATTATTATGATGTCTGCTTCCTCTTGCTCTGTCCTTAGATCATAGCGAATTTTCCTCTCCTCCATCTGCACCTCCATGGGGCAGGTTTCCTCCCCAGTGACAACCAGCTTGTGTTTCCTAGTCGCGTTGTTGTGAAATAACCGGTCCTGCAACAGATCCTCACAGATGATTCGCATCAGCTGTTTTTTATTTTCCACTGCTGACAAGACAACTTTCTGCGCAGGCAGCTTTGTAGTCCGCAGCAGGTGATGTTTCTTGGAGACCCCTGTCTCCCGGCCATCTCGAGTTGTCGACTTAATGCTGTATTCATGATACCTATCGAAAATGAGGTAGACGTCGCTACTGGATAGGTAGACAGAGATCCGTTTCTTGACATTGACTATAAAATCCGCAACTGTACCATCAGCTGGCCAGTGTATAGTCCAGAGCAGGGCCGATCCATCTATAACAGTGGCATCTGCCTCACCAGCATTCCTCTGCGAAACTTCGACCTTGAGTGACTTCTTCAGACTTGCCTTTGCCTTGCATACTCTCATCCCATCATTTGAGAACATGGAGGATGGGACTGGTGCAAGCTCGTATGAAAAGACATCCTTCACATCCATTTCTCGATCGCTTGACAACAATGCGATGACCCTGGAGTATATGGCATTAAGGTCGTACACCTTGGCATCCCCGATCTGGACAGACTTTGCTAGTGTCCCCATCGTCTCAACCTTCTTTGAGATCGTTTCATTAAATCCTTCTGGCCATGTTCCCTCGTAGTTTTGTAACATCTTCTCCCCGATGGTTACTGCATCGTAAACATTCACTGATACAGGGGCAATTTTTCCGCTGATGATATTAACCAGCCTACCCTTAGGGTGGTCTCTTGGATCTAAAGGGTCCATGCAGAGGTTGAGCTTGTGACGGATTCCCATTCTGTCCTTGGCATCAGCCTGGATCCTTGCATCGCCCTCCTCCTTGTGGTATAGCTGGACTCTGGTGGAATCTGTCTCCTGTTCCTCCATATCCTTCATTCTAGATTCCAGCTCGCAACAGATGTGGCGACTTAGAGCCCATATCCGCAGTGCATTGGCCTTCAGTGTAATGCCAATGATGCCTCCAGCGCTGTGGCCAAACCTCATGAAAGTTGATTCTATGAACTGATCACTCCATAGCCCGTTCCATATACCCTGAATGTGCCTGGTCACATGCTGACCCTTAAGAAACAAGCATCTGACATCATTTGGAAGTCGCTCCATCTGTCGGAGATAGTACAATCCATATCTGGCATAATTCACATGATTGGCCGCAAAGTAGTACGGGAGCATCTTGCGAAATGTTGTCAGATGAAGGAGCCAGTCACCTTCACGTTCCGCCCTAATGTACGTCATCATCAACAGAACAGGCTTCACCAAGACGTCAATCCATAGTTTCCCAGTCTTGCTCTCACTAGCAATCTGTTCTAAGGCATCCATCAGACTATCTGCATTCTCAAAGTCATGACTCCCAAAGAGACCACGAAGCACCTCTTCAGCCAACATTCGAAGGGCACGCACATTTTGCGGAAACTTTTTGCCGCTCATCATCTTCTGTACCCCTCCGAAAACCTCTGATAGGATATCAGAAAGTCCACTTTCCGCCATTAATGATCCTACAGCCCCAACAAAACTCATCAGCGCATGCATACCCCCAAGGCGCAAGTACATATCTTTGAATCTCTCTGGCTGATCCCATTGGACTTGCACTGCCACTCTATAAAGCTGTTGGTCACATGTCATGACACTGAAGTTCTGGCCAGTTTGAAGTGTAAGCTCTTGAACCCTTACCATAGCAGTCAACATGGTGTCCGGATCAGAAGGCTTCATGTCGATCAGAGGCAAGTAGATGGCCTTTGTCTTGGGTTCTGGAAGATGACCTTGCTCTCTGCTTAGTTTGGTGTTGTACCCATGGAATTCAGGGCAGTTTTCCTTTTTCAGAATATCTTGGAGAAAGTTGTGATTGACTTCGGAAGCTCTCTTTTCCGATATTGCTTGATGGGCAAGTGACTTTAGGGTTGGAACTGTTTGGCCGGCAAACGAGGAAGGCATCTTTGGCTGCTTTGGTCCCTGGTAGCGATGAATGTCAACATTATAATGAACCTCGGAGGAATCGTTGTGGGGAATCCTTGTGATCTTGGAATGGCTGGATTCATCTTCTGCCTCTGATTGGGTCTCAGAATACTGTGTAAGCAGGATTGCAAGTGAGTGTGTAGACTGTCTACCATTTTGCGATGATATTTCGGCATCAAAGTTGTCAACAACACCCTGAACTAAACCATCAGCAGCATTTGATATGCCCGACATTTTCATATCTGCAACAGCAGCTTTGGCTGCTGATTTCCGGAAGCGTCGGTATTCCGTGTACGAACTACACACACCGTAGGAATACAAGCTATTGGTGCGCTTTTTGGATTCTCCCATTTTACCCGCTAGGCCTATCTGTAATGTAGTGGCTTGTCCCTTTACAACACTTGTGACAATATTACCAATCAACAATGCAGGAAGAGTGTCATCTAGTTTAGATGACACCCTTGCCAACAATTTCAACAAAAAAGCACTACCCGACCCTTTGATAAGGGTCTTACTAATGTCAATGTCATAGTGTTCATTGTCAATGCGAATGTCTTTCAAATCTTCACGGATACATTTACTGGCTTTTGTCAGGACAGTCTCTGTGTCATCCTCTTCGTTGTTTACAAGTCTAAGAATCTTGGAGGCACAACTACGGAATGCAACAATATCAGCGATGCCAGGTGAGGACAGCACCAAGAGTTCATTACCAAAGACCTCTTTTACTTTAAAAACTAATGTTCGGCGAGAGAGTTCAGTCCCTTCGAAGTTTGTGTAGGCTTCGAAGAGTTCAACAGAGTTCCATGTCTGTGACCTGTCATTTTTCAGCATTTCAACAACTGACAGGAAAGCTTTGTCTTCCTCCATATCCTCTTCAGAATTAGGGACAGGGGCTTTGCCAGGGAGTGACCGGAGGGACGTAAATCTTTGTCTACAGTCAAGATGGTATCGAGCCTCTTCAGCATGAAGGTCACACAAAACACCCTCAAGACGAAGATTAACTCTGGACGCAGCAGCATCATTTCGCTTTGAACAAAGTTCTATCAGAGACTCTTTCTTATCTAACTCGCGAAAGACAAATGCTGGCCTCCATCTGTCAGGGTGTTTCTTATCTTTTTCAACATCACAGTCTTCTCCACAGAAAAGACAATGCTGCTTAAAGTTGAAATGTTCTGCAGAGTCACCTGACAACGAACGTCGTGTTATTTTCCGCGGGATACTCTCATCACGTGCTGCTTCTGAGCGCCGTTTATGACGGTCCTGGTGATCCTTCGAGGTGTAGGAAGAAACGCAACTTCTATGACACCACAAAGTCAACTTTTCATTCTTCTCAAACTCATCTGCGAGCTCATAGTGCTTTTCATCACCATAGAGTTTGCTGCACTTGATGATGTTCTTTATTCTCACTGGCCCAGCTTTAACCCAGTCCGTCCTGTGCTCGCAATCAAACTTCCATTTAAAGTAGCATTCCCGATCACTAGCTTCAGATTCCATGCTTGTCAAACCTGTAAAAAAGAGCAAGACTTTCAATTCATTTGCTTACGATGTTATTCTATTTATCAAAGTCTAAGTCTAGTCTCATTGAAGTGACTAATACACTGTAGTGGTATCGGAACACGCCAAAGAATGATCGACCGAGAGTTCGTGAAACAGCTCCCGCAGAGGGGTTCAGTTCCATTCCTCATAGAAGAGATGGCAGCTCATACTAATTAGAAATATAGTGGGAGATGAAAAGCACTTTATATTAAATTGCCCAAAATATAACACTGCTAGAGATGAATTACTACAAACTACTATGACTACTTTGAGTGAACCGAACCTGTCTAAATTTTCGTTAACATCTGAGGGTTGAACAATTCAAAAATTAAATAGTTCGTGCTCAGAATTTGTGCCATGAAGTTAAAACTATGTACATATAATCAGAATAAAATTGACAAATTATTTGTAACAGCGTGGCTTCTTTTCATCAAAGTATAAGCGGCTCCAAAGGCTACCTATTGAGCAACAAAGATTGGAAGGGCTAAATACGGCCTGCTGAGGGCAGAAAATAGCCAGGTAGGGGTTAATTCTGATATCCTAGGCATATTATTGTTTTAAAAACATAAAAAACAAGAAAATGCATAGCAATAAAGCATTTTTGTAACTTTGGTCCAAAATATCTAGGTAGGAAAGGGCGAAATCAACATTTTATTGATTTTTAGCGTAACCCGCAGAAAGGGGTTAATATCTAGAGTTGCCCAACCCAGCCCGTCTGGCATCCTCTTGATTGTTGATAAGGGACCCCTAGGCTACAAGAATCAAGAGAGAAAAAAACTTTATCCGGCAAAACAAGGTTACAGGAAATTAATGGTCTTCACTCCCGGACTAATATAATTTTTGGTTGAAAAAAAAACATCAAATGCATGTTGCTGCCCTCCCAAATTCCGAATGGTGACGGCCGCATCTTGTGGCTCCATCATCGCGCGGTATCCAGTATCGTCGAAAAAAACTAACGTATTACCGATTTTGCTGAAATTTTAGTCTTTTAGGCATATTAAAACCAATTAATTTCATTTATCATATAATCGTGTTTAAGGCCACATGTTTCTGCACAATAGCTAATCGTGACCGCCACACGGAGAAAAAGTCAAGTTTATCAACTGTTTATTTCCATGTTACCTATGTACCCAGGACTTCCACCCCAAGCATTGCTGACTGGGTCCTATTTTACCAGTAAACAGTCACTGTAAACAAGCACCGTTTCACCCCCGGGGTTTCCACAGGGGATGAAAACCAATTAACTGCATTTTTTTTATTTAAAATTGTCGTCTGACCGCGGAATGTTTTATTCTCCATATTCTAATTTCACCTTTTGTCCATTTGTTGGAGAGAATCACAAGAAAAATTGTTCAAACAGCTCACATCCGTTTCATATATACAAAGCTCCGTATCTCCACCCCCACCCCCCAAAGAAAAAACCCAAAACACTGGGGCACGTTTGGAAGATTGTATTTACAAACATTCGACGTTTGCATACTTAACCCTGTAAACCCTGGTAGTATATTTCATGTTAGTTCAACGGTAGCAATAGAAGGGGTCCATAATAATAATTTGTGGCTAGAACAATTAATATTTTCAACGTACATCCCCAAGGCTGCAGGTTGGAAATAATGATTGGTCTACCAGCACATTCACTAGTGGTCACCCTACTTAATGGAACTGTGACATATAAATGCTCATGTCTGAAATGAAGGGGTGACAAAACTTTTCATAAAACGTTTTTTTTTGTTTTCTTGACTCATCAGGTAAAGCGTTAAAATATACGAGTATAGCTTCCATGTTTGAACACAATTTTCTTTTCTTTTGGGAGTTGCAATGACATTGTTATATTAATGATTCGGTGCTGAGTGAATACCAAGGCAAAGCAAAGTATCGGCCCCAATGGTGCTTTTGTAAATTAAAAAGGAGCTGTCTCAAAAATAAATTGACACTAATGTGTTTGACTGAATTGAAGGATAAAGTTACAGTTGTGGTGACAATGCGCTCAGCAGTGGTGGTAGAAGGCTGCATTGATGTTGAACATCATCGAGTCGTTAAATCAATATATTTTCGTCACCGTACTGATCAAATGCAGTTTTCACACATCAACATGAAACAATAAGCAACATGTTAAAACCACGAACAGTGTTTCTTTAACTTTAACCAAATACTTTCCCTATACGCATACACCATATTGTTTAGAAATGTTATCTCTGTGGTGATAACGAACTAAATAAAATAACAGGCTACCGTTCCAGTATATGTGTATTTTATTTAACACGCAGATTATTCAACTAAGCATTCCAAACTTGTACGGAAGTCCCCCCATCCATCTGTAGGTCCGTCAGCTTGTTTATGTATATTTGTTTCTCTGCAATGCCTCATTGCCGTATACCAACAAAAGATGAGCCCCAGAAGCAGTTTGGCGATACATACCGATTATCACCACAGTGTGTGTCTCCGGGAATTCAAATCAAGTCGAGTTGTAGGAAGAGAATAGTATTTCGACGAACCCGTTAGGGCGAGTCGAAATGCGATTCCGTGCCTACAACGAGACTTGATCAGAATTTCCGGAGACACACACTGTGGTGAGGATAAATTTATCTCACTATATTGACCACAAAATGTGTTATAAAACTATTTTAAGAGGAACTTTTTCATTTGCCTTATCGATGGAAAAAGGCAAATTGAAAAAAAATAGAATAGCGTTCATTGGTCTCCATATTGAGGTCAGTGATGACGTTACATTTCAGAGAAATTACGTCACTGGGATTCACTTTACTGAATACTGTCTTGCGAAGTGGAGCAACTGTGTGTTTCGTAAACGTGAATTTGGTTGTTACTTTTGCAATAATTACTGGTGAATTAAATATCCCTTTTGGTCTAAAGATTTATTATATTTTAAAATATGCCGTTCATCGTTTATTGAGGTGGAGTTTTCCACATTTCATAGCAAAAGCTAATCCCTTTACTTCAAGAGAGAAGCCTCGAGCGTTCAGGAAAATCCAAAATAATAGGCTACAAACCAGCCCAAGATGCCGAAAAGTGCGCATAATTTAACTATTCGTTGAGTTAACTTCCCCAGTGACATTTTAGTATGCCGTGCATAATAAATACGTTACAAGGCGTTTAGTTGGCAGATACAGCCTACGGCTACGACGGGATCGAAAAATAATAATAATGCCGTTGCTTTGGCAACAGCAGAATCACGCGCTTGTATCAGGAGCCTTTGATACGGATTCGGAACAAGGGCCCAGCTACATTAAACTTTAATTGCGTAACAGTGCAAAAACGCCCCGATTGTGAGGTAAATAAAGTTATTGGGCCCTCCCCAACCCATGTCGCGCCTCACAGTCTGATTTCCCAACACTCCGAACAAAAGTAAATGCTGATGGGCGTACCGGCCCATAAACCTAATCAAGACCCGGCTGTATAAACAATTACCTGACGCCGCCGCTACCCCCTCCACACACACACCTAAGAGCCCATGGGGGTCAACTGTGAATGGGATTATACCACTAATATACTAGAGTTAAAAGTACCTGTGTGGATCATTTGTAAGTGACTAATGTTAGGCCACCGCACTACCTTCTGTAATAAGAACAAGTTTTTTTTCGACAGCCATAGCTTTCGAAAATCAATCGAGGAACGCAGTTGATGTAGTAAATCTGCACTCATATGGAAACAGGATTGCCACACCTCGAGCATAAAGGAATGTTACTGATATACAAGAGTGAAACTATTTATATATAGGATTACAAGTATGTCAGGCAAAGCAAATGGGAACAGTTACGAACATATTGGAATGGGAACAACATATTGGAACAGCAAGTAGCAACAACATAATAGGGGCAGTATGCTACGAAAACAACGCCATCGAAGGGTTCTCGTCATACATCGTCTCGATTGCCATTGTCATCAATGCAGCACAAAACCTGCATGGCGTTGGAGAGTCAAGTGCTTCGCAATCGTCAAGGTCTGTAAAGCGAAGTTGCAAAAGTGCGTACACGACAAGCATGTACATCCGTGGTTAGGCTACAACAAAATCTGGAACTCGAGGACTGCAAGTACAGTCCGTCTAACATGAGAAAATAGAAAACGAATCAGTGTACTAGATCTGTGCGAACCCGAGAACGCCGTAGTGTGTAGACTGTAATACAGCGACCTTTCTGAATGGGAAGATCAGTAAGTGGAAAATGCCCGACTGTGGGCAGACATCTCTGTAGCTCACAAAATAATGGCGGCAGGACGAAAAGCTTGGGCAGGGTCTATAAGCAAAAGAAATCTCTCAACTACAGGTCGTTTTCGCCACGACGGATGAGCAGCTGAAAAGTTAAAAAAAAAACCAGCAGTCTGTGTTTTCTTGGAAAAAGAAACGTATGCACTGGTGAGTGCACAGAAAGATCGATCGCGCGTAGTGGAAACAAAAGGAGTCCAAGCTTGAAATTGACAGCGAACAAATCCCCTGGTCCGAAGAGCCACCCGAGCCAATACACCCATGGAAGATAGGTCTACGAACAAACCTAGCCATCGTAGAGGGACGTGTTCCGGGTCTGGACGCGCACTTGGAGTGTCTGCAGAGCAAGAACGACAACTACGGACACAACTCAGCAAAGTTAGTGCCGACACGGTAGTAGAGAAGATAGCCGTGGTTACCAGACTAACGGTAGTTATACTGGAAACCGAAAACGAACGTTTGAATGTTCTCTTGGCACATCCTAGCTATTGGTGTTGCAACACATAGAGTATGTGTCCCATTGGACGAACCGAAAGCCCATCAAACACACATTGTTTCGCCACCTCGCGCAATTCCTTTGGGAATGCATTTGAAATGTACGTACTCTCAGTCTGCAGGCCATGCCGCTGAAACAGAATGGAGAGAATTCTTCTTGGCCTGTCGGCCCATGGTATCGGTTGGCCTTCCACTGCCGAAGTTCCTCGTTCAGTCGATCTCGAAGTACCAATCACACCTGTGATGATGTTAATGCAAAATCATCGCGAGATTTGGCAAGCAGCTTCCATGCCAAGAAAACAGAGAGAGAGACAAAGGACCAGTTTTGAGATTGATCGAACATATGTCCCACGTTTTGCAAATGCAATCATGTTGCTGTTCCAGAACTCCTCGCATGCTATTGTTCAAGTGTCACAGAAACATACACTAGTCCTCTTTGTTGTTTGCAACCGCTGTGTGTTCCGACAGACGACTGTCTACGGCCAGCTAGTCGCTCTGCTCTGTTCCAGCAAACACCGCAAGCGAAGACACTATTTCGGATATCTCTTCCAGCTCCCGCATTTGCGCACGAGGAAGGTTGATAGTCATGGTGTGGAGAACCCTCAGCTGCCTGTAGAAATGTTCGACAGCCAGGTCATCCGTTGCAGCAATTGTTACAGAGCAAGTGTTCCCGTTGGAGCTCGCTCGTTCAGTAGGGCGACAGCTGCGATTCAAATCGCATTGTCCTCATTACGTTATGTTCTGCCACTTCGAACGGCGATCTTGTCAGACTACAACACGGCAGGACTATTCCATATCTTGTGTATCTTTGAGGATCCATTTTTGGTTTCCGTTGTTCGAACCCTTTTCGTAGAAGCTGAAGTTCCTGAATTTCATCTGGCGATAAAGTTCTCTTGAGTACAAGTGACGCCAATTTTCTTGAAAGGTGAAAGATTTCCATGTAAACAAACTGGTTGCGCCAAGTAACACATCCATGTGGGAAACTCTAGCTTGTTTCATATCGGCTGGGTCTGAAGCCATATCAGCCGTAATGAAAAATAATGATGAATTGTCATTCAGTTTGCGTCTGTGGTTACGGTCTGATTATTCCACCTATCAGGAACATGTGTACTGCAATGTATCTATTTATTTGAATTAACTTGAAATAGAATACCACAGAGCTGTTTTTCAGTGCACTGAGCAAAGCACAATGGCAACATGAGAACCAGTATTCGCAGGTGGCTAACTTTGAGATGAAGATGTGAACAAAATGTTGAAATAAAAAAAATCAAAATACGCCGACTTCGGATTTAAGCTTTGGTTACCATGATTCATAAGTAGTATCCCATGTAACTTTTGACAGAAGAAGACATATGTCCTACGTTTAGAAAGTGCAACCGCGTTGCTGTTTCAGGACTCCTGGCATACTTCTTTCGAAATGTCACAGAAACATGCACTTTTCTTCTTCTGTGCAAACCACTACCTCCCTGTGCTCGGGTAGACGCTTGTTTGAGATGTTTTACGTTCCGCAAGTCAGCTTGCTCTGTTCCAACAAGCGAAGCCAATATTTTGGGTATCCCTTCCAGCATCCGCATTTCCGCACGAGACAAGTTGTCAATCAGGGTGACGAGATTCCTAAGCCGCCTCTAGAAATCTTGAATGGTTGGGCCATTCGTTGCAAGAACGTCACTTATCTCCACACTCTAAATAACTAAAAGGAAACAAATTTGTTTAGTGCTTTGTACCCCTATGTTGATTATTGAAAAAACACGAGATACAAACTACAACACTTATACGGTCTGACTGATTTGAAAACACCGTTGACAAACTGGATGATAGCACTGAGTATTTGAAAAGTTCACATTTCATTGAATGAATTCAACCTGTGCGATTTTATCCAAATGCAAACCTTTTGCCTCGATTACACTCTATAATCAGTTGAGTTAAAATTAACCCAAATTAACTGGGTTGGGTGAATATGATTCCAATGATAAGACTGCCTCAGCGTTCGTTGAAATTCCGAACAATAAATATCTACATCGCAGGTGAATACGAGACATGGTTAGAAACGGGCAAAAATAAACAGAAACATTCGCTCTACGACAATGTTACAGTTGATGTGAATATCACATGATTCTTCAGTGTTATGTACTTCAAGAGCAGAAAACTTTCTGTAACTGTACTTCTATAAATGGTAATGAATAAACAAGCTGAAACTGTTTAATAGCTCAAGCATTTCTGCATACTAAAACCCATATACAGGTCATTATAACCGTACCCCATCTAGTGCCCTGGATGCGGTTGAGTTGATGAGAGACGATCAGTCGTATTCCAGGAGTCGTTACTTCGGTGGATACGGCTGATCTTCCTCCATTAACGAATACAAAATACCCGATCCGTTACTGTAATAATAATCTTTGTATTATTTACCTCTATAGACAGGTAACACACATAAAAAATAAACAAAATATACCCAGGCACATAAATAAATTTATGAATACGTTTCGCGAATACTATTATATTATGTCACAATATGTACGTTATTTCATCATCAATTGTATGACGAGTCAATACAAAACGTCAAAACAGCACGTCATTCATTATTGAAGGTAACGTAATTCTCAATTTATTTATCGTCGTCAAATCTATAAAAGAAAACACAAACTGTTCATATTTTACGTGATTTTAATTGATTGTTTTGAATTTATTGTTAATATTTACCTCATGACTTTAAAACGTAAATGATAGTTTTTTCAATCGCTAAAACATCTGAGAATTGGAAACAATTAGCTCTTTCTGGAACATTACCATTACTGCCGAGGATCCGGTTGGTATGGACCGTAATCGCAACATAGACGTAACAGTGTGATAGCCTCGTTTGAGAGGGTAGGAAATTGGTTTCGAAAAACACACCCTCGTTTTCTGCCAGATCGTATTGTAGGGGTCTAAATTGCCACCGGTTTGTTTTTTTTAATGTCACCAAAGCCTGTATACGAAAAAACACAAGGTGCTACATAATTGTCGATTTTCGGGAATAACGTAAACTTTTGCCACCAGACATGTCGATTGAATTATTTTGGATGGAAATACACACACTTGCCGAGTTCGAAGTCGATTAGGTCCGTAGGGTCGGATGAGATAGGGCTTGTCACGGCAAACATAATAAATCAAAATACAGTGAGACTGACAACAACTGCATGTCGTAACCCAGGCAGAATTCAGTAATAATATCATTACTTTGTTAATTATTACAATGTCGGTGTGAAATTTGAATTAATGAGGTCACGAAACAAACCTTTATTCTGAAAACTTTGTTATACAGATTGATTATTTTGGCGACGCTTTTCCGTCCGTGCGTCAGTAATAACTCAACACCGTGGTTGAAGAGACAGAATCAGTGTACAGAAAAGAGTAGTTTTCTCCGCATCGGCCTCTTATCGGTTAGTTAGTCCTGTCTTAAAAACATGGGACCTATCTGTGGGCTGTTGTGTTTCAGAAACGAGAAACGTGTGCCAATTCCCAAAATGTACTAAAAGTTGAGATTTGGCTAAAAACATTCAAGATTGGCGCAAAATAATAGTTGCTCTTATGATGAAATGCCACCACCCATAAACATGATGCAAACGGTTGAGAACAAACAGAATACTTATGTTATAACCTTCCATAAAATGAAATCATCAACTGGCAATCAGGGCTGGGACAATCACACATTATCACGAAATAAAGTACAGCTGTATGATTTTGTCATTAAAGTAAGGTTGTTTGTTCCACATAATTGACACAATATGGCTGAAGTGACAGACCAGTATTAGCACAAAGACTTCACATGGTCGCTTCCCAGGTCATGCCAATTATCACTCATTGTGAATCAAACCCTTTGCATAGAACATTATATTTAAATCGGCAGTTTTACAAGAGTCATGCGTCACAGTAACTCCTCTGATATAGCTTCTCCTGCTATCGGTGCAACTATTTGGTAATGAAGTGCCTCTCAACTGATACTACCTGCCCTTAACCCCTAATTCTCGTTCCCATGGCACAATTCAAATTCTTCGATATTGTTATGGTTTGGAGCCTGTCTAGCTCTTAAATGCTCTACTGGCTATATTAATATTCTTTCATTCGCTTATCAGACCAACTGAGATCTTCGAGATGACTGAATCGAAAAAACACCTTAACCCTTTACCTAATGAATCGCCGCATTCGCCCTCGTAATTTGCAAATTGAGCAGATGAAAAAATTAAATTATTTATTTTTTTATTGATGTTTATGGTCACATATTTATGCACAATGGCTAATCATGACCGTGACAGTTTTACGGGTGGAGGAAGCCGGAGTACCCGGAGAGAACCACCGAGCAATGACGAGCATCTGCCAGCTCCCCAACATCGTAACTCCGCACTGCAGCACAGGCAGCGTTAGATTGGTTGAAGACATGCGTACCATCGACGTGCAGTACGCCTTAGTACACGGCGTCATCGTGCCCCCACGCGGGCAATGGAGATGAAGTGTCTTGCCCAAGGACACAACGCGGTTGCCGCAGGTGGGATTCGAACCGAGGACCTATCGGCTTGCAGCCAGCACCTCTACCTACTGAGCCACCGCGCTCCCAAAAATTAAATTTTCCAAAACGTTTCAACAAAACCATATCATGTGACCCCCTCATTGGAACGAGCTCATTGAGCTCGTTCCAATGAGGGGTCACATGTTATGGTTTTGTTGAAATTTTTGGAAAAATTTATAAAAATAGTAATTAAAATAATAAATTTTGATTTTTCCAACGTTGGGTAAAAGGTTAAACATTCACTTTCACCGAATCAACGAAGGGAATTCTGCTTAGTCGAGACTTGATTTGACCGATGCCATTACCATTTGGGACGACGTCTCACCACAACTGGAGTTTTATGACTGCGCCGCGTTGTTACAGTAATTGCGCAACTGTATTAGTGGTTTAACGATGAATTAAGCACTTATTGATTTGAATATTATAACTGGAGCGCGAAGGAAAATACGTATATATCTGTGAGTGAAGGGACATCGTATTACATTAACGGTAGCGTGCGCACAAATTTCTAAACAAAATGGGTGAATAAACAGCCCATAAGAATGGAATTATCACTAGGAATGAAGACTCAACACTGATGTGGTTTTATGATTACACGGCGCAGGTCCAATAATTGTGTTAATATCTTGATGTTTCCAATCTGAAATAAATACTTATTGATTGGGATAACTGCAGCTGGAGCAATGGGTCACCTGTAAATCTTTGTGTGTGAAGAGACATCACATGGTTTCGACAATTCTCTACGCTCACATGTTCACAAAAAGTCGGTAAATGACGGCCCATGACACCGTCGAAGTCTTACAGTACAAGACTTGTGGCTTGAGAACTTGTTGCATATCGATGTCAGATACTTCCCACCAGCTACTCTGGCTTTCTACATACACATTTTCCAACAGTCGATTGTCCATGAAACATTCTGCTAGTAGTCTTAAAATGGTTCATAAATACACACTTGATTCTGGGGGTGCTTAAAACTACATAATATATAAACATGTTTGTCGCGGGACCATGGCACATACATTTATAATTGAACGGCATCAAGTTTCAAACAGGCATAAAACTCCGTCTTTTATCACATTCCACTCCCAACCTCTCGCCCAATCTTTACATAATGACTCGCCGAAGTGAATTCGTAACATTACAATAACCCCTCTGCCGAGACTGTTGGCTTATTTTTCTCAAAAAATCAATTGACAAAATAAAATTGACTTCCTTATGAATGGCATTAAAATAACGAACACACAACACATAGAGTCCTCGGGTTGAATTGCGAAACATTGAACAAGATAGTCACATGACAAGATCTTAACAATGCCAAGACCTAGTAAATCAGGGATTGGTTGGAAGACTGACGCGTTTTATAGATCCTGTGATAACTTGCATGGAATATTGATTTCGTCATAGTTACTCAAGCGAACGTTATGTAGCACACTGAAGTCAAACGATGACTCCACACCAATTACAACGTTAACATGAAGACTTTAAAATTATTTGTATGCGTGATGGTAGTAGCGCTATCAGAGAAGATTCACCGTGATCACATCGTTGAAAAGCTGTTTTTCAAAGGAAAGAGAGGTGCAACATGCAATAGTCCTATTCAGTCATTCAGAGTGAGATCTAAGCTAGAATGCGCAACTTCATGTCAGAGAAACTCAATATGTAAACTATTTCACTACAATGTAAGCGACAAATTTTGCCATCAATCAGACAAAGATTTCTGTCATACTAATAACATTTACCACCTGAGAGAGTCAGCAGGTTTGTAGAACAGTAGCTAATTATACCATAAAACTTACGCTAAATGCTATGATTGTGCAATATTAGAAATGTGTGGTTACATTGTATTACAACGTGAGTGGAGTAGATTATTATTTAACTTCGCTAAAAGTGACATTTAGACCAGACTCAATATTTGAAGTACGCGCAAAAATATACTGAGTCAAAAAAGAAAGTATAATAGAAACACAAGTGAAAAAATAGCATAAAGGATCAAATTTTACTGGTTGAGTGCTAGAAGCCACTATCAGGGCTTTCAAAAAAATGTGGGTACTGGAGCAAAATCCAACATTTTTCTTGCACATGTTTCATATTCAGTCAAACACAAATAATATTTTGTTTATATAAATGTGTTTTATTGCAAATTATTGGAGAGTGCCTGTCAGCACTTTCCAATAATTTATAATAAAACAAATTTTGAATAACAAATGCAGACCGCCAAAAATAATCTAGTCCTCAACCAGTTAATAGTTATAATGTTGTATGTTTGTGGACAAGAAGTCGTGCAAAGAGTTTAATGACATGTTGTTGTTGTCCACTCAACCGTATACAATTTTCCTACGGATTTCAAAATAGCACGTGCTACCCGAGAATGTCAAATTGAATGGGTGACCGACGATTTTCTTTGTGTTATGTTGTGCTAGGGTGCCTGGGTTATTGAAAAAAAAACACGCTAGTTTTTGTCTTCCAACATTTTAAAAAATGCCAAGGTTAATCGAAAATCAGAGGTTGCATGCCATTGGTATGCATGAAGCTGGGATACCTTCAGATGAGCTCGCTGCTGAGTTCGCAGTCACTGTGGCCACTATTTACCATCTCATTGGAAGGTATACAACCATTGGATCTACTACCGACCGACCGCGTTCAGGTCGACCAAGAGTTACGACCCCTGCACAAGACCGACACATCAGGACGTCTCACTTGCAGGATCGCTTCCTTCCGACGACGTGGACAGCAGCAATTTCTCCTGGTAGAACTAACAATATAACCAGTGCACAAACTGTCCGCGACAGACTCGCTGAACACGGCATCCGAAGTAGGCGTCCATACCACGGACCATCCTCACCCAACGTCATCGTACCATCAGAATGGAATGGGTACGTCGTTGGAGCACAGTTCTTTTTTGCGATGAATCACGATTTTGTCTACGGCGCGCTGATGGCAGGGAAAGAGTGTATCGCCGACGAGAAGAACGGGTTTCTGATGCTTGCGTGCGGGAATGCGACCGTTTCGGTGTAGTGGTTTGGGCGGGAATTTCCTTGCACCATCGAACGCAGTTGATCTTCATCGATGGTAATCTGAATGGGCAGCGATATAGGGACGGAATTCTTAACGCTGTTGTTGTCCCGTTGTTCAACGCTAACGTCGGATTGCAGTTATTCCAGCAAGACGATCGCGATGTCACGTATCTGTCGTGACTTTCTTGAGGAGCAGAGCATCGAACTTCTTCCCTGGCCTCCACTTTCGCCAGATTTGTCACCAATCGAGCATCTTTGGGATCACTTGGACCGTCGGGTACGCCTTCATGAGCTTCCGACGTTAGTCCATTTACGTAATGTTCTAAGGCAGGAATGGAACGCAATACCTCAGGGTGACATCCAGAGACTGATCAGTTCCATGCGCCGTCGATGTCTTGCCATCCAAGAGGCAAATGGTGGACATACACACCATTTGACTACATGTGTGAACTTCTCATTTCACCACATGTCTGAATTGCGACGTCTGGAAACAGTAAGAACGTGGAATTATTCAAATTCATACAGCTAGTCTCGAAATATGAATTTACAATAATTTGTCGGGTATTAAAGTCAATAATACTAAACAAAAATTCTCCTTGAAGTTTATTATACTTTCTTTTTTGACTCAGTATATATTATATGTTAACTGATCTCTGTACAAATAGATTACTAGAGCCTGAATTGGTCACATAAAGGAAAGTGACTCCACCGCCGTCATCTTAGGAAAGTCGAGGGGTGGGGGTGCTATAAATAAACATTGATCAGCAAGTTTTCTTGGGGGTTTTCAATGTTCCGACGCCTGATATCGCTGATCGCGTTTCAAAGAATATTGGTTGATATCTGTGAAGATTGCAATTGTGTAAGAAGTGCACGATTTTCCAGCAATACAAGTAAATATTTACAACATATTTTAGCTACTGACAAAAACTACAAGTGCCAAAATAGGAAAGTTGATACCGTTTTACCAACTTTCGTAATTAGTAAGTACTAATACGTTTGATGAAGTGTTAGCTGTTACGCTGTGGCTATTTCTTAAAATATTTCATGCACTCCACATGATTATGACATAAGTTTGTTTAGCGTTAGGTGCTCACGATTAATACGCCAGGTCCGAAGCCATCGGGGTACTATTCGCTGCCCCCTCCCCAATACAAATTTTGCCAAACTTAGATCCCCACCATGATTTCCAAAGTAGGCATAAACACGCACAAAGACTCAAATCCACACTCAAAACATTTATTTCTTTTCAAAACTGTTTCTGAAGGGCCATCGTACATCAACCAAAGGGAGATCGATACATCACTCCGTCTGGCGAGTGTGTCCTGTGTTTAACTGATGGGAATATTATTGTGTGATGATCCCGAGCTCCCTAACCAGCCCACCTCCACCCCATCGCAGCCCTCTGTCCCTTGAGACGAAAGTGTGTCGAATCTTTTACTGGTGAGAATCTTCTCGGATGAAGGTCTCCCGAACTTCCATCAACGGATGCAAATTCTCCATAAACTTTGCATTCTTCCCCCTAAACGTTCTTCAAAAGCATGTTTCAGGTAATCGAGGTCGCAGTGTGGTGCAAAACTTGCACACGCTATACAGACCACTCATTCGTCCTTAGTTCCCTGAGCCCATCAGTGGGAGGTAGCTCCTTCTTCCGTGCTCTTCCACCACTCAACCCTTCGCTGAGAGTCCAATAGGCCGTGTTTCAGTGTCCTCCCGTCGTCCTCCCTTTGCTCAGCCCTTCGTCAGTTGAGAGAATAGGGTACTGTGTTTAACTTTTGGGGATTTTTATAAGGAATGCCTCTAAAATCCAATTGACGGGAAGATACTACCACTTTCCGCTCGGTTCCTTGTTTTTCGAGTCCCCTTACACCCCTCACCAATCCTGCCAGTTCTTATAATTTTAGAGTCCAGCGAGTCGTGTTCAATTGTAAGTGATATGTATTAACACTGCGCGTAGTGATATCATAGTATAACTAATGCTTGTTTTGAGATTGAGTTCGGTCTTGTGTGTCGAGTTTAGTAGGTGCAACAGGTGTTGGAGCATACATTTGAGTATACTGTTTGGCCGGGGGTTGACAAACAGGAGTTATGCGTATTGGGAACACTTTGTGCAACCTGTTGAAGGGTGCGAGTTGAATAGGTGAAAATGGTGAGTGCGGAGGTTTGTTAATGGTGCTAGTTATGTTTGAATGGTTATTCCCTTGAAGCATGTCTTGTTGCTATTTTCAATGTATATTATACAAACAGGAGATATTAATGATCAGAATAAAATATTATATGTCAACTGATCCTTTATTACACTTGAACTGATGTTGTCTAGGCAAGTGTGTGGCGTAAATTTTCCGAAGAATGTCAACGCGTCAGAAAATTAAGTTAAGGTGAAATATTTTCCCAGATACATCTGGTATGCAGAGCGCAGTTGTGTATTGACATGGCGTGTTCTATTGGCTTGTTTAAAGATTAGAGATTTGATAACGACGCCAATGAGAATGTTGTCAACGTGATAATGACTGTGAACAGGGAAATGGAAATGACCGGTATATCAACAGTTTGAGTTGTGGCTTTGTTCGTTAACATGTCAGCAATTAAATTAAATAGAGATCACTGTGTCCACCCTGTACAGGACATGATTTATTGCCTTATCGCTAACTAAAACCAATACATTGATATGCAATCCAGGCTACCGCGGCAAACCTGAACAACTTTTAATATGGCATGTTTTTCTTGCTGATAAGCATCCACGTCCCGACTGATAGTTAATTATACACACTACGTTTCCAACAACCTGTCTTGAACCAAAACCCGGACTCCCCCAATCTGCCAACTACATCATCAAAGTAGTCTGTGCTGTTTTACGTTTTTACTTGGACTCATGCTACACACGCGAATACAACTTTATGGTTGATTCGGAGGCAGCATGACCAAGTTTATGTCTGGTACGTGCTAATTGAATAGGGAATTGGGAAGCTAATGCGTCTTGATTTTTACATATATTTATCCACAAACAAATTTCTGGAATCTTTTAAGAATAATCCCGACTGGCAAATATTCTAGATACATCCTCGAGGCATGCGTTCTTAGGAGTTTAATTTATGAATCGCTGTTCAGTCAAGGCATTTGGGACTAATTGAGCTTAATCACCAACCTGGAAATCGGTCATCTTCGCGTCACTTACACTTTGTAAATATATATCTCCATTGAATTCGAGATCATTTCCTTTCCGGTTCAACCCCAATAGATCTAAAATATCTTTGTCTGGGAGTTGAGTGTCAGTATATTTTCCGAACGCAGTTTTTATATATTTCCCCTCCTTCCAACACCAAGAAAAGAATTCTATCGTAATATCCCGTACCTCAGTTTCCATAATTTCACTGATGAACATACTCGCCCTGCCCGTTGAATCCCACAATAACTACAAATCTTTCATTCTTAAAACCAACTTCACCCTTAAAATCCCAATGAACAGTATTCCGTCAGACTGACATTTTGGACATTCTCAGAGGAATGTTCCAGGGTCTTCATAACCCACACATGTCCCCTCCCGTTCTCCGTCTTTCCGAATTTTACCCCTAAGCTCAAATGACCGCGACCTCAGTTTGAGCAGCAAGACCCCCCCCCCCCCCTAAAAAAAAGTGCCATCAAGGCACTCCTAAAATACAGGTCTCTCTTTTTCACCCAGACCGCCCAAAGACTTAATTGTTCTTACCCCTTCGAACCACTCTCCTACCATGGTTCGTTCTCTTCCTCTTTCAGCCACCCCTCTCTCTCTCTCTTTTTCTCCCATCCCCACCCCCTCCTCTCTGGCGATTTTATTCACTTGGGTTGTGTCCATTCATTCTACATTCGAGATCTGTATCCAATAGTTATTGTATTCACTCCCTTCTTGCCCAATTCACTCTGTCTGGGTATTAGAATTTCATTTATTCTGAAACATCATTTAACTCCATCATCTGTCTGGGGTATTTACCAAATGGTTAAGATAAAGTTTCATCAAGCATAACCCGTCTGTGATCCTCATCCACCACACACTCACTGATAGCTTCAGCGCTGTGGTTTTACTCGTTCCTGTTATCCACCCACTTGCTTCGTTCTGAGGAGGCGCAAAACCCTTTACAACCGTTTGGTTTAGATGTATCGTTCCCGTACTATATGTTATAATTGCTACATCAAACAATTCCTCCAGGGTAATTCACTTATACCTTGATGTGGATCCTAGGCTCAGTAGTTCCCCAATGGTGAACCAAACTAAAAGGAGTGAAGCGTTCCCCATAGCCGGTTGCTGGCTGTGAAAGCAGAAGGGTGCCTTGTTCTCCTGTGATGTGCGTTCCGAAGGTTCTGGAGGAAGGAATCCTGGCAGTTGGGGACAAACATTTCCTCGGTTAGGGTTGCCTCTAATTTGGAGATACCTGTCCAAAACACTGCTTTGCTCCTAACTTTGGACGTAGACGTATGGTCGGATAGGTAAGATCTGGACAATTGAGAGCCCCCCCCCCCCCCAAAAGTGGTCACGTCTGGGCCAATGAGAGGCCATTCAATCAGTTATTTATTTAAATGCCATTTTGTCCTTGCCATTGTATACAGACTTTTAACGAATTTCGAAATTTTTAACATGTTCCTTTTTATTGCACAGTCTGGACTAGTTGTGAAGGCAATTGCCGTTGCCCTAGTATCACAAAATAATTGGTTGAATGACCACCTTCTGAAGACATGGCACTACCTATACTCTACAGGGCAATCGTCCAGTGGAATACTTCGGTATCACCATTTGGCGAGTATACTATTTATGTACTCCTGGAGTTGTACGCTGGATTTCTGCAACGTAACCCCGCCCCCAGTTTGACTCGGAGTAAGGGCGCGAGGCATATTTTCATGACACATAAATACATTTTACATGGATTTCAGTCCCAACAAAAAAAAAGAAACAAGGTCAAGATTTACAACTAATCCAGGCAGTGCTATAAAAAAGAGTATGTTCGAAATTCATATTGCGGTCAACTTATTCTGACTGACTTAGATCAACAAATTCTATCATCATCGCAGAAATGGCCAAAAGTCATCATTATATATGCAGAAGGCGAAGGGAAAAGGGCAGTTAACATCAATCCCTTTGCATGAGAAAAGGCCATAAAGGACAGAACTGGCAACGTAAAAGACGTTAACCCTTTACCCAACGTCACGGCCAAAACCGGCCAGCGCTATTCTCAAAAATCGCCAATTAATTTTCATTATTTTTTCATTTTTTGTCTCAAAAACATAGGTTATGACCCCTCGTTGGAACGAGCTCGCATAACCTATGTTTTTGAGACAAAAAATGAAAAAAATTAGTTATTCAAGAATTTTTTTGGCAAATGTCGTCTGCTTTTCATGTTAGGTAAAGGGTTAAAGAGCTCAGAACATGCGCTTCGCTAATAAAAAACAGCAGAGAAAGCCAAGTATTCAATTTACTAAATACAACATAACTTGTAGATATCGAGGTGAACGCCTTTCCGCATTGAACTCTTAAAAACAGCAGGAGTGTAATTCGAACTAAAGAATAATCAGCCATCGCTGTACTCGAGATTCGAAAAGAACTACAATTACAAGGCATTTACTGGTGTGAAAAATATTACAAGAATGGATAAGTTATAAACAAAACACTTATAAATTAAAGTTTAACTCTTCTCACCTACCAAAAGCTATTAAAGTTGTTTATGAATATCAAAGTGGATTAGTATATTCCAAATCCACTTCGATACTTCAACTGTTAGAAATCATGAAATGATAAAATAATTGCAGAGGTGAATCAATATGTTACAGATGCGGCCAAGAACACCATGCGCAATGTAATGTCCCTATAAAATGCACAAACTTTCGGAGGGCAATCACATGATGTCATCCAAGAATTGCCCTGTCTGGAAAAAAGAAAACAAACTATACACAAAGTGAAGTGTGAAAAACAAATAAGTTCTAAAGATGCCGGAGAATTCATTTGATCAATGCGAGTTTGAATACATAGTCTATATCTTATAATATAAAATTATCACATAAATTACCAGACGCAACGAACATGGCTCAAAGGACCAATTCCACCCTTAGTGAAAGCAATTACAATAGAACGATTAGAAACACAATCCAATAAAACAAGTCCAACGGTTCATACAACAGACAAAATAACAACAAAAAAAACAAAAAACAAAAATAAGAACAAACAACAGATTTACTTCAATCTCAAAAAAAAAGCAAAAACCTAAATCGCAAAGAATAAGCCAAACAACCGAAACCAGACCCACTACACAGAACCTAACAAAATTTGAGTCAGAGTCACAGACGGCATCAAGAACAAGATAACAAGAAAAAGGAAAGGTAAAATAGAAACTACAATCAAACAGGATACCCAAAGCCTTCTATAGCAACATGTTCGAATAAATTGAAGACATGCCGTTAGATAAATGCATCGATTTTCCGACTTGGTGAATTTTTACGTGGGGACCAACACTGGGAAGAATTCAGGCGTAGTTTCGTCGATACCGTGTCTTCGATTCATACGGGGGGAAATTCCTCCCATACGACCACCATCAAAATCACCAACCAAACACAGACCACAACTCTAAAAAAATAATCCAATGGCATTGTTGAGATTTTAGAGCTGGGCTTTCTAAACTAAAAATTGTAAACCTGCTCCTTTTTGCCTGCAGGCAACACTCTTAAAGATGCATGACACTCAACATAATTCAGCTTTTGAGCATTATCCTTCGTATGATGCATGGGCTGACGAAAATGATATTCATGTTCGCGGACAGTCTGTCTTACCCGAAAACGACAGCATTCACAGTCCTGTTTCTTTAACAACAAATTTACAAGCTGTAGTGGTATACCAAACATTAGACAATATACTTATATACATTATGTTCTATTTACATTTCATCCAATAAGACGCTTCAGCTGTATGACCTTGAGCAACTGGTTCACCAACTTCAAACTCCATATATTTTGTTGGGAGATTTTAATGCACAAAGCCCTTTTGGGATGGCTCCTGCAACCAAGAGAAATTCACAGGGGAAGTAGAAGAGCTTATTTCAAAATATGAGTTGTGCTTGTTCAATGATGGTTCATACACTTAATTTCACTCCGAATCTTGTTCTTCACTTCATTTGATCTTACAATTGCCTGTCCTTCAGTCTTCCTTCATTTCTCTTGGAAGGTTGGAGATGACTTGTGCGGGAGAGACCATTTTCACCTTGTGCTGGAAAGTGTGGTTCCATAGGCGATGAAAGAGTACCCCAATGGAACTTTACAAAACGACCAAATGGAACACTTTTCTTTGCTTTAATCTGAACGACTAAGACGGGAGAAATTTGTAGACAGTTCTGATCAAGTAGACCAGTTTCCTAAAGTGTTGCTTGGCATTGCAAGCACCGTCTTTCCAAAAACCCTCGCCTAATCCAAAACATTTCACCAAACCATGGTTCGATAAAGATTGCAAGTAGCTATAAAGGAATGCATGAACACTGAACGGGAGTTTAATATGTCCCCACAATCAGTTAATTGAGATAAACTGCGTATCAATTGAGCAAAGACCAGACAACTTATAAAACAAAAGAAAAAGAAAACATCTTGGAAACGTATGTTTCTAACTTTAACCAACACACTCCCATCAATGAAATTTGGAAAATGGTTAAGAGCATTAACGGCAAAGAAACACAATCAAATATATAGCACTTGGAAGAAACAAAACACTAATTACTTCAAAAAATAAAATATCCAACAAATTTGTCATATGACAATTGTAATCCAAATTCAAAATTTTTTTTTTTTAAAAACAACAGGAAAAACAAAATATTAAATTTGCCCCTGACAGTGTAGAGGACTACAATGAACTTTGCTTCACGGAAGAGTTAACTGTTTGCATAAAAGAAATATACTGCCACATGAACCGATGGAATACACTAACAACTTATAAAACATATGTCCCAAAACTTCGCTTGAACTTTTACTATCAATTTTCAATGAAAAAAAGTGACTGGCTAGTTTCCACCTTCCTGTCTAAAATCAACAATAATTCCTATTCTAAAGCCCTATAATGATAATTTTAATTCATGTAAGTACAGCTCTATTGCATTAACAAGTTGCCTGTGCAAAACCATGGGAAGGTTGATCAATGATCTGCATGTCTGGTTTCTGGAATCGAACAATCCACTCGCGAATGTTCAGTGTGGTTTTAGAAGCCAGAGAAGCACTTTGGATCATTTGGTTAGACTTGAAACTTATATATTCTGGATCACGATCAGTAGGACCTTGAAAGTGAGGACGGGATTCTATCAAGTGGGACGGCGTCATTTGTCGTGTGGGTTGTCATGTTGTAGTCAAAGAAGTGTAGTGTGAATGTGTTAGCTAATGCTAAACACAGTGGAACGCTTTTAAGCGTGTATTATGAAGCATAGGTATCAGCTAATGTTGTTTGTATGTAAAATGCTTCCAGACGAATATATTAATACACCGCCATCTCGGTCCAGAACAATCAAATAACAATAAAGGTGGAATCTAACACTTGTTACTTATTCCAATGTCGATTTTCATCATTCATGGACCCTCCGATAGCGTTTTGAAAACTACGCCATCAGTAGTCTGATTGTTTGAGCTGAAAATTATGACCCACCCGGGAATACATTTAACAGGCTAGTTTTGGTTTTATTCAATGCACGAACAACATATCCACAATCCGCGAAAGTCCGCCTTAGGCAAATTGTTTTTCAGCGCTTTGAATTTGTGTGGTGCTCGCACTCTTCAGAAAATTATGGGTGATCTCATGTTATGTGATGTGGCGGTGTATTTTGCGTGTCATGTGTGCTGTCACATTAGCCCCCACGAGTGGCCATGCTATGATGTCACTACCATGGTGATATGTGGTTTCGGTGCCAGGCTGTGCTACCCAGTTATTTTATTGGATTAAAGACCTTCGAACCAAAAGACGAAATTGCAGAAAACGTCTTTTCTGCATCTTTCATAAACCCACACTTAACATTGAATGAATGTAGAATGGGAATGCAAAAATAAACAGCATGAGTAACTTCCCTGTTTTACTTTCATTCTCCCAGTTAATGAACGAAATACGGTGGCTGGGAAAGGACTACTCCCAACCGATCTACTTATTATCGATCGATCGACTTAGTATCTCGATCGATCGAGTTATCTATCTCTATCGATTGACTTAGCATCTAGATTGATCGAATTTGTTATCTCGAATAATCACCAGACAGGGTAGTACTTTGAACCTATATGACCAAATTTCCAAGCACCACTTTGTGAACTACAATGGCGCGTCTATAAATACACTACAGTTAAAACTAGAAGTCCTGTCACGAATAGTGCGCTTATTTAGGCTTAATTGCGCGTTGGAATTGCGCACAATTGCCATATCGAATGGCATCCAAAGCACGACAGGTTCTCCTGGTCACTCATAGCAAACACATGCAATGTTTCTGCCAATGGACCTCCGGGTTACCCGGAGGTCCATTGGCTGAAACATTGCTTGTGCACAGGCCATATGTACAAAATCTGATAGCTTTACTGGGGCCATAACGCGTACATTAACGCGCATATCAACGTGCTATTTGTGCGCATTTCATGACAGGACTTCTAATTTTAACTGTATGCCTTGAGGGGGGTTGGGGGGTGTTGCAATGTTACCACTGTTTTGTGTACACGAATATTATTGCATGAGACCAAGAAACAATCCCTCAAATCTCACGTTACATTGCACGTTGGCATTTTGTCAGACACAAATTGTACAATACACTAAGTCCTGCGAAACAATTTTCTTGAATAACTAACAATTTTCAATTTATCCCTGCATTGCACCTTTCCAGGAAGATCCTTCGTCCGTTTGGGACAAGAATCGATACTACTACAGTTTGTTGATTTTTGTTTTTTAATAGCACTGGTTGGATACTATAGGTGGGTTGGGTAAAACGGTACAACGATGAATATTTTTATCAAGGTATGTTGAAACAAGAAAACATCACTGTGGTCAGACCAGCAATCAACTAGCCATATAGAATACAAACAATGTGGTAGACTTCATGGTCTCTCTACAACGTAAATGCTGAAACGTCAGGAAAAAATCTCAGTCCATTCCCCTTCACTACACCTTCCTGTTGATGACGTTTGATGACCTGATTCCTGTTAGGCTGTAACTACTGTTACAGCGCAATAGTTTTCACTCCCTCAAACGTCATGTTACACGACATCACCTTTCCAGTGCTTGCTATGTGTCAACAATAACTTTGTCGTAAATGTTAAATTTGTATTGTCGAGTAAAATTTGCACATCGTCGAGGTATTAATTTTTCACAGACATCAACAGACATCAAAGGATATTCTTTACAAAGTGATCGGTCATTGAGAGACAAAGGGAAATAGAAAGGGAGTTTCATTGCATTAATTATAGTTTATTAATGGTACAATCCGCACCCTTTCTAAAATAGCAAGGGGTTGAGACACTTTTTTGTACGTGGTCAATGAGCGTTCTCGCTATGGCTTTTTATTATACGCTAAACGATAGATTATCGAAAAAATTGCGGAAAGACAGAAATAGTATCCCCCACTGAGAAGATATCGACATTTTTACTTTCACGGTATTAATCAAATGGCGGCTTTCAAAGCATCACTTCATGGTGAATACGAGTCAAGTTATCACTGGAAATGATCAGTTTATGAGTGGATACCTATTATTTCCAGCAATAATTCAACACGTATTCATCTTGAATTGATGCATGAAACCCGCCAGCGCAATCAGATCACAAGACGGTAGGCTTTGTCCGAGTATTGTTCAGATCACTTCCGCGTATCAATGCGCAAATGCCGTTTACTTCCGTGAATCAATTCAAGGTTGAAACGAGTAGAATTATCGATAGGAATATCACATCTTATAAATAGAGTATAATAAAAATACAATCTAGTGTTTGGATACTGAAAATTTCCTCACGAGTTCCGAGATAAATGTTTCTTCTGCGCGAGCGATTACGCGAGCGGAGATAACCATTTGCCTCGTTCACGAGTGGGATAATTGTCGGTATCAACTCAAACACACTAGATATCCTCTATGTATAGGTTTCAGTGGCTAGAACGAGTTAGAAAAGGGTCCCATATGAACAGAACAGAATTTTATTCGAAGACTGCAGTTATATACAGGTATAATGAATACAATAGGATACAGACAGTTATTAGCATCTTCGGGAGGCGACATGTCCTATTTGGCAGTTTCCAGTCGCAGGTAGACAGCCAGTCTGGCTATGCCACTTCCCATGCCACGGTATACTACTCATTACCTGGTGTGCAATATGTTTCTTTGTAACCATTTTACATGTATGTGTACCGTGAATAAAGAATCTGTGTCTGAATGTGACAAATGGTGAGCAGTTAGAGATATTTATTTCTTTTTTTGGATTCCCTTGTTCAAGATATCCCAAGTTTTTTTTAATGTTATATCTATTTTCTTAACATAAACGGCTATAAGATTTAGCCTTGCTTTATCGTTTTAATTTTAATATAGGGTTTTAGTTTCATTTTATTTTCTTCTGACGAGTTGTTAATTTCTTTCTATACAGTTTATTTTTTGTTTGAAGACTTATTAGACCACGCGTCATCCAGTGTTGATGTTTGATATGTTGTTTGTTAGCATTTACCAGCTTTAGAGGGAAGGTTGTTCGACATGTGCTTGTGTAAATATCTAGCAATTTATTATACCCTACGTCTGAAGAGGTTGTTTTCAGAACAGATGCAAAATTGTTGCAAGATGATAATGCGTTTTTAAGTGAGTATAATATTTCATGGTTAACGACGTGCATGGTGGTATATTTGTTTGGTGGGTCGGTTGGTCTGTTAGGTCTGTTATAATTATTCCTGCTACATGATTTGTTTTTATATTGTTAGTTAGAATGTGAACCATTAATGTTGCTGTAAACTCTGTGACCCTGGTTGGTTTATTAATAATGGATAAAAATCACTGGCTAAATATGGCATCGGTGCAGTTATTCGTTTGGCTATGCTCATTATGTTTAAGAAGGTCGATGTTCATATCTCCCATTATATAGGGACATTAGTGATGCTTGTAAATATTTCGATAAATCGGTTAATGTCTGCTTTAGGGGACGTATTAGACCGGTAAATGACGCCGACAATGTTATTTTGTTTTTATAGGAGATTTCAACAAAGAGTGATTCGAAAACGTTTGGGGTGAATATCGATAAATTTTCTCTAATTCTATAGTTGCAGATTTGCTAATTAACACACCAATCCCACCTCTAATGTTTTAATGATTTAGGCGAGTTTTGTATATTTAGGGGTGGTATCCAATTATTTCATATGATAGGGTTTCTGGCGAACTGAATATTTCAGTGAGTCCTATAACTTCAAACGTATTTTTGTTGTTGATCAGTTCAAAGAGGATGTTTTACGTCATCCCAGTGGGCGTTTGAACTTTGGCAGTTAACATGAAATATTGATAACGAATTAACTTTATCAGCTACAGATATTCTGAATACATCAGGGGAGTAATATTTACAATCTTCTCTCAAATTTAATAATTCAGTATGGTTTCTTTCTTCATCTAGGTCTTCGTCTTGTAGCAACGGGTTGAAGCTATATTTGCTATCTGTCCGAATCTACTCGAGTTTAATCTTATCAATTTTTGATTTAATAAAGAATACCTTTGTCTGAATACCACTCAGTCATCCTTAATTGGTAGGATTCATGGGTGCATTGTACAAAATCGTCACCGCTACAATCTTTTTTTTCAAATAAGTAATTGCCAATTAATCTATGTGGGCCAATATTCATAGTGGAGGCATGAAGGTGACCAGGTTGGGTAGGGAGTTGTCAAATCGCAGAGAAGAGCGTTAACTAATCGTAAATATGGAGCAGTATATGCTGTTTTTTAAGGTGGCTACTATACTGATGTTGACAATTTTAGTATTGTACGTGAAAAGGCTGACCTATTGAGCGTGCTGGGAGAAATATGAAACTGTAAGCGTGGTTGTAAGCACTCTTGTATATATTCCAACCAGTATCTTTCTACGTATATCCGGGCAGAAGAAGTACAGTGTCTTTACAATAACTACAGAGTTCCACTTGAAATGCATTGTTGTTAACACTGACTAGTCGGTTCCTGTTTCTGATAGGTGAATTGAACAGTGAAAACATTGCAATACAAAGAAACATATAACGATATACACAACAACATACAAAAACATAGGCACAGAGGGAAGTAGATAGATGAGGGAAGAAAGAGAGAGGGAGAGAGAGAGAGAGAGAGAGAGAGAGAGAGAGAGAGAGAGAGAGAGAGAGAGAGAGAAAGAGAGAGAGAGAGAGAAGGGGAAAACAATGCAGTTAAATTTTACATACTGCGATACACAATACAACATGAAGTAACAATAACACAAGTAATGGGATAGGGAGGAAGAGAGAGGGAGAGATAGAGAGGGGGTGTGGGGGGGGGGGGTGAAGACGGGAGAGCAAACATTATGGTCCATATATACAAATATACAGTTAGAATCGTAATCGTGAGACCGATTCATAGACGCACAATACAACGTTAAGGGACAAGAGAGAGAGAGAGAAGAAACTTGATACGAAGTTACAAGAAGAATAATCGTGGGGCCTATTCATATATGATAGATACATAATACCATGTTAAGGAAGAGAAGTGGAGAGAAAAAGAACATTAAGAAAAAAATATACATTCAACAATACACAGTACAACATTCAGAAACATTAACACAAGAACAAGGATTCATAGTAAACGCTCAGAATACAACACATCAAGACCCTGAAGCGAACATACATGCAATGATACACAATAGAACATGCAGGGATATCGTTACAAGTATTATTTGATATTCGCTCAGTCCCAATTTGTGCAATTATGGATACTATATATTTATAGTAAATTTATTTATAATTTATATATAATTTAAATATATATCCTAGAAGGTCATGTAAGATATAATCTATATATATATATTGCCCTAATGTCTCGGGATACTGCAGTTGTATTGTGTATCGTTACATGTATACCTGCTCGAATATCAGGGAATGTTATTTAAATAATATTTAAATTTTCTATATATTTATTTATAATTTATAATTATGTAGATATAAATAGTGACAGTACAATTAGGTTAGAGAGAGAATGGAAGAGAGGGGGATAGACGGAGAATGAGAATGGAGAGATCGATATTTGCTCAGGTCCTTATTTCTATTTGCACATTTATGAATGACATATATCCATGCAGAAATTGTGTTACAGGTGTTAGAAGTCGCTGTGCAACAATGGGAATACAGTATTCCAGGGCATTGGAACAGTATTGAATGTTTCAGCAAACGATAGGTGTTACGCGGGGAGGGAGTTGGGATAAAGAGAAAGACAGAGTGTAAGAGATGGGAAGGGGATGACAAAACGACAGGGGAGAAGGAAAATGAGAGAGAGAGAGAGAGAGAGAGAGAGAGACAGAGGGGGGGGGGGTCGATATTCGCTCAGTTCCTTTTTTTTTTTAATTTATACAATTTACGAATAGCATATTTTCACACACTGATATGAACTCTAACAACACAGCTCACCGAAGGAGCTAATGATAATATAGTAGTCCAAGAGATTGGTATAAACATGCATGTACTGGTACACAATGTGACATACAGAAACGTTGTCACAAACAATAGAAATCACATAAAAGCAATGGCAATACAACATTCCGAGACATTGGAACAAATTTACATCTAATGATAATCAATACACTTTAATGGAATATTGTTAAAATCACTGGATACTCACAGTAGAAACATTGACGATACAACATTCCCAGATATTCGAGCCGGTTTACATGTAACGATACACAATACAACTGCAGTATTCCGAGACATTAGGGCAATATATATATATAGATTATATCTTACATGACCTTCTAGGATCCTGATTGGACGAATGCTGCACCCCCTATTTCGTGTAGTTTGCATCCACATAACTGACCAGGCACTACACCCTGGCACTACACGTTTTCTATTTTTAGCACACTACTATATCAGTTTTTTTTTCATACTGGGCGAATAAAACTAATCAGGCTAAATTTAAAAATCGATTCACAGAGGCACAACATCCACAAAACGACCCGGAAAGAAATCTTTGTAGAAAAATGTATCGCTTTTCCATTGTTGAAATCACATTTTTCGAGGCGTTCATTTTATTCCTTGAGAAGATGATCCATTTCTTGTTTCGAAGAGAATGATCCATACCTGGGTACAACTTTCATGAGAACGCGTCCGGATATGAAAAATCGTTTGTTTCGCTGCTCATATTATTTCGCCATTTAATTGTATGTTTTGGGCAGTAAACGAATAAATAATGGAATTCATTTGAATCTTCGGAGTCTGTATCCCGTACTGACCCTTTCGGTAACGTATATGTGTGACAAATGTGTGGAAATTATCAAACTGCGTTGTCAAATTTCGAAAATTTTAGTTTTCGTTCGCGAGTTGCGCGATTCTAGAATACACAGTTCCGTTTGGGGGGACATGTTTTGTTTACCCTTGCCAACCGATTCAAAATCTGTCTTCTGCTCATATCAGTAATCCAAGTTAGCAGTGTTTTGGAAGAAGAAAATGTTTTTTTAAAAACTACATGGTATTTTTTTCTATATAACTCTGGTTGGTAGGGCTGCTACCTTGGTAATAGATTAACAAATCGGACAGATGTTTTTCTTGATGGGTGTTCGATATAATATAAGGATTAGTGCATGTCTTGTCGTTGACTATGCCCATATAGTGCCCAGTGAGGTGGTGTAGTTCCCTCCGCTTCGCGGCGGGAACTACACCACCTCACTGGGCAATATATGGGCATAGTCAACTCCAAGCCATGCACTAGTCCTTAAATAATGATAAATAGTTCAACTACATCATTCCGAGTATTTTTGAACTAATATACACAATGTTGACAATTTAGAAAATAACAGTATAGAACAAAATGCAGTTGTACTAACATTACACGTGACGATGCACATAGTTACGACACGCAGCAACATATTGCAGCATCGGTACATTTTTCCCAATGTGTGTGAAGACAGTGACCGTGTAGAACAAAGTACAGCTTTGATCATATTCCATGTGATAGGGCACACAGTAACAATACAATGCAACATATTGAGGCGTTGACACATTATTTCATGTGTCGGTATAACTAGTGACAGAACAAAACAAAGTACACAAATTAGCATTACTATAGAAATATATACTGAGTCAAAAAAGAAAGTATAATAAACTTTGAGGAGCATTTTTTAGTATTATCGACTTTAATCCCAAACAGATTATTGTAAATTCATATTTCCAGTCTAGCTGTACAAATCTGCATAATTTCATGTTCTCACTGTTGCCAGCGTCACGTCAGGACGTCGCAATTCAGACATGGGATGAAATGAAAAGTTCACACATGCAGTCAATAGCGTGTATGTCCATCTTGGATGGATGGCAAGACATCGACGGCGCATGGACATGATAAGTCTCCGGATGTCACCATGTGGTACTGCGTTCCACTCCTGCCTTAGAACATTACGTAAATCGCCTAACGTTTGAAGATCATGAAATCGTACCCGACTGTCCAGTTGATCCCCAAGATGCTCGATTGACAACAAATCCGGCGAAAGAGGGGTCCAGGGAAGAAGTTCAATGCTCTCCTCCTCAAGAAGGTAACGACAGAAACGCGGCACGTGACATCGGGCATTGTTTTGCTAGGATAACTGCAATCCGACGTTAACTTTGAACAACGGGACAACAACAGGAAGGAAGCGGATCCCGCAAGTCAGACGGCCTGATGTGTCGGTCTTGTGCAGAGGTCGTAACTCTTGGTCGACCTGAACGCAGTCGGTCGGGAGAAGATCCAGTGGTTCTATACCTTTCAATGAGACAGTAAGTACTGGCCACGGTGACTCAGAACACAACAGCAAGATCATCTGGAGGTATTCCAGCCTCATGCATAACAATGGCACGCAACCTCTGATTTTCGGTTAACCTTGGCATTTTTTAAATGTCGGAAGACAAAAACTAGCGTGTTTTCTCAATAACCCAGGTTCTCTAGCACAATAAACACAAAGAAAATCGTCAGTCACCCATTCAATTATGATATTCCCAGGTAGCACGTGCTATTTGAAATCCGTAGCAAAATTGTATACGGTTGGGTGGACAACAACAACATGTCATTAAACTCTTTGCACGACTTCTTGTCCACAAACATGCAACATTAGAACTATTAAATTTCATCCTTTATGCTATTTGTTTCACATTTGTTTCTATTATACTTTCTTTTTTGATTCAGTATATATGTCAATATTTCACAAGACAGGATGTTTGTGGGCGTGTGTAATTTGAGGGTGTGTGTTAAATGGAATCATCAAAAATTACGTAGTAAAGTTACACGAACCTACACCACGTGGACGAGGGAAAGGGGCAGAGAGAGAGAGAGAGAGAGAGAGAGAGAGAGAGAGAGAGAGAGAGAGAGAAAGAGAGAGAGAGAAGAAAGAAAGAGGGGGGGGGGGAATAGAGGGATGAATGACTGAAAGACAGAGCTGTGTAGGTGAGTAAATGAGTGAATGAATAATTGTGTAGATGAATGAAGGCAATTTTACGTGTTCAGTGTTGACCGGATGAATGGATCAATGGATGAGCGAGTGGATGGATAAAGGTCATTATACATATCTAAACTATCTATATCCTCTAGTGGGTGTATTATACGTATGCTAAGTTCTGTGTTGATGTGTCCGTATGAGTTGATATTTGCTGGATGGCAAATTTAGTATTTGCAGTTGAGTAGTAGGCAAAGTTTTGTAGGCATTGCGTTAAGTTGAAGTTTGACTGCGAGTCACTGTGATACGATTACATCAACTTTTAATGGCCTGTGTTGTTTGTTTTGGGGTTTTTTTTAGTTTATTATTTAATTTTTTATTTTTTTTTATTTATTTGTTTTTAGCGGAGGTGCGTGTGTGCATGCGCGAGCGTCTGCCTGTGGGTATGTGTGTGTGTACGTGTGGGTGTCTGCGTTGGGTTTTTTTTGTGTTTCCACGTGACTAGTCGGAAGCTAGGTTTGTGGTTTAGGTCTTCAATAGCATGGCGTTTGAGGTGATTGCGGTAGGCGGGGGACCTTGTACAATAAATAGTTAGTAGGAACAGTTATCAACCAACAAAGAATCGCCGTCATGTCTGTTTCGCTCTAACTTTTCTATTTCTTCCTCCGTTCTAAATTTATAAATTTGACCCTCATTGATTTTTAAGAATATTTTTTCCATCTACTGACCAAGAACTGGAGATGATGTCCCGCGAAAAAGCCCTTTTGAGCAGGTAATTGATTAGTTGTGTCGGCTCCTCTGTGATAGATATACCAGAGCCTTTCAGGAGTTTTCTCACTTTTATCTCATCAATTTTGTGTATTTTAGGAAATCAGTTTCACTATTATAGACTTATTGTGTAATTATTTGAGTTTTTGAGTCTATGAGCTATTGACATGCTAGACGGATCTCTGCTTAATTTAAGTTTGTCGCTCAAAAGTCTTATTACTTTTTTAGTTGTTTCCTCTGATATTTCTCTCGCTTCACAGTCCAGACCATGTATACGGATGCTGTATTTACGAGAATACAGTTAAAACTAGAAGTCCTGTCATGAAATGCGCACAAATAGCACGTTGGTATGCGCGTTAATGTACGCGTTATGACCCCAGTAAAGCTATCAAATTCTGCACATATGGCCTGTGCACAAGCAATGTTTCAGCCAATGGACCTCCGGGTAACCCGGAGGTCCATTGGCAGAAACATTGCATGTGTTTGCTATGAGTAACCAGGAGAACCTGTCGTGCTTTGGATGCCATTCGATATGGCAATTGCGCGCAATTCCAACGCGCAATTAAGCCTAGATAATATATGTATACGGATGCTGTATTTGCCAGAATATTGTTCTATGTCGTTAAACTTGTATTTCAACTCAGTTTTGTTTATTTCTACTTCCTTATCCTGTTCATGTAACCCTTCATTTCCCTTTAACAATAAGTCATTATGTTTCTCAACTTCGAATATTCTGGTTTCCAGTACGTCTATCTGTTTTTCTAAGTTTTAATTATTGAGTGTTTCGTGGATGTTAACTCCATCGTGATTTCCTGTCTATTCATTTGTTCTTGAAATGCAGAATCCAGCTCACGTTTTTGTTGCTAGTTGATCGAACCTGGCTGATATGTCACTCAATATCGCACTGATAGCAGATAGGCTTAATGATTAACTCGATTCACGAGAATCGCTTCCTTGTGTCATTTGGCACATATCCGATACTGACACTGGGGTAGCAGAATTGGATAATTTTCTACGGTTGCTCACACCACTCGCGACTTCAGTGACGACTCTAAAGTCCTTGAATGTGTCTGAATTCTTGGGGTTGGGGTTCTATATTCTTCGCTACTTGTTGAACTGTTGATATAACCTTGGACTTTGGTTTTTTTTATTTCCCCATTTTGTGAATTATGTTTTGCTAAGATCTATTATTTATTTATTTAATTATTTGTTTAGTATTTGAAACGTTCGTTCGTTTTTGTCAATCAGTTAATCATCAATCACGAACAGGCAAACTCTCATTGAAAAAGAAAAATTCCCAAGATTGGACTTAACTTTTGAATACGGTTTATAGTTGATAATCATATAACGGAATTCGCCAGTCTAGTTTGCTATTGTTGTGATGGAATATAGTGGGTAGTAACAGTTCATTCATGATCTGTTGATTTGGTCTATTAATTTCTAATTGCGACGACCACAATGACAGTTAAGTAAATGAGTTGGTAACAGCACGTTCAGAATTATGTTGTTAATTAATAAGAATGTTAATGACACTGCCTCGACATTTGGAAATATGGAGAATTTGATGACAAGTTTATTGGATAGCTCTGAGTAGAAATGAATTAAAAGTCTTACATCTTTACAAACAGCTTGTGCATATACCTTGTATTCTCGATTCTAATCCACTTGCGTAAACAGTTTTCTTAAACTTATACATTTTCATACCCAATCGGGAGCTTCTTTTATGTGCGTGCTTCCATGCCAATCTAACTACACAACGGGAAAGACGAATCCTTGCATAATTAATGCGAAACTTTTACACAGACGTCCTGTCACCATATTATATTTACCTTGAACAAATGAGACATTTAGTTAGTGTAGTTGGGAATTTGCAATTCCATTTCTCTCATCACAATCGGTATACTATTCCGTGATCTGCAGTAGGAACAGAGGGTACCACTTTCGTGATCTACAAGAGGAACAGAGGGTACCAGTCGCTGAAAAGAAAACACATTTCGTTTTTTATATCTAATAACCATATCTCCGGTGTATAGAGACTGGACCATTTGTTCTGTTTTATTTCCGTACAGGGGTAATGGGTGTCCTCACTAGATTCAACACTATCCAGCTTTATACATACTGTGGCGTCCGAAACAGCAATACCTTTCTGCATCTACCTTACGGCAGTCTGCACCCTATAATAGTGAAACACAATCTAAAACATTTCTTCGTGTATTTTGTAGATTGGCCCCGGGCATTGTAGAAAATAACATGTGCCAACTTAAAAAAATGTGTATAGTGCGTTAACCCTTTACCAAACGTAACGGCCAATAGTGCGTTAACCCTTTACCAAACGCTCGTCGTGCTCGTTCCAATGTGGGGTCATAACCTATGTTTTTGAGACAAAAAATGAAAAAAACATAGTTATTCAAGAATTGTTTTTGCAAGTGTCGTCTGCTTTTCATGTTAGGTAAAGGGATAAAGTCGTTATAATCTCACTCGGACAATAACATATTTTCCGACACTCGTGGGTTAAAAACTGAATTCTATATATAGGTTTAAGAAACATTTTATTCCATATTTAACAACGTTTATTATAACAATATAATTTATAAATCCGTAATCTGTCCTCTTGTGTTACTCAATTAACTCCGTAAACATACTATTAGTATCTTCAGCACTATTCGATTTCACTACATATCATTCTGATTAAACACGAAGACACAATGTCAGAATGTTCGAGCAAAATAGTTTAGCCCTCTTGATATTCGGATGGGAAAGGTCTCTAAACTGATATTTCTTTTCGATCACCATCCGCCGAACCATTACGCATGTATACACGTTGCATGCGTCCTGTTCGTTTGTCAAACGTGAACACAATTCGTCATCTGAGTTCCAATGTGTTCCATGTGCCTACTGGCACATGGAACACATTGGAACGCAGGGGACAAATTATCTCAACATATTCCCAATATCACAAATTGAAATGGCAATATTCAGCAAATTAATTCGGCACACTAATCAACAGTAGCGGACATAATAAATCTGTCTAGAAATCAGAATCTTCACATCAAAACATTCCTTATAAAGTCATTCCGCATTTCTGTCGTTTAAACATATACAAATGTTTTTTGAGAATCTCATGGTGGTAGGAAGAAATATTTTCCAATCCAGTAGAACGAGAGTTCTGTTCGAATACGGAACTCAAACAATGAGTTTTCTCATACAAGTCATGGGTGTTTTTTGTTGTTGTTGTTGTTGTTGTAGTTTACACTATCTGTTCGTTTCTATCTTACACTGACTATATTGTTTGGGGAATTTCTACAACTGATTTGAAATCCTGGCTTAACTCTTTACCCAACAAATAGGACACATCCACCCACGTAATTCTCAAATTGAGCAGTTAAAACAAGGCATGGGTGTTTTTGTTGTAGTTCTATTTTGTGTTGTTTTTTTCGTTTCTATCTTACACATTTCTTGGAAAATGTTCACACCTGATTTGAAATTCTAGCTTAACACTTTACCTATCAAAAATGCCACATCCATACGCGTAATTTTCAAACTGAGCAGTTTGAAAAAAAATCTCCAAAACTCAAAAAAATCCTATCACGCGGCCCTTAATGCAACGAGCTCGTCTAGCTCGTTCTATCGAGAGGTTTTGTGAAATATTAAAAAAAATAATTAAATTAAAACATGATATCGTCTGCGTTGGGTAAAGGGTTAATTAAGATTTTATGCATTATAATCGTTGATATACGCATTCTTCCTGATTTGGTTGTTGTTTCCGATCGTAAAATATAGTATTTCACATAATACACGGAAAACATAAATCAATCTAGGCACATAATGATCACAAAATAAATCATCACAACAATATCATCCATGACATGTGTAATAAACGCGTGAGATCAGTCATCGACGTCCTAACGTTGTGAATGAGATGTTCAGGAAGTGGAATAGAAGTAAACTGTTTGCCGAAGACGAATAGCAGATAACATTTGCAAAAAAAAAAAAAAAAATTCCGAATAAATATTTTTTTTTTTTTTTTTTTTTTGTGGGCGAAAATAAAATTTGTGAGCTCGATCCAATGAACGAAAAGTTATTACGACCGAACAGTTTACTTACAAACAAAGGTGCCCTTTATTTATCCATATATGACAGCAGGAAGTTTGAAGGCTTGGCTCTTTTCTTTCTGGTACCATGTATTGTATTGGTTATTGAATGTTGACTTGGCGATTTTAGTGATCAATGATGGCCAGTTTTAGCATTTGCGTTCCTTAAAAAATTAAATTACGAATTGTGTGATAACAGAAACTTAAATTCGACACGATTTGATATGAAATTTCCAAACCTCGTTCAGCAAACTGGACCAAAAACCTCGTTTAAGTTCGATTGTAGTAATCTCGGTTTAGAAATTTTATATCATAATTCTACAGATATCCCCATTCAGGCATCAGATTTTCCACACGGTAGTTTCAAAAAGTACATACGGTTTCCTTTCGATTTCGGGAAATCGAAATTTAGTAAACTGACCAGACGAAAACAGAACAGCGCAGACAGAAACTTGGGATGGATATTGTTTGAAAGCATATAACAATACAAACACCGACCTTACAAAATGACAGCTTTATAAACCAACATTATATAGTCAAAGGACAGCTTTATAAACCAATATCATATAATCAAAGGACAGCTTTATAAACCTATATTATATAGTCAAATGACAGCTTTATAAACGTATATTATAGAGTCATTGGACAGCTTAATAAACATATATTATATAGTCAAATGACAGCTTTATAAACCTTTATTATATAGTCAAAGGACAGCTTTGTAAACGTATATTATATAGTCAAAGGACAGCTTTATAAATATTTATTATATAGTCAAAGGACAGCTGTATAAACATTTATTATACAGTAGAAGGACAGCCTTATAAACATTTATTATATACTCAAAGGACAGCTTTATAAACCTATATTATATAGTCATTGGACAGCTTTACAAACATATATCATATAGTCAAAGGACAGCTTTATAAACCTATATCATATAGGTAAATGGCATCTTTATAAACCTATATTATATAGTCAAAGGACAGCTTTATAAACATATATTATATAGTCAAATGACAGCTTTAAAACAGTTATTATATAGTCAAATAACAGCTTTATAAACGTATATTATATAGTCAAATGACAGCTTTATAAACATTTATTATATAGTCAAGGACAGCTTTGTAAACATACATTATATACTCAAATAACAGCTTTATAAACATTTATTATATAGTCAAAGGAAAGGTTTATAAACATATATTATATACTCAAATGACAGCTTTATAAACATTTATTATATAGTCAAATAACAGCTTTATAAACGTATATTATATAGTTAAAGGACAGCTTTATAAACATTTATTATATAGTCAAAGGACAGCTTTATAAACATATATTATATACTCAAATAACAGCTTTATAAACATTTATTATATAGTCAAAGGACAGCTTCATAGACATTTATTATGTAGTCAAAGGACAGCTTTATAAACATTTAATATGTAGTCAAAGGGCAGCTTTATAAACATATATTATATAGTCAAATGACAGCTTTATAAACCTATGTTATATAGTTAAATGACAGCTCTATAAACATATATTATATAGTCAAATGACAGCTTTATAAACATTTATTATATAGTCAAAGGAGAGCTTCATAAACCTATATTATACAGTCAAATGACAGCTTTATAAACATATATTATATAGTCAAATAACAGGTTTATCAACATTTATTATATAGTCAAAGGAGAGCTTCATAAACCTGTATGATATAGTCAAATGACAGCTTTATAAGCCTATATTATATAGTCAAAGGACAGCTTTATAAACATATATTATATAGTCAAATGACAGCTTTATAAACATATATTATATAGTCAAATGACAGCTTTATAAACATTTATTATATAGGCAAAGGACAGCTTTATAGACATGTATTATATAGTCAAATGACAGCTTTATAAACCTATAATATATAGTCAAATGATAGCTTTATAAACAGTTCTTATATAGTCAAAGGGCAGCTTTATAAACAGTTCTTATATAGTCAAATGACAGCTTTATAAACCTATATTATATAGTCAAATGATAGCTTTATAAACAGTTCTTATATAGTCAAAGGGCAGCTTTATAAACATATAGTATATAGTCAAATCACAGCTTTATAAACCTATATTATATAGTCAAATGACAGCTTTATAAACCTATATTATATAGTCAAATGACAGCTTTATTAACCTAGTTTATACAGTCAAAGGACAGCTTTGTAACACTAATTTATATAGTCAAAGGCCATCGTTACAAACCTATATTATATAGTCAAAGGACAAGTTGAAAACAACAATGTCTTCTGAAGTGTGGTAAATGCCTGTTATGTTTGTTGGTTTAAAACATTAGATTATTAAACATAAAACCACAAAATAATCTTACTATTATACGATTGAACTGTAGCGATTTATTGTTGTCTCTAATTCTATATTTAGTATTAAGTTCCAGTACAGTACGGCCGCCGTGGACTGGTCACTTTCCACGGGTGGGCAATGTTCCCACGGACGCAATAATATTAGATTCCAAACACTAATTATAGGAAAAATCATCAAACGTTTAATTAATGAAGCACCGTGTACAAGGTGACTGTACTGCATTGCACATTAAGGTGTTATTTTTTGTTTGCGAAAACATCAGGCATACTTGTGAAATGTTTTTAATGGGAGTGTGTGTGTGACGGCGTGTGTATGTGGGTTTGTCTTACCAACTTGACGAGGTAACTAGACAAAAGAGTTTGCGTGTTTCGCCTTACCGAGGTACAAAAGACAAAAGAAACCCTTTACCTCGGTTGTTTTCCCAGAACTGTACCGGCAAAACGAGGTAGAAACCGTTAGTCCACACAAAGGACAAACAATGGGGTGTGTGTAGGAGGGGAGGGGGAGGGTGCTAACATGGAACATGTTTATTAAACGCAAATTATTTGAACTGTATCAAACTTAGAAACAATAATGATATATATACTATGTTCTTAATTTAATGGTTATCCTGTAAATTATTTAACATTGACAGCTACATGCCCAACTGGATACACAATAGAACAAGGGTTGTGTTACAGATATTACGAGGACAGACAGTGGTATGACAATGCAGCGAGCGTCTGTCAGTCAGATGGAGGGCACTTGTTGACACTTCCAAGCCACCATGCTATGAACCATTTTCTCACCTGCTGCGGTACGTAACGCTTTTTCGTTGAATTTTTCAAAAACGCCCTGGCATTAGCGGCATAAAGCTTGCAAATCTGCTAAATAAATCAGCCGTCGATGATCAATACAACTCGCTATGGTTTTACGATGTACAGTACAGTCGGCGTGGGCCGGTCGTAATCCACGCGTAGGTGGTTATGTCCACTCATGCGTTTACAAGGTCATAAACTCATCATCAGCAAATTTGAGTTGATGATTATTTCTATAATTGCTTTTTGGAATCTAGGATTATTGTGTATGAGGGAATTATTACCCAGACTGTGGAAAGTGACCTGTCTACGGCGGCCGTACACAACTGTAACGATGTAAGTGAGCAACCAAATGTGAGCTATGTATAGGTGGTTGTATACAGAATAACATCAAGCGATGCTATCATTCCTGTTTATGAGGAACGCTGATTGAGGCACGCGATTACGACATTTTCAGACAAAAATTAACTTTCGAACCCCCCCCCCCCCTCCCCTCGCCACATCATCATAACAATTTGTTAAATTCTGGATTGATCAAGCTCCTTGCGTTATACATATTTCGACTCCAGTCCGGACTTAGTGAAGAGCTTAAACCAAATTGATAACTCACAACAGAATATACTTAAATAATCCTGAATGCCAAATATATCAGATCCGATTTTTTTTTGTCCGAAAATCGCGCAACAGTGTGTGGATATTATTATTGCTTCTTACGAAATTCATGTATCAGCTAAGTTTCGAAAAACTATAATTCCAGAACAGGAATTCTACTAAACAAATTATTTGGAAAACTGACATATTAACTCCTAGCACTCTGGTAGTTTTTCAAATTTGTTGTCATTGACTCCATATTGCACAAGCAGGATTAAAAATTTAAAAAAAAATATATCTTGTTTGACAGAGCTCAATGAGCTCTGTCAAACAAGGTATACTTTTTTTTAAATTCTCAGTTGCATTGTGGGAAACATTCGCTACTGGAAACTCATGTATTTTGACATCAGAGTGCTGAGGGTTAAGGGACGCGCTGCTCTAAAATTCACATCGATTTTTTGGTAAAACAACTCAGAGCCAAAACTCCATTCAGAATCCGGGGACGGCACGTCTAAAAGAACAAATACCTCCCAAACGTCTGGAGTTATCCACATCAGTAATTTGATCATACTCTGTTTTACATTACAACAAGAACGTACTTACTCCAATACAAGTAGAAACGTCTAGATAAAATACAAATCTGTATTGAGGATAGCAACCTCACGTGCGATCATTCAGAAAGAAAACGTTTTAACCCGCACTCATCGAAAACACTGATGACACATGTCGTGGCCACAAGGTTTTGATGACAGTAACTGAAAAACAATCAATGATATAAATTAACAAGGTCATTTTTTGTCATGATGATGTTGTATATTGGCCTACCATGCGTTGAACCTGAAACAAATAAAACAAAGAAATACACAGCCAAAACACTGCTATAAAGTTTAGCTGATACAGTACATGTAGAATAATGAATGGGCATTACCATGACCTCGATATTTGCATTCACAAAAATCAACTCTGAACCATTGTGAAAATATATGCTAACAAATCAAGGAAGGGAGGAATACTGTAAGATAAATTGGTTATTGCAAACAAGTTGCTTTCTGAGATAGAGTATTGAGGTTTCGACCTCGTCTCTGGGTCAAATATCGACTCGTCCCAACGGACTCGTAGTTATACGCCCAGAGACGAGATCTTTATTTCAATACAACATCTCGGAAACTCTCATAATGGTAATAGCCTACGGTTAAAACTAGAAGTCCTGTCTTGAAATGCGCACAAATAGCACGTCGATTTGCGCGTTAGTATACGCGCTATGGCGATGGTAAGGCTATCAAATTCTGCACATGCGGCCTGTGCACAAGCTAAGTTTCAGCCAATGGACCTCCGGGTAACCCGGAGGTCCATTGGCTGAAACTTTGCTTGTGAAATTATGTAAATATCGGTACAAGGTCTATTCATATAAAATAGATCAGCTTCAGAATAGTTTCAGAATATAAATACAATTTTACGATATCTGTGGTACAAAACTGACAAAGGCGATTCGTGAGACAACCCATCCCCTAAAATTATATGGTTTATGATGCTTAGACCGACCCCCTCCCTCACCTTCGCGATATGTATAGCTGAAATGCAAATATACAGAGATTATTACCATTATGTGGATGTACAAAATATGTATCCGAGTCTCGCTCCGGGTGCTAAGGGTAGATCACGATGAGTCGAAGACGAGTAATAATCATTTTATCTTACAATATATTGGGGATAAGTCAAGAATGTAGACGAATATATATAGAGGATATTCACGAAAATTTGATGAACGAGATATTTTCGGTATTCATCAAATTTTCGTGAATTTTCTTTTTATTTAATGCTCTACGACTACAAACTCTCCAATTTGTGGCCTTTATTTGCCATTAAGGCGCAAAATTTATGTGCCGAACCGGCGTCCATACAAAAATTACAACAACCAAACTCCAACCATTGGAATGTGTGAATATCCGCACAAAAAGTAGTCCCGTCTTATTTCTCCCCTAACTTTACGATTTACCAAGGCTGGCGAATTGAAATAATCGCAATGTGTTTCGAAGAAATAGAACAATAACAAAAAACACCACTTTCTTATTTTCAATAACAAGACACGTCATTTTATTTTTTTTGAACTCAATGCACTGAAGACGTGTGAAGTTGAACTGAAGAAATTTGAAAGTGATTTCGGCTTTTCGCTGGAAGGTGAATGAGAAAGTCAAACTTTGAAACCGCTGATTTAATGAATTGATTTAGTCACTGTCACTTTCAATTATTCGAATTCGTTTGTATTTGGGACTCTGGAATTCATTACTGATGTGCTGACTCGTTTAAAGTACATGTGATTCGTCATCCGAACCTACGATGAAATATCGATTTCTAAATATCATTTTGATATTTCGTTTTGCCGACCGACGGGGGAATATGACTTAATTTTTTCAGCGTGAATTGATGCCTGAGCATTAAATAAAACGAACTATTTATTTGTACGGATGAACAAAAAGACAAAAAAATGGAACTCACGCGAAAGGAACGTGCTTGTATCCGCCCCCTCCGATACAAACATCTGTATCAGGGGTTTGGATACACGACAGTTGTGGAGTTAATACAGACAAAATACATTTTGATTGTAAGATAAATTATGTATTATAAAATACTGATAACCCAGTAGTGGGTAACCTTTTGTGAACTTATAATTTCGGCTCAACTCTTCCTATCTGCAATTGAGAATACAGTATAACTAATCTTTAGAACAAACAAAGGAAGCAAAACTATAGATCAACATGCAAGTCACCCCGCGTCTCTCTAACCAGACGATTGTATACTGGACAAAATGGCAAACGTTCGCTCACCACAACATGAGATCTCGTTCCGAGATATGGTATCACAGGACATAAAGACCGATACGACCAATAAGTTACATCTATAACAGTTCCTGGTCGGTTTTGGCCGTTACCTTAAAAAGGGTTTAAAGTGAACAATATAGTACTCAAAGATTGGACTTCCTCTAAACACTATATATATTTTCACCTCAACATAGGCGGCGCCTGCAAACTTGTAAGCTACTTTAACAATAACCAGATTTGTTAACTAAATTCAAAGCCTAACTTTCGATTATCGGCCAAACGATGCCTTGATTTAATAAAACACTGAACATGCTAGCAATATGACTTATGTTTTTTGAACTGATTCTATTTCAGGTTGGGCTAATCACGTGTGGGTAGACGGAAAGGCAGGACAAAAACACAACGGTGAGTCGCTGGAATGGGAGGAATGGTATGACGGTCCGCCTTCGCCTACAGAGTGCGCAGTGCTCTGTGGAAACGAGAGAGTACTGGAAAAGATGTCATGTGTCTTGAATCTGACCTTTGCTTGTCAAGTTGACATCTGACTAGTTTCTGTGAAACGGCTGGATTCTTCGTTTGTTCAGGAACGAAACAAGAATGCATTCTTAAATTCAGTTCTAACTTTTTATCTTTTATATGTGGAAGAATAATATAAATTGTGTTTCCTGGTGTCCACTTGAGGAAAAAGGCTCTCAAAACACTGATATATCCAGAGACATAAAAGCTTTATCAGAAGCTGTTAGTTAAGGAATGATCGTTTCTTTTTGTCTATTTCTTGAGTTATGAACCCCAAAAAACAAAGTCCAAACTGTGTAAATGGGCGTAATTCCTTATAATTAAACGTTCGCGACCCAAATAAATAAATAGTGTTAGTCGTCCTCTACTTCAGCGAACAAACACTTAAAAACTAAAACTGGTAGACATATTATTTTTCTGGCATAAAAGAGGGCGCATATTATTGAAATGCAGGTAGCAATTGACACACTTTCCAAGTCAAATGCACTTATGTCATTAATTTTTTTATTGACCAATGAATTACGTAATGAAAAGAAAACGTCATAAGCCAGGCCACCCTCAAATTTCATTCAACTGTTCACTTCACGTAAAAGTTACGTTCCGTGGTAGGTGGAAGTAGGCCATCAGTATTACATTGTATTTTGGTTTTTACCGTTTCCCGACAACTGAAAAACACAGTTTGTAAAAGTGGAGTTAGATATAAAGCCAGATGACATGAAATTGGTTGAATTCAACGCAAATGTGCCGTATTCGTCGTGACCAGCCATTGTTTACAATCGATTTGGGTAAAACGATGAACGCAGACGATCACCCAGTGTGCGTAAAAATTGAAATGTCAAATAAATACAGTTGTGAAGAAAAAGAAAAATTGACCCACCACGGTCATTTACATATTTTATAAATAATTTTATGGTGATAAATTAGTAATATAAATTTATTTTTCTTTTTCACATTTAGAACGTGCAAGTGTTCTAACTTCTACTGATTTGACACCATGTTGCAACTCCGAAGACTGGTATTTTAGAGGCGTGGCTGGGGGCGAACCTAATTGTGTTTTTTTCGGTTCACTGAGTTATGAAAAGAAAAAACAGAATCGTGTGAGCCAATCGTTTTATCTGAAAACGCATGAACCGAAAAAAAGTTTAATTATATTATTGTTGGCTTCAATTCGATATTTTAAAAATAACTTTATGTAACTTTAAGTATTTTAATTTATTGACGACTACAGTTAAAGTCCTGTCCTGAAATGCGCACAAATAGCACGTCGATTTGCGCGTTAATCTACGCGTTATGACGATGGTAAGGCTAACAAATTATGCACATACGGCCTGTGCACAAGCAAAGTTTCAGCCAATGGATCTCCGGGTAACCCGGAGGTCCATTGGCAGGAACATTGCTTGTGTTTACTATAGGTAGCAAGGAGAACCTGCCATGCTTTGGGTGCCATTCGATATGACAGTTGCGCGCAATTCCTACGCGCAATTAAGCCTAGATAAGCGCACAGTTCGTGACAGGACTTCTAGTTTTAACTGTATAATATTTCAAGAGCTTGGGGACTGGCCTGGCATTCTTAAGGAGTGCAGGAGTGCTGCACGCCTACTGCACGCCTAGAGAAAATGATGGTGGGAAATTGTTTGCATCCTTTGATTTTCAGGAATGCCAGACCTGTTTGGGACTGCTTTTAAAATCTATTATCAATTCGTCCCCTGAGTTCCAATGCAGTCTCTGTGCCTACTGCAATAATTTATGATGACCCATTCTGTGTCCATTACGATACATTTTGAGTGTAGAAGACAGTCACATAAGAATTGAATTCAACATTTTGAATAAAGCGATGTGTGTGCCAAATTGTCCACGAAGTAGCTGAATGTAGTACATTTTTTCAGTCACAATATTAATACCTTGAAGTGAATATAACCAAAATAGCATACAAATTTTTGCACTGAAAATTCCAGATGCAATTTCACTCCCAAGCTATCAGGGAGGACAACTGTTTTGCACTCCTTGATTTTCTAGATTGCCAGTCCTCTGGGAAGGCTTTTGGTTAGATCATTGAACTTCAGACCGAGAGGTCCACGGTTCGATCCTGGCCAGCGGTAACTGCGATGTGTCCTTCCGCAAGGCACTTTATATCGATTGCCCACACGAGGACACGGTAGCTGTACAACGTCGTACAGTATGTGTTTGTTAGCACGTTGGGGAGTCAGGAGGTGACTGTGGCGGTCAACAGAATCGTTAAACTCCAATAATTTATGTCATTTCAAGCGGGCGGTGTCGCTCGGTGGTTAGAGCACTGACCGTCAAACGAGAGGTCCACGGCTCGATCCAGATCAGCTATAACTGCGGCGTGTCCTTCTGCAAGCCAGTTTTTAGCGATTGCTCCCGCAAGGGAACGATGGCGTTGTGCCTAATGTCGTACCACACCTAATTGTACAAAGATAGCAAGTTCGGGAGTCACGAGGTGACTATGGCTGTCGAAAGTGTCGTTAAACTCCAATAACAATGACTTAAAACATATACTCGCTGGAAACAGCAAAGGGTACATAATTTCTAAACAGGATGCGCAACTCAAGTTTGGTCCTTTACCTAACATAATGGCAGAAACCCGCCAGCGTTTTTCACAAATAAATACCATTCGATTTTTTATGATTTTTTCATTTTTGTCTCAATAACATAGCTTATGACCCCTCATTGGAAGGAGCTCAACGAGCCCGTTGCAATAAGTGACCATGATCTATGTTTTTGACGCACAAATGAAAAAAAATAGTTATTCAAGAATTTTGTTTGCGATGTCGTGTGCCATTCGTTTTTTGATGAAGGGTTAGAAAAATTATTATTACTACTATCGCCTGTATACCCAAACGTTTATTGATCTGTGTGAACTTCCCAGACGTTCTGATGATATTCACTCTTTTCTTTGTGTCATGTACCCAAGATAGTTGGTAGCACAGTGATTAGAGCACTGGACTGTAAACCGACAGGTCAACGGTTCAATCATCACCCTCAATAAATGTGTTGTGTCCATGGACAGCACACCCCGTGCTTGTTTCGGAGCTTCATTCTGAGGTCAACCAGGAAGACGGATGTCACCTCCGAGGAAGTTAGCAAACCGTGATTGCTCGTTCTTACGTGCATCGACGAAATCGTGAGGAATAAACTGTCAGCAAATTTTAAAATCCGGACAAAAGTTATGTATTGCATGGTTCTTATTGGAATGGAAACAAATGATCGTTCTAGAATCTCATTCTTTAACCCTTTACCCAACGCAGACGATTTCAAAATTTATTATTTTAAATATCACTTTTTAAATTTTTTCAAAACATTTCAACAAAACCATATCATGTGACCCCTCTTTGGAACGAGCTCGACGAGCTCGTTCCAAAAAGGGGTCACATGATATGGTTTTGTTGAAATTTTTCGAAAAATAATATTTTTTTCAGCTGCTGAATTTGCATATTACGTGGACGGATGCGGGCGATACGTTGGGTAAGGGGTTAATTAGATTATTCAATTTTGTTGTAAACGTAAACAATTCGTTTGACCGACCGAAGTTTCTGAAAATAATTGTGCATTTAAAAGTTCATCTATAATCCAAGTGACCATGCCTGACAATTCAGTACTTGAAAGAGATTTACAGGAAAGTTAACTCTCCTTAATCTTTTAAAGTATTCAATAAATTTAACACAAAGGGAATGGGAATTTCATATAAAAGTTGCAAATTTGAAATGTTACCAGTTTTTGTACCGATGTACTAACAAGTTATTGAAAGAGATTCACAGGGAAGTTAAAACTAGGGTCCTGCGAATATTCGAGATTCTATTCGATATCGATACCAAACGTATGCTTCGAGGTCGATCCCGAATCAGTCTCAGGATTCGATTTTTTTCGAATCTGTCGTACTGACTTCAATTTGTTACATTTCCAACAAAAATAGGATAAAACTGTCATTAGAAAATTCATTCATGTAGGCTCAATTCCTATTTATTTGAGTAATTGACAATGTTTAATTGTTAGGTAAGGTGTGAATTTGGCCCACAACATTATCCATAGTTTTGGTTTTTGAAGGCTTAACTTGTTACTATTCACGTTCTTAAGAACGTGAATAGTAACAAGTTAGGCCTTCAAAAACTAAAACTATGGACAATAGGCGTCGCTGTTTCTGCGACGGTGCTACAGAGAATATTTGGTTATTGGTGTTTAAGGTGTTCACTCCGTCGCGTAAGGGCCATCACAGTGTTCTGTAACTTCCGTTTCATGCAATATGAAATAACTTGTCTTTTAAGATTCGATTCGGGATTCGATTCGATGTCGATATCAGAGACACGATTCGATTCGAGATTTGATTCGAAAAGAAATTTGTGATTCGCAGATCCCTGGTTAAAACACCCTTAATCTCCAAAAGTTCTCAATAAATTTAACACTGGGGAATTTAAAAATACAAAACATTGAAATTCCGAAATGTTAGCAAATTTGTATCATTGATGTGCGAATCATTTCATAAAGTTCAGGTATTTATCTGTAGAGTAGCATAACAATACAGAAGCTGTTTTCTTATATTTTTATCCAATCAGGTTGAACGTTTTTCTCTGTTGAAACCCCATTTAAAAAGTGAGAAAAAGAAAGACGCGTTAACCTCATTTTGATGTTCTGAAAATATGTTTCTGTCCATCACATCACAAGTGTCCGCATCGTGGCACATAATACAGATACTCTAATTTCGATTAATATAAAATGTGAGATTTAGTAAATTGGTTTTCCTGGGAAGTATAAAATAACTTACAAATTATTGTACAAATACATTCGATAAACAAATAACCAAAGTAGACGTTGTATTGGTAGGTATGGTAGTCATAAATATTCTTAATGGGGAATTATATCTGTGGCATTAGTTGCTTCTAATTAGCTTCCAATAAAAAAGCAACGTTTCTTTTTGTTACTTTTCATAAAAGAAAACAGTAGATAGCCGAGAGCAGTCTGTTGTGTTCGTTTATTAAAAAATACCAAAAGGGAACCTGACTTTATTTTCTAGTGATGTCATAGATGTTTTCAAGATGAACTTCCTCGATTTTTTCTTTATCAAAAGTCAATATTCATGACGAAGTCAGAGCTGCTCAAATCAGTCTATACCGAATTAATGACTTAATCGGACTCAATGGTGATTAGTGGGCCAAGTTGTGTTTTTCATGTTGGGATATTTGCGTCGGTTCTTAAATTTAATTTTTGTATTGAATTGTCAGATCAACGCCTTGGGCGGAATTCATTTATGGTGGCTATCATACAGTACGTGGAGAGTGGATTGTAACTAAATCACCCGCGGAGTGGAGTTTTCACCCAAGCTATAACTTTCAAATTGTGTACATATCGATAAAAACACTAGCAACATTTCAGCTTTCTGCACTAGAGAGCGAAGGGCGCCGTACATTGAGCTAACCCTAACAACACGAGCTGCGCATGCGCACTCACAGCACCCGACACCATAAAAATAACGCTACAACATGGTCGCACATATGGGCAACATATGACAACCATCTGATACCCGTAGTGCAATGTGGTTTTATAATGACAGTTTTATCGAGATGTTGTCTTTTCCATCATCAACTTTAGAGTCGCTTCTCGCTTGTAACTAAAGACCCGCGGAGTGGAGTTGTCACCCAAACTATAACTTTCAAATTTTGTACATATCGACAAAAAATACAAGCAATGTTTCAGCCAATGGACCTCCGGGTTTAACCCGGAGGTCCATTGGATGAAACTTTGCTTGTGCTGGTTTTGCTTTGCAACAAACTGGCAATTATTGCTTGGGCGGAATCTCCACTCTGCGTGTGATTTAGTGATAATACAGTCTCCATGTACTGTAGGTCAAACTAATTGGCTACATTTGAACTCAGACCTAAGGTGCGGTCATGATATAGCCAAAGCTGCTGAATATGATTGCTAACACCACTACATGAATAAATAAGTATATATGTATGCTTTTCACGTGTGTTGGGATGGACATATGCTTGTTTAGACTCATACCATGTTTATCATATTCAGACATTTAGTCATTCAAGAAAATTGAAATTACTTTTTATGATCCTTTTTTCCTTTCTATGTTTTTTTCTTTCTTTCTTTTCCATCAGACCAAACTTCCCTTTAGTCACACTTAAGATATTTGGCACACTAATCCGAAATATGAAATCCTCATACGGACAACTATTTGTTTTCAAAAATAATATCCGTCCGTTATGAGAGTGATGCGAAATATAATATTGTAATTTTTTTCCAATATCTTATACTCATTTTTAAGCCTATATTTCTTGCAATTTTAGTATGTTGTATAGCTAAACAAATTTCGAAGATAGCTATTGTTTTTTCTTTTTTTAAATATTGCCATTTTGATGTTTTTTACATCTCCTTAAATTACAGGCCGTTTCGTGTTTTTCGACAATAAACCTCCTTATTTGATGGCAGGTGCCATTCTGCATAGTTCTTAAAGATGCAGCTTTGAAACTTCACACATCCACTTCCCATGATCTGAAGTTGTTGTTTCATCCGTTTCTAATGTTTGACATTTCGATCCTCGATTGGGAGGAGCTGGAAGGAGTGCGGTGGCACAGTGGTTGTGGCATTGGACCCCAAACTAAAAATTCAAACGTACGACCTCCACCAGAGGTAACTGTGCCTTCTATCCTTACTACCGACTGCTCACGTTGGGGGGCTGTGGCGCTGTTTGTTAAGGCATACTGCACGTCTATGTTGCACTTGTCTTCAACCAATGCTAATCTTGCTTGAATAGAGTTAGTATCATGGGGAGCCTGGCAGTTGCTCACCGTTGCTCGGTGGCTCTCTCCGGGAGCTACGGCTTCCTCTACCCGTACAATTGTCCGACTCGAGGTGACACTGCCTGTCGGACATGTTATTGAACACCAACAAATAAATTATTAAATGGAAGGAGCTGGATGTAAAGGATTTTTTTTACAGATTTTTTTTAACTTCAACCTCTTTTTAAAGCCTATCTTTCTGAAATTTTTGAAAAATATAATCCCCAATAAAAGTCATATCTAAAAATGTGTTGTTTCTCATAGTGAAGTTCCAACAGTCATGACAGAATTTAAGGATGACGTCATTTGCTGTAGCGTCATAACTTAAATGACGTCGGATTCTCGTGCCATTTATTATTTTGTAGAGCTCAAATAAATATTTGTTCTAGTTTTTTTTATTTATCCTCCTCTTTGATGTTTCAAGTCAGTTTGAAGTTTTTTTCATTTTAGCTTTAACAAACACAACAACGCCAAAGCGGCCACTCGCAGAACTCCTCATTACTCCATTTGCATCTATGAAACGTTGTAACCTTTCTCTTGGTTGAATGATTTTGTGCACGACATTTCAATATTTTCAAATTTCTACCTTTATCCAAAACAACATATGTTTTAACGTTTTGCCCTTGCTCTTTTAATATGAAATCCTGTATCAAGCCCTTTCAAATTTTAGATGCATCACCTCCAACAACAACATATCTAGAAAGTCCGTACCAACGTTATGGCCGAATATAATGATGCAAGCCTGCAAATAAGCAATCTGTCATTTACAGAATGAGGTCCCAAAAGGGTGAATTTGACTATGCTATCCCACACAGTGGGCCAATTTATCCTTGGTGTACCTCTTAATGTTTAGGCTTGAGACCTGATTCAGTTTGATGTTCGTAGTGGGTAAGTTTGGTGATGCTACCCTGCTGTGCGGGGTAGCATCACAAAATTCACCCATTTGAGACCTCATTCTGCTGATGGCAGTCTGCTTATTTTCAGCTTGACGTGATTAATGTCAGCGTCATGCAAAATAAACGACGTCAGATTCTCATGACAATTTAGTATGTTATAGAGCAAGAAAAAATGAACTGTTCGTCTTTATGGTTTTCTGACAGTGTTGTTGTCTCATAGTTTTATTTATCGCCGCGCTAAGCTTGTTCAACCCTTTACCTAACATGAAAAGCAGACGACACATGCAAATAAAATTCTTGAATAACTTGTTTTTCATTTTTTTTGGTCTCAAAAACAAAGGCTATGACCCCTAATTGGAACGGGCTCGTTCCAAAGAGGAGTCATAACTAATGCTTTTGAGACATTTGGCCGTTACGTTGGGTAAAGGGATAATGATTAAACATTTTTTTGAAAATTTGATCGTGATTTCAAAATAATCTAGATATGATTTTCTTTCTCCGCATTGTCCATTATGAGGTTGGCCGATATGACGTCACACTTGGCTGATATAACGCTGATCTCAGCAGATATGAACCAAGTCAGAGTTGCCCATTGACACGTTACTAGGCGCAACCATTTTTTACTGCGAAATCAAAAACACAAGGAGAGATTCGTTGAAGTGGGCGAAGATGTAGTTAGTTATCCGAATTGTGCGGCTTCCCCAGAAACTTCGAACTTTGTGAACAAAATGTGAGACAAGAACACTGTCGGAAAACTGTAACAGATCTGAGAACATTTTGAAATGTTTTGTTTTAATTTAATAAATAAAGGCGTCATTTCTCGGTTAGTTTCATATCGGCTGAGATATCGGCCTCAGGTTGATATGAAGTTATTTCGGGCTGATATCACTGTCGATATGAAACTGACCAAGCAATAACCTCTAATTTTGCAGTGTATGAAGTGTTTAGCAAATCCCACATTCCAGTAAATTAAATGGTCATGCTAAACCAATTTTCAGAAGAGAATATGTTTATCGGTTTGCAACGTTCAATCTTCAATAAGCAAAATAAAAACAAAAGATAATAATAATACTAATAATTATAATAATTATAATAAATAATACGAATAATAATAATGATAATGATAATATAAGCTTTTCTGGCCCACTGTAGAACGAATTTAGGACATGTATGGAATGTTTATCTAAGTCGTTATAACGAATTTGTAAGTCGTTTTAACGACTTGCATATGTCATTATAACGTCTAACACATTGTATCGACTCAACGATGGCTAACACGACTTACCTTACGTAGCTCGTTATAACAAATTTACTGACTCATTATAGCTGCTTATAAAGTCGTTATTACAATTTACGTTAGTCGTTATAACGACTTAGTAACTCATTATAGCGACTAACGTAACTTGTTAAAACGACTAAGCAAACTCCTTATCTGACGACTTAGACTTAACTAACATATTACAACCCTATCCCCAGTGTGCATTATCATTGCATGTTGGCTGTTGTTATGCCATTTGCCTTCGGATGCAATCTAAAAGTTCGACTCGATAGAAATAACACCCCAAGGCTAAATTCTGCTTCAATGTGATGTTATATGAGCGCCCAACCGCCCCCACACGCCCCCACACACCCCAACACGAACACATTATTTTTTCCGCTCTAGTTTTTGCTCTTCTTTAGTAGTATATAGAAGTTGTGCGTATTAGCGGTGAAGCGGAGGTTAGGGTGAGCTCCATGGACTTTTTGTGGCTCTGACTCGTTTTCTCCTTATTTTAATCAACTGATGTAAATGGTTCAGTTCATCAGTACCAATACATACCAATATGACAATACAGGGCGATTTTAATGCACCCTTCAGTTGACCATGATCGCTCTATTTGTAGTTATATGTATTGTTCTCCATTTTCCTACCTATTTTTTCCTTTGTATATATGTTTAACAAGTTCATCGTTTAACTTATTTATGCCAAGTAATATTTCCTCCAAAATTTCTTGAATGCCGCACCCCTAACACCTCTGTTTACATCTACTCGGGTTCCCAGTCTGAGCCCATAATTATGAAAATATATAACCCTGCTACGAGTCCACTCTTAGCACACGTCATGTGTCCGTGTATACAAAACCTGATATATCTCCTGTTGAACAATAAACAAACACTTGGCAGATCACGCTCAAATTGTCTCTTGACCGCGAAATTCTCGAAAATATTTACTTTGCCTTTACAAGCCTTGTGAATATACCGATAATGTCTGGAACAACTGTACCGAAATCGAATCTATGAACTGAAAAGGTCCAACCTGAAGGAGCTCGAACAATCACTGGGGCAACTGGAGATGCTTACAGATTCCTGTTGTATCCCGATATGAGAAGCACTAGAAACCCGGAGAGAAAAACATAATCTCAAACAATTCTTTAAAATGTAACATGGACTATATCCTGTTACTTACCAACAATTGTTCCCCCACCTTCATCGGGACTCTACAACTATGCACTATAGAATAATTCTGTACTGCGGGGTCCCTACTACAGAACCGACTCACATCAAAAGTCATTTATGCCATCAACAACGAGAATATCTTACACACTGACGTCCGAGAGAACAAGCTCTCCTCTCTGCAGCTCTGGTGATCGTGAAACAACTGGTCACTACCTTTGCAAATGCCTACTATTCGCTAGCATAAGAAACTAAACACACGATATTCTTCCGTACAAGTTTAATACAGGGATACTTCTCCACGGAAATGTCTCCTACAGCTTTAGTTTAAACACTATTTATTTCCAATTATCAGAGAAAAAGACATACACCAATGAAATGTGTGTGGATTCGACAGTAAGCAAGAAGCTTATAAAGGTCGTTTCCTACAGCTTTGATGTCAACCAGGCTATCATTAAATGCGAAAACTCCTATATTGTAGCAACAAAACGATTTTAATTGGAAAATCTAATCATGTCCGAGTGATACAAGTTACTCTGTTAATATGCTATTAGAACAATATCAATAAGCCTTTTTTAAAAAGCATAAGGTAATGCACATGCAATTGTCTCATACTCTGTATTAAACTATTTTGTCGATGGCAAACGGATTGATGTTACTCAATTTCCTATCGAGTGCAATAAACTACACTTTAGAATATTATCCTCTGGTGGTATTAACGAATCAATCAATTCATCTTCTCAATTCGAGTCCCGAAGCCAGTGGTCGAAAAAGGCCGTTTAGATTTTGTGTGTTTTATTTGCCATGGAAGTCTGAAAATTGTTTTCTGTCCCGACTCCTGGCTACAACGGAGTCCAACAAATGGTTGAGTTACTATTGAATATTGAACCTACCGAGCTGCCATGCCATGCTTTCTACTAGAATTGGCTGCTAACTAAACATAAGAAAGTTATTTTTTGAATGTTTTTTTTTCGTTTTTCTCCATTCATTCTCAGTGTTGCATTTCTTCAAGGATTTGTGGGAGTTCCTTCTCTTTAGTTGTGGTAGAAACCGCATCACAATCCACAATAAGAAAATTATTTCAGGAAGCCATTGCGTGATGTCTGCCTGTTAAAAAAAAATATATAATCAAATGCTTAAATGTTCTTATTTACATGTACGGCGTCAAAAGATTTGTTGACTTGTTCTGACTGTTGACTCTAGGCAAGTACAGTGCAGAAAGTAATGCGCGCAAAACGAGGATTTATACCTTGACTTATCAAAAGTTACAGATTCCGAAATAATTAAACAAATCCCAGACGAAATTGAATTCCCGATTTCCATCAATTGCCGAAGGTAGTCACTTATATAATTATTACCAACGTATGTCTTATGTAAGTATTTACCGTCATATTCAGTATCAACTCTATTTATAAATTAGCAGAACAATTCATTCAGAAAGAGTTATTTTTGCCAGAGCCGCAAGCATTGTCCATTATCGCCAAAAAGAAAGATCGTGCCGCAGCTTTTATCAGAATACCTGAAACATATAATGTCAATTCCTAAGTCCATTAAACGGCATGGGAATAACACATGGGCATTAAAACCTCTACGTTTCCTCACCTATCGTTTACCATTCTCTTGACAGTCAATCAAACCACCGGCAAAATATCGTCGCCTGAGTGCTAGAATGTTCTATGTCCCATAGGGGAGATAATATACCGTCCCATAGGGGACATAGAACATTCTAGCACTCAGGCGACGATATGTGTATGAAGACGTTTGCTACATCTTGATTTTTTATTTGTCTTTTTCTTCAGATAGCCAACTATTACGATAATAATCATGTACAGAAAACACTATTTTCTCCATTTTGTTAGCTCTCCACATTCAAACCAAAATGAGGATAACATGATAGTGTCTGGGGGGGGGGGGGGATGAGGCATATACTACGCAAATATATGTAAGCAATCTTTACCGAATTATTTGAGTAAGGTGATAATATACGAGCGCACTGTACCAAAATGATGCCACACCCATACCATTATTTCAAAATGGAATTCATAAATGATGTTAAAAATAGTATGTTCGCCTCGTTTTGTAAAATATTATTTGGATACTATATGCCAAGTGTCATAGAGGCACATGTATACCTATGTGCTGCGCAGCAAGTTAATGCCCATGTAATGCAAGTAGGGGACGCGGTGGCTCAGTAGGTAGTGGTGCAGGTTGCAAGCCGAGAGGTCCTCGGTTCGAATCCCACCTGCGGCAACCGCGTTGTGTCCTTGGGCAAGACACTTCACCCCATTGCCCACATGGGGGCACGGTGGCGTTGTGTACTAAGGCGTAATGCACGTCGATGGTACACCTGTCTTCAACCAATGCTAACCCTGCTTGGATGAAGTTGGTATGTTGGGGAGCTGGCTCGGTGGTTCTCTCCGGGTACTCCGGCTTCCTCTACCCGTAAAACTGTCACGGCCATGATTAATCATTGTGCATAAATATGTGATCTTAAACACCAATAAAAAAATGAAATAAATAAATGTAATGCAAGTAATCTGAACATAGTGCCACGCATTGTGTACGAGCACATCAGCACGTATCGATACGATTAACACACATCTCATATATGTAAGGTACCATAGCATGCACAAGGTCAAGGAAATATAAAGACTGATATGGGCTTAGATAAATGGAACGAAACACTTGACCAAGGGCAGATGTCGAGAGAGGATGGGGGCAGCTATTTGTTTTGCATATTACTGTAAGCCTGCAGAAGTGGTAGAAGGCTGGAACGGTGGTAGAAGACTGTAATATTGGGTGAATGCAATAGCGGTACATTAACACTTACCCTGCCAAAAGCGACTATAGTCACCTATTTTATGATGATTATCCGTATGTTCTGGTAAGCGCAGATCAAAGCCTACCATCTGATTAATTATTAGAAAGGGCGTAGAGAGACCTGTCCAACAATTGATCAGATGAGGGGGTTCCAAGTATGTCATAAATGTTATTAAACTCCCTTGCACACAGGCGTACAAATAGGTCCTCCATATGGCTAAAGTGGTTGTGGCAGTAGAAGGGTTGAAGGTCATAACTCTACCCATTTAGATATCCACCAAAGGGTATGTTTCGATAAGTATCCTCAAATACTTTCCGCAAATAGAACGTCACTGAATCATTGGTATCCTAACATACCGAGATTAGTCTTATAGTCGCATGTGTGTCGCACATTGTGTATCTTCACAAATCACATGTCAGCACATCTAGCATGTCCCCGTGCTGTGTGTGATATGCACGTGTTGTGCACTAAGACACAAACACGACTATTCAACTCAGAATAGGGAAATGGAGAGAGTAAGTCCTGGTTTAGTTTGAAACCAAAAAATCAGGGAGTTTGAGGACGATGTCGGGTTGTGTGTGGTAATTAGTCATACTTCCAGTCTATCGGAGGAGACATCCCCAATTGTATAGCACTGGCTGATACTCATATAAATATTCTTCTGGGAGAGCCCAAGCAAAATAAAGTACGGTTTGGTGGTTTATGTTCGCTTTTTGGTGGCGAGTTTCGGTAGTTGTCGGGTACATTTGGATAATTAGGTAAATCCCATTCAATCAAACTGCCCCTTTGAAAACAGCCCCTTCCTATTTGAGGCTTTATGGTCTCATAGCTACCACGTAGTGGCCTCCAGAAAACAAAATGGACGTCGAACAAATGTGTCACCCTAACACACACCCTGCGCATGGACACATGTACCACATATCACTTTGGTAATGACGTCAGACCATGCCCGCACACGTGAGCTGATATGGAAATCCCACTTTATGTAATTGGGTCACGTTAGCATGTCGTCATTTCCGGGGTTCTGCCCGGACTCCTGCAAGCTAGGGATGAAAGGTATCCCGAACGTTCTGCACAGAATGCACTAAGTCTTGGCTGTCACTCAATTAAATTGTTTTTAAAGTCAATAATTGACAGGTCATTCTACTTGTACTTGTGGTTCGATGGTATGAAATAGCTTAACCAGTATGCCTGTTGATACTTTGTTTATATTGGAGATAGACAACACTTAGTCTAGTCATTTGATTCTAGATTCGATTCAATTTTGAACTTTTTGTCGGATTCGATTCGAGATTCGATTCGTGGAAAAAACCGTGATTCGTCGAATCCTACCTCTTACCCACCCAGCCACACTTTCCCCTCCCTTACCGTCTGCTATTTACTTTTCACCACTGGATGGGGGCTGGAGAACCAATAGCGTTATTCTACGGTTGTAGCAGTAGGATGAAGTTGTCTGTTGCTTGCGATCTTCTAAGGGAGTTTTTTTAATGTAAGAGGAAAACTGAAGTTTGTAGTCCATAATGTTATGATTTAAAAACAATAGTTCCTACCTAAAATGGGAATGGTGTGTCACTCATGTTGCGCCTGTATTCAAATATTGGTGCTTGTCATCTGCATCCACCTGTTGTAGTTCATTGATGGTCAAAATAGTTTGTTATTTGCTAGAATAAGTTCAGAATCCTTGGAAAATTTTAACTCATACGCTTTTTATATACAAAAACGAAAGTTGATTGCCTATCGCAAAACGAAAACGCGAAAGGAAATTTACACCACACACGTGATAATATACTGAGTAAAAAAAGAAAGTACAATAAAATGAGGAGCAATTTGTTTTAGTATTATCGACTTTAATCCCAAACAAATTATTGTAAATTCATATTTCGAGTCTTGCTGTATGAATTTGTATAATTTCATGTTCTGACTGTTGCCAGCGTCACGTCAGGACGTCGCAGTTCAGACAAGGGGTGAAATGAAAAGTTCATACATGCAGTCAATAGCGTGTATGCCCACCGTTTGCCTATTGGATTGCAAGGCATCGATGGCTCATGGACCTGATAAGTCTCTGGATGTCACCCTGTGGTATTGCGTTCCACATCTGCCTTAGAACATCGCGTAAATCGCCTAACGTCTGAAGATCCAGAAGTCGTACCCGGCGTTCCAGTTGATTCCAATGAGGCTCGATTGGCGACAAAACTGGCGAAAGATGAGGCCAGGAAAAAACGTTCGATGCTCTACTCCTCACTAAAGTCACGACAGATACGCGCCACGTGACATCTGGCATTGTCTTGCTGGAATAACTTCAATCCGACGTTAGCGTTGAACAACGCGACAACAACAGCGTTAAGAATTTCTTCCCTATATCGATGTACATTCAGATTACCATCGATGAAGATCAACTGCGTGCGATGGTGCAAGAAAATTACCGCCCAAACCCTTACACTACCCTTGCCGAAACGGTCGCATTCCAGCACGCAAGCAAGCAACTGTAAAGCGCTATCCTCGTCGGCGATACACTGGTGCCCTACCACCAGCGCGCCGTAGACAAAATCGTGATTCACCAATAAAAAAACTGTGCTCCAACATTGCTGAGTCCAGCGAACACGCTGACGTACCGCATTCCATTCTGGCGGTACGGTGAAGATGGGTAAGGATTGGCCCGTGGTTTGGACGCCTACTGCGGATGCCGTGCTCAGCCAGTCTGTTGCGGACAGTTTATTGTTATTTCTTCTAGGAGTAATTGCTGCTGTCCGCGTCGCCCGAAGAACGCGACCCTGTAAGTGAGACGTCCTGATGTGTCGGTCGTTTGCAGGGGTCGTAACTTTTGGGCGACCTGAACGCGGTCGATCGGCAGTAGATCCACTATTTCTACGACTTCCAATGAGACGGCAAATAGTGGCCACAGTGACTCCAAACTCAACAGCGAGCTCATCTGGAGGTATCTCAGCCCTATGCATAACAATGGAACGCAACCTCTGATTTACGGTTAACCTTGGCATTTTTTTTAAATGTCGGAAGACAAAAACTAGCGTGTTTTCTCAATAACCCAGACTCTGCAACACAACATAACACAAAGAAAATCGTCGGTCACCCATTCAATTTAACATTCTCGGGTAGCACGTGCTATTTTGAAATCCTTAGTGAAATTGTATGCGGCTGGGTGGACGACAACAACATGTCATTAAACTCTTTGCACGAATTCTTGTCCACAAATATGCAACATTAGAACTATTATATTTCATTCTTTATGCTATTTTTCACATTTGTTTCTATTATACTTTCTTTTTGACTCAGTATATGTATTTTAACATGCAGTCAAATTGTTCCTTGTGTGACGTCATGCCATTCATGTGAGATTTCATTGTTATTTTGTATTAAAGTTCATTGCTACGGGTCGTATTCGAAAACGACGGCTACTATAGAATTGTGCTCAGCGTATTTTGGTGAGTAATAAACACAGAACGACACACACTTGTGAATGAGTTAATCAATAATGGCAATTGTGCCACACGGCAGTATAAAACTTGAGGCCCGTGGCCTCTCGTTTACCCTTCCGCACTGGCATTCGTGCCATATCGATTAACCCATTCACACGCATGTGTGGTTCTGTGTATTTATTATTTGATCAAGAATCATATTTGTGATTGTAAAAAGCATAACACAATGTCACTTTTTGATATGTGTTCATGTGCAGACAATTTCAACCTACAGTACGGGGAGAGTGTATTGTCACTCAATCACCCGCAGGGTGGAGATTCTACCCAAGCAATAATTGCAAATTTGTTGCAAGGCATAAGAAGCACAAGCAAAGTTTCAGCCAATGGACCTCCGTGTTAAACCCAGAGGTCCATTGGCTGAAACATTGCTTGTATTTTTTGTCGATATGTACAAAATTTGATGGTTATAGTTTGGGTGACAACTCCACTCCGCGGGTCTTTAGTTACAAGCGAGAAGCGACTCTAAATTCGATGATGGAAAAGACAACATCTCGATAAAACTGTCATTATAAAACCACATTGCACTACGGGTATCCGATGCTTGTCATATGTTAGCCATATGTGCGATCATGTTGTAACGTTATTTTGTATGATGACGGGTGCTGTGAGTGCGCATGCGCAGCTCGTGTTGTTAGGGTTAGCTCAATGTACGGCGCCCTTCGCTCTCTAGTGCAGAAGGCTGACCAGTCAACAAACCAAAACGCAAAGGCAGTTGCCACCTTCGGCCTGTGCCCATTCTCGTCATGAATTGTGTGCAGAAATTAAAAAGCACATCTCAAGGTAGTGGTGCGGTGGTTCTACGACAATATTATTTCTGATAGTGCCCCCAGAGATTGGTTCCCTCTAGTCCCCAAGCATTGATGTCCACTACTATCGAACGGTTCCCAATAGTCCCAAGCACTGGTCTAAGTCCCCATTAGCCCCCACTAATCTCCGAAATGTGGACCTCCGTGATCCCCTAATACCCGTATGCATGCATGTGCTGCATGCGTTCTGCGCACGTTGTGCACTTGTACATAAACACATATTGGCACATACTGCATGTGCTATACGCTCCATTCAGCATGTAGACAGACAGATAGCATACGTCGACTGAGATCAGGAGGCAGCAGGAATAACTTAATATCCGAAATCAATCATCAAACCAGTAGTTTTAACATGACTGAACATTGGGGGCATTGGATTGGTAGTATCTAAACAAAAATACTAGCGGAAGCTAGTGGTAGTGGGATGCAGAATGTCGATGCTTCTAATGTCGACAGTAGCCTAAGTGTCCCTGAGATATTTGCCTATTGACAAAAGTAAATGCAATTCTAATCCCCAAACCTTGGTCCCCAAGCCTTGGTCCCAACAACTTCGCAAAGCCTGGCCTCCAATAGCCCACAAAATATGGTATCTGATGGCCTCTTGATACCCGCATTGAAGCAAAATGCAGCCTACGAGAGGGCTAATAGCCCGGAAAAAAACTCTACAAAGACAATTGTTAGTTAGAATGAATAAATACAAAACGAGAGAATTAATTTGAGAATTAAACTTCGTAATTTGCAGTTTAAACAAGTATTATAATTGATGGGAAATATATGAAACAGGACCGGATAGTAGACGACTGTCTTGCGATTAAGAAGCTAAAATCTAAATTGATATTGTAATTAATGAGAAATTAATAAAACCGGACAGTTTCATCGATGATTTTCTATAAAACTGTTCAAAGGAATGTCATGTGTTCTCCCGAACACTGGGTATACCCTGACATCTGAATAGTTTATAATCGCCAACTGCTAGAGATAACGGGGAGGTTGATTACCCTTTGAATTGAGATGATAGACCCACCCACCGCTGTCTTCAAATAATTCAACATTGTTCTGTTCTTCTCTAAAACTCGCAGTCTTCGTCATGCTGGCGAGTGGAAGATATAATCCACTGGGCGGCCGGGTAAAACTTAGTCGCAATCTGATTTTCCAACAGGCAAAAACGAACGTAGCGTTGACATGGGCTTTGAGTGAAAACGCCGTTCCGATAAAACTTTGTTAAATAGTTCAGTGGCGTGGCTGTTAGATTTTTGTGTTGAAACTATTGGAACCCAAGAAGTCCTGGTGTACTGGTACAGACGTTGATGTCCGACTGGTGTGGTGTAATATTAAACGATGTCGTTGCATTTTAAGCTCTAAGAGCTTACTTGAACTTTACTTAACCCTTTATCCAACGAATCGCCCGCGTAATTTGCAAATTCAGCAGCTGAAAAAATATTATTTTTCGAAAAATTTCAACAAAACCATATCATGTGACCCCTTTTTGGAACGAGCTCGTCGAGCTCGTTCCAAAGAGGAGTCACATGATATGGTTTTGTTGGAATTTTTTTCAAATAATTAAAAAAATGGTAATTAAAATAATAAATTTTGACTTCGTCTGCGTTGGGTAATGGGTTAATAAACGACAGAATCTGAATCCACGAATTCCAGTATGTTTGCTGACTTCTCAATTGTTCGGCAGTGGCTGTCATTTCAGAATAGAAACTGTTTGCCTCAAGCAAAAAAAGTTCACCCTTGCTGTAAAACAAAGGAGCGCCCTCAGAAGACGCTATTAGAGTCCTAACCTAGACGATCATTAAGGTATGTGTATTATGTGCTGCATGTGGTATGCGTACATTGTGTACCTGCACACAGACACATATCGGCACATTTTGCATCTGTCCGCGTGCTGTATGTGCTATTATCACGTTGTGCACAAGCACATTCCATGGTAACAGTGATGGATTTAGCAGCAGTGGTGGTGCTGGAGGCCTAGGCCGTGGGAGTAAACGGTAAGAGTGTTGGCAGCTGAAGCTTTAGTATTAGGTTAAGATGGTTGTTAGACGACAATAATATTTCTGATAATGTCCCTAAACATTGATTCCCAAACATTGGACCCCAATAGTCCCCAGAATATGGCCCCCAAATAAGGTCCACACTGGTCCCCAAATACCAGAATGTGTTCATGAGCCGCATATGTTGTGATCTCATTGAGCACTTGCACACCGGCGCATATCAGCACATTTTGCATGTGCACATGTGAAGCATGTGCTATTCGCACACTGTGTACAAGCGCGCACGAAGACAAAAATCACACTCGTTGGAGCGAAGAGGACCATATTTATCGGTAGTAACCGAGGATTTGGGTAGAATCCGAGCCAGTAAAGATATTTTTATATAAATGAGCTCTCGATGATGGTCGACAGAAATAGTAGCAAAGGTATAAAGATAGATGCAGATGATTCCGAAGGAATCAGAATTAGCTGTCAGGTCCGTTTGGTTAGTAATACGAATTAAACGAGAATTTAAGGAACATCCGAACCTGCAAACTTATCCAGTTTAAGCGAACACAACCTCCGAACTTATCCCTGTCCTATTTGATGGTTTGGGGATCACATGACAACCAGGTGCCACTGTAGGGATAAAGATTGCGGCCTCCTTCATATAACATGGGAGACGGAAACGCGTATCACCCCAACAACACAAGCTGCGAATGCGCACTTACATCACCCATCACAATGGCAATGTCGATGACGTCTCCACATGGCCTCACCTATGGGTTACCAGGCCAACAACGTGATACCCATAATGCTATGCGGTATGACACCACATAAAATCCCCCAAATGAGATCCCCCAAAGAGAGTCGAGTAGAGTATGTCGTACTATTCTCACCAATCACAACCGCCGGGGATTACTGCTTTGTGTCCGTGCGTCAAGCACTCCACCCCGTTTGTCCATGTGCGTGTGTGTGTAGAGGGAGGGGGTGGGGGGGGGGGGGCGATGCATTGTCCCACTGAATGTTGAGGCGTATTGTATGTTAACGGTGCACTTGTCTTTAACTACTGCTTCCCCTGCTTGCGCGAAGTACGCAAAGAATCTGACAGATGTTCGTCCCTGATCGGGGTTTCTCAGTGGGCACTGCGTCTTCCTCTCCTCGCATAACTGTCCGACACGAGGTGATCGAAAGTGTCGTTAAAGCCCATTGGAAAAAAAAAAACTATGTCAATACCACAGTTGAAAGGAAATTTCAAGTTTCCAAATCATGTCAACAATGAAATGTTGCAAGCCTTTAGCCCTGTGATCAACCTAGTATCGGCAATTCTCGCACCCGTTCCTATTTTCGATCTATAATCTTTTCTAGGTTATATTTCAATTACCTCACCAAGTCATGCCTTCATAATGTTGTTGACTATTATATAATATATTGCAATCGCGTCTCGGCCATCACAATAAGAACAATTCAATTTACCCCCCCCCCCCCCCCCCCCCCACACACACATACACACACACACCGATTCATCTTCTTCGAGACGCTCTTCATTCCATTCGATGTTCGATTTGATTTCCAATAATAGATCCGATTCGATTTTAGGTGGGATTTGAATAAAAAATTGTGCGACTCGCGGGGATCTTATTGGATCCTTTGTTCTATGCAATTCAGCTGATTTTGTATGGTAACCGGGATTGTCTATATGCCACATTTCACTCGCAGACAGGTGTGATTTACACATGTTGAATATATCTGAAAAAAATATTCAAAAACGCTCGACAAGGATACATATCTGTATATCTGTTTCATAAGACTGCTAAGAGGAGACATTTTGTTTATTAGAATTGGGGTAAACTCCCCATGTTGCTTAGCAATATGTTCTGCTTGAAGTGACAACAATTACCAAACGAAAAGGCATGCCTTTATGCTTAGTTTATATAACGTAAGTCTCATCTAAATGTATTATATATTCGCCCGCGTTTTAGTCATATGCAAGCCTGAGGCGGGCAGTATTCGTATACGTAAAGCATATTGAAAAATTAATATCGAACTATGGTGAGTTTATTTATAATCTTTACTGATACAATTTCGTAAATTGAATCATAAATAGAGGATACTGAACGAGTGTTTTTCTCATACAATATTTATGAAACGAGTCTATGAATTTTCCGCTTTGGCGAGCCTCTGGCGAGCCCAAACGGAAAATTCGGACGCGTTCCATTAATATTATATGAGAAAAACACTCAATTCATATTCTATTTATCATATGATACACACACACACGCACAAATTAGCCACTTAGTATGACTTTTTAACCCATCACCAAACTTGAGTTGCAGACGGCACTTGAAAAAAAACGTCTCCGTAAAACTTAAAATTTTCATTTTTTGCTTCAAAAACATAGGTTATGACCCCTCATTGGAACGAGCTCGTCGAGCTCGTTCCAATGAGGGGCCATAACCTATGTTTTGGAAGCAAAAAGTGAAAATATAACACCCCCCTAAATAGGACAAATAACGTAAATTCTCCCTACTGAAATTATGCAAATGTCACCCAGTTGTATTTTGTTTAGCCAATCAAATTATCCACTTTTGAAATTGACCAATGAAAGCTCCCAAATCTAATTATGCAAATTATGAAAATGTGGCCCAGTTTTATTTTGTTCAGCCAATCAAATTGTCTAGTTTTGAAATTGACCAATGAAATTGACGGAAGGCTGTATTTATCACTGATTAATATGAAAACAAAATATCAAATGTTTTAAAGTGAACAAAATGGACGAGTCATATGATAAAAAAAAATATACTAATCTGTATAATGTGTTTGGGTTGTCTATCTGAACCTCTGGTAATATAATATTAAATTGTTTTCGTTGATGTTCTATCGGTCTTCAGTTCCGGATTGAGTTATGTATGCAACCTGGGGCAGCGAAGGGTCATTTGTTAAATGCAAATTCACTATAGTGTAGCTACCTCCAAACCTTAGTTATTTTGTCATTCCGTTTCTGGGAGTTATGAATGAAACCTGAAGCAGTGAAACCGCTTCAGGTTTCGTACATAACTCACAGAACACAGGTACCATTGACTGATGTAACATCATGTCCGTGGAAATATTGTCCACTCATAAAAAATGAACAGTCCATGACCACCGTACTGTACCTGACGTTCTCTGTCCTCCGTTCGCTATCCTTGAATATTATGGAGAAAATAATACAAAATTAAATTTATCTTCCACCGTAAACAGAATAGAGACTTTTTAGAGTTGACAGTAACTATAAGTACTGAAAAATTTTAAAAACCTTTAAAAAAAAAAAAATCTTTATACTAAGTTCACATTTTTTTTTTAACGTAGAAAGTAGTTAACGAGATGTGACTTCCCGAGAATCACTCTGGCTGATTAAACTTTTAGGGATTTTTCCCAAAGGAACCGGGGACAAATGAGGTTACATTTTTTTCAAGGAAACTCGAACGCTAGGACAAGTGATGGCTCTACACCATCGTTCCACCCTCATTGGGTAAAGGGACCCTTAATATATTGTATAGGGGGGGGGGGGGGTAATGGGTCACTGATATTGTCACGTGACGTCCATAGCAAGTAAAGCACGACCCTAGCAACGGGCAAACTACTGGGCCAATGTTGATACATGCACTCAGCATGCATTACAAACGAAAACAGACAGGTCAATGGTGTCGTCACGTGATTTCCCTAGCAACCAGAGCGCCCCTTAGCAACGGGCTAACTACTGGGCCGATTTTAACCAAATTCGGTATACGGACCCAAAGTGCATTGCAAATAGAAACAGACAGATCAACGTTGACGTCTCGTGACTTACCTAGCAACCAGAGCGCGTCCTTAGCAACGGCTAACTGCAGGGCCGGTTTGGACCAAATTCCATATACGGACCCTAAATGCATAGCAAATGAAAACAGACAAATCAATGCTGACATCATGCGACTTTCCTAGAAACCAGGGCGCCCCCTTGGCAACGGGCTAACTACTTGGCCGATTTTGACCAAATTCGGTATACGGACCCAAAATGCATTGCAAATGAAGACAGACAGAACAAAGTTTACGTCTCGTGACTTCCCTAGCAACCAGAGCGACCCCTTAGCAACGGGCTAACCACTTTTGGCCGATTTTGACCAAATTCGGTATACGGACCCAAATGCATTGCAAATGAAAACAGACAGATCAATGTTGACTTCGTATGACTTCCCTAGCAACCAGAGCGCCCCCTTAGCAACGGGCTAACAACTGGGCCGATTTTGACCAAATTCGGTATAAGGACCCAAAATGCTTTGCAAATAAAAACAGACATGTCAATGTTGACGTCACGTGACTTCCCTACAAACCAGAGCCTCCCCCCCCCCCCTTAGCAACGGGCTAACTACTGGGCCGATTTTGTCCAAATTCGGTATACGGACCCAAAATGCATTGAAAATGAAAACAGACAGTCATTGTTGATGTCACGTGACTTTCCTAGCAACGAGGACGCCCCTTAGCAACGGGCTAACTACTGGGCCGATTTTGATCAAATTCGGTATACTGACCCAATGCACTACAAATAAAAAAAAGGCAGGTCAATGTTGACGTCACGTCTTTTCCTCTTCCCTGACATAACCCAGAAGCACTGGATTAGCTGTTTCATAATTACTCACAGAATTATCTGTTGTGATAACTACAAACAATACCGGTACGTCGGTATTTTTTTTCAGTGAAATTAATGAAAATGGTTCACTGAAATTGGCACATAAAGTTCTAGGCCTATTTAGTTCAAAAGACAAGTCTGTGCTGTCTTGTGAAGTGTGTATGTCTGTGCTGGCTTGTGTAGTTTGTGTGTCTGTTGGGCAAATCGCCCAGAAACCTGGTCAGAATCGTCCACAAACACGGTCCGAATCGTCCAATAATCTGGTCCGAATCGACCAGAAACATGGTCCGAATCGTCCATAGATGTGGGCCGAAACGTCCTTTATAGCGAGCGCCCCCAGAACGGGCGAATCCCGTTCGGAAGCGAGCTATACAGGTTAACACGTGTAATTGAGTCAATTCTTTTGAAACTCCTCTACAGCTTTGATTTCAAAATTTGTGTCTGCCATTTTTAAATCAACAGGATGTTTTTTCATTCACCGGAAGGAACGCCCGAGAAGAGACTTTACAAGAACGGCTCTTATTCGAGGAATCTTCCCAAGAACAAACAGGAACGATATAATTCTTTTCACAGGAACATTCGGATACCAATTGGGTAAAGTGAGTGAACCACCAGTTGAGGGAAGTAACAGAGGAGGGGGGCGTGGGGGTGGTGCTATTGAGATATTCTCCCATAATACACCGGGAGTCAGACTAATTTACAACTTACTACATCACGTGACGTTCCTAGCAACACGCAACACCCCTAGCAACAGGCGATCTATTTCACCGATTTTGTCCAAAATTGATATAGGGACCCATAATGCAATAGGGGTCCAAACCAAGGAATCGGTAATGATGTCAGTTTGTTTCCCTAGCAATGAACGTGCCTCCCTAGCAAGGGGCGGTCTTTTGGCCAATTTCGAGCAAATTTGATATATGGATCCACAATGCACTAGTGATGCAAACCAAAGAATCGGAAATGGTCTCAGTTGGTTTCCCTAACAACCAACGTGCCTCCCCCCCCCCCCCCCCCCCCTAGCACCGGGCGACCTACTGGGCCAATTTTGACTAAGGTTAACTCGTGGACCCATAATGCATCAGGGATTTAATCCAAGGAGTCGGTAATGATGTCAGTTTGTTTTCATAGCAACCAACGTGCCTCCATAGCAACGGACGACCTATTGGGTCAATTTTGACCAAATTCAATATATGGACCCACAATGCACTAGGGATCTAAACCATGTTGGTTGACAAATAATCAATGTTGTTGATTTGAGGAGCTTTATCGCACTCGCACTTCTTTGCGCTTCTGAAATGGAAACAAGAAGCTCTCTTTTTCACTCTTCTCCATCACACCGATTAAAACATGCAAATGAGGTGTAAAGCGCATATCTGCAAACGGTTGTGTCGTTTTAATTAACGCCAACAGCTGAAGTGCATCTGCAGAAGTTCCGAACTGTTCGTGCGTTTTCAACATGTTCTGAACTTCTTGTGGGTAAAGCTTGCAGTAATAAATTAAGATTGGTTAGAAAACAAAACGTCACATGATAATGATATTTACATGTACTACTGAATGAAGTTTTACAACAGGCATTACATATTGCACATACTGACCAAACAAGTCGCACCATTTGGCCACCTGGTGCATTTAATATTCATTGATGCTATTGTTTATAGTTTGTCTTGTTTTTCATCGGGGGTCGATTAACCCTTTACCTAATGCTAGTAGCAGACAGCACTTGTAAAATAAAACATTTTTTACTTCCAAAACAGCTTATCACCTCACATTGGAACGAGCGTAATGCACTCGTTCCAATGAGTGGTCATCAGCTATCTTTTGGAAGCCAAAAATTACAATATAAAAAATTGCCATTTTCTTAGATAAAGGGTTACTTTATGCAGGCCTTGGATATGGACAATCAATCTATTCACGAATTGCATTAACCTCTCCATATGGGCAGTCAGTAACTGTACAGAAGTTAAAGCAATTATTCAACAAAGGGAGAAAGGGATTGTCGATGAATTTCTTAAATAGACTAGTTCTACAGTCACTGTAGTACTCGTGTCAGGTAAATTCTATTCCTAATCAATAAGATAATGAAACATATTTTTACTCTTAAAGAAATTGAGAACAGTGAGTGCAATAATTCTTCCTTGCCTTTTTAAAAGTGTTGTTTTCAATTATACTCGTGTTTCCAAATCAACAACACAACATAAGTCTTTAAAGTTTATAAATATTTCTTTCAACGTTTGGTTTGATTTTTAAAAATGACAAGCTGTGGAATTGTCAAATGATAATTTCTGTCTTTTTTTAACCTTTGTGTGTTCTCATTTTCTAACCCTTTTATAATTTTAGGCTTCATTTACTAATAGCTACTGTAACATTACTCATTTGGGATGGTCTCACACTCATCTATAAGGCTAAGTTTTACAGCAGGAATTCTGAGAAATACAGTTTTAACAGTGAACAGTGGCATAACCTTGGATCGGAGGCAATCTCTGCATTCAAGAAACTGCCACCCTGAACCTTGAACTAGCACTCTGTAAACATGACTTGGAAGATTATCCTTTCCATTTGAGATTAAAATTTTAAAATAGAAAAAATATCAGCAGGTAGTTACTCGCAGCTCTGGATTTTTCTCATCGTCTTTTTTTGCATAGCTTTGCTATAATTTCTTGTTAAATTACATATACTCGGCAGATATTTGCATATGCAAATAAGTATTATAAATTGTGATTCGTTTCGTAGTTTTCTGTAAAACAAGTTGTACTTTATCTTGGGATTGTATTTGGTGATTGTGCTTCAAATTAAAAGCATAAAAAAATTAATTTACGTTTATATTTGTCTCCACACGTCCCCCACCGCCATAAATCTATCGAATTCGCTGCATATATTTTGCAAAGTTGTACTCATAAATAGATAGATACCAAGTCACACCCCAATAGTCTTACACACCGTAACGGACAAAACCAGCCAGCGCTATTTTCAAAAATCGCCAATTAATTTTCATTATTGTTTTCTTTTTTTGTCTCAAACATATAGGTTATGAGCCCTCGTTCCAACGAGGAGTCTTAACCTATGTTTTTGAGACAAAAAATGAAAAAAAATAATTATTCAAGATTTATTTTTGGCTTAAACAATATTTATTGATTAATAACAGCGTTAATTATATACATCAAACAGGCTACTCACATAGGTAATGTACACCAAACAGTATATAATATAACATGGGATGTAAAAAGAAAAACGAAACAAGACGGGATTCGAAAGTAAGCGTATGCTTATAAATATCGTCTCCCTTGAGCAATTTCATTTTATGAGGATGGAAAAGTACGGTTCATTGAGTAGGGCTGTTGCTTCTTGTTGTTGATGCCAAAGTGCACATAATGATTTTTATTTTTGATTCAAAAACGACGATCAACTTTCGTGTTGGCAAAGTCAATACAGAAGTAAGTAAGTTTGCAGATTCAGCAATATAATATCAGTAACTGTCGCAGTTCGTTAGTTCGTATTTGGCAAATGTACATACATGTAACCACACACACACACACAAATATATATATATATATACGTATGTGGATTTGTGTGTGTGTATGGTTACATATATATATATATATATATATATAGTAACTGATCGATTCTACATACTGCACTGCAAGGAAATCAGTGAGAACTTATCTTTGTCAAATTTCTGCTTGCCACAGAAATCAATAGAATCAAGGACGCTGGTTGTGTTTGCAATGACATGGCGGGGTTTCGGTATAGAATTGTTTTTGCAAGTGTCGTCTGCTTTTCATGTTAGGTAAAGGGATAATCACTTTTTTGTTGGGGACGGGGATGGGTGTGGGAGGGCGGGGGATTGTTGCCATGATTTTGTTTTTGTGACAAACAAGTCCCCTTAAAATCGGAAAGACTAACCCAAACCTACTGTTTTAGTTTCGAGAACTGAGAAGACAACAGGCATCTTTGTTTTACACGTACGCAATTGTCTGGGTTCTCATAAAATCAGGAAGACAAAACTCCACACAAAGACTCTAACAATCCTCACAGCGTGTCTTTGCTTTTCGACCAACTGAAATATTCCAGACGATTGAATCTAAACAAAATATCATAATTCTTCATTTCTCTGAATCAACGGACAAAACATTTTTCAATTGAGACTTGAAAAGGCAGAATGTTTTATGACTTTACTAACACCATCATATATATTTGTTAAGACTCTTCACTGCAGTAGTTTTGGGATTTCCATTATTTGTGTTAGTATTTTGATGTTTCTAAGGCGAATACTTATTGATTGCAATATTTATAACAAAATAATATCTGTATATATTTGTGAGTAATAATTCTAATAATAAGTCAATAATGGTCAGCGAGCAAAGTGTACGAAATGTGGATAAACAAAAAGCGAGATTCCGTACGATATTAGAGTGGTCGCTTTAAAACTAGTTAGTAAGTGTGCTCCTTCGGTCGGAGCGATGTGGTTAAGGCTTTTAATGGTCTGTGATATGGGAAACTTGACAATCAGTTACGTTTGTTCGATGCTTCCTCGACACATAAAACTGATTTGAAACGGATGCCATCACACACAGCTTTCTTCTTGATCTTTCATCTCGCAGATGCACCATGCACACCATTAAATTCTAAAACCTGCGTCCTTTCCTTAGCTACCTGTGGTTTAGTCAAGTGTTTTTCAATATTGCGGAGATGCGAACATGGATTATTTTAAAACGTGTTACTAAAGATTGACTCAGTATTGTTCATAATAATCAAGTAAGGCAGCTTATAAAAATACACCTACTCTTTTAATATCTGGAGACACTGGAGATCATATGAATGCACTCCTTGAATAAGTAGGAGCAAAACAAAACACACACATTGCTCTGTTGGTCTGATGAGATATAATTATAGCCACCTCGTCAACTACCTGTTAACGCCATGATGTGCAGGAATCAACCAAGTCTCACTTGCATTGTGTCATAAGGCAAACTCGGCTTGTTTATGCGTAGCAAAGTCTACTTAGGTGTGCAATAGTTCGCATATATTAAGTCTGCGTGAAATGCGCCAATATTTAACCTTTTACCAAACGAATAAGACGCATTCGCCCTCGTAATATTCAAATTTAGCGGTTAAAAAGAAACATTTTTCAAAAGGTTTCAAGAAAACCATATAATGTGACCATTCATTGGAAAGTTTTCCTCGAGCTCGTTCGATGAGAAGCTCCATGACATGGTGTCGGTGACATGTTTTGAAAACATTTAAAAAAAACAATAATTAAAATAATAAATCTTTGGGTAAAGGGTTAGTTGGTTGTCTCCTGGGAAATCTGACAATCTATTCCATTTGCTGGATGGTTCATTCTCTGTACTTTGCTTTTTTTACTTGTAACCCATCAAACGATTTGTTACACACTGGTAGGGGGCGTGTTGGCATTGCGGTAACCGGTACTCGTCAGATCAAGTTAAGCAACGTCGAGTCCGGTTAATTTTTCCTGCCAACAGCAGTGCTGAAGCACACCTGTCGAAAAAGAAACATGCGTTGGGGTGTTTTAATAGCAATTTACTAGCAACTAAACACCCAACCACCTAATGCTCGGATCTAAACCAACAGCGTAATGACTTGAAAAGAGATGCTATTCCTCGGACATGTTCCACTATCTTATATGGTAGCACATAATTACAATATGTTTTCAACAAAGTGAATTTCAAACACTTTAATATTTAGAAATTTACAGCAAATGAAGATATTAAGATTGAAGTCCACTAGATTGATAATTGTGAGTTATTTTTTGTTGGATGGTGTCATGAAATATAACTGCCATCTCTTCTTTCGTGGTATTGCCATTTTCATCCTCCATCACATCAAACTAAGTTATTTGAAAGGCGCATGACCATTGGGGCCTACATCACCCATTGGTCCACCATTTGGCCATTCTGAAAGAAGAAAGATGACAAATTCAATGCATATTTATAACAAACTAAACTAGCTTCTTACGAAGCTAGTTGCTTTGAAGAAAAGTAGAAACTGATTTTGATTTCGATTACAAAACTTCGTATTTGAAGATTCGAGTGCGAAATAAAGGATATCAACGCTGTTTTAGTGAATACATAGAGGATATGGAATGAGTGTTTTTCTCATATAATATTTATGAAACGAGTCTAAGAATTTTTCGTTTTGGCGAGCCTCTGGCTAAAAATTTTCATTTTTTGCTTCCAAAACATGGGTTATGACCCCCTCATTAGAACGAGCTAGTCGAGCTCGTTCCAATGAGGGGGTCATAACCCATGTTTTGGAAGCAAAAAGTGGAAATATAAAAAAAAATAATGGCGTTTTTCTTGTAGGTAAAAGATTTATACAATAAAACCCACCCTAAATAGGACAGATAACGTAAATTCTCCCTACTGAAATTATGCAAATGTCATCGAGTTGTATTTTTTTAGCCAATCAAACTGTCCAGTTTTGAAATTGATCAATGAAGGCTCCCAACTCTAAGTATGCAAATTATGAAAATGTGGCCCAGTTTTATTTTGTTCAGCCAATCAAATTGTCTAGTTTTGAAATTGACCAATGGAATTAAGGGAAGGCTTTATATATCACTGATTAATATGAAAACAAAATATCAAAATGTTTTAAAGTGAACAAAACGGACGAGTCATATGATAAAGGGAAGTATCTCATGATGTGGACCTGACAGTTTTATGTTTCGTAAAAAATAATATTTTCATGTTCACACCAATGAGATAATTCCCGATATTCAGTAAAATAGCTTAGCTTGTATTTTTGACATTTTACTGTGTAATATTCAACCCAATTCGATTGCAAACATTTCCTTTGAAAACAATAACAAAGATTAGCTGATCGTTCTTTCAACCTGTAATTACCCAAATCACTCAAACATAATTAGTTCCATTCTCTCCTGATAATTTACTCAACTAATTACTCAACTCACAGATGAAATGTAACAATTGTAATACTACAAATGCGAATATTCTCATATCTGTCATTAATGTTGATTTTTAGAGCATTTTAAATTTCAATTTATACCAAGGAAATTGGAACTGAGTGCGCCGAATCATCAAGAAAAGAACAAAAAATAAAATAACCTGGGCGAATTGATCAGCAAGGTTTTTCGGAGAAGTCATCCAGTTCAAGGCTCAATATATCTCTCGGAGTCACTTTCTATACATCTAATTATTACTAATCTACTTTTTCAGTCATAGAAATATCAGAACGGCTTGAAATAGCACGAAGGTCTGGTACTGCTGGTAAAGCCGGCACTCAGTCGCTTGTAACGGTATCGAAGGCGAAGTGGTGCGCCGAAGCGTGGCGTCATTTAGGAAGCTATTGAGGGATATTTCTCGTTATCCATCAAGACGATGCATGTCGAGAAATATCTTCTGGATAATTTGCAATAATTCACGGCCAAGCATATAATAATAAGATTTAGGTAAACAATATAGCAACATGAGGTGCAGCAGGTATCTACTTTGTCCCTTACTTCATTTTAGAAGATTGACCGGGAGTAATCGTACACATTAGTTTGTAAAGCAAGCTAATTTATAAAAAATCACGAGCTGTTTAACAGATTGAGTACTAGAAGCCACTATCAGGGCTTTCAAAATGAGAGTAAGAGCAAAAGCCCATGTTTTTCTTGCTCCTATTTCATATTCAGTCAAACGCAAAAACATTGTTTTTATATTACAAATTATTGGAAAGGGCCAGTGAGCATTCTCCAATAATTTATAATAAAACAAATTTTGAATAACAAATTTAGCCCTCTAACTAGACTTTATGTTTCTGGAGAATCATGGCTTTTCCAGACGATATTTCACGATCTTTATGACCCCGGAAGGTCTGAAGAATTGTTTTAACTGTATCACTAAAGGGTTCTGTTGGTGCCTAAAAACAGTCCATTATATCAAAATGCAATTAGCCACAGCATCTTATGAGTTTGTGACAAACAAACATAACTTCTTTTGTCGGACACAGACTTCTCGGATGCTTCTATCGGTATTAACCTTCTCCACCAGTAATGATGATTTTAACCTAAACTTTCTTTTATCAAGCTGGGTCATTTGAGACTATTATACCCACTTTTCTCAAGGCATCAATAAAGCTACTTTAGTAATACAGTTAAAAACAATTCTTCAGACAATTCGGGGTCATAACAAATCACGGGATCTCAACTGGAAAAAGCCATGATTCTCCAGAATCATAAAATCTATTTAATATTATTGTTCTATCCTTCCGCGCTGGCAGTCGTGTCCAATTGACGAACGCATTCACACATCGTGACATTATGTGTGTATCTTTTCTACAGTTAACAGTTGTTGTAAACACAGTACGCTATGCAGTATTCTAAAGAGACGTGGCGCCTTCGGGCTGGTGATCTCCCTCTCCCCAGACACCCTCATGAAATAAAACATTCTGCGAATGATAAAAGTCATCCTAACAGCGTAAGCCTTGTGCGATAAAGTTAATTTCACTTGTCTGAATATATCAGTTTCGCCTGCTTCAACCGGCTTTCCTTCCAAACAGGACATGATAACATCCATTAATTCCAGTCTATGTGTTGCCTTCTCTCGATATTTCACTTTGCTCCGTTGCAGCATTACAGTTACAGTAAAATTGTTCCTATGAGTGATTAGTTCAAAACAGCGAAATAGTAATTTCTGCCAATAGTTACGTGTGATTATCAGAAAAGACAGAGAACACCCCGACCTACTGGCATAAACTTTGAATGTTTAGTTGTGTTACTCGTGAAGCATGTTTGAAATTCGGAGATTGACTGTTGAGGTCTCTGATGGCCGAATTTCAAACCGATTTCACAAGCACTGCGTCTGAACATTTAGGGAAACAGACACTCAAAAATAGCTCTCAAGGTATCTCATCTGATGAATCAATTCAAATCCAAAATGGCTTCCATAGCGTAATGTAAGGAGAAACATTTTTGCTCTCCTACAATTTTGTAAATAACAATCCTGTCTTAAAGTAATTGGAATTGAAATGAACTGCAACAAACAAGCAATTACCATGTTCTGGTTCAATTCCTATTCATTGCGACAATGCAAACAATCTCCATGGTGAGTTGATTCAGGGACGAAGGAAGTATTTCTAACTTAGAGGGGCACTGTCGTACAAGAGCATTAAAAACCTGACACATATAAATGGTGCCAAGACGTGTATTGTTCTTGACTTCAGATGCAAATTAAACTAGAGAAATTTAATTTACTGCAACCAGTAAATTCGAGTCTGTGTGGAAATGGTGAAAGAATTTGAACTAAATTGTATAGAAAAGGAAATTATGGAAACTTATTTTGCAGGTCAAAATATCTTTAAAGAATTCAGAAATAGGTTTTCGTAAAGAAGCATTTATAGATCTTCATACAGGATTTAGATACAACAATTCTGAGAAATGCACTCAGTTACCCCTGGGTGAGCTAAATGATCTTGACCCATATATTGAACCTCCATTGAGTTTAAACTCATTTGCTGTTGGTCTTAGGACCAGTGGCATACCATACTTGAGATAGTTATAGGAATGACCCACTTTCAACATTTTTAGCCGCACCCACTTTTGAGTGTAAAATGCATGCACATTCTGAAAAATGCACACAATGACCGATGGGCGACCTCAGTGACCACGACTGACATTTTGAACTTTCATTGAGTTTCGACTCATTTGATGTTGGTCCCAGGCCCATATGCCATGCCATGCTTGATATATGAGCATGACCCACTTTCAACTTTTTCGTGTTAAAATGCATGTATGAATTTCAGGAATGGCGTAGGGGGTTAAAAAAAAAGTAATTTCCAGAAACTCTGAAAAATGCACTCAATGACCCCTGGGTGCCCTCAGTGACCTTGGCCCATATTTTGAACCTCCATCGAGTGTCGAGACATTTGGTGTTGGTCTCAGGTCCATATGTCATACCAGGCTTGAGATATGAGCATGACCCACTTTCAATTTGTTTGGCCACGCCCACTTGTTTTGTGTAAAAATGCATGTATGAACTTCGGCAGTGCATTATGGGCTCAAAAAATGTAATTTACAGCAATTTTGAAAAATGCACTCAGTGATCCCTGGGTGAACTCAGGGACCTTGACCCATATTCAAACCTCCATCGGATGTCGACTCATTTGGTGTTGGTCCCATGTCCACATGCCGTACCGTGTCTGAGATATTGGCGTTTCAAAACACCCTTACAGACACCCCTAATGCTCCAAGAATCTGAAAAACATGGGTGTCCAAGACCTTTTGCCTGTCAATGAGAATGCCAAAAAATCAGCGAGATTGGACAATTCGTTTTCGAATTTCAGACAATAAAGCGCATAGAAGACAGAAAACAGGAGAATAAGAAGAATAAAAAAAAAGAACAAAAGAAAAAAGAAACAAAAACAATAGTTTGTGTGTTTCACACAGACTAAATAGGACAAATCGAGGTAGAAGCTGTTTCGAGCCATCCAATGTTAATAATTTGAAAAAAAACTTTTAGCAGATACGTTTCAATTATGTTTTCTCTCCAGTAGATATATGAATTCAACAACGACTGGCCTCACGGCCAGTCTGATTACAATTCGATTCCATCAGACACGCCTATGATTTTTTAGACAATTAGGAGGGAGAATATTATATTATTTCGTCCGACGAAATATTGTCACCCGTGGGGCGTGATCACGGACAGGATTATGGCTTCAGGAACACTCATTTCTGTATTTATTTCATTTTCCTCTGATCGAAGACAAGGACAATTTTTTATCAGGTAGACTTTATTCTGAACCGTAGTTGTTATTTGCATCCTTTCTATTTTCTACTGAAGTCGTCGCCTGAGTGCTAGAATGTTCTATGTCCTATAGAGGACATAGACCACTCTAGCACTCATGCGACGAACTATGTAGCTACCGATCGTTCGAAGTGTCCATGACCATAGTAAAGCTATTAAATTATGTACATATGGCCTATGCACAAGCAATGTTTTAGCTAATGGACCTCCGGGTAACCCGGAGGTCCATTGGCAGAAACATTGCATGTGTTTGCTATGAGTAACCAGGAGAACCTGCCGTGCTTTGGATGCCATTCGATATGGCAATTGCGCGCAATTCCTACGCGCAATTGAGCCTAGATAAGAGCACAGTTTACAGGACAGGACTTCTGGTGTTAACTGTTCCGTCCTCTCCATGTGTCCATGATGGTACGCAAGATTAGTCTTTTTGCAGACGAGTAACTATTATATAGAGGTTATTACATGGTTAGTTTCATATAAGCCGATTTATCAGCCCTCGGAAACTTCATATCAACCTTGACCGTCGAGGGATTTATAGCTAAAACTTGAAGTTCTGTCATGAAATGCGCAATAATAGCACGTCTATCTTCGCGGTAATCTACGCGTTACGATCATAGTAAGGCTATCAAATTTTGTACATATGGCCTGTGCACAAGCAATGTTTCAGCCAATGGACATCCGGGTAACCCGGATCCATTGGCAGAAACAGTGCCCGTGTTTGCTATGAGTAACCAGGAGAACCTGCCGTGCTTTGGATGTCGTTCGATATGAAAATTGCGCCAATTCCTACGCGTAATTAAGCCTAGATAAGCGCACAATTCATGACAGGACTTTTAGTTTTAACTGTATTTATTAATCCAAAACAAATAAAAACAAAAAAACAAAAAAAAATACAGATCTGTTACAGTTTTCTGACAGAGTTATTGTTTCTCATTCTTTTCACAAAGTCCGAATTTTCATCTTGTTCAGTTATCCGAATGTCACGGCTTCTCCACTGGGGGCGTTCTACGTCTTTTTTCAACTTGGAGAAATCTCTTCTTACGACTTGTCTGCACAAATCGCATTTATTCTTCTCTTCACCCCTTAAGGATTGCTTATTACCATCATTTATTCTTCACAATACAAAACTGTGCTTCAAGCCACTCCATCGCACATGGCAACACCATTTTTTTCTGTTTGTTCGACGACGAATGATTGTGAATATTTCGCTATAAACAAATTATTGGTTATGCCTACTAAGATATGGGAGAGGGGGGGGAACTCAAGCCTGGTTAATACTGGGCGAGATAGAGGTCATATCAGCCGAGTTTGAGGCCATAGTGGCCGAATTTGATAATGCGCAGTTCAGCGAAAGGAAATCATAGTGCACACCCACGCAGTGGCGTGTGCGCACATAGGTAATGGGTACGTGTCCATGATTTTATAATTTTTCTATATACCATGCAACAGAGTTTGGGGTGCCATCTGGCGGCGTGGCTCTCCCACTGGCAAAAAATCCAGAATCATTGTAACGGATACTTAATTGTTTTGGGCCTTTCAAAGGACATTATGTAAAATATATTGTTGCAGAATGCTGGAAACTATGATAAATAATCAAGTAATGAAGTGACTTTCGAAGTTAGGTAGTTGTTGGCGAGTTAGGTATTAATTGAAAGTTCGAAGTGCCAATGCCGTCCGTTGCCGGTTTCGTCAGATTTGAAGCCCAGTTTCAATTATAATTGAGAACGTACACTTCACAAATTGTTGACAACGAATAAAAAATAAAACAAGTGATTTATTGACACTTTTAGTGGGCCTTTTGTCATTTGTGGGGAACTTAGCGCGATTTCCTCAGAAACAGCCGGAGTTAGGATGAATTCAAGTTATGTTGAGTCAAGGTCTGAGGAAATCTTTGTTCTCAAAACACGTGCATGCAGTCTTGTTGTAGTAAAATTTTACAGAAACAGACATGCACGCGAACAGCGATACCTATTCATTTATTTCCTAGAATTTTCTTCACAAGTTCACAGGATCCAGTCTATGAACTATTTTTACCAATGATATAATACAATGTCAGTTTAAGACTGTCAGAATTACAGTGTAGCGTCCAGCCAATTTTGTGATCCGACGTGTTTTCCTGAAGACTAAATACCAGAATCACTCAGAACTCCCAATTTAAATTACATGCACACTTCCTCTGTGTTTTGGTAAACAATGTTTTAATTCCTGGATGCTTTAGGCATTGCAACCAGAATAGAACTGAATTCATCTTCAAACTAGTCAATGCCGCCCTCCTCGTCTGACCAACATCTGGAGGTTGGGATTCTGATATTTAGTCTTGAGTGTGTTTCTCCAAAAATGGCAAAACACTTTTAAAAAGCCTAAATACCAACCTCCCCAGAACTGACCTCTAAATAATATTTGGCACTGCACTACAGAATCAATATTTGATGGTTTCAGGCATTTTAATGGTGCTATGAGATAACATATGACCTGCACTGTCATGCTGTTGGAAAAAAATTAAAAAATTCAATGTGTAATGTTTTATCAGAGACATACCATACCAATGACTCAAAGTACCTTAATTAAGAAATGTGAGGGATTTAAAAAAAAATTTTTTTGTTAAAATATTGCAAAATATTCATGAAACACAATGTGAAATATCTTAAGAAGCCAGAATGTGATTTAAAAATTATCAGAAATGTGAAATTTAATATCATAAGAGGTTTGTTTTGTGTCAACATCAATTAATTTATGAATTATATCATAATTTGTGATGAAAGTAGGTATGCTGGGGGTCCAGGGAACACATTCAGGGCTATATTTTACCGCATCAATATGTAGAAGAAAATTTGACATAATTTGTTAGGATAAAATGGCACTGTCTATTGATATTGGTGATTTATATAGCTGCAACACCAGTTTTTAAATCAAAATTGACATTCATTTTGTGTGGAGTGGAGGGGGGGGGGGGGGGTCTTGAACACCACTCTTTCTCTTGCAGTATGGTTAAATGAAACAGATTTTTCCCCAAACTATTGTCTGCTAATGCAGATTTTAGTTTTATTTTGGGATTGGGCTAGTTTTTAAAGAAAGCAGTGAATTTTCATGCAACAATGACTCTTTTATCAAATGAAAGAGATAAAATGTATCTTTGGAAGGATTAGAATGTAGGTTAAAATCCCCCCTACAAAAAATACCCCCAATCATTTTTAAACACTTAGCAAAAATTCCTCCCACAGTTTTTGAGTAGTACCACATTCTCTCACATTATTTTAAGAGCAGTACAAAAATCCCCCACCCGGCCTCTTACACCAAAAGATTAAAAGGCAGTCCAAAAGGATTTAAAAACTTATGTATTTAATTTGTAAATTACATAAACACTCATCACTATTTACAAGAAAACATGCCTCAATAACTATTTATCAAGACAGTTATTTATTTATTGGAGTTTAAGGACACTTTCAACAGCCAGTGTCACCTCGTGTCAGACAGTTTTATGGGTGGAGGAAACTAAAGTGCACTGAGAGAACCAATGGGCAACAGTGAGCAATTATCCAACGTGCTAACTCCACACAAACAAAGTTAGCATTGATTGAAGCGACAAGTGCTCGGCCTCAAGTGGAAAAAGCTTTGGACATTTTTGTATGGCTTTAAATATACATGTACTTCTAAAAAATTAGGTAGGTGGGGGGGGGGGGGGGGGGGGTTGTTCACCAGAAATTATGGAGGGAGGAATTTCTGTTTACCTGAAAAAAACATGGGGGGGGGGGGGGATTTTTGCGCATTGTGGGAAAATGATTGGGGGAGGGGGGGATTTTTGTCAGGGAAAAGTTTTGTAGGTTACCCTTCGAAAGGTTTGGGTTTGATTATAGGAAATAAGTACATGTACATTGTAAATGTACTTTATTTTGGCTTCCAACACTGATTTAATTATATTTTTTTGGATATTACACATATTTCACTTTTCAATGTTCATTCGAGAACCACAGACTGAATAGTACTGTTTTATTTTTGGAAAAGTTATATTTTTGTCACAGTCGGCAATAAAGGCCATATATTGCCAAAAAATAATGCAGTTAAATGCATCTTGAGCAAGTGTGGCATCCAGAACTGAGAAGCACACTATAACATCTGGCAAATGACAAATACATGAACTCATGTAACCACCTTTTTTACCCTATTAACACATCTAATGAAACCATGCTTTCCCCTCATTGTACTTGTGAAAGAGGGGATTCCAATTATATTCCAATCCTCTCCCAAATCACCATCCAAACATTTAGCCAGAAAACCCATACTTTACTTGTATTCGCTGAACAAGCTCATTCCAATAAGGGTGTCACTTGTATTCGCCCATACTTCACTTGTATTCGCTGAACAAGCTCATTCCAATAAGGGGGGCATAAGCTATGTTTTTGATGCCAAAAAATGCAAAAAAAAATTAATATTGAATGGCAATTTTGGTGAATGGTGCTAGCCGGTTTTGGCCATTACATTGAGTGAATGATTAATGGAAGCTTTCTCCATTTTATGATGTTAACCCTTTACCTCACATGAAAAGAAGATAGCACTTTTGAATAACTAATTTCTTTTCATTTTTTTGCGTCAAAAACATAGTTATGACTCATACTGGATTGAGCTAAACGAGCTCATTCCAATGAGGGGTCATAAGCTATGTTTTTGGTGCAAAAATAATGAACATTGAATGGCTGTTTCGGTGAATGGTGCCAGCCTGTTTTGGCCATTACATTGAGTGAGTGATTAAAAATGTTGAAAAACAATTTTTTCATTCACAGAGTATTTTGGAACATAAATTTGGGGAAAGGGGGTGGGGGTACAGTGGGAAAAGTAACAAAGTTGCAAATGTGAATGAATGGCTTCTGTGCACAGCTACCAATATAGTAGTCTGATACTAGTGCTGTCAGGGTCCCCATGTTATAGCACAAAACTGCATTGACAATTGTCCCTCTACAACCCATACTAAACCCTTCAGCTGATGAGAAAGTTAACAGCATGCACTCTCAAATTCCTATGATTTGCTTTAGTACTGCAGCACTCAGGGTTCACTGAGTTTCTTTTCTGTTTTGATAACCCTGTCCTGGCTCTTCTCGCTATATTTTTCATTGTATGTCAGTCAGTATTCCTATGTACATGTAGAATGTCACTTTCAAAATATGTGATTGCATGTCTGTCTGTCCATTATACCATTCCTATGTACATGTAGACTGTCTCTTTCAAGATATGTGATTGCATGTCTGTCTGTCCAGCATGCAAAGTGTTGGCTTTTTTCCATTTGCACAGTTCTACATTTTCAATAACTGGCAATTGACCGCCCCCCCCCCCCCCCCACACACACACCCATACACACACATACACAAATATATTAAACATAAAAGAGCACTACATTCCTGAAGCAAATATCTGAGTCACCCTCACTGGATACTAGGCATGCATGCATTTTCCCTAATTTCAGTCATTTTATTAGAATGGGTGCCTGCAGGGATTAAATCCAAGGTTGTAAATGAGCCCTTGTGGTTACATGTACTTGTAGGACATGCACATCACTACAGAATCAATATTTAATGGTTTTAGGCATTTTAACAGTGCTATACTATAACATAGGAGCAGTGCTCAGCTGGTCATGCTGTTGGAAAAAATCAGTGTTTAATGTTGTGCCAGTGCCATACCAATGACTCTAGGTGTCTTAACTGAGAAAGTGAGGCTTTTTTCACAAGAATGGCAAAACATTCATCAAGCGCAATGTGAAATATCTTCAGAAGTCAGGATGTGATTTAGAAATTATCACAAATGAGAAATTTAATATCACAAGCGGTTTGTTATATGTCAACATCAATTAATTTGTGAATGTTATCCTAGTTTTTGATAAAAAGGGGCATACTAGGGGGACACCTTCAGGGCTATATTTTGCCACATCAGTATGTAGAAGAATATTTGACATCAGTTGTTAGGACAAAATGGTACTGTCTATTGATATTGGTGAATTATATAGTTGCAACCCCAATTTTTGAATCAAAATTGACATTTATATGGTTTCATGGGGTTGGAACACCACTCTTTGTCTTGCTGTATGGTTAAAAGAGACAATGTTTTCCTCAAAGTATTACATGCTGATGCAGATTTTAGTTTCATTTGGGGATTGGGTTAGTTTTCAAAAAAATCTACATGAATTCCTTTAGGTAACAGGGCAAAATAGAGTAGAAAAATGTATTGGAGGCAACAGCAGTTTTTAAGCCATTTGACACAGTTTGGGCAGTTTTCTTTAAAAGAACAAATTTCCCATGTTTTTAACTCAGTGGAAGCCAAAAGTTGAATTCTCATGCAGAAATGACTCTTTTGTCACATGAAAGAGGCAAAATGTATCTTTGATAGGATTGGGGTTTATTAAGGAAATACATAATTTGGCTTCCGAACCTGATTTAATTATTATTTTGAGAGATTATTTCACATTAAAAAATTCATTGGGGTACCACACACCCTACAATACTTTTTTATTGTTTTGAAAAGTATGTTTTTGTCATCATCAGCAATAAGGGCTATATATTGCAAGCAAATTCACATCTTGATCAAGTGTAGCCTCCAGTGGCACACTACAGCCCCCAGCAAATGCCAAATAACAACCTATTTTACCCTACATGTACACATGTATTAACAAATGTAATTAAACCATGGTTCCCCATCATAGTACTAGGGGCAGAGGGGGAGTCCAATCTTCCAACCCCCTTCCAAATCACCATTCAAACCCACAGCCAGAAAACCCATATTGCACTTTTATTTACTGGCATTTAGATGTTTGCCTGAATTATACTGTTAACCCTTTACTTACATGTAACATGAAAAGCTGATTACCCTTGCCCACAAACTTATTGACTTACTCATTTTTTGTGTCAAAAAATGACTTTTTACACCATTGGAATGACCCCATTCCAATGAGGGGTCATAAGCTATGTGTTTGACACAAAAAAACGAGAAAATAATGAACATGTAATGGCAATACTTGTGAATAGCACCAGCAGATTTTGGCCGTTATATTTGGTAAAGGGTTAAAAAGTGTTAAAAAATAATTTCTTCATTCAAAGAGTATTTTAGAACACAAATTTGGGGGTGAGGTACAGTGGAAAAAATAACACAATAAAGTTGCAAATGTGAGTGAATGGCATTTGTGCACAGCTACCAGTAAAATAGTCTAGTACTAAATTTTCCCTGTTATTTGATGCATGCCCCCCTGTTTTGGGGTCGGAAAAAATTCTCTGAAGGGCTATACTTGTCAAAGATATTTGAATCCCAAAATTAAAGAGATGCGATCAAATTTTGTTCAGATCGAGCGTTGTTGTCACGGTTCCCATGTTACAGCACAAAACTACAGTAACAGCTGTGAAATATTGTTCTCTCCTTGAATCAAGTCCCCCACCCACCCCCCCCCCCCACCCCCCCCCATACTGCAGCCTCAGTTGATGAGAAACAATAGGAAAGACTTACAGTATGTTTTGGAAACTAAAGTCAATCGCATACTCTCTCAGTTTCCTATGATTTGCTTAGGTACTGCAGAACTCAGGGTCCATTGAGGTTTTTTTTTCTGTTTGACAATCTTGTCTTGGCTCTTCTAACAAAATTTTTCATTGTATGTCAGTTTTTATTTTTGTGTAGACTTTCAAAACACTGAAAAAAACAAATTTTTTAAGCAAATATCTCACTCATCCTCCTTGGAGACAATTTCACACTTTTTATCAGAATGGGTATTTGTGGGGATTAAATCTAAGGTTGTGAAAGTGCCCTAATGGATACTTGCTGCTCAAGCACAGCACCACAGAATCAATATTGGATGTTTTTAGGCATTTTAACAGTGCTAAGAGATACCACATGAGCAGTACTGGTCATACTGTTGAAAAAAGCAGTGTTTTATGTTTTTGTCAGTTCCATACCAATGACTCTACTCTAGGTGCCTTAACTGGGAAAACTGGCTTTTTTAGCTCATCTTGACAAAGTCAAGCTGAGCTAATCTCATCGCTCTCCATCCGTCATCCGTCAACAGGGTTCATACAAAAAATTGCTCTCAAAGTTCAAGGTTTTTTCAAGGGCTTCTTTTTTTTCAAGGGCTACATATACTATTCAGCTTGTTGCATGAGCTCTAAAAATCTAAGACTCATGTGACACGGATCTGACTTTGGAAGTCAGGAAGTTATTTATTTATTTATTTATTTATTTATTGGTGTTTAAGGTCACATATTTCTGCACAATGGCTAATCATGACCATAACAGTTTTATGGGCGGAGGAAGCCGGAGTACCCGGAGAGAACCACCGAGCAACGGCAAGCAACTGTCAGCTCCCCATTTTACTGACTCCACACGAGCAGGGTTAGCATTGGTTGAAGATAGTGCACCATCAACGTGCAATACGCCTTAGTACACAGCGTCGCCGTGTCCCCACGTGGGTAATGGTTGGCGTCCCTGAGAGGAAAAACCTTTATTATTTTGGACTCACTAGGTCAAAGGTCAAGGCCACAGTGACCCTGAACAAAGTAAATCAAAACAATTGGTTTCCGGATGATAACTTGATAATGGTTCCACCACGTTCATAACACTTCATAGGTATGATGGCATCAGTGAGATGAAGAACCCTATTTATTTTGGACTTGCGAGGTGAAAGGTCAAGGTCACAGTGACCTTCAACATAGTAAATTGTAAACAATTGGTTTCCGGATGCTAACTTGACTACGGTTGAAGCCACATTCATGAAACTTCATAGGTAGGTTGGCCTAGGTGAGTGGAAGACATCTATTTATCTTGGCCTCGCTAGGTCAAAGGTCAAGGTCACAGTGACATTGAACATAATAAATCGTAAACAATTGGTTTCCAGATGATAATTTGACAGTGGTTCCACCCACGTTCATGAAACTTCATAGGTAGGTTGACATTATTGCAAGAAAGAGCCCTATTTATTTTGGAATCAGGAGGTCAAAGGTCAAGGTCACAGTGACCCTTCACATAGTAAATTGTAAACAATCAGTTTCCGGATGATAAGATGATAATGATTAAACCCACTTTTGTACTGTCACAACTCGACATTGGAACGGTGATCCTATCGGAATTATTTTTGTTTTGTGGGGGGGGGGGGGTGCCCCCTGAACGCCCCCATGGCTGCGTCACCGTTCCCCCACTTGATCAATCGTGATTAAGTGCCTTGCCCAATGACACAACGCAGCTACCCATGCTGGGGATCGAACCGTGTATCTCTCGGCTTGATGTTAGTAGTAGATCATGTACCCATTTTGTATATCCGAGGCTGCCATCTTGGTTTCTATGGTAGCACATGTTTGCTATGTGACCAAAAACCTTCTAGTAGGAAAGGGGTGTGTTCGGAGGGTGTGTTCGATTGAATAGGAGTAATTTTAATTACAGCAAACAACCCGGCAATCCCCCTTAATAATCCAGAACTACCGAGACGCACTTAGAAAACCCCCACCTAGGGTTTATAATAGTAGCACGTAGTGCTAAATGAATGATGAGAGGTCTCATGTGGATAAATTGAAGTGAACTAGAGTACATCGATTTACCACAAACATCCAGCCAATCTCTCCAAACCATCAAAACAATTTTATTTGGCAAGGATTCCTCAATACTGGACTTAAAAGAGTAGCACACAGTGCTTTAAGGTGCGTTTCCTGGTATGAGTAATTGTATTTGTTCGAATACTTTGTAAAATTACCCAAATGAATCAAACAGTTCTTTTACTAGTGCGGATTTCCCACTAAATATTCGGTTTCTATCTGTTGTCCCCTAGAATTCTTATTTTTGACCAACAATAGACACATTCCCTTGTATAAGATTAACTTTATTGTTTCGGATGTGCACCATAGTCTCGGTATTTTATCTATCCCGATATTTTTTTGTGGTTTATCCTATTTCGTGGCCTGTTTTGCCTTTTACTGGTCCCATTTCTGCCTATCCCAGCAGCCTTTTTTGTCTTGGCCGTCTCTGTTTTTGCCTTTCCTGTGTATAACGAAGTCCTCTATGATCCTCAAACCCAAAATACAATCAAGCAGGGTTAGGTATTATTCGAACAACTCGAATCTTATCGAGCAAATAAGCTTTTGAGCAGTTACTGAAAAAGTCTCTACTCGAACGACTCAAATCCCATTGAGCAGCTGAGTATCGAAAGAGCGATTTCTTTTACGGCTCTTAATGCTCATCGGGGTATAGGAGGATACCTATGACATGATGATGTAGTACTGTATATACCTGATGATAATTTAGCTCCTAGCATCTGCCCAGTTCTAGACCACTCCATGATCTTCATATCTCGAACACCACTATTACTGATTTTCCCAATATTGCCATCGTCTGTCCTATGATTAGCTTTTACAGTAGTCACCAAATCCCGCAGTCTTCTTCCACTCTTGCGGCCTTGTACCACTACTAGCACTGGTACAGGCTTGCTAACCATCTCAGATTGCTCAAACGACCAGAATCCCATCGAACAAATGAGCCATAGAGTAATTGCCTGAACGAGTGACTCCACGTACGACTATTTTGCTCGTCTAGGTATTGAAGGATGGGAAGGATCTTGAGAACTAACAACGTGATACAATAACTTTAGTTATTGAAATTGACGTACAATCCCGCTTATAATATAGCCTTGGTTTTTGAAAGTGTTGTTAAACCCTAATGAACCTATTTGCCATTGAATTATGATCTTTTGTCAGTTTAAAAAATGTAGGTTTGTTTTACTATAGCTTGTCTGAAGTTTGATCCTTCCGCAATCTTTCAAAATTTCTCGATTGCCATATTTGTCGCCACAGTAACATATGAACATACATGCGTGGTTCTGTGTTTATTGCATGTCACTGTACAACACGTTTTGGCAAATTTTTATATTTCACATAACCGCTGCTATTTCTGCGATATATACCATCTCTTTCCTGAAAAACCATGCTTGGGGCCTGCAATATTTACCGAAATTAACAATATTGGGTGTGCACCATTACGTGTCACGTATTTTCATATTATCTTTATTCAGTAACGTGCATTAATAAATCTGTAGTTTAAAAGTTGAAGATGTGTCATGGAAATATAAACAAAATGGCGGCTATCGTTAAACCATCAGCGACTTAACCGGTAAGAGGAACTCGTTATTTGAGTGAATATTTAACTGTTCATCCCTGGTATATTGTACAGTTAACATGACGTATGTAATCATTTGCCAGTGCTAAATCACACCAGTGTGATAAACTAAACGTTCACTGAGACGTTTGGAAACGTCAAAACAAAGTGGATTTCGACATCCATACCACCAGACGGCTCCATTTGATAAGATATTTAACAAAAAAACTGGAGGGCAACCCTATCCCCACCAACAATGGTCAATGGCTAGCGGAAGGCTCCATTTGAGAACATTTCTCCAAAACTGTTCATGAGGTATCCACATAATGGATCGTTCCTTCAACATCAACATGCAGGACTCTAAACAATGTGAAGGACTTTAGTTGGTACAATCCTGCCCATGGTTCGACTCCCAGCCAAAGATCAGAAATCAACATTCCAAACTCTTCGGAAAATTGATTGTGTCCCTCAATACACACACAGACCAGTGCCAGTATTAATCTGCGGCCAATCGGAGCACTTTCTTCGTACCGCGGCCAGCGCGTTTCACACTTTCAAGTAGCTGCCGTGAGGAATGTGAACCAATTTTCAATAATCACGAGAAAGTCCATCTAAAAAGCTAAATTCTAGCCATCGTTTCATGATGGTGAGCAAATTGCAAACATGACTGTGTCTTTCAATATGACACCGTTGACAATTTGATACATGCTACAAAAAAGAAACAAGAAACAACGCCTTTTTGGCAACGCGAAGACAAAGTGGATGTTAAGACCAAAAAAAAAAACAGAAAATCAGAAGGCCCATTTGATAAGATATTTTCAGAATATTTGTAGTGGAGAACCTCATCCCCACAAACAAGGCCCAAACGCTTCCATACATCATTTCAGTGTATATTTTCAAAGTCGTTCATGGTGATGGGGTGGTTCATTGAAAAGTCTTTAGTTAGCCCTCTCTCCCCTCGAAAACAACGTTCTGCTGCCCACGTTGCACCGCAGAGAAGCATCTACTGTACGTCCGTCGTGGACTGATCACTTCCCACGGCTGAGCAATATTTCCACAGACGCAATAAATACACAGAACAATACACGCGTGTGTCTTTCTGTATTTTTTACACGCCTCCACTTCTATAAACAACAATTATTAGAAGGATACTCAGCAATTCATTTGACAACTATGAACAAAAAGAACACATTTTATCACCAACCAAATTTGCGAGGAGAACCTGCATTACTATATCGTCCCCTGAGTTCCAGTGTGTTCTATGTGCCTACTGGCACATAGAACACACTGGAACACAGGGGACGATTTTCAGCTATCGCTAGCGGTTCAAATTGTAACTGCGTTGCAAAATTTGTAAAAATTTCCAGTGAAGTTTCGCTTTTATTTAAAAGCAGTCCATTCAAGATTTTCGTTCCGCACATATGTGCGGAACAGATTGTGATTTTCCGTATGGTATAGTGTTGCTGTAGATGGGGATTACACAGAACAGGCGTGTAATAAAATTTGATTCCAAACACTAATTATAGGAATAATCATCAAAAAATATTTAATGGAGCACCGGATACAACACGGCGCTTCATTTATTAAAATGTTGCTGATGATGACTTATTTTACCTGGTAAATGCATGACTTCCCACGCGTGGATTATGACTAGTCCACTACACTGTACTGTACCTGATTTATAAAAAAAACTCACCTCCACTACATGGATCGGCTGGGTAATAATCAATACACATTTCACATAATTTATTTATTTATATATTGGGGTTTAACGACACTTTCGACAGCCATTTTCACCTTATGTCGGACAGTTTTACGAGTGGATGGAGCCGGAGTACCGGCAGTGAACCACAGAGAATCGCGAGCAACTGTCCGACGCCACAACGTACCAATTCCTAACAAGCGGGGTTAGCATTATTTGAAGACAAGTGCACCACAGGCGTGCAGTACGCCTTAGCACACTGCGCCTACGTGCCCCCACGTGGGCAATCACGATTATCACATAATTAATAAAATCCCACCACATCCACTCTTGAAACGTCAGAAAGAAGAGTGAGTCACGCACATGGAAGACATTTACACGAAGAAATGGATTGGCTTCTGCATCAAGATAAAAACATTGTGATTTGCATCTCTGAGGTAACAACGAACACATCTTCCTCTTAATGCAAAATCGTTCATGGGCACAATTACAATAATGCGGACAAGACATTTTAACTTTCCACCAAAAAAAAGGGAACGGCCTGCTCCACGTTACACACAGTTTGTCACACAAATACGGAATTTCAGAGGCGTGCAAGGTCAGGGATCGGAGGAGAGACTGCAACCTTTAACAATTGGTAAAGCTAAGGAAGTCGCGCAAAAAGATACATTTGTCAGCCGTACTGACAAATCGTATCTTATGTAGAGCAGGAACAGCTCATCGAAAATGTAATTACCGAAGAGAAAAAATGCGGATGTTCTATCACATTGTGTTTCGATCTCTGAGTATGAAGGTATAACCTTGGCTCACGTTAACCAAATATACCCACACGAACTGAAGTAATCTTCTTAACAACGATTCCCTAATGGCGGGCTCCATAGAATATTAATGTTTCATCAGCTCAAGTCCTGGCTGTTCCGCAGCATCAATAGCTTGATGAAATGTTCAGCAAGGAAGGAGTTAAACAGTAGGTTTTCAAATTGTTTTAAACCAAACAAGCTGTTCATTAATTAACATATATCTAACTGCTCAGTACCTTTTTGGGGTTTTGTTTTACATACCGTACATTTTTTCTACATTATCTGTATGGTACGGTACTATACCTCTCTCCCCACTCAAACATCGTGTATCATAAGTTTAACGAAATTGATGCTAATTTCTATAACACCCTAAAATGGGAAACCTGTTTGCGTGTGGGGTGTGGAGTTCTGGTTCGTAGTGAAGAGATATTGTACCTTATTTGGATTCTAAGGGGGTGCGGTGGCGTTGCGTTAACCGGTTCTCGTCAGATCACCGAAGTTGAGTAACGTCGAGCCCGGTTAGTCCTCGGATGGGCGACCATGTTGAGTTATAGAATTTAACTACTGCTACGAATAACCATCTTGTGTAAATCCAGTTAGGGATGCGACTTACAGACAGTTAAAATTAGAAGTCCTGTCATAAAATGCGCACAGATAGCACGTCGATCTGCGCGTTAATCTTCGCGTTATGACCACAGTAAGGCTATCAAATTCTGTACATATAGCCTGTGCACAAGCAATATTTCAACCAATGGACCTCCGGGTACCCCGGAGGTCCATTGGCAGAAACACTGCCTGAGTTTACTATGTGAAACCAGGAGAACCTGCCGTGCTCTGGATGCCATTCGATATGGTAATTGCGCGCAACTCCTAGGCGCAATTAAGGCTAGATAAGCGCACAGTTCCTGACAGGACTTCTAGTTTTAACTGTAAGCTGAAACTTTCCGTCGAATCCCTCACTTATTGCGTTTTTTTGTAATTTGTCTTCTGTAAAAATCTGTACTGTATATTAGGAATTGTTATATATTTTGTCAAGTTATGTATACATATAACTTCTTTTCTTTATTTTTTTATGTCTAAGGTCACGCATTTCTGCACAATGGCTAATTCTGACAGCAACATGGGGATAAAGTCAAGCTTAGTCAATCGTTTATTCCAACGTTGCACATTTAAAAGGAATGGCTTATGATCCCAATCATTGGTGAGTGGTTTTATTTTACCAGTAAACCGGAGCTTGTCTACCAGAATAACCAAGCACCGCTTCCCTTCCCAGGGTTCCCACGGGGGAGACATATAACATACTTCTTTAAATAAATATTGATTAAAATATATAAAATAGTGTTCAGTCATGGCTGTTTCCAGAAAATACGTCAATCGTTTCTCAGATTCAATGTTCTCGGATTTCATTAGCGAATAGTAAGATTATTATATAGTATTGTTGGAAGGAAAACGGACAGAGATTTTCGACCGAATCGTGATCCGGTCGATATTCTAAATTCACGTTTGTATTCACGGTAATGTATTTCTTCATTCCCCTCTAAATATAATCACAGAAGGCTGAGGAACGAACTGGCCGTTTGGGCTAAATGACAATTTCCTTGTGGACCCCGTAGTGGGAGCCTCCCTGGGGCCCCAAACCTCGTACCCCAAACACATGTTGTCGCATGAAATTTCGTGAAAATGACGAAAAGGCAAAATGGAACTGATTGCAGAGACTTGCGTGTTGTCGGAATGGCTTCTATGTGAACCGTCGTTAGCTGTCCACATAGAAGGCATTTCGGTATACCAGCGTCCAGTGTGTCACTGATCGGTCAGATGCAAGGACCCAGCATTTTGTCAGTTTGACAAATCAAACTTTTCTCCCTTTGGGCTGAACTATGGTCGGCATGATGAGTCCTGGGGCCCCTTTGGTCAACCGTTTTGCCAAAATGAGCGACCCAGTTCGCCCCTGAATATCTAATCCTGACTACCGGTGACAAATTTAACGGCACGGTTAGCTGCAACGACCTCACACACAAACCACATCTCTGAATGGGTGTTTAACGGATAGCTCACTAGTGTGACATTTTATCGATAAAAAACTTACCCTTTACACAAGATGGACAACATTGTCCATCTGGCGTGTGCATTTTGTTATCTGGACAAAATGGTATACCGCATAATTTCTTAAAACAAGGATCTGCGTCTGCACCCCATCCACTACATCGGCAGGTTTCACATGGTGTTTTCTCGTATGTTTCTCCGGGAAGATATACAACCTCCTTGTGTATACATGCCTCCTGCTGGATGTCCAAAGGATCAATTCTTTCTAAGGGCGGGCTCATACGCTTTGACGAAGCAAAACCACGCACAACCGTGGTTAGTACCATCAAAAGTAATACACATTTCACAAACATCTTTGCTCCGTATTTTAGTGAGATACTGGCGAACAAAACTGTAGAAGCTTATTATTTATATATACTCCTGCTCCTAATTTGCTGAAATAATAATTGTAGGCTTCCTCCAAACACTAATTATCTATTATTTAAGTCTTCAGTGTCGTGGCATGTTGTTAATATCCACCAATTATTTGTATTGAATGGTATAATTACTCTGGCAGTGAAGCTGCGGAAACATTTCAGAAATGTCATATGTGTATAACAGCAATCATCTTCGTGGCACATTCCGAGGCTTTTCATTTACTTCACCCATCACCCATTCCCCCCCCCCCCCCCGCCCCACCTATTGATTTTTCTCAGACACTATTGAATTGGTTTGAGAAAGTGGCATCATGAGGAATGTTTACCGCTGTGCAGACTGTTAAGTCAACCTAAAAACATGTTACATCAATTCGTCGCCCGAGTGCTAGAATGTTCTATGTCCCAAAGGGGACATAGAACACTCTAGCACTCAGGCGACGAATTACTAAAAACAGCAAATACACAGTTCGAATTTGTTAATTAAAGGACTGAGGTGATCAACCTGCAAAACATCTGTTTTTCATTGTTTTTAATCAGCAAACCGATAAGATTATGATATAATATTGCAAAAGGCTCGGGAAGATATGCCCCATCTTGTGTTATGTAACAACTTCTCTCTACCATGTGTACCATCAACGTTATTGAGAATAATATTTTTCAAAGTTTGCCTCTGCACGAAAAGCTTGTGACCCATCATTGGAACGAGTCCATCACGCCCTTTCCAATGAGCTGCCATGGTAATTTTTACGAACTATTTTCAGTTATATATTTTTTCCATTCTTATCTTGTAGGTGTCGCGGTGGCTGGACATATACTATGATCAAACAGCGCCAATCGGATTTATTTGTCAATTTCTAAACATTGAACGTATAATTGCATCATCTGCAGAATTTGGTGTAAACTGGAAGTCACGAGCGTAGTTATTAAGCCAATTCGATTAGAAAAATAATCGATTTGCGAATATGTTACCTGAGCGATTCGAGAATCGATTTGAAGGCTTGAGCTCCTCGTTAACAAATTTAGAAAGATTCTTGGATAAGGTACCGAAACCTGAGACAATCGGTGGACCCGGAACTCGTTCCTTGTGAACCTTGAGTAATGTGTGGAACAAACATCTAGCACAATCTTTTGCTATGTAAAGGTCTCTACAGATTCCATTAACACAATCTATCGCTATGTAAAGGTCTCTACAGATTTCATTAACACAATTTCAGATGTTGACATATTTGAACAGTCTATATTTGTGGTGACACTTGATGTTAAGGCTTTGTTCTCAAATATCGATCACAAAGATGGTATAGAAGCATTGCAACGTTCGTTAAATTCACCCAACATTGACATACAGCTGTTGATTCTGATACGACGGTTAAACTTGAGAAATACATCCTGAAATCCAATTATTTTCAGTTCAATGGTAAACTGTATTTACAGAAGAATGGAATAGCTGTGGGCATCTTCATGGCTCCTGAACTCGCCAATATATAAATATGTTGGATTTTGAAACAACGTTTTTCGAAAACAACTCCATACCAGGTTTATCTAGATTCATCGACGGCATATTTCTGATATGGTGACATGGTGAGTCGGCGCTAGAAACATTGTATCAGGAAATTAACTCTGCCAAGCCTAACTTGAAGTTCACCATGGAACAGACTACAGAAACTGTGAATTTTCTGGAAATCAAAATGTTCAAGAATAAGGGAAGCTAAGCACTAGAGTTTACAAGAAACCTACCGACCGCTTCAGTTATTTAAATTCCAGCAGCTTCCATCCACAACATACAAAGGGAATCTGTTATTTACTTTCAAGTCCTTCGATATCATCACATTAACTCGGACACCGAAACTCGGGATTGACAATTATCAACTCTCAAAATGGCTTTCAGGAAAATCGGATATGAAAGACACACGACGAAGTAAGAATTCGACAAAGCCCTCGCACGGGATCGCCAGGATCCAAAATGGCTTCCATAGCGTAGTATAAGGAGAACCATTTTGCTCTCCTACAATTTTGTAAATTACAATCCTGTCTAAAAGTAATTATAATTGAAATGAACTGCAATAAACAAGCAATTACCATGTTCTGGTTCAATTCTTAGTCATTGCGACATTGCAAATAATCCCCACAGTGAGTTGATTCAGGGACGAAGGAAGTATTTCTAACATGGAGTGGCACTATAGTACAAGAGCATTCAAAACCTGACACATATAAATGGTGCCAACACGTGTATTGTTCTCGACTTCAAATGCAAATTAAACTAGAGAAATATAATTTACTGCAACCAGTAAATTCGAGTCTGTGGGAAAATGGTGAAAGAATTAGAACTAAATTATTTTGAAAAGGAATTTATGGAGACTTACTCTGCAGGTCAAAAATATCTTTAAAGAATTCAGAACTAGGTTTTCGTAAACAGCATTAAGAGATCTTCATACAGGATTTAGATACAATTCTTCAAGACACTCGAAATAACTTCTGCAAATAGCATTAAATGTGCTCAATAAAGGAATCAGCAATGGATATTGTTGACTATTTTTCGTGTAAAAATACATGCATGAACTTCGGGAATACATTAGCGCATTACAAAATGTGATTTCCAGCAATTCTGAGAAATGCATTCAATTACCCCTGGGTGAGCTCAATGATCTTGACCCATATATTGAACCTCCATTGAATTTCAACTCATTTGCTGTTGGTTTTAGGACCAGTCGCATACCATACTTGAGATAATTATAGGAATGACCCACTTTCAACATTTTTAGCCGCACCCACTGTTGAGTGTAAAAATGCATGCACATTCTGAAAAATGAACTCAATAACCGACGGGCAACCTCAGTGACCATGATTGAAATTTTGAACCTTCATTGAGTTTCGACTCGTTTGGTGTTGGTTCCAGGTCCATATGCCATGCCATGCTTGATATATGAGCATGACCCACTTTCAATTTCAATTTTTTCGTGTTAAAATGCATGTATGAACTTCAGGAATGCAGTAGGGGGTTAAAAAATGTAATTTCCAGAAACTATGAAAAATGCACTCAATGACCCCTGGGTGACCTCAGTGACCTTGGCCCATATTTTGAATCTCCATCAAGTGTCGAGTCGTTTGGTGTTGGTCTCACATCCATATGTCATATCAAGCTTGAGATATGAGCATGACTCACTTTTAATTTTTTTGGCCACGCCCACTTTTTTGTGTAAAATGCATGTATGAACTTCGGCAGTTCATTAGGGGCTCAATAAAATGTAATTTCCAGCAATTTTGAAAAATGCACTCAGTGATCCCTGGGTGAAGTCAGGAACCTGGACCCATATTTTAAACCTCCATCGGATGTCGACTCATTTGGTGTTGGTCCTAGGTCCACATGTCATACCGTGCCTGAGATATGGGCGTGATCCACTTTCAAAACACACCTACAGACACGCCTAATGCCCCAAGAATCTGAAAAAAACATGGGTGTCCAAGAACTTTTGCCTGTCAATGAGAATGCCGAAAAATCAGCGAGATTGGACAATTCGTTTTCGAATTTCAGACAAGAAAGCGCATAGAAGACAAAAGACGGGAGAATAAGAAGAATAAAAAAAGAACAAAAGAGAAAAGAAACCATACAAAACCAGTAGTTTGTGTGTTTCACACAGACTAACTAGTGCAAATCGAGGTAGAAGCTGTTTCGAGCCATTCAACGTTAATAATTTGAAAAAAACTTTTAGCAGATACGTGTGAATTGTGGTTTCTGTCCAGTAGAGGTCCATTGGCAGAAACACTGCCCGTGTTTGCTATGAGTAACCAGGAGAACCTGTCGTGCTTTAGAGGCCATTCGATATGGCAATTGCGCGCAATCCCTACGCGCAATTAAGCCCAGATAAACGCACGGTTTACAGGACAGGACTTCTAGTGTTAACTGTGCCGCCCGCTCCAAGTCTCCATGATGGTACACAAGGCTAGTCCTTTTTGCGGACGAGTAAATATTATAAATAGGTCATTACATGGTTAGTTTCATATGAGCCGATATATCAGCCCTCGGAAACTTCATATCAGGCTTGGCCGTCGAGGGATTTACAGTAAAAAATTGAAGTTTTGTCATGAAATGCGCACAAATAGCACGTCGATCTTCGCGGTAATCTACGCGTTGTGATCATAGTAAGGCTATCAATTTCTGTACATATGGCCTGTGCACAAGCAATGTTTCAGCCAATGGACCCCCGGGCAACCCGGATCCATTGGCAGAAACATTGCTTGCATTTGCTATGAGTGACCAGGATAACCTGCCGTTGTTTGGATGTCATTCGATACGGAAACTGCGCCAATTCCTACGCGTAATTAAGCCTAGATAAGCGCACAATTCATGACAGAACTTTTGGTTTTAACTGTATTTATTAAACCAAAACAAATAATAACCCCAAAAAATACAGATCTGTTACAGTTTTCTGACAGAGTTATTGTTTCTCATTCTTTTCACAAAGTCCGAATTTTTATCTTCTCGTATTCATAGTTCAGTTATCCGAATGTCACGGCTTCCCCACTGGGGGCGTTCGGATAGCTAAACTACGTCTTTTTTCAACTTGGAGAAATCTCTGCTTACGACCTGTCTGCACAACTCTCAATTATTCTTCTCTTCACCCCGAAAGGATTACTTATTACCATCATTTATTCTTCACAATACAAAACTGTGCTTCAAGCCACTCCATCACACATGGCAACACCAATTTTTCTGTTTGTTCGACGACGAATGATTGTGAATATGTCGCTATAAACAAATTATTGGTTATACCTACTAATATATAGAAGAGGGAGGGGAGGAGGGGGCGCAACACAAGCCTGGTTAATACTGGGCGAGATTGGGGTCATATCAGCCGAGTTTGAGGCCATAGTGGCCGGATGTGATAATGCGTTAAACCATTAGCGACTTAATCGGTAGGAACTCGTTATTTGAGTTAATATTTAACTGTTCATCCCTGGTATATTGTACAGTTAACATGGCGTATGTAGTCATTTGCCAGTGCTAAATCACACCAGTGTGATAAACTAAACATTCACTGAGACGTTTGGAAACGTCAAAACAAAGTGGATGTCGACATCCAAACCACCAGATGGCTCCATTTGATAAGATATTTAAAAAAAAACTGGAGGACAACCCTATCCCCACCGACAATGGCCAATGGCTACCGGAAGGCTCCATTTGAGAACATTTCTCCCAAACTGTTCATGAGGTATCCACATAATGGATCGTTCCTTCAACATCAACATGCAGGACTCTAAACAATGTAAAGGACTTTAGTTGGTACAATCCTGCCCATGGTTCGACTCCCAGTCAAGCATCAGAAATCAACATTCCAAACTCTTCGGAAAATTGATTGTGTCCTTCAATACTCACACAGACCAGTGCCAGTATTAATCTGCGGCCAATCGGAGCACTTTCTTCGTACCGCGGCCAGCGCGTTTCACACTTTTAAGTAGCTGCCGTGAGGAAAGTGAACCAATTTTCAATAATCACGAGAAAGTCCATCTAAAAAGCTAAATTCCAGCCATCGTTTCATGATGGTGAGCAAATTGCAAACATGACTGTGTCTTTCAATATGGCACCGTTGACAATTTGATACATGCTACAAAAAAGAAACAAGAAAACACGCCTTTTTGGCAACGCGAAGACAAAGTGGATGTTAAGACCAAAAAAAAAAAAACAAAACAAAAAAACCCCAGATAATCAGAAGGCCCATTTGATAAGATATTTTCAGAATATTTGTAGAGGAGAACCTCATCCCCATATACAAGGCCCAAACGCTTCCATACATCATTTCAGTGTATATTTTCAAAGTCTTTAATGTGATGGGGTGGTTCATTGAAAAGTCTTTAGTTAACCCTCTCTCCCCTCGAAAACAACGTTCTGCTGCCCACGTTGCACCGCAGAGAAGCATCTACTGTACGTCCGTCGTGGACTGATCACTTCCCACGGCTGAGCAATATTTCCACAGACGCAATAAATACACAGAACAATACACGCGTGTGTCTTTCTGTATTTTTTACACGCCTCCACTTCTATAAACAACAATTATTAGAAGGATACTCAGCAATTCATTTGACAACTATGAACAAAAAGAACACATTTTATCACCAACCAAATTTGCGAGGAGAACCTGCATTACTATATCGTCCCCTGAGTTCCAGTGTGTTCTATGTGCCTACTGGCACATAGAACACACTGGAACACAGGGGACGATTTTCAGCTATCGCTAGCGGTTCAAATTGTAACTGCGTTGCAAAATTTGTAAAAATTTCCAGTGAAGTTTCGCTTTTATTTAAAAGCAGTCCATTCAAGATTTTCGTTCCGCACATATGTGCGGAACAGATTGTCATTTTCCGTATGGTATAGTGTTGCTGTAGATGGGGATTACACAGAACAGGCGTGTAATAAAATTTGATTCCAAACACTAATTATAGGAATAATCATCAAAAAATATTTAATGGAGCACCGGATACAACACGGCGCTTCATTTATTAAAATGTTGCTGATGATGACTTATTTTACCTGGTAAATGCATCACTTCCCACGCGTGGATTATGACTAGTCCACTACACTGTACTGTACCTGATTTATAAAAAAACTCACCTCCACTACATGGATCGGCTGGGTAATAATCAATACACCTTTCACATAATTTATTTATTTATATATTGGGGTTTAACGACACTTTCAACAGCCATTTTCACCTTATGTCGGACAGTTTTACGAGTGGATGAAGCCGGAGTACCGGCAGTGAACCACAGAGAATCGCGAGCAACTGTCCGACGCCACAACGTCCCAATTCCTAACAAGCGGGGATAGCATTAGTTGAAGACAAGTGCACCACAGGCGTGCAGTACGCCTTAGCACACTGCGCCTACGTGCCCCCACGTGGGCAATCACGATTATCACATAATTAATAAAATCCCACCACATCCACTCTTGAAACGTCAGAAAGAAGAGTGAGTCACGCACATGGAAGACATTTACACGAAGAAATGGATTGGCTTCTGCATCAAGATAAAAACATTGTGATTTGCATCTCTGAGGTAACAACGAACACATCTTCCTCTTAATGCAAAATCGTTCATGGGCACAATTACAATAATGCGGACAAGACTTTTTAACTTTCCACCAAAAAAAAGGGAACGGCCTGCTCCACGTTACACACAGTTTGTCACACAAATACGGAATTTCAGAGGCGTGCAAGGTCAGGGATCGGAGGAGAGACTGCAACCTTTAACAATTGGTAAAGCTAAGGAAGTCGCGCAAAAAGATACACTTGTGAGCCGTACTGACAAATCGTATCTTATGTAGAGCAGGAACAGCTCATCGAAAATGTAATTACCGAAGAGAAAAAATGCGGATGTTCTATCACATTGTGTTTCGATCTCTGAGTATGAAGGTATAACCTTGGCTCACGTTAACCAAATATACCCACACGAACTGAAGTAATCTTCTTAACAACGATTCCCTAATGGCGGGCTCCATAGAATATTAATGTTTCATCAGCTCAAGTCCTGGCTGTTCCGCAGCATCAATAGCTTGATGAAATGTTCAGCAAGGAAAGAGTTAAACAGTAGGTTTTCAAATTGTTTTAAACCAAACAAGCTGTTCATTAATTAACATATATCTAACTGCTCAGTACCTTTTGGGGGTTTTGTTTTACATACCGTACATTTTTTCTACATTATCTGTATGGTACGGTACTATACCTCTCTCCCCACTCAAACATCGTGTATCATAAGTTTAACGAAATTGATGCCAATTTCTATAACACCCTAAAATGGGAAACCTGTTTGCGTGTGGGGTGTGGAGTTCTGGTTCGTAGTGAAGAGATATTGTACCTTATTTGGATTCTAAGGGGGTGCGGTGGCGTTGCGTTAACCGGTTCTCGTCAGATCACCGAAGTCGAGTAACGTCGAGCCCGGTTAGTCCTCGGATGGGCGACCATGTTGAGTTATAGAATTTAACTACTGCTACGAATAACCATCTTGTGTAAATCCAGTTAGGGATGCGACTTACAGACAGTTAAAATTAGAAGTCCTGTCATGAAATGCGCACAGATAGCACGTCGATCTGCGCGTTAATCTTCGCGTTATGACCACAGTAAGGCTATCAAATTCTGTACATATAGCCTGTGCACAAGCAATATTTCAACCAATGGACCTCCGGGTACCCCGGAGGTCCATTGGCAGAAACACTGCCTGAGTTTACTATGAGAAACCGGGAGAACCTGCCGTGCTCTGGATGCCATTCGATATGGCAATTGCGCGCAACTCCTAGGCGCAATTAAGCCTAGATAAGCGCACAGTTCCTGACAGGACTTCTAGTTTTAACTGTAAGCTGAAACTTTCCGTCGAATCCCTCACTTATTGCGTTTTTTTGTAATTTGTCTTCTGTAAAAATCTGTACTGTATATTAGGAATTGTTATATATTTTGTCAAGTTATGTATACATATAACTTCTTTTCTTTATTTTTTTATGTCTAAGGTCACGCATTTCTGCACAATGGCTAATTCTGACAGCAACATGGGGATAAAGTCAAGCTTAGTCAATCGTTTATTCCAACGTTGCACATTTAAAAGGAATGGCTTATGATCCCAATCATTGGTGAGTGGTTTTATTTTACCAGTAAACCGGAGCTTGTCTACCAGAATAACCAAGCACCGCTTCCCTTCCCAGGGTTCCCACGGGGGAGACATATAACCTACTTCTTTAAATAAATATTGATTTAAATATATAAAATAGTGTTCAATCATGGCTGTTTCCAGAAAATACGTCAATCGTTTCTCAGATTCAGTGTTCTCGGATTTCATTAGCGAATAGTAAGATTATTATATAGTATTGTTGGAAGGAAAACGGACAGAGATTTTCGACCGAATCGCGCCCGTTTCGTGATCCGGTCGATATTCTAAATTCACGTTTGTATTCACGGTAATGTATTTCTTCATTCCCCTCTAAATATAATCACAGAAGGCTGAGGAACGAACTGGCCGTTTGGGCTAAATGACAATTTCCTTGTGGACCCCGTAGTGGGAGCCTCCCTGGGGCCCCAAACCTCGGACCCCAAACACCTGTTGTCGCATGAAATTTCGTGAAAATGACGAAAAGGCAAAATGGAACTGATTGCAGAGACTTGGGTGTTGTCGGAATGGCTTCTATGTGGACTGTCGTTAGCTGTCCACATAGAAGGCATTTCGGTATACCAGCGTCCAGCGTGTCACTGATCGGTCAGATGCAAGGACCCAGCATTTTGTCAGTTTGACAAATCAAACTTTTCTCCCTTTCGGCTGAACTATGGTCGGCATGATGAGTCCTGGGGCCCCTTTGGTCAACCGTTTTGCCAAAATGAGCGACCCAGTTCGCCCCTGAATATCTAACCCTGACTACCGGTGATAAATTTAACCGCACGGTTAGCAGCACAACGACCTCACACACAAACCACATCTCTGAATGGGTGTTTAACGGATAGCTCACTAGTGTGACATTTAATCGATACAAAACTTACCCTTTACACAAGATGGACAACACTGTCCATCTGGTGTGTGCATTTTGTTATCTGGACAAAATGGTATACCGCATACTTTCTTAAAACAAGGATCTGCGTCTGCACCCCATCCACTACATCGGCAGGTTTCACATGGTGTTTTCTCGTATGTTTCTCCGGGAAGATATACAACCTCCTTGTGTATACATGCCTCCTGCTGGATGTCCAATGGATCAATTGTTTCTAAGGGCGGGCTCATACGCTTTGACGAAGCAAAACCACGCACAACCGCGGTTAGTACCATCAAAAGTAATACACATTTCACAAACATCTTTGCTCCGTATTTTAGTGAGATACTGGCGAACAAAACTGTAGAAGCTTATTATTTATATGTACTCCTGCTCCTAATTTGCTGAAATAATAATTGTAGGCTTCCTCCAAACACTAATTATCTATTATTTAAGTCTTCAGTGTCATGGCATGTTGTTAATATCAACCAATTATTGGTATTGAATGGTATAATTACTCTGGCAGTGAAGCTGCGGAAATATTTCAGAAATGTCATATGTGTATAACAGCAATCATCTTCGTGGCACATTCCGAGGCTTTTCATTTACTTCACCCATCACCCATTAACCCCTCCCCCCCCCCCCGCCCCACCTATTGATTTTTCTCAGACACTATTGAATTGGTTTGAGAAAGTGGCATCATGAGGAATGTTTACCGCTGTGCAGACTGTTAAGTCAACCTAAAAACATGTTACGTCAATTCGTCGGCCGAGTGCTAGAATGTTCTATGTCCCAAAGGGGACATAGAACACTCTAGCACTCAGGCGACGAATTATTAAAAACAGCAAATACACAGTTCGAATCTGTTAATTGAAGGACTGAGGTGATCAACCCGCAAAACATCTGTTTTTCATTGTTTTTAATCAGCAAACCGATAAGATTATGATATAATATTGCAAAAGACTCGGGAAGATATGCCCCATCTTGTGTTATGTAAGAACTTCTCTCTACCATGTGTACCATCAACGTTATTGAGAATAATATTTTTCAAAGTTTGCCTCTGCACGAAAAAGCTTGTGACCCATCATTGGAACGAGTCCATCACGCCCTTTCCAATGAGCTGCCATGGTAATTTTTACGAACTATTTTCAGTTATATATTTTTTCCATTCTTATCTTGTAGGTTGCGCGGTGGCTGGACATATACTATGATCAAACAGCGCCAATCGGATTTATTTGTCAATTTCTAAACATTGAACGTATAATTGCATCCTCTGCAGAATTTGGTGTAAACTGGAAGTCACGAGCGTAGTTATTAAGCCAATTCGATTAGAAAAATAATCGATTTGCGAATATGTTACCTGAGCGATTCGAGAATCGATTTGAAGGCTTGAGCTCCTCGTTAACAAATTTAGAAAGATTCTTGGATAAGGTACCGAAACCTGAGACAATCGGTGGACCCGGAACTCGTTCCTTGTGAACCTTGGGTAATGTGTGGAACAAACATCTAGCACAATCTATTGCTATGTAAAGGTCTCTACAGATTCCATTAACAAAATCTATCGCTATGTAAAGGTCTCTACAGATTTCATTAACACAATTTCAGATGTTGACATATTTGAACAGTCTATATTTGTGGTGACACTTGATGTTAAGGCTTTGTTCTCAAATATCGATTACAAAGATGGTATAGAAGCATTGCAACGTTCGTTAAATTCACCCAACATTGACATACAGCTGTTGATTCTGATACGACGGTTAAACTTGAGAAATACATCCTGAAATCCAATTATTTTCAGTTCAATGGTAAACTGTATTTACAGCAGAATGGAATAGCTGTGGGCATCTTCATGGCTCCTGAACTCGCCAATATATAAATATGTTGGATTTTGAAACAACGTTTTTCGAAAACAACTCCATACCAGGTTTATCTAGATTCATCGACGGCATATTTCTGATATGGTGACATGGTGAGTCGGCGCTAGAAACATTGTATCAGGAAATTAACTCTGCCAAGCCTAACTTGAAGTTCACCATGGAACAGACTACAGAAACTGTGAATTTTCTGGAAATCAAAATGTTCAAGAATAAGGGAAGCTAAGCACTAGAGTTTACAAGAAACCTACCGACCGCTTCAGTTATTTAAATTCCAGCAGCTTCCATCCACAACATACAAAGGGAATCTGTTATTTACTTTCAAGTCCTTCGATATCATCACATTAACTCGGACACCGAAACTCGGGATTGACAATTATCAACTCTCAAAATGGCTTTCGGGAAAATCGGATATGAAAGACACACGACGAAGAAAGAATTCGACAAAGCCCTCGCACGGGATCGCCAGGATTTGCTAACTTACAAAAGTGAAACTGAACAATCTCGCGTTCCTCTTGTTGTGATTTATCATTCAGCTACTCAGATAATTAGAAAAAAAAATCTTGGAAAATCTCAATTTTACCTAATTGGCGGCAAAACCTGGTTTCTAGTAAATGTGTCACATCACCCCCCCCCCGCCCCTCCCCCCAACACCCATTCTCGGAACTAAACCATGTAACACTAACCGCTGCCGTACCTGCCCACTCATTTCATCTTCCGGTATCGCCTGTGAATCGGACAAACAAATTACTCCAAAAGGTAGTTTTTTTTTCGGCAGATCAAGGGGTCTGGTGTATTATTGAACGTGTGCTGGGTGTCCAGACCGCATTACATTGGTGAAACCGGACAACTCCTAAGCAGGAGGATGACAGGGCATAGACAGAACATAAAAAAACAAAGATGACTTGCCAGTGGCGAACTATTTCACCCTACAAGCACACTGCGTATATAATATTAGTGTTCAGGTTCTCGAGGTGAATTTCACAGACACTCATAGGAGTAGGACTATTGAGTAGAAGTACATGCAACAGTCTCAATAGAGGCACCAACAGAAACTTGGTGTTATATCTGCGTGGCTCTGAACAGTTTCACTACAAACGTTCTCCTTCCATTAATATTCACGCCATAATTCACGTTACATTACGTGGAGAGTGCCTTATCACTAAATCACCCGCAGAGTGGAGATTCCACCGAAGCAATAATTGCCAGTTTGTGGCAAATTATAACCAGCACACGCAAAGTTTCAGAAGATGGACCCCCGGGTTAAACCCGGAGGTCCATTGGCTGATACATTGCTAGTGTTTTGTCGATATGTACAAAATTTGAAAGTTATAGCTTGAGTGATAACCCCACTCCCCGGGTGATATAGTTACAATCCACTCTCCACATAGTGTACGTCAAAAGTAATTACGCTTCCTGTCACTTGAACTGTATTTCCATTCCATTCTTACCATTTTATCACCGGAAGAGGACCGTGCAGGTCGAAAGCTAGTGTAAAAACTATACCATAGGTCAAATAGGTGTTATTATTCTTTTTCTATATATATATTCGAATAAATAAAGCTCAAACAGAACAGGAAAAAACAATGTTCACCTCTCAAAATACAAAAAAAAAAAATCTATATACACCATTTACAGCAACGCAATCGCAAACAGCAATATCAGAAACATTAAAAGATTGGCAATGAAAGATCTTGTATCGTTTCTGCTGTTACAATAAGAGTGACATCGCGAGGAACAAGCACTCGCGCCTGATGGACAATTTCAGTAGAAGTGGTAATCAAAGGTCGCTCCCTTCAAAAAGCCTGATAATTCAGGAACGTGCGATGCGTATGTCTCCCCTCAACATACATTCCATGTATACAGGATCACCATTCAAAACACCAAAAACAAAAGAAATTAGACGGAGTGATTCTGCAGAATCATATATTTTTCTTCGCGTACAAAAAACATTTATCTCTTTGAAGGAATTATGGGAATAAAAGTCTACCGCTTTGACACACCGTCGTGAAATTTGTCTTGTTAGTGTACCACAGGGCGTTGATAGGTCGCTTTTTATTTCCTTTCTAATATTTTCAGAGGGGCATTTGTGAAAATGCTAAGTGTAACTTTCTTAGTCATGAAACTTCGTCAGTAATGGACTCTATTCGTGTACCTGTGCTCCAACTGTTGGAAACTACCATGGGCGCAATGACAGGAGAATGTTTGCACGGAAGAATCATTACGAGCTGGTGTGTGCTCTCTTTGACCTCTGATGGAGGTCTGTTACAACCAGTAGTGTATACATTTACCAGTAATGTCGAAATGGACCAGTAATGTCGAAATAATTAACCAGTAATGTCGAAATCAACCAGTAATGTCGAAAGAATCGACCAGTAATGTAAAAATCCGTAATGTCGAAAAATTAACCAGTAGTGTTAAAAAGTGACGACCAAAATGACAATTTTTCGCAAAAATTTCAATATTTACATAAATGGTTAAAAAACAACAACAAAAAAAAACCCCAAAAAACAATGAAGTCCCCATTACACCAACGGCAAAACGTCTTCGTTTGCGCGCACGGCTACATGACATAATCGTTGATTGCATAATTCACTTCTAAAGTTATCGTTTATAATCAAACCCGGAAATCCCTGAAAGTCACACTTTGGAAAGTAATAAAAAAGATTTGCATCATTAGAGTCACAGTCTCTAATACGTTGTCCGAAAAAGTCTTAAATTGTTTGTTGGTGTGCCATATGTGATGTAATATATGTTCCTTGCCTCGTCTCCCACTCGCCACAGAGTCCAACAAGGCGTAGAGTTACTGCTATGCAGAAAATCCACCGAGCTGCCAGCATTCGAACATACTTATACAAGGGCAGCATACTGAGTGTTGATACCAAAGCATGCCACTGACTTATTGGCCTGTCGCGGGGGGGGGGGGGGGGGGTCACGCCTTCAGATGTTGGTCATCCAACCAATCATTTTACGATACAGTGCAATAAAAATTGTCACTGCAAATTAACACAAATAGAGTAAAAAAACACAAAGTAGTGTTAAAATTTAGAGTTTTTGTTTAAAGTCAGTACACAAGGACAATGATGGGATTTCATTAATATAATTGTCTGACAGAATGACCCCCAAATAGGCCCCAAACACCCGACGTGGCGCCCTTTTAAAGAGCTCCCAATTGACCAGAACGAGTCGGTCCTGCAATCTATCTGCTCCGGAAGTAAAGGTCAAAGCAGCAGTGTAAAATGTATCTCCAAAATGGAAATTATCTAAACCGTGGCGGTGTTTGTCCTCATCCAGAAGGACTCGTTCCTCTGGGGCCTTCGGTTATGCTTATATAATGTAATTATAAGAATTGAATGCAATTTTTATAATCTTTATTGGAGTATGAACTTGTGGGAATGGGTACAAATTGTATGAATCCCGTCGGGATTCATACATAATTTGTACCCATTCCCACACGTTCATACTCCAATAAAGATTATAAAAATTGCATTCAGTTCTTAACACAATAGTTTGAAAACATACTGATGTGATAGTTTAAGTCTAACTTAACATTACATTCTTAGTTGTTTTATATGAAAATTCAGTTTGTTATCACACAATAAACCTAAGAAGTTCACTTTCTTAACAACTTAAATTGCACTGCCTCAAATTGCAACTCCGGATCGAGGTGACGTATTCGAAACTTACAAAGGTATCTGCAGTTTGTCTTGGTCTCTGGGAGCGTAAAACCATTTCTGTGGTCCATTTTTGACTTATATTTAAGCGCAGCTGATGTTTGAGCTCGATGACACTTATGTTTCTACTGCTATAGCGGATTAAAATATCATCATCATAACATGCAATGCAGCGTCTCCCATATTTTGAAATGCGTCAATCATGCTATTGATTTTCACTGAGAAAAGGGTAATAGATAAAATACTACCCCCAGGGACCCCAATTCTTATTCGTGTGGATCCGATAATGTAGATCCAACAAGAACCTGAAAAATGACGGTCATTTAACACGTTTTCTATAATAAAGAGGTGCACGCAATCTCAGCCCCATGTTAAAAAGAGCTTTTAAAATCCTATAATCCCATGTTGTGTAACATGCCTTCTCCAAACCAAACAAGATATCGACGACATGTTCTCGCCTCGCAAAGACATGTCTTATAAACATTTCAAGTGTAACCAAATTATCCAAGGCACATGTCTGGCTTTTGAAACCACATTGAACATTCGCAAGTCGATTGTTCGATTCCATAAACCAGACAAGTTGATCATTGATCACCCTTCCATTGGTTTTACCCGGACAACTTGTCAGTGCAATAGGTCTGTAATTATGTGGGTTGCTGTGATCTTCATCAGGCTTCGGAATGGGGATTATTGTTGCTTTTCGCCAGGAAGGGGGAAACTAACCAGTCACATTGAAAAGTGATTGTAAAATGTTCAAGTGACGTTTGATGCAGATGTGTTAAAAGCTGGTAATATATTCCATCGGGTCCAGTGGCAGTATATTTGGATTTATCTCCCCCTACATGTATGGTATATGGAGATTCATTATCTGTATGTCGGATTTTAAACACCGAGTCGCAGTCGAGGTGTTTAAATGAGACATCCAGGTATTAAATCTCCATTTACCATACATGTTGGCGGAGATAACGTTTTTGTCCCATTTGAAACACAGTACAAACATAGTGGAAAGTAAAAAAGTAAGTAAGTATTTATTTGACAATGCGCTCGTATACAAAATTGTACATGATTAATACAAGGGTAACAACAGTTAAAGTACATAATGCTATATTTGTGTACATTTTGTATACATTGGGTACACCGTCGGGGGAGACATAGCCAGATTGGCTGTCTACCTGCCCCCCCCCCCCCCCCCCCCCCCACACACCAATGTAAAGGAGTTAAATTGCAACATTGTGTCATTCTGTTCAAACTTTCATTTACTGAAATTTGCATTCAAGTAGGTAAAAACTATATTATGAATTGCGTTGAGGACTAGGTCTGGGCGAGTAAGTAAAATGGTTCTTTCTACCTCCAGGGTGGCTATTATTCTGAATACTGAGGAATTATGTTCTTATTAGATACGACTATATAGTTTAATGTGAGCCATCGCGGAAATGAAAGAGCCGAGGAAATAAGTTTGTGGACACATTTCTCAGATCCACAATCACTTGGACCAAATTCGTGATAATTATTTTGTTTTTTATAATCGCAGAAGACAACAGACAGAGTTACTTCCCTTGGGTCGTTAAGGAAAAGAGTAAACAGTATTTTGCTGACATATCGTCCTCTGAGTACCAATGTGTTCTATGTGCCAGTAGGCACATAGAACACATTGGTATTCAGAGGACGAATTATTTGCTCTTGTTTTATTTTTAGGATTGAATAGTCGGAAATCTGATGATATGATATTTGTGACTATTTTCGGGTTTTTTGGTTCATTTTTATTTCGAGGCGAGCAAACGCGGAAAGCTTTCGTTTAAATCATGTACCCCCCCCCCCCCCCCGATGTTTCGCGTGTGCTTATACCCTGGATGTTGCACGCTCTCATATACCTTGGAAATTGGGTGAACCCTTTGTCATGGCTATTTGTCCAATGCATTCTGACCAATCAAAAGGCAGAACTTATCGGGATATAGGGACAATTTGATTTATAGCGAAAAGGTTCATTATAATCTTCTAAATTCTTGGAGATAAATTTGATATTTTGTTTTTCCTGTTGATTTTTAATTCTTACGAATTCTGGATTGAAGTTTGCCAGACGAAAAATGTTTACGAAATGTGAAGGCCAATTAGTTTGATACTTCTTTTTTTTTTTTGCTTTTTGATGCTCTTAGAGCGTTGTTATAGGGTGAATTCTGCTGTAGAGTGAATTTTGCTTCTTTTACCTTTACTTTTTTTAAACATTTTCCAAATTTTGGCAGGTGTGTGTGTTGGTCAGTTCAGAAACACAAGGTTCCCAAACACTTTTCTTTTTTAAAGTTTTATAAGCCGTCTGGTCTTTACCCGATTAATATGTAATTTCTCTAAATCATTTGTTGTCCGTGATTTATTAAATTGCTGTTCGGTTTTCTTGCGATTCTTTATAGACTGTTTGCAATCAAAATCGAACGATGGTTTAATGACACGTTTTATATTTACCGAGGCGTTTGGAATGTTATTATTTGAGATATCAAGGAATTCCTTAGTAAAATGTTCTTGCTGGTCAGCACTTTCTTGAAATTTCTTCAGTGAAAGCCGTTCGGAACAAAGCAAGCGGAAAGTGGCCCAGTTTGCCCTTCTTTAAGTTCCACTGAGGTACTCTCTCATCCACCGCCATAACGGCTGTCTCCAACACATTTTGAAAGTGGTCACTCCCACACATGTCATCTTCAACCCTCCATGAAAAATCAAGGACGATAGAAAGGCGTGAAATTGTAAGATCAATTGACGTATTATGAACCGGTTGCGGGGTGCATGTAGGTATCTGATCCATCATTGGACATTGTATGAACGTTGAAATCACCTAACAAAATATTTGGGTTTGGGAGTCGAAAAATGAGTTTCTCAAAGTCATCCAGCTGAATGGTTTTATTCGAGGAAGTATAAATGGAACATAATATAACTGTTTTGTCTAATGTCAGGAGTACCGCCACAGCCTGTACGTTTGTATGCAAAGGTAAAGGACTGCGAATAATATCGTTTCCACCTAAGATAGAAGTACCTCGAACATGAAGGTCATGTTCATAAGTAGGGCTGTCACGATTATTTGATTAATCGACTATTGATCGGTCACGGCGAAATCGATTAGTATTTTTCGTTGTCGAATAATCGGTAAATTGTATCCCGTTTTAAACGTTTAATAATTAAAAGAAAATTTGATGAAAAAACTATTGTTTCTAAAGGTAAAGAGTTAAGAACATCGATGTTGAACCCCCAAGAAGCTGTTGGAAGCAATTGTCTTTCAGGTACATTCATCAAAGCTTTGATGTTCTGAACTTTTGAACCGTCAGTGTAATAATCAAGACCGGTCGGCAGTTCCGAAGTTCGCAACTGCCGAGCGGTCTTGATTGTTACACTGACGGTTCAAAAGTTCAGAACATCAAAGCTTTGAATGTACCTACAAAGGATCGTCTTCGTTGTTTCCTTGAGGTAAGTCAGCTGACTTGAACTTCATTTTTATCGACTTCAAAGAGAGGGAGGGGGGCATTTAGGTACGATTAATCGATTATCATCGATTATTTGCGACGATTAATCGATTCGTAAATTTAAAAATCGTGAGAGCCCTATTCATAAGACCAGGCGTGGTACGAGGTTTAAGGCTCAAAGGCTGAATGCTCTCGAGTATCAGGTTTTTTCAAAAGTTTTTCCTGAAAGCAAAACATAGCAGGCTTATTTTTCTGACATAGAAGACCCAGTGCATTGAAATTCCCTCTATATCCTTGACAATTCCATTGTATTATATTATTAATGCTGCGATCCATAATTGGGAGGTGATTAAGGTGGTGGTCGTATGTATGAATTGCCTCAGTAGAGTTCCTTGGGGAATCTCTTATTTGTGGACCTTCCGTGAAACGGATTCATGTGTAGTTTATTTGAGAACGTGTCTTCGATGCATTCGTCGGCTGACATTATCTCCAGACCATCGAATATAGTGAGTCAAAAAAGAAAGTATAATAGAAACGAATGTGAAAAATTAGCATAAAGGATGAAATATAATAGTTCAAATGTTGCATGTTTGTGGACAAGAAGTCGTGCAAAGAGTTTAATGACATGTTGTTGTTGTCCACCCAACCGTATACAATTTTGCTTCGCATTTCAATAATGGCATGTGCTGCCCGAGATTGTCAAATTGAATGAGTGAGCGACGATTTTCTTTGTTTTATGTTGTGCTAGAGAGCCTGGGTTACTGAGAAAGCACGCTAGTTTTTGTCTTCCGACATTTTAAAAAGTGCCAAGGTTAACCGAAAATAGCGTGCCATTGATATGAATGAGGCTGGGACACCTCCAGATGAGTTCGCTGCTTTGTTCGGAGTCAATGTGACTGCTATTTATCGACTCATTGGAAGATATAGAACCAGTGGATCTACTGCAGACCGACAGCATTCAGGTCAACCAACAGTTACGACCCCTGCACAAGACCGACATATCAGGACGTCTGACTTGCGGGATCGCCTCCTTCCGGCAACGAGGACAGCAGCAATTACTCCTGGAGAACTAACAATAGAATCAGAGCACACACTGTCATCAACAAACTCACTGAACACAGCACCCACAGAGGCGTCCAAACCACGGACTAATCCTTACCCAATGCCAGCGTACCGTCAGAATTGAATGGGTACGTCAGCGTGTTCGCTGGACTCCGCAACGTCTGTGCACAGTTCATTTTAGTGATGAATCACGATTTTGTCTACGGGGCGCTGATGGTAGGACAGAGTGTATCGCCGACGAGGAGCACGGTTTTCTGAAGCTTGCGTGTGTGAATGCGACCGTTTCGGCGGGAGTAGTGTGGTGGTTTGGACAGGAATTTCCTTGCACCATCGAACGCAGTTGCCCGGTTGTTCAACGCTATCATCAGATTGCGATTATTCCAGCAAGACAATGCCCGATGGCACGTGGCGCGTATCTGTCGTGACTTTCTTGAGGAGCCGAGCATCGAACTTCTCTGGCCCCCACTTTCGCCAGATTTGTCGCCAATCGAGCATCTTTGGGATCAATTGGACCGTCGGGTACGACTTCATGATTTTCAGACGTTAGGCGATTTACGTAATGTCCTAAGGCAGGAGTGGAACGCAATACCACAGGGTGACATTCAGAGTCTTGTCAGGTCCATGTGGGGTCGATATCTTGCCATGCAAGAGGGAAACAGTGGACACAAACACTTTTGACTGCATATGCGAACTTTTCATTTCATTCCTTGTCTGAATTACGACGTCCTGACGTGACGCTGGCAACAGTAAGAACATATAATTATGCAAATTCATACAGCTAGACTCGAAATGTGAATGTACAATAATTTGTTTGGGGTAAAAGTCGATAATACTAAACAAATTGCTCCTCAAAGTTTATTGTACTTTTTTGACTCGGTATATGTTGCTAGTGACAACACTCTGAAGGATTTTTTGTGTTCTATTTAAATTTAAGTTTTGCTGTTCTGTTTCCATTTTCTTTTTTTTTTTTGTTTTGTCTGACTCTAATTATGTTGTCTTTCTATCAGCTCTGGTTTCTGATGTGGTTTTTTGCTCGTTCATTCTCTGAATTGTTGTCTATGTTCTGTTCCGGTTTAGTGATATATTTTGCTTGTTTCTATTCTCATTTTTCTTATTTGGGGTTTTCCGGCAGTTGACTTTGTCTGTGTTGACATTAGTTCAAGTGGCGTTTCACAGGTGTGTTCTAGGGGATAAGGTCGTAATGAAGTTGGGAATTAGTTTTAGGTCCATGTATATTGTATTCTGCATTCAACTCACTGCATTGTTTGTTTGTGTTTCAAGGTCACAAAATATGATGGTAACGATGTCTGCTCGCCAATCATTGTTGTTACTATTTTTCTGGCCTCTTTAAAACTAATTTGTTTTTCTCAATTACTTTGTGAATCAGCTTTTCTTTCGTCCACGCAGGTCAGTCATTAGAGAAGGGCATTTGACTGATCAGACAACTGACATATTTATAGGTTGTAGTGTTGCATGGTTCCACATGATTGATACCAGATTTAAATCAGATTTTGTTTGCTACGGCGTGATTTTTGTTCATATCCAAACTTTTGGCACCCGACACATCGAGGTGGATTTGGGACTTCCGACGTCCAAGTAACCAATTTTCAATAACTTTGGAGGTCTGGTGACATCAAAGGTGCAGAAATACGTATTTGTTCCAATATGGTTGCTTTGTAATTTCGGTCTGTTTGACAGAGGTGATTCAGTGAGATTTTAATTATCTTCCTCTGAGTTCCAGTGTGTTCTGTGTGCCAGTAGGCTACCAGTAGGCACATAGAACACATTGGAATCGGAATGCTATCTTAGGTGGTATGTAGAGATTAATCTCTTAACTGGACTGGTTACGTGAAATAATTCATGAGAGGTGAGGGCGATGTACAAACACGAGTGCGCGAATGCGCACGCGCGTTTTACAATATAATCCCTTGCCTCGAATTATTATTTTACGTAACCAGTCCAGTCAAGCGATTACTCTGTTTATTACTTTCCATTATTAACAATAATTATATTATTTAACCCTTTACCTAACGTAACGGCAGAAAACGGTCTGCGCTATTCTCAAAACTCGCCAATTAATTTTTTATTATTTTTTTCATTTTTTGTCGAGCACGTTCCAATGAGTGGTCATAACCTATGTTTTTGATACAAAAAAAATGAAAATAATAGTTATTCAAGAAATAGTTTGCAGGTGTCGTCTGCTTTTCAAGTTTATTTATTTATTTATTGGTGTTTAAAGTCACATACACTTTTCATGTTAGGTAAATGGTTAAAAAACAACAACAACAAAAAAAACCCCAAAAAACAATGAAGTCCCCATTACACCAACGGCAAAACGTCTTCGTTTGCGCGCACGGCTACATGACATAATCGTTGATTGCATAATTCACTTCTAAAGTTATCGTTTATAATCAAACCCGGAAATCCCTGAAAGTCACACTTTGGAAAGTAATAAAAAAGATTTAAGATGTGCATCATTAGAGTCACAGTCTCTAATCCGCTGTCCGAAAAAGTCTTAAATTGTTTGTTGGTGTGCCATATGTGATGTATTATATGTGCCTTGCCTTGTCTCCCACTCGCCACAGAGTCCAACAAGGCGTAGAGTTACTGATATGCAGAAAATCCACCGAGCTGCCAGCATTCGCACATACTTATACAAGGGCATCATACTCAGTGTTGATACCAAAGCATGCCACTGACTTATTGGCCTGTCGCGGGAGGGGGGGGGGGAGTGTCACGCCTTCAGATGTTGGTCATCCAACCAATCATTTTACGATGCAGTGCAACAAAAATTGTCACTGCAAATTAACACAGATAGTGTAAAAAAAACACAAAGTAGTGTTAAAATTTAGAGTTTTTGTTTAAAGTCAGTACACAAGGACAATGATGGGATTTCATTAATATAATTGTCTGACAGAATGACCACCAAATAAGCCCTAAACACCCGACGTGGCGCCCTTTTAAAGGGCTCCCAATTGACCAGAACGAGCCGGTCCTGCAATCTATCTGCTCCTGAAGTAAAGGTCAAAGCAGCATATTAGAAATGTATCTCCAAAATGGAAATTATCTAAACCATGGCGGTGTCTGTCCTCATCCAGAAGGACTCGTTCCTCCGGGGCCTTCGGTTCGCACCTCACGTTCCCGCAGAACAGGACTGTCCCATTTTGGTTCGGGGCTGCCTATTCAGATATTTCGCAGCAACCTACTCAGTTGACCAGGCCTTCCACTATCCGCCAGCTGAGAACCCGCCTAGTAGGGGATGGTAAACCCTACTGTAGGTATCAGTATGACCACTTGGTAGAATGGTTCTATAATAAACTGATGTAAAAACTACTAGATCACAAAATGGAGTGATATAATGTACAGTTTGTAAACTTCGGCGATTTGCTTAATTTTGTTACAGAATGATGGAAATATGAATATTTGATGGTAATTCATATTTGATTGAATGCCTTCACGCCGCCTTTCTGTCTATCAGATGGAGACTTTAGTGGAAAGTGTTCGAACTTCGGTCACTAAAATACGAGGAAGTAAGATGCTGGTAGTTTACTAAACACACCGAGCAGTTATTTGCATCATTGGCAGAAACAAGGCAATTGTGTAGCCTTCTTGCACATGGACATTTGTGAACAACGACCCGGTAGTGCATGAGCTGAAAGTTTGATTTTGTTCTATTTTTCAGACATTTCCCTATGTTAACCCTTTGAACCCTCGTTTTACCCCAGAATGGTATAGTCTTTGTGTACACTTACAGTAAGATGGGTCAGTACAATATCAATATACAGGCGGGAGGGGGGGGGGGGGGGGAATTAATAACTGCAGTCCGCAGCCGTCTGGCTGCAGTTATTATTTTATTATCAATGCCCTGTGTATATATAGACTTCTTATAATAAGACAAAATTATGCCTTGGCCCCGAAAAAGCGGTCGTACGAGTTGCAAGGGTTAAGTCCAGATAGCAATGCACGAGGCTGTCGTCATTTACACTCTGTGTTCGGCTGTTTTATTAACCCTTTACCTAACATGAAAAGCAGACGACACTTGCAAAAAAAATTCTTGAATAATTATTTTTTTTCATTTTTTGTCTCAAAAACATAGGTTATGACCCCTCGTTGGAACGAGCTCGACGAGCTCGTTCCAACGAGGGGTCATAACCTATGTTTTTGAGACAAAAAATGACAATATTTTGAAAATTAATTGGCGATTTTTGAGAATAGCGCTGGCCGGTTTTGGCCGTTACGTTGATTAAAGGGTTAACATTATTTCTACAACAAAGTCTTTAAATTGTAACTGAAGAAAAGAACAAACAAAAAGAAAAAAACAGAAAAAAATGGTTCATTAATAAATAAGAATTCTCACTTCATTGCACTTAGTTTACCTTCGCTTATGAAAACCCCAATCTCGCGGCAACATTCTCTGGAGTGAGCCGATTACGTATGCCGACTTAGGTGGTCATTCGATAGATGGTGCAGAGGACGTACAGGAATTTATCATCATGGTCGTAAATCCTAGAGAAGGAGAGGTGGTGGTGCGTGTCACCCCTCTATTACTTTCTGAAACGGAGAAGTTGTCGGTCAATCGTCAGGCAATTGGTAGGCATTGGACTGTACAGTGATCGTCCAGAAAACATGATATAATATTATTGTCCAACATAATTGCAATTAACATTTGATTGTCCGACCAAAATTATTGTTAATTTTTTTCTTCATATTGTACTTGCCACGTTGAACAAACGACATAAGTAGTAATGGATGACACACTGGCGAACTATTTTTATTATCAAATCAATTCCCATAGACGACCATGGACCAACTCTAGCGAGCTGTTTTAACACTGAAGTTCCCACGGACGACCCTGGATGCACTCTGGCGAAATGTCATTAATAGTGTTAAAACAGTTCGCCAGAGTGGGTCCAGAGTTGTCTTTGTTTATTGCAGTGTTAAAACAACAATTTGCCAGGGTGAAATCCCTTACTAATTACATACATGATGATACACCCCACGGCTCTGTCCAATTTGATTTACGATGCCCGACAGCGAGGGGGTTCCCTATTTCTGCATCTATAATTTCTGAACCGAGCATAAAATTGGTAACCAATTTAGGGACTCGGTTCATTTAGGGTCGGGGGTAAACTGGCGACATCAAAATTCGAGAGAAATGCATGCCCCCAAGCTACAGTAATCCGATGGACGGAATCGCATGTTGTATGTCGGGCAATATCATGTAGTCGTCGGACATGAGTTTGTGACACGTCCTTCAATACAATATTCTGGGAAAGTTACGGCCGCAATATATTGGTATGTTTCAAATCATTTCCCCCCATTCATTCATTTCCACTCTCTGTTGTTTCCTTATATCACACCCACTTGGAAACCCTGAGAAGTGAAGCAGTGCCTGATTACTGGGGTAAACAAGCTCCGTTTTACTGGTAAAACTGCACCCAGTAACCAATGCTTGGGGTGGAATTTCATCAAAGTGGGCAACATAGGTAAAAACTTTGACTGAACTTGGCATTATTTCCATGTTGGTGTCGGGATTAGTTAGCCATATGTGATCTTATATGTCAATAATAAATAAATAAATAAATAAATAAATAAATAAATAAATAAATAAATAAATAAATAAATCAATCAATAAAAAAAAATTAGTATATAAATAAAGAATTATATTTTTATTTAATTATACATTTAGTTAATTATTTATTTTTGTTAATTAATTAATTAAAATCGTCTCCCATTTAAACTTTTAAATTGAAACGGTTAAACTTTGGGATGATGGTTTGTTTGGCGTTCTAGGAGGAGTGGAGGAACAAGTACTGAACAAGTACTGAAATAAACAAATACACTTTCCTGAAATTGTAGTATTGATTCTGACCTTTCAAATATCGCAACTGTCAACACGTTTGAACTTCTCTCACATGTTCCAAACAGAAAGCTCAAAATGATTATTATACCATTCCTATTATTTTATTCAAATAGCTTAGTAGAAGATATGAAGCTTGTGAAACATCCTCTCACATTTGTCAAAGAGAAAACCCAAAAGATATTATAGTAATTTTCCCATTATCATATTTGGGTGCTTTCGGAAAATGTTAAGTGAATGAAATTATGGTTATTGTGGAATTAATGTTTATCACCTCTGTCATCATTAATCGGTTCTCGTTCCAGAAAGGTCATATCTCTGTCGTGAATAAGTGTCACTAATTATCTGATAATTGATTTACGTCAACCCATCTCCAACATGAACCACATACGATACTCACAAAAATCTATTTGGAATAACTAAATGGTTTGTTCGTTTTCGCCTAAAAAATATAGCTCATTACCCCTCAACGAGTTTGTTCCATCGGGGATCCGTAAGTTATTTTGTGACTTAAACAAGTCAATGCAAATGCGCTCACTATGAAAAGTGCTGTACACGCTAAAAACTAAAGTGTGAAAAACTACACTTGAAGTGCTTATTTAACACTTACTAAGTGCTGAACTAGCACTTTGTTCAAGTGTAGATATCCCAGAACTTGACAGATGTTACAATAATACCACTTGACAAGTGTAATGTCGCGACACTTAAAAGGAAACAACGCAGATGACGCGGATCAGGCTCGAACTCTCGAGCCTGATCCGCGTCATCTGCGTTGTGTCCCTTTAATTATGTACCCACCAAGCGCAAATCAAATTATGGACGATTCTGGAAGAACCACCAATGCTAGACACATGGGAAGTGCCATCCATTCAAGTTTCAGATGTATGACGATTGTAATGTCTAAGTGCTTAAAGCGTTGCACTTTGAGTGTTAAAATCAAACCCTAAGAGTTAGAATGGGTTTAATGTAGCGAAACTCGACCCACCCCGCCCTGCTCTCACTTTGTGTCGAGTCTCTCGGCCCCGAACTCACTTACATGAAGTGAGTTCCGGCCGAGAGCCACGCCACAAAGCCAAACAAGGTCTAGCCATAGCACAGATTTGTTGTCGAGGGGTTAGTTACAAGTTCGCAATTTCAAACCGAAAATTAGTTAGCGTAATCAATCACCTAGAACCTCTACAAAATTATTCCAGACTACCCTGGCACCCGTGCTGTGCCGCTGTTCTCGGGCCGGACTCACTTACAATAAGTGAGCCCTTACCGAGAACCTCGCCACAACAGTCAACCAAGGAACAAACATCTTCCTATGATTCCAATCCACCCTTAAACCGTGTTTTGTGTTAAGATATATGTTAGGACTAGGACTCTGAAACAGAATAGGAATTAAAAATACAAAAAAAACAACAATTCCACTAAATTATTAGCAAATTTATTCACAAATCCCCAAATCGTCTCTACCCTCCCACAATTCAGCAGTACATTCAGATTTACATTCAAGTTGTACAGACCAACTCATTTCATTCACCCTTCAAGGTGAGATCATAATTCCTCATAAAATAGTTACGTCCCCTACTAAAGAGGGGGAAAAACCCTACAATCTGGCACTTATGCCGCCTTAAAATATGCACACCAGACTACATGACTACTACCCTTAACTAAAGAAGGGGAGTCCAAGATACGGCAATACCAAATATTTACTTTCACATGTCACCCAGCAGAAGGGTTACTTCATTATTTGTGACCCACCTACCCTCCTAAATATTGCTAAATATTCACTGAGGGTAGCGTTATCTCAGTATTCACGTCTGTACATTCAAGCTAATGCCATAAAAGGAGAGGGGGGGGGGGGGGGGTACAATCCATCGGGCCACCGAAACTCGCCCCAAGCCGAAAGATCACGATTAGGCCATAGCATCCTATCGCAACAGCAATAAGATGCCCTGGATCAATCGTGAATAATCCTAGAACCAATTTAATATAGCCTTTTATAACATATTTCGGCCTACGGCGAGGATCGGTAAATTACATAAAATATGACCGGCCCCGGCAGGGTACAACTACGGAGAAATAAATATTCGACTCACCTATAGGAAGCTCCACACGGTTCTGATCCACTAGACTCCGATTCAGAATAATATAATATTGCAGACGCAATTATTTCGTGCGAAGTCAACACCGCCGAGCACGAGAAACTACATGTCTCTCACAATAGTGGTCAATGAAGTAAGAACCACTGATCCATAACGCTATCAGTTAATGATCAATGTAACAATTTAAGGCCACCTCAGAGTATTTTAGCACTTTCAATACTGAAGCGGGCAAACACACACTCGATATGTACACACAGACCCATACCTACATATATATATAATATACATACATAGATATAGGCCACTGTGCACACACCGTGTGTGTGTCCCTTATTGTACAATTCCACTTTTTCTTACACCACCCCCACCCCGAGATTCAACGTCCCTGTTGAAAAAGATAGGAGAGGAAAAAGGAAAAGGGGAAAGATATATACACCCCTCCGCAAACAAAGGTAGTAGATTTTGTCATACTGGCCATTTAAAAAAAAATAGCCAGATAATTGCTAGTTGAATTGAAATAGTTGTTGGCTGAATAAAAGTAGTCGCTGGTTCCTCATAAAACACATAAATTTTTCTTCATAATTTCTATGTATTTTCGTTTTAAAAAAATTAATAAATCACTATTTAAATAATTCACCTTAAATCCATCCAACTGGGGTTCCGTTTAGGAAATCAGTCATAGCTTTAGGCCGAAATGAGTCCCCGACCAGCACTGACCCACGTACAGGGTCTGCACTGCCTGAAGCCGACGAGGTCATGCAACAGGAGATGTAAGCGTCAGATTGAGCTCATTCAAGCATAAAACGATGACAATATTTATAATGGTCCCATCTAGAACCCAGTTTAGTTCAAGGTTATCTTTCCAAAACAAAGGAATATTAAATCTTTTCTATTACAACTGAAAGTTCTTAAGGAACTCATCTCACTTTCTGGATGTAATGACCTTTATCAGGCACATACAATTCTTTTTATGTCATTTATTCTAAAGCATTCAGCTTTCACACAATTTCCCCGGGAAATTGGTAAGATTATTTGTAGAACCTTTATTCAACGGAGCACTGCTCCTCCAAGACCAAAGCAAGGTATTTTAGGTATTGACATTGACCCAGGTTATTCAAATGCACACCATCTCGTGCAAAATGTAAACGTGACACCTTAAATAAGGCTTTATAAAATACATTAGACCTTCTAAGTGTTTCGTAAAACTGGGTGACAGCCACCCTACGGAGTTCGTACACAATACCAGACACTCTGGTCTTCACACGAGGAAACAGTCCTAGAATGATAATTTTTTTAACGCCTTGGCGTAACAAATTCTCTAAAAGTCTTTCGACAGAAAGTTTAAAATGTGAAAAACAAAAAGTATCACAGTCAATGTCATTTTCGCCAACCTGCACAAGTACGGTCTCTGCACTCTCCACACAAATCCATTCAAGTTGTTGGATAGTTGCACCAGGAACACCATATGCTTCCAGCGAACTCAGACGTCCAGGTATTTCCCCTGACCATGCTGCAAGTCTTCTTATAAAGGAATGGCCCATTATAAAAGCCATAATGCTACAAGAAGAAAATTTACAAACAGAACAGTATCTTTGTTCATACAATAATTCTACATAGATAAGATGAGGACCCAGCAACTAAAAAGGACAACCATTTCAATATTTCCCGAAAGATAATTTCTCCAACCAAGCTGACCCGTCAATTGATTTATTTTCTACCACGGACACATCTCTCGCGAAAAAAAAAAAATCCAATTATACTTGGCACCGGTGCCTTAACTTCCATAACTCTTATATTCCGAATCATACCCTAACATATAACTCTCACCGCCCTCCATACACACGCGCACGAAAACCCCCCAATTATTAACATCCCAACCCTCCTGCGTACCGAAATAAAAAAACAAACCGGTCAGCGGGTTTAAGAAAAATCTTAACAGGTATAGAAATTTGACGACCACACTTGTATTTGCCCTTTCCAACAGCCAATAAAAAAAACCCCAATTTCTCGGAACCAATACAATACGGCAACTCCCCACACCAGGGAAATGACGCAATTTAAAATAATGCAACAAAGCTGGTATTATGGACAAGCCAATAATGCTCATCTATCCATTATCTACATGAAAATTTGGTTCCACACTAAATACACTTCAAAGGCAGCACCACCTCGGAGGCCAATACATAAGCGCTAAATATAATATCAAATTTTTACATTTTATTGCGCTCAACAAAATATATATATATTCAGGCCCCCGAGAACTGCCACTTAACTCAAATACCAAGTGTGGTGTCAGGCAGAGAAAAAGAAAAAAAATACTTAATAAAAAACAAAGTCTTGAGAACCTAGTCGACGTGGTCGCCGGAGGGTACGACCACGCCAACTAGTCGGAGCTTCCCCGTCGAACGTCTCTCTCCCCTCAGGATCTCCCACCGAGGGCCGGTCAACATTACTCTCGATAGGACTATCAGGTGTGGGAGCAATGGGGGCACCCAAATTTAAATTACGTGAAAAACACTTCTTCAACCGGTTGAAATGTACAACCTGGGGTTTACCTCCTCCGACGCGAACCACAAGGTAATTTGCGTCCGAGAGTTTGCTTTTTATGATGTAGGGACCAACCCAAAATTTTGCAAATTTTGAGGTCTGACCTTTATTTACTCTAGGTAAATAAAGCCAGACCCTATCCCCAACGGTAAAAGGTTTGCCGAAAACTCGCTTGTCATATATTTTCTTTCTTCTCTTAATCTCGGATTCACATTTCAACGAGACCAATTGAAATATTTGGGCTAGACGACTTTCCAAATCGCTAACATATTGAGAGGGAGCCCAATCCCTATCAGGAATCTTACCAGCGATTAACTCTGTAGGTAAAGTAATTTCTCTACCAAACATGACACTAAAGGGAGTAAACCCAGTCGTCTCATGTTTGGCACTTCTATAGGCCATCATGGCGAATGGAAGATAGTATTCCCAGTCGCCATGATTATCCTCTACAAAGCAAGCTAACATAGCCGCCAAAGTTCTATTAAACCTCTCAACTTGGCCATCACTTTGGGGCATATAGGGAGAGGTACGAGTCTTTTTAATTTCAAAATAGCGGCAAACTTCCTGAAACAAATCAGATTCAAAATTTGACCCCTGGTCTGAATGAATAAATTTCGGCATTCCGTACCGACTAATCCACTCTCGAATTACCACATCGGCTACTGTACTTGCCCTTTGATTGGGGATAGCAAAAGCCTCCGTCCATTTGGAGAAATAATCTGATATAACTAAAATGTAAATATTACCCTGAACGGATTCAGGTAATGGCCCCAAAATATCCAAAGCAATTCGTTCCATAGGCTCCGAAACTTTATCTGTTACCATAGGAGCTCGACTGGTCTTGCCCGGTGGCTTACGACACTGACAATTCGGACAAGACTGAACCCAGAGTTCTACATCCCGACGCAAACCTATCCAAAAGAAACGCTCTCGAATTTTAGAATATGTCTTATGAACGCCCAAATGTGCACCCACTAAAGAGTCATGATGCTCCTTACATACCTGACTTCTTAAGTCTTTTGGGACCACCCACAAAAATTTGCTGGGGGACCCTATTTGTGTCCACTCTCGAAGAAGAATGTCATTTTCCACTAAAAATTGTTCCCACTGACTCACATACCTCTGAAGCTCCGGGGATTCTCCTTTTAATTTCTCAAGTCCAGGTTTCTCGCCCATTTTCTTCATTTCGAGAAATTTTTTAATAAGGGGATCAGCCCCCTGACTTTCCTTAGTCAATTGAATTGCAGACTCAAACTCAACAGTGTTAATATCATGTTTGTTACAGGAAGGAATCCTACTCAGCGCATCTGCGTTCTTATGTTGTTCACCGCGACGATGAACCGTCATAAAATCGAACCCACTGAGATATTCCAGCCAATGCGCCACCTGCCCAACCGGTTCCTTAAAATTAAACAACCACTGCAGGGACCCATGGTCGGTTCGCAGCGTAAAATGCTTGCCAATGAGGAAATGTCTAAAGTGTTTAACACTTTTAATTACTGCCAGTAACTCCTTCCTAGTAACACTATAATTTCTCTCTTGTTGGGAATGAGTTTTACTGAAATAAGCTATTACTTGCTCCTTGCCTTCTATAATCTGTGACAAAACCGAACCAGAGGCAAAATCACTCGCATCCGTGTCAAGAATAAATTCGTGCTCAAAATTTGGGTAAGCCAAAATTGGACTTTGACACAATTTGTCTTTTAGTATCTCAAAAGCCTCCTGTTGGGCCTTGCCCCAAACAAATTTTTCATTCTTACGAGTCAATTTGGTCAAAGGACTAGCCAAAGTAGAAAAGTGTGAGACATATTTTCGATAATACGCGGATAACCCGATAAAACTTCGAAGATCTTTCAAGCAAGTCGGAACAGGCCAATCTTTTACGCGCGCAATTTTCTCCGGGTCAGCTGACACACCCGACGCGGAAACAATATGACCTAAATATGAAACCTGACGTCTAAACAACGCACACTTAGAAGGTTTCAGTTTTAAACCTGCAGACCTTATTCTAGTAAAAACCTCTTGTAATCGTTCAATATGCTCCTGGAAAGACCGCGCATATATGATGACGTCATCAAGATATATGAGACAAGTCTTCCAGTGTAGCCCTTTGAGAACTAGCTCCATGAGCCTCTCGAAGGACCCAGGGGCGCCACAGAGCCCAAAAGGGAGGACCGTGAATTGATAGAGCCCAACGCCAGTAGTAAAAGCCGTTTTCTCCCGGGCATCAGGAGTTAGCTCCATTTGCCAGTATCCAGAAGCCAAATCTAGAGTGGAAAACCACTGTGCCCCCGCCATACCCTCTAAACTCTCATCTATACGGGGCAAAGGATAGGCATCTTTTTTTGTAATGGCATTTAATTTACGGTAGTCCACGCAGAAACGAAAACTATTGTCTTTCTTTTTAACTAAAACTATAGGAGCCGCCCAAGGACTAGAGGAAGGTTGAATTACCCCTTGCTTAAGCATAACATCTATCTGCTGCTCAACCTCGCGCCTTTGTGAAAAGGGAGCCGATATGCCCGCTGTTTAATAGGAAGATGGTCACCCGTACAAATATCATGCCGAATGAGATCAGTGCGGCCCAAATCACCTTCGAACTGTATAAATACGTCGCGGTTCTTCTCTAAAAAATCATTGACCTGTTCCGCTTGATTTCCAGTCAAAACCGCTCTGTCATAGGTTTGTAACAAAGAGAACTTCCCATCATCCGAAGGGGAAGCCTCCTTAATTTGTTCACCTAAAATGTCAACATTCTCAAGAACAGCCACAGACTCACCACCTTTTAACTTTTGAGGGGTCTGAGAAACATTTATCAGCCTAACAGGAACTTCCGGCTGACTAACATCAACAACACTTCGTCCCAACATTAATCCGTGATGACCTTTCATGAACCCTGGGTCGGGTTCACACAGGCTCTGTCCAACCGGTGGACCGTCAACTCGGCCCTGCACTATAACTTCAGAAAAGGGAGGTACTGTCAATCCCTCAATCAATAATACGTGAATTTTATCATTTTCTTTCAAAAACTCAAGGGAAAATTTAACCCCTTGGATCATAACAGTTTTGTCCGGCAAAGAAATCACTGAATTAGTTTTATTCATAAAGTCAATTCCCAGAATTGCATCAAAGGACAGATTAACCACGTAAAATGTTTGAACATATTGATACTTACCAACAGTTACAGGCAAATCCACCAACCCCTTTAAATCAAGGGGCTGCCCATTCGCCCCCAAAACACTACGAGGAGCCTCTCTAACTCGAGACTGCTCAATACCTAAAGTTTCATGCAACACTCTGGTACTGATTAAGCTTACCACTGAACCAGTATCCAGTAGGAACTTAACATTTTCATTCAAGACCTTAAGAGTCAGATAACTATGACTGATACTCTCTGATGGGAGGGTCCTTTCTATCACAGACTGAGGCTCGACCCCTACCTCAGTCTTTACCCGTTTAAATCCTGATTGTTATCTAAATTGGACCTATGGGACCAGTCACCTTTACCTCTACCTCTATTCCTACCTCTACCATTTCCATAACCACCTCGGCCCAAACGACCTCTATAAAAACTATCCCTATCCTGACCACGATCCTGCCTGAAAAGTTCTTCTCGCAATTTATTTTGCTCAACCTGCATTTCTTTCAATTGTTCCTGCAAACTTTCGACCGCCTGGGTTAATGCACCAATTTCACTAGAAATTTCCGATTCCCCAACTACACCAACTGAAGAAGGTACCTCTACCTTCTTGTACGACTCCTCATCTAAAGCAGCACGCACTGCCGCATCAAGGGTTTCAGGCTTAGCCCTCAACACTTGCATCCTAACTTCATTGTCCGTCAACGCGGAAATAAAACTATCCTTACTCAAGTCATCCCTAACATCGAGGGGAACCCCTGGATACGCCTTTCTCACCAAGCGTCTAATACTTCCCGCTAACTCAGGCAAAGTCTCTCGCTGTGACCTACGTCTAGACCTTAATTGGGCCCTATATATTGCAGTCCCCTTAAATGGATCAAAACGATCGCGCAAACTCTGCATAACTCTATGAGAATTGGATTTGATTTCCGGGTCCAAATCTTCATAAAACTGCAAGGCAGCGCCCCTTAAAGATACCACTAAAAATTGACGAGCCCGGTCTTCAGACCACTGGTTAATCCCAACACATTTCTCAAAATGGGATAACCAATCAGCTACACTGGTGGTTCCATTAAACGTATCGGGCGTAACAATCGGTTTACGTGGATAAGCTTGCTCACCATGCCTATCGTCAGACTGTATAACTCTTGCCCCATGCTGATGTCTAGGCAAACTCGATACTTTCGGATTCTCCCCAGGAATTTTCTTAGGTTGAACCACCCTGGGAAATCCCATCATATCAACCGCACGCCCTGCAGAAGTTCGACGCACAGAGGCCCCTGTCGAAACCGTCCCAGGTGTATCAAAGATTGCAGCGTAATCCTCCGTTTGGTCACCTAACTCAACAATAGAATTCTGCAATTCGTCACTCAACTGTTGACATTTCAACATAACTTCATCAACCTTATTAAACTTCCCATCAGGGGTAGGATCAGGAGTAGGAGGAATATTACGTAATTTCTTCGATCTAGCACCTTTGGAGGTCATATCAGCGGTCAAGGCCTCCGAGGCATACATATAATCACCTAGCTCTTTACTAATTCCACTAGCCATTTTATATATATGTAAGGACCACACCCCCAACAATTACATTAATTCACAACAAGGAGTCCAATTTTAGTCCTACAACATTCCTAACAAATTATGGTCACTAGGATATAAATATCTCGGATTCAATCACACAACCCTTCAATCCAAAACGTTGGTTCAAATTTACTCTGCCAAACCAAATTTAATCGGTTAAAATTATATTCTGTTGAAAATAAAAATTTATCTTGTCGAATACAAAAATTATCCTGTCGAATACAAAAATTATCCTGTCGAATACAAAAATTATCCTTTCGAATACAAAAATTATCCTGTCGGCGACGCCAAAAATTTGTAGCGAAACTCGACCCACCCCGCCCTGCTCTCACTTTGTGTCGAGTCTCTCGGCCCCGAACTCACTTACATGAAGTGAGTTCCGGCCGAGAGCCACGCCACAAAGCCAAACAAGGTCTAGCCATAGCACAGATTTGTTGTCGAGGGGTTAGTTACAAGTTCGCAATTTCAAACCGAAAATTAGTTAGCGTAATCAATCACCTAGAACCTCTACAAAATTATTCCAGACTACCCTGGCACCCGTGCTGTGCCGCTGTTCTCGGGCCGGACTCACTTACAATAAGTGAGCCCTTACCGAGAACCTCGCCACAACAGTCAACCAAGGAACAAACATCTTCCTATGATTCCAATCCACCCTTAAACCGTGTTTTGTGTTAAGATATATGTTAGGACTAGGACTCTGAAACAGAATAGGAATTAAAAATACAAAAAAAAAAACAATTCCACTAAATTATTAGCAAATTTATTCACAAATCCCCAAATCGTCTCTACCCTCCCACAATTCAGCAGTACATTCAGATTTACATTCAAGTTGTACAGACCAACTCATTTCATTCACCCTTCAAGGTGAGATCATAATTCCTCATAAAATAGTTACGTCCCCTACTAAAGAGGGGGAAAAACCCTACAATCTGGCACTTATGCCGCCTTAAAATATGCACACCAGACTACATGACTACTACCCTTAACTAAAGAAGGGGAGTCCAAGATACGGCAATACCAAATATTTACTTTCACATGTCACCCAGCAGAAGGGTTACTTCATTATTTGTGACCCACCTACCCTCCTAAATATTGCTAAATATTCACTGAGGGTAGCGTTATCTCAGTATTCACGTCTGTACATTCAAGCTAATGCCATAAAAGGAGAGGGGGGGGGGGGGGGGGTACAATCCATCGGGCCACCGAAACTCGCCCCAAGCCGAAAGATCACGATTAGGCCATAGCATCCTATCGCAACAGCAATAAGATGCCCTGGATCAATCGTGAATAATCCTAGAACCAATTTAATATAGCCTTTTATAACATATTTCGGCCTACGGCGAGGATCGGTAAATTACATAAAATATGACCGACCCCGGCAGGGTACAACTACGGAGAAATAAATATTCGACTCACCTATAGGAAGCTCCACACGGTTCTGATCCACTAGACTCCGATTCAGAATAATATAATATTGCAGACGCAATTATTTCGTGCGAAGTCAACACCGCCGAGCACGAGAAACTACATGTCTCTCACAATAGTGGTCAATGAAGTAAGAACCACTGATCCATAACGCTATCAGATAATGATCAATGTAACAATTTAAAGCCACCTCAGAGTATTTTAGCACTTTCAATACTGAAGCGGGCAAACACACACTCGATATGTACACACAGACCCATACCTACATATATATATAATATACATACATAGATATAGGACACTGTGTACACACCGTGTGTGTGTCCCTTATTGTACAATTCCACTTTTTCTTACATTAACACCAGTTTTAACACTTTAGTTTTTAGTTCTGCATAAGAAATCGGAAACTTAGCTTGAAAATAGGTTTTATTTTCGATATCATCGCACATCTAAAAATGGAATAATTTATGTTAATATATGCTATCCTGTGAATTATCGCGCATTATCTAAAATGCATTTATCGACATCCGTCGACTCGATGCATAGCGAGAAATATCCCACAGTAGCTTCCTAAATGACGTCACCTTCGGCTCATGACGTCGCATTGAGCGTCACCTTGAAGGAACGATCAGCAGATCTTTGTTATTTTCTTGAAACTGTCTGAAGTCAGTAGTAGTGTATGTTCCCCTTCACCCCCAGGTTGGATGACCTCGGTGGATGACCTCGGAATTGACGTCATGTCACGTGACATAGTGACGCCATGTTGTGTTGTCATGGTAACCCGCGTGAGCGGCCATGCTGTGACGTCATCTCCATAGTGATACGTGGTGTGAGTGCGCATTCGCAGCTGTGTTGTTAGGGTGATACTTGTTTCCGTCGTCCATTTTGTGTACTTGAGGCCGCCATCTTAGTTTCTATGGTAGCACGTGGTAGCTATGTTACCCAATTTTTCTGCAATAGGATGGGGTATGTTTTGAGTTTGTGTTCCTTTGTAGAAGAGTAAATCTAATTACCACAAACAACCCGACAATCTCTCCAAATCACCAAAATCCACCCAACTTTTACTATATTGAATTCTTTCAAAATTCTCTGCCTCTATCTATATATGTAATAGTTTATGTTTACCTAGCCATGTTCCTTTGTTCAGGAGTATACTCCAGAAGCGTAGAAGAGCCTATTAGTTGGAACAGTTTTGCTTATTATTACTATATTTAGCAATTTCTGGTCTATTCTTGTTAGTTCTGGCCCTATTCCAAGTACTCTTGTTATTTCATATATCTAGATCATTTATAACCAATCAGATTGCTTAATTTCTCACAATCTGTATGTAGAGTTATCTCCCTTCTGCATAACAATCCTATATCCAATGGCACCCCAATTTCAGTACCCCTTTTTTGAAAACACCTGTGGCTATGGAATCCCTTTTTTGTCATATGTGCTTATGTGAAAAAGCAGAATGTGACACAATGTGCCCTAGCACAAAGGCACATGCTTTCTCTGCCGATATGTGCATATGTGAAAAGGCACAATGTGACACAATGTGCCCTATCCCATAGGCACATACGGGTATTTGAGGATACCTTTGGCCTGATATTGTATTATTTGAGGATACCTATCGAGGATACCTACTGGAGAATCCCTTTTTGTCATATGTGCTTATGTGAAAAGGCACAATGCGACACAATGTGCCCTATCACATAGGCACTTGCTTTATGTGTCGAGATGTGCTTTTGTGAAAAGACAGGAATCTCCCCATGCATATCACAACATGGCCGCCCACGCGGGTTACCATGACAACACTATATGGCGCCACTAGGTCACGTGACATGACGTCACTTCCGAGGTCATCCACCGAGGTCATCCAACGGGGGGGGGGGGGGGTGATTGTTTGTTTGTTTGTTGGTGGTTAACGTCACATATTTATGCACAATGGCTAATCGTGACACAACATGGAGATGAAGTCAAGGATAGTCAATCGTTGATCAACATGTTGCCCATTTTAGAGGACTTTCACCCCAAGCATTGGTGACTGGGTCCTATTTTACTAGTAAAGCGGAACTGGTTTACCGCAGTAAACAAGTGCTGCTTACTTCCCGGGGTTCCCACGGGGAGGGGGGGGGGGGGTGAAGGGGAACATATACTACTACTGAAGTCGAATTGGGCCGAACATTGCGCAGTAACATGTCACGTAGCATATAATAAAAATAAAATCTACGCTATTGTTTTGGGTATCGGGAATTATCTCACACGAGTGTGGATCTGAACATTTTATTCTTCACGAGCGCTTGCTTAATATTTTCAGGTCGGCGCGAATCTTTGTTATTGTCGTGAAACTGTTTGCAGTCGAACTGGGCTGACTATTGCGAAGTAAAATGTCAAGTAGCATATAATAAAAAGAAAATCTACGCTATTGTTGTGGGTATCGGGAATTATCTCACACGAGTGTGGACCTGAAGCAAGCGCTCGTGGAAAATAAAAAAAATCATGTTCATACTCAATGAGATAATTCTCACAAAAATCGCGTAGATATCCTCTATTTTTTGTCGTTATTGATCACAGATGGACAACAAAATATTACAAATTATTAACTGTTTAGACTATTAACGACATTCGAAATAACCTGTCGTCTATTTTCAAGCTAAGTGTTCCCAGATAATAAACTTCTACAGCGGCGAGACATCCCAGAGCTAAATTCAAAGTTAGTTTTCACCGTTCATACATATTTATTGATACTTTCCTAGTTATTCTTCGTCGAAATACGCTGCCTATAATAATTTACTTGACTGTGGATTTTTTTTTCATAATACTGCCACACGTTTGAGGACTATCAAAAACATCCAGTCAACAAAATTGTGGACGACCACAGTCATTACTCCCGCCCAACCTGTAACAATATATAATCCACTATGGGAAAACGGAGGGTCCCAATATAAATATATAGTTCCTCCTGGCATTCCTACAAATTACAGAATGCCCTAACAACGGATATTAGAACAAAGTATGTATTGCGTTTAAGCAATCTTTTCACAAAGCGATGACCATCAACCAACAGATTCATGCCCATTCACTGCTAATGTCAGTATTGTTTTGTTTGGGTAAAGTTCCATCCACATGTATATAAAAACACAGTAACATAAAGTCATCACTATAAAGACCGACATGTAACCTGAATGGGTTACAGCTGCACGAACTGGAAGGATGGTCAGAACACGCGAGTTATAAATAGCAAATAATAGGATGCCCAAAGGTTAACTGATGTTCAGTATACATGTCTGTCGCCATCCAATAACGATAATGCGTCGACATTCTAGGTATCAAGTATACAGAAGATATCTACCTATTTAAGTGAATATCGGAAATTATCTCATGAGTGTGGATCTGAAAGTTTTATTTTTCACGAACACCTGCGTGAGTGAGAAACAATACTTTCAGTTCCACACGAATGAGATAATTTTCGATTTTCATTAAAACAACGTAGATTTTCATTTTATTATACGCTACGTGACATTCTACTGCACGATATGCAGCCCAATTCAAGTGTAAACAGTTTCACTACAATAACAAAAGCTGCTGATCGTTCCTTCAAGGCGACGTTAAAGGCCACGTCATCCCCCGAAGCGTAACCTCATTTACGAAGTACTGAATAAATTCATCTTGTGGACGTGAAAGTTTTATTTTGCACGAGCGCAAGCGCTCGTGCAAAATGAAACGTTCAGGTCCACACTCCTGAGATAATTCCAGATACTGTCTCAAATCGAGTAGATTTTCTTTTTGTTATTATATGCTACGAGACATTTTACTGCACAATATTCAGCCCAACTTGGCCACAAATGCGTACGTTTCAAAACAATAACATAGATCAGCTGATCGTTCCTTCAAGGCGACGTGATGCGGCATAACGTGACGTGATATAAGAATCTTAGGAAGCTACTAAGGGATTTTCATCGAGATCCATCGAGTCGATAAAAATCGTTAAATATATTTCAGATAATTTGCGATAATTCACAGGCTAGCATATAATATATTTTGCCTATTCAACAGAATGATTTGCTTTCAGATGATAGCATAAATGCTCAAGACTCAAAGGAGTCAGTCACAAACTTCATATTGTTGAATTATTGAAGTGAGCTCACGATTATGACGATAAGGTATCAATAACCGAATTAGTTTACACAGATTTCTTCTCTTCGTGAATGTCAAGCGTTCTGGAACACTATGCATCCGGGTTGGCTACTCATCGGATATCATTGCTCCCTGTTAAGTAACACTAGCTCTGCGTTTTTTCGCCGTCTTCTGTTCTTCGACGAATACCATCATCTTCTAGCTGAAACAAACCAACTACGACAGTATCATATGGAACTTCTCCCTATACAAACAAAAATCACCACGTTAATATGTATCTTACTACAATCAAATTTCAAGAGCTTAATTAGGAGTGGAAGACACCTCTGAGGTTTGTTTTAAGTCAAAGGCACAATTGGAACATAAACAACAACATATTCAATCAATAAGTTAGCATATGTTGTGCGACTTTACATATTTCTCACGGACACATGACAATCGTTCAAATTTCATACGTGCCCTGCCCAAAACTTAATTACACGCGAAACCCTAAGGGAGTTTAACTGAACATTTTTTTCATCTCAATTTGCATGAACCAGAAACCGCCAATGTAACACATATCTAAACGAAAATATCCCTTTGTCACATTAAATTGAGAAAAATCGTTTCGGCCAGTTTACACGCGTAGCTATTATGTTCTCTGGATAGCACACAGAAGTGACTTAACCGAATGGCCAGCTCCATAATCAAGTAAGCACCTTCAATGTAACTGAATGTAAACTTCAAACGTTCAAGTCACTCTTAATCACATTCCAATAGTCTCGGTTACCCATACCTCTAACAGTCCAACCACATTATCGAAATTATTTTAACTGTTTACACACGTGGCTCTACTCTGAATAGCACACCGCAGCGGCTTAACCCAATGGTCAGCCCTGTAATCCAATGTGCAGCTAATAGGTTACTCAATATAAACTTCAAACAGTCGAATCATGTGATGAACGCAGACATATTGACGGTATTCGATACCGTCATCATACGCGCTTTAGAAGTCTCAAACAATGAGCCTTGAGTCGGTTTATATTCCATCAGATCTGGAAGCAAATCCACAGATGTACCACCACCCCCGTCTGGATCGGCGAAATTACTACGTTAAACATATTCGTGCCATATATCCATCATACTTCCCACGAAAAAAATTATAATGTGTTAACATAATTATGATAACAGTCTCTCCTCCCCCAACTTAGATCAATAGAACAAAGCTGCAGGATGGTAAAGGGGAACATCAGCCAAGCAGGACATCGCAGTGACCGACCCCGTTCAAGTACGAGATGGAGTGTCTGTTCTACCCCCTCCTGTTCTTCGGTATCCATAAGTCCATTATCTGACTCGGTGATATCAGCAGAAGCACCGGGTTTCTTGGATTAGGCTGATGGTGCCATTTCAACCTACCAATACCCAGACTCCATATCTAATATAGAAAACTATATTAGATAAATTAAATTTCGAAACACAGAAAACGTATTTCCCCATCTCCACGTTCCACTACAGATGGAAGTAAGATGACGTTTTCACTGATTTTGAACAAATGATCATGCCAATATAAAAAATAGGCCGATGAAATCGTCAGATGTGTACGCATACGCGCAACTAGTAGAAAGATGTATGACGGAGGGCCACCACGGATGCCAACATTATGTACACCATACAAGGGATGGGTACATATATAAATGGATTGGAGGAATTCCCAATTTAATGGATAAAGGGTTAATATCTCCGGATCAAATTATCAGATTTACATAAAAAACTATACAGCACAGCACTTCAATAACCTGAATAAATATATAAAGTAACATGACAATCGGATTGATATTTTTTTAGTTATCTCATGCCAAAGGGATTGGAGGATTTTTCAATTTGAAGGATAAAGGGTTAATATCTGCGGATAAAATTATCAGATTAACACCAAAAAATATACAGCTCAGCACATCAGTAACCTCAACACAATTATAAAGTAACTTGACAATCCAAGCAATATTTTTCAAGTTGTCAAATGCCGAAGGGATTGGAGGAATTTTCAATTTGAAGGATAAAGGGTTAATATCTCAGGATTAAAATAACAGATTTACACCAAAAACTATACAGCTCGGTACATCAGTAACCTGAACAGAAATATGAAGTAACTTGATAATCCAAGCAATCTTTTTCAAGTTATCGAATGCCAAAGGGATTGGAGGAATTTTCAATTTGAAGGATAAATGGTTAATATCTCAGGATTAAATTATCAGATTTACATGAAAAACTATACAGCTTGGCACATCAGTAACCTGAATACAAATATAAATTAACTTGACAATCCAAGTAATATTTTTCAAGTTATCGAATGCCAAAGGGATTGGAGGAATTTTCAATTTGAAGGATAAAGGGTTAATATCTCATGATCAAAATAACAGATTTACACCAAACTATACAGCTCGGCACATCAGTAACCTGAACACAAATATAAAGTAACTTGACAATTCAAGTAATATTTTTCAAGTTATCGAATGCCAAAGAGATTGGAGGAATTTTCAATTTGAAGGATAAAGGGTTAATATCTCAGGATCAAATCATCAGATTTACAACAAAAACTATACAGCTCGGTACATCAGTAACCTGAACACAAATATAAAGTAACTAGACAATCCATGCAATATTTTTCAAGTTATCGAATGCCAAAGGGATTGGTGGAATTTTCAATTTGAAGGATAAAGGGTTAATATCTCAGGATCAAATTATCCGATTTACAACAAAAACTATACAGCTCGGCACATCAGTAACCTGAACCCAAGTATAAAGTAACTTGACAATCCAAGCAATATTTTTCAAGTTATCGAATGCCAAAGGGATTGGAGGAATTTTCAAATTTGAAGGATAAAGGGTTAATATCTCAGTAGTAAATTATCAGATTTACACGAAAAACTATACAGCTCGGCACATCGGTAACCTGAACACAAATATAAATTAACTTGACAATCCAAGTAATATTTTTCAAGTTATCGAATGCCAAAGGGATTGGAGAAATTTTCAATTTGAAGGATAAAGGGTTAATATCTCAGGATCAAAATCACAGATTTACACCAAAAACTGTACAGCTCGGCACATCAGTAACCTGAACACAAATATAAAGTAACTTGACAATCCAAGCAATATTTTTCAAGTTATCGAATGCTAAAGGGATTGGAGGAATTTTCAATTTGAAGGATAAAGGGTTAATATCTCAGGATCAAATTATCCGATTTACACCAAAAACTATACAGCTCGGCACATCAGTAACCTGAACACAAATATAAAGTAACTTGACAATCCAAGCAATATTTTTCAAGTTATCGAAAGCCAAAGAAATAGATACGGACGCCGGATGGACAGACAGATGGACGGACAGATGGACGGACAGACGGACGGACAAAGGATGGACGAACGACGGATGGTCACCCCGGATGCCGGCATTATGTGTACCATACATAGTATGGGTACACATAAAAACGGATTATGTACAATAGTCTTACAATGTCTGTCATTCCCAACTCTCTGTTTTTTGTTGTCGCAGCACCCCATAGCACCATCCCTTCTGCCGCGACCAAAAGTTATGTTCTGACTTCCACAGTATTGTTATGTGTAAGTCACAATGGTTTGATTTATAAAAGGTGGTAGGATGGGTCGGATCGATGACAAAACGATCTTCAGAGCAATCCCAACTCAATCGTTTCGTTTATGTCAGGAATTGTTCCATTTGTGTCATTAAATTGCCTTCAACAGATGTTTGTGATCGTTAACAGGTTATATGGTAAATATACTTCAAATCAGCGGCAGTCTGAAAAAAATAGTTAAAGGTCAAATGTGATGAATAGTGGAAATAAATATAAAATTATAACCAAAAAGCATCTGCCCCTGGCATCCAGGTCATGCATTACACGTGCGTGTTGAATGAGACCCTTATTTTCTGCGGGTGGGTGATGGTTAATTCTGAGAACGTCAATAAAAAACTAAAAACAACAACAGTCAGATTTTTTTTTGTATTAGAGGGTGGCATTTTCAAATGAAACGACAAATTAAAACCATTCCTATTGGAGGTGACTGGATAAAAAACAGTTTTCTGAACATTGAAGAAAACAAATTGTTGTAACCAGTAATGTAGAATGTTTTAACCTATCATCCATCCGCTAGGAGGGTTTTTTTAAGAATATTTTTCCATATTTTGGAAAATGTAGGCTAGTTTGGACTCATTTTGGATAAAGTCATTTTATATATTTATGGTAACGATACATAGAGGATATGGAATGAGTGGTTTTCTCATATAATATTTATGAAACGAGTCTAAGAATTTTCATTTTCCGTTTTGGCGAACCTCTGGCGAGAGCCCAAACTGAAAATTCCGACGAGTTTCATAAATATTATACGAGAGAATCAATCATTTCATATTCTATTTATCATATGACACACACACACTCACGCACAAATTAGCCACCTAGTATGACTTTTTAACCGATCACCTAACTTGAGCTGCAGCCGGCACTTTGAAAAAAACATCCTCGTATAACTAAAAGTTTTCATTTTTTGCTTCCAAAACATAGGTTATGACCGCTCATTGGAACGAGCTCGTCGAGTTCGTTCCAATGAGGGGTCATAACCTATGTTTTGGAGGCAAAAAGTAAAACTATAAAAAAAATGACTGCCGTTTTTCTTGTAGGTAAAAGATTAATACAATATAACCCACCCTAAAACGACAGATAACATAAATTCTCCCTACTGAAATTATGCACATGTCACCCAGTTGTATTTTATTTAGCCAATCAAATTGTCTACTTGTGAAATTGACCAATGAAAGCTCCCAACTCTAATTATGCAAATTATGAAACGTGGCCCAGTTTTATTTTGTTCAGCCAATCAAATTGTCTAGTTTTGAAATTGACCAATGAAATTGACGGAAGGCTTTATTTATCACTAATTGATATGAAAACGAAATATCAAATGTTTTAAAGTGAACAAAACAGACGAGTCGTATGATATATCAGTATAACGTATGATATTTATTAAAGGAAGTGCGAAGGCCGCACGAAAGTGTAATGTACTAATATTATCATCAGTCGTCACAGACATGTTACTAATGATCTCATTTTCTGCTATGCTCTTCGTCACTCGACCCCATTTCCATATGATACAGCGATTTACTATTCAGTCTATTGATGGTGTTGCACCAATTCAGTCACGAGACTGTAGACTAAAAACAATTGGTCAATTTTGAGGCCTCCTTTTGGCTTAAATTTGATTTTTTTTTGTTTGTAAACTTTCCCTAACAGTTTGTGATTGTTAAGTTTCTTGCTGGCCAACCTGCGAGCAGCACTACTGACGTACACGACGCCTTGTTGTCCCCCAACCCTAACTGGGGTAAAGGGATCATAATATAATATGGTGATTGTCTTCATTTTTGAAATCCCTTCAAAACTCATTTTGAAACAGAAAAACAATACCCAAACAGCCACTTGTGATTATAAGGGTCAAATGGTGATTTTCTTTTCTCAAAATGCTTGCTTCACACCCAGGGTGCAATAGCCTTTGTCATATCAGGCATTATTAATCACGGGATAGCAAAAATGTTTCCCTATTAAGTAAAATCATGGCATTTCTCCACAGCAGGTTAAAGCACACCGTATTTGGGTGATTGAGTGACTTACATTAATTGAAAGTTAGAGCAACACCATTTTGAAATGTAACGTCAATGTCAAATCTAGACGAGAGATTCTGTAGAATCACGGGCTTTTCCTGGCATACAAAAACATTAAGCCCATTGACAGAACATACTGATATTGTCCTGGTTGAAGGTATGTCATTTTACTGCGATCTCGGAGTACAGTGATGTAATATATGTTAACCCATCATTTGCCAGTTATGAGATCTAGGATTTCTGAAAATTATCACGTTTGGCGGCCATTTGGTACTCTGTGTGGATAAAATCGAAATGTCGTTTACATTTCTGATAATAATACATTGCAATCTTACTATTCAGTTCATTACTGGTGTTCTGCTTATTCATAGTCCCGAGATTTTACTTCAAAATGTTCGATTTTTAGGACCATATTTGGATAATTTGGGCAGAAAACATATAATTTTGGTAAACTTTTGTTCCCATATGTTTATGGAAATGGGTATTTGTTACAAATCTGTGAAAATTTCAGGTCATCTCTCCATTTAGACCAGGATATATTGGTCAATAAACATTTGGTCATTTATAGGCGGGGTCCGGTAGAATAAAATTAACGTCAAAAGTGAAAAGACTATTGTCAGTATACAGTACAGCCTTCTATGATCTTGTGAAGTTTTAACGATAATTACGCTTAGGAGTGTCACGACTAATCGATTAATCGAGTACTGATCGGTCACGGCGAAATCGATTAGTATTTTTCGTTGTCGAATAATCGGTAAATTGTATCTCGCTTTAGACGTTTAATAATTAAAAGACAATTTGATAAAAAAAACTATTGTTTCTAAAGGTAAAGAGTTACGAACATTGATGTTAAACCCCGAGAAGCCGTTGGAAGCATTTGTCTTTCAGGAATATTCATCAAAGCTATGATGTTCTGAACTTTTGAACCGTCAGTGTAATAATCAAGAGCGGTCGGCAGTTGCGAACTTCGGAGGGTGTGTTCGATTGAATCGGAGTATCACGAATTACTCAAATAAACCCGACAATCCCTCCAAATCGCCCAAAACGACTTTATTTGCTACGGATTCACAATTTTATCGGCTTAGCACGTAGGTTTCGCACGTAGTGCTATAGTACCGAGGGGCACATGACAGGAGCATAGGGGTGAATTCGATTGAATAGGAGTGATTTTTCTCGCTTGGACTTTGCCCTAGAATCCTCTTTTAATTCGTAGATTTACCACAAACAACCCTACCCTGTGCTATTTCGAATTCTTTCAGAATTTTTTTGAGGACCGCCATACTTTGGCTTATAACAATAGTGTTATAGTACCGAGGGGGGCCCCCGTGGGGACGTTTCTTTGAACTAGCGTAATGTTCAGATTTTCCCCCAGAATCCATTTATTTGGATCCGATTTCCATAATGTTTTTTTGTGTTCTTCCAAGGGCCCATGGAACCCCCTTTTGTGAAACGTCTCAATGAGGCCTCATTTACTATCCCTCATAGCCTCATTTTCTTTTTGAGGACATGAGGGCCATGAAAAAGCCCTCAATGATGCCTCATGTACTATCCCTCATAGCCTCATTTCGATATTTGAGGATACCTATGGCCTGGAGTTGTATTATTTGAGGATACCTATCGAGAATACTTTTTGGAGAATCCCATTTTTGTCGTATGAGGCCATAAGGGCCATGAGGAATCCCTCAGTGCGGCCTCATTTACTATCCCTCATTTCCTTTTGAGAGCATGAGGGCCATACAAATCACTCAATGAGGCCTCATTTACTATCCCCCTTAGCCTCATCTCGGTAATTAACAGCCATATCCCCAGGCACCCCAATTTCAGCACCCTTTTTTGGAAAACATATGGCCTTCGGCGAACCTTTTTGTCGCATGAGGCCATCAGGACTATGTAAAAGCCATCAATGAGGCCTCATTTACTATTCCTCATAGCCCCATTTTCTTTGATGGTATGATGGCCATGAAAAGATCCCTCAATGAGGCCTCATTTCCTATCCCTCTTAGCCTCATATCTGCATTTAACAGCCATATCCCCAGCACCCCAATTTCGGCACCCTTTTTGGAAAACATTTGGCCTTCGGCACCCCTTTTTTGTCGTATAAGGCCATGAGGGCTATGTAAAGGCCCTCACTGAGGCCCAATTTACTATCCCTCATAGTCTCATTTTCCTTTGAGGGCATGGGGAGCATGAACAGGCCCTCATTGAGGCTTCATTTACTATCCCTCATGGCCTCATTTCTGTATTTGAGGAAACCTATGGCCTGGTATTGTATTATTTGAGGATACCTATGGGGATACCTTTTGGAGAATCTCATTTTGTCGTAAGAGTCCATGAGGGCTAATGTAGTCTTACCAACCGCTTCCATCTTTTCCCCAAAGCTCCAAGGCCACTACTTGTCTATGGTCTATCTGTCCTATCGTTAGCTTCTACAGCAGTTTTGTTCCATTGCGGCCATGTACCAGTACCATTGACTAAACTATCATCCATTAATATTAACTTGTATCACTACTTCCTAGCTATAGCTTCGCTCAGGCCTTCAAAATATTCAATCAGATTTTCCCTGTATACATATAGACAGGCTATATAAGTAATTCCGTAAGTGGAGTTCCTAGCCGATTCCGTAAAATTTGGAGTTTATTTGGTAGCAGACAAAACGTGGATATGGAATCCCGCTATACCGGAACCACTGTGACATTCAATGTCATATCTCGGCTTCAGTCAAATGACACTTTCGTGAAAATACAGTTATAACGATTACAAAGGATGCTAATATATTAAGGACAATTTTAGTTTTGAAACCATCTTATCCAATTCTATATTTTACATAACGACAGCAAAAAAATATAATATTACGAAACAGTGGTACGGTGGCTGATTTAGGACACTCAAATATTTATTTTTATCTCGATATAACGAGATAGTATCTCGTTATAACGAGAAAAGATCTCGTTATAACGAGATAGTATCTCGCTATAACGAGAAAAGATCTCGTTATAACGGGAAAAGATCTCGTTATAACGAGAAAACATCTCGTTATAACGAGAACGTATCTCGTTATAACGAGAAAACATCTCATTATAACGAGAAAGTATCTCGATATAACGAGAAAACATCTCGTTATAACGAGAAAACATCTCGTTATAACGAGAAAACATCTCGTTATCTCGAGATAAAATCACGTGACTCTGATGACATGAAACATATAGCCCCCACTACCAAAACAGTTTATATATCTCGCGGTTGTTTTCAATATTCTAGATGTAATACATGGGAAGTATCTCGTTATAACGAGAAAACATCTCGCTATAACGAGAAAACATCTCTTTATAACGAGAAAGCATATCTATAACGAGAAAGCATCTCGTTATAACGAGAAAAGATATCGTTATAACGAGAAAACATCTCGTTATAACGAGATAGTATCTCTTTATAACGAGAAAAGATCTCGTTATAACGAGAAAACATCTCGTTATCTCGAGATAAAATCACGTGACTCTGATGACATGAAACATATAGCCCCCACTACCAAAACAGTTTATATATCTCGCGGTTGTTTTCAATATTCTGGATGTAATACATGGGAAGTATCTCGTTATAACGAGAAAACATCTCGCTATAACGAGAAAACATCTCTTTATAACGAGAAAGCATATCTATAACGAGAAAGCATCTCGTTATAACGAGAAAAGATATCGTTATAACGAGAAAACATCTCGTTATAACGAGATAGTATCTCTTTATAACGAGAAAAGATCTCGTTATAACGAGAAAACATCTCGTTATCTCGAGATAAAATCACCTGACTCTGATGACATGAAACATATAGCCCCCACTACCAAAACAGTTTATATATCTCGCGGTTGTTTTCAATATTCTGGATGTAATACATGGGGAAAAACACCTACCCACCCCACCCCCAAGCATCCCAACCATGCCCGTGAAATACCGCTCCTCTCCCTCGCACATGTTGTCAACGATAATTACGATAAGCGCATATAACTCTCATACCAATAAACACAGAAAATGAGATGGAATTCACACAAACAAATTAAACAACTATAGCGTAATCAACTCGCTGCTCCCCCCCCCCCCCCCCCCCACACACACACACACGCACCGTATGTGGAACACTTTTTCGACACACGGCACTCAAAACACGACTATAACCTCAGCCCCAAAACAGTGTACATATCTTACGCGTGTGTTTAATACTGTGGATGTAATACACGGGAAACACTCCTTCCCCTCTCCTTCCCAAAGCATCCCACCAATGCCGGCAAAATACCCCCCCCCCCCCCCCCCCTCGCACATGTTGTAAAAGATCACTACGACAAGTGTATTTAACGCTCATACTAATAGAACAAGGACAGGGACGTGAGAAGGTAAAAATATTGGGAGAGGGATATCAAGGCGGAGATCCATGCAAAAGGGGCGCCCATTGTGCTGGCAGTAGCATGATTCGAGTCGCTCAGTGGCGAGGCGGGGGGAGCACCACATGTGGTATCCCCTTCTCGTTGGCGGGGTCCGGGGGCCCTTCCCTGGGAAAACTTTGAAAACTATGAGGGCCAAAACTCTCATTCTCAGTGATTCTGAGGCCGCTGTGACACTACCAATTCGAATTCTCTGCTCGATTCGTAATTAGGCGCGCTTCTGAATTTATCCGCTTGGTTGACTTTCTTTGTTTGTGTTTTGTTTTGGACTGACTTCAAACATCCCCACGAGTTTAATCGGGACCATCGGTTAATAATTTTGTATTGAAGAGGTGGGGTGGGGGTGGTAAATACCCCCTACCGCCTCCCTTCCCTCCCTTACCCGGTTTTAACGCCACTGAGAAAGGATGAAAAACAGAAAATTAGACGGAATTTTCACTGATAAATTAAACAACAGTAGCCTTATAAACTTACTGCCACCCCCCCCCCCCCCCCCCACCAACACACACAAGGAGAGATTTATTTATTATCGACGCTGTCAACAGCCAATGGCATGTCATGAAGGGTAGTTTCCTTGGTGGAGGAAGAACCGAAGACAACCACTTAGCAGCGGCGAGCAACCGTCAAGTTCCCCAACATACTAACCCGACAGAATTAGAGTTAGAGCGGTTGAAGGCACGTGCACCATCGACATGCAGTACGCTCATAATGCCACCGTGACCCCACGTCAGGCCACGTGGACAATTGGGATTAAGTGTCTTGCCTAAAGACACAACGCGGGTCAGAATCGAACCGTCGATCTCTATGTTTCAAGCTCGATACTCTAACAAATGAGCTACCGGGCTCTCATAATTATATAGTAGGTAGCTGTACATGTTTGTCGTGGGAACACATTATGGCGTCATTAACCTTTTACCGAACGCAAGTTGAAGACAATAGTAGGCCACAATTATTTTTGCACAAAAAAAATAAATGAAATTAATTTTTTTCTTCCAAACTAAACGGCTTATGACACGCATTTGAACGAGCACGTCGAGCTCTTTTCGATGCGATATCATAAACTATGGTTTCGGAGAAAAAAATATGAACATAAATTTTGACTGGCGAATTTTGTATATTACACGGACGGTTTGTGTCGCTGCGGTGGCTAAAAGGGTTATCATGATTAGGCCAATATAAACGGTATACCGATAACTTGTGCACTTCTTAGAAATAGAATTAAATGGTGTCAATAATATAACAATAATGCAATGTATGAATACTGAAGCTCTAGAAAATTGTTTTTTACTGTGTGGAGCTAGGATCCCAAATTGTGTGTGTGTTGGGGGGGGGGGGGGGGCAGTAATATCGCGAAGGTCGAGAACGACATACCACGGGCATGTCTCGAGGTTTGAGGCAGGGGACGGAGAGTTTGGGAGGTACGCCCTCCCATTGGTGGGGTCCGGGGGTGATTTTTTTTTCAAATTATAAAGCTCTGGGGCCCATTTTGGGCATCTTGAGAGAAGGGAGGTTTGGGAATTATAAGTGGCAGTTTGATTTTTGTGGGGGTGGGGTGGAGGTCAATGTTATTGGATGGGGTCCCCCCATGCCGCTTCAGCACTAAGTTTTTCAATAAACTTCTCATTTTGTTCACTGACAGATTGAGCTGAACATGGAATATGAAGCATGACGACAAAAGTCATCACTGGTATAGGAAATTTATTTAATTATTTATTGGTGTTTAAAGTCACTTTTGTGAAGCTATATACTGTCGTCTTCAACTTGCATTAGAACTCTATATGTAACTCAAATTCTGCCGGGTTAGTACGTTGGAGAGTTCGACGGTTGCTCGCCGCTGCACAGTGGTTCTCTCCGATTCTTCGGTTCTTCCTCCACCCGTAGAACTACATTACACGACATGACCCTGGCTGCTGAAAGAGTCGTCAAATTCCAATAAATAAATAAATAAATAAATAAATAAATAAATAAATCCTTCCTTGTGTGCGGAGGGAAGGGTGTGGGGAGGGGTGGCAGTAAGTTTATTACGCTTTTGTTGTTTAATTTGTCTGTGTGAATTCCATCTCATTTTTCTGTTTTCCATCCTTTCTCAGTGGCGTTAAACCGGGGGGAGGGGGGTGGATGTAAGGAAAATATTTACCACCCACCCACCCCCACCCCCCCCCCCCCCCAAAAAAAAAAAATCAAAAAATTATTAACCCATGGTCCCGATTAAACTCGTGGAGATGTTTGAAGTCAGTCCAAAACAAAACACAAACGAAGAGATTGACCAAAAGGATAAATTCAGAAGCTAGCCTATTTACGAAACGAGCAGAGAATTCGAATTGGTAGTGTCACAGCGGCCTCAGAATCACTGAGAACGCGAGCTTTAGCCCTCATATTTTTTCAAAATTTTACCAGGGAAGGGCCCCCGGACGCTGCCAACGAGAAGGGGATACCACATCTGGTGATCTCCCCCACCTCGCCACTGCGCGACTCGAATCATGCTATATACTGTCGGCACAATGGGCGCCCCTTTTGAATGGATCTCCGCCTTGATACCCCTCTCCCAATATTTTTACCTTCTCACGTCCCTGTCCTTGTTCTATTAGTATGAGCGTTACATACACTTGTCGTAATTATCTTTTACAACATGTGCGAGGAGGGGGGGGGGGGGGGGGTATTTCGCGGGCATTGGTGGGATGCTTTGGGAAGGAGAGGGGTAGGAGTGTTTCCCGTGTATTACATCCACAGTATTAAACACACGCGTAAGATATGTACACTGTTTGGGGGCTGAGGCTATAGTCGTGCTTTGAGTGCCGTGTGTCGAAAAAGTGTTTCACATACGGTGTGGGGGAGGGGCGGGGGGGGGGGGGGGCAGCGAGTTTATTACGCTATAGTTGTTTTATTTGTTTGTGTGAATTCCATTTCATTTTCTGTGTTTATTGGTATGAGAGTTATATGCGCTTATCGTAATTATCGTTGACAACACGTGCGAAGGAGAGGAGCGGTATTTCAAGGGCATGGTTGGGATGCTTGGGGGTGGGGGTGGGGTAGGTGTTTTTCCCATGTATTACATCCAGAATATTGAAAACACCCGCGAGATATATTAACTGTTTTGTTAGTGGGGGCTACATGTTTCATGTCATCAGAGTCACGTGATTTTATCTCGAGATAACGAGATGTTTTCTCGTTATAACGAGATCTTTTCTCGTTATAAAGAGATACTATCTCGTTATAACGAGATGTTTTCTCGTTATAACGATATCTTTTCTCGTTATAACGAGATGCTTTCTCGTTATAGATATGCTTTCTCGTTATAACGAGATGTTTTCTCGTTATAACGAGATGTTTTCTCGTTATAACGAGATACTTTCTCGTTATAACGAGATGTTTTCTCGTTATAACGAGATACGTTCTCGTTATAACGAGATGTTTTCTCGTTGTAACGAGATGTTTTCTCGTTATAACGAGATCGCATCTCGTTATAACGAGATAAAAATAAATATTTGAGTGTCCTAAATCAGCCACCGTACACTGTGTAGTGATCCATTTCTATAAATGGCATCCCCGGACGCGGAAATGGAGAAGTTGTTGTTCAATTAACCCTTTACCCAACATGAAAAGCAGACGACACTTGCAAACAAAATTCTTGAATAACTATTTTTTTCATTTTTTGTCTCAAAAACATAGGTTATGACCCCTCGTTGGAACGAGCTCGACGAGCTCGTTCCAACGAGGGGTCATAACCTATGTTTTTGAGACAAAAAATGAAAAAAATAATGAAAATTAATTCGCGATTTTTGAGAATAGCGCTGGCCGGTTTTGGCCGTTACGTTGGGTAAAGGGTTAAGTCTTTATATCGCAGTAATGACACTGCCCGTGCAATCATTCCCCGTGACCTACGGAGCATCGTCAATTCCACCCCCTTACAGATTTCAGAAGAATGGCCACTTTCCAAAAGTTTTTAAGATCTTGGAAACAATAATTTGTCAAACTTTCACGACTTGCCTTGTACAGTAACGCAACGTCATGTGACAGAATCTTGCATGCGTTGTCGAATCTTAGCTCATTTCCTTTTCGCGTTTTTCCTTCCAAGCGTTTATAATACAACAGGGACGAAATGATAATGTATGCTTTCTCCGAGTGTGTAGTTCGAAATCATTTATTTGATGACTACACATTGGAATTAACGGATCTATTTGTAGTTGATGCTGTTGTTTTATCTATGCAGTTAGAAACTTGTCCGCTATCCTTTCTTCTGACACACACTGCCCAACGTTTGTCTTTATATTACTATAGAGAACAGAAAGAACACGGTCAAACTGGCCATATTTTCTCCAAGATGAACACAATTGCTTCCATACACAATTACACTACGGCAGTCATGGACTGGTCATTTTCCACGGGTGGGCAATCTAATATACCCCGATACTTTATCAGTTAACCAAGATGCTGGTGATGATTTTTATTACCTGGTAAACGCATGCGTGGACATCACTGCCCACGCGTGAATTACAACTTGTCCACGGCGGATGTACTGTATTGTAAAAAGACATCGATTTTGTTAAATAAAAAGAATACTTACTTTCTAAATCATGATAAATATTCAGTGCTGCGGCGGATAGTTTAGTTCTCGGACGCAAGGCATAATTTTATGTATTTTACATTGGAAATGTTTCAACAGTAATCTCGGAGTGAGCTAAACAAAGTTTTCATTCCCCAAAAGAGAGATGACTCATTTCACCAGTCCCAAGATACAGAAATACAGGACAGCGCTGTGGACTGGTCGTAATCCACGTGCGGGCAGTGATCCACGGCTCCAGGCATGCGTTTACCAGATAATAGAAATGATCATCAGGATGTTTTTTTAAATAATGAAACACCGAGTTGTACCCAGTGCTACATTAATTAAATCATTGATGATTAATCCTATAATTAGTGTTTGGAATCTAATATTATATCACACGTGGAAATATCACCCACCTGTCGAAAGTGACCAGTCAACGGCGGCCGTGAAATATAACAACATTGGCAAAGGTCAGAGGCAGGGCTGGTTTGAATACCTTCCTCTGTAAATGTTTTCGAATACGAATATGATGAGATTCTATGGACAGGAATGCAAATATGAATATACACATTTTCAAATGTATCTGGATATTACTAATAGGATTAATAGGACAAATAGGTCTAATATGACTAATATCACTAATATGACTTACAGGACTAATATGACTAATACGTCTTATAGGACTAATATGACTAATAGGACCTCTAGAACAAATATGATTAATATGTCTAATAGAACTAAGATGACTATTATGACTAATATGACTTATATGACTAATATGACTAATATGACTTTTAGGACTAATATGATTAATATGACTTATAGGACTAATATGACTAATATGACTAATATGACTAATATGACTATTAGGACTAATATGACTTATATGACTAATATGACTAATATGACTAATATGACTATTAGGACTAATATGACTTATATGACTAATATGACTAATATGACTAATATGACTATTAGGACTAATATGACTTATATGACTAATATGACTAATATGACTAATATGACTATTAGGACTAATATGACTTATATGACTAATATGACTAATATGCCTAATAGGACTAATATGACTTATATGACTAATATGACTAATACGACTAAGATGATTAATATGACTAATACAACTAATATGACTAATATGACGAATATGACTATTATGACTAATATGACTAATATGACTATTAGGACTAATATGACTTATATGACTAATATGACTAATATGACTAATGTGCCTAATAGGACTAATATGACTTATATGACTAATATGACTAATATGCCTAATAGGACTAATATTACATATATGACTAATATGATTAATAGGACTAATATGACTAATATGACTAATAGGACTAAAGTGACTAATATGACTAATATGACTAATATGATTAATATGCCTAATAGGACTAATATGACTAATATGGCTATTATAACTAATATGACTAATATTACTGATAGGATAATGTAACTAATAGGACTGATATCACAAATATGACTTAAAGGTCTAATATGACTAATATGAATGATACGACTGATAGGACTAATATGACTAATATGACTAATACGACTAATATAACTAATATGACTGATATGACTGATATGACTAATATGACGTGTATGACTGATATGACCAGTGGGACCTACGAATGTAAAAATCTTTACTGGCTCAGAAAGTCCGAGAGGACCTATTGTTCTGGTTATCCCTAATTAAAAAAAATTGTGGTATACGCCTAACCAGTTTCGTTCTTAGTTGTACATAACCAGAAGTGAAATGTACTGGTCAACCTGAGTTTATATACACAGTTAAAACTAGAAGTCATGTCACGAACTGTGCGCTTATCTAGGCTTAATTGCGCGTATGAATTGCACGCAATTGCCATATCTAATGACACCCAAATCACGGAAGGTTCCCCTGGTTACCCATAGCAAACACAGGCAATGTTTCTGCCAATGGGCTCCGAGTTAACCGGAGGTACATTGGCTGAAACATTACTTGTGTACAGGCCATTTGTACAGAATTTGATAGCCTTACTATGGTTATAACTCGTAGATTAACGCGCACATCGACGTGCTATTTGTGCGCATTTCATGACATTGTTGGGGCTTGGCGAGTGCCTACCGAATTATTGTTGTCCAATGAAACACATGAAATACCACTTGTTATACATTTTAACAACCATATGAATTCAATCACAGATATACATTATCACTGTATACAGGTACTTAACTCCTACCCGGAAAACCTCAATACGACAGAAAAACTCTGTCGTAACGAAATCAATTGGATTTATGAATTGAAATCGCTCGAGCCTTTTGGCCTGAACAGGAAGGACTTTTAGTTAAGTGGCCTATAATAGGATTACGAATACTTTGAAATGTATTCATTAATACATTTGTGAATACTGGAATACTTTTTGAAATTACAGTACGTGGAGAGTGGATTGTAACTAAATCACCCGCAGAGCTATTACTTTCAAATTGTGTTCATATGGACAAAAACACAAGCAATGTTTCAGCCAATGGACCTCCGGGTTCAACCCGGAGGTCCATTGGCTGAAACTTTGCCGGTGCTGGTTATGCTTTGCAACAGATTTACAATTATTCCTCGGGTGGAATCTCCACTCTGCGGGTGATTTAGTGATAATACACTCTCCACGTACTGTAGACTTATTTAACAATACTTTCATGATTTTCCATTTTTTAAGACTAAGGTCACTTTGCAACACATAAACACGACTTGCATTTCCGACGCTTTGTCAGAATATAGGATTTAGTTACTGGGGGCATCCACCTCATGAGTGTCACTAGTCACCTCTCCATGAACGTTATGGCCCTAGAGGAGAGTTCATACACAGACAATATGTGATATAAAGTGTCAATATTGCAGTTATAATGCATGGGGACATGAACGGTTTTAGTCGATTAACAATCTGGTTATCCCGGTTATGCAGGTCCGTTGGCTGAAACCAGGCTTGGTCTTATACTTGTTCAAAGACAACACCTCTTTGCGTTTGTTTGTGTGGCGATCCACGCGCCATTTACTGTAACACAGCACACAACTATATTCAGGGCAGGGCAAGGAAATTCGGTTCAAATGTGTCGGGATGCTGATGTAGATGCTGAAGTTCTTGAAGAAGTGAAGAATCGTTGAAGTGATAACACCGGGTCTGATGTACAAACATATGGGTAGCAGTCAGTGTATGCGTGTGCGCGCGTGTATGTGTGTGTGAGAACGGATAGTCGAGGGGGGGGGGGGGTGATAGTATGCGTGTGCGTTTGCATGTAGGCCCTAAATGTTGCTTTGAGTAAGTGTGTTCGTTGTGAGATCATGTAGGCATCTTTTTTCACGTGTACATCAGCGTCCCATCACTGTACATCAATCAGGACAAGTAGTGGACGCGAGTGAGATAATGAATCACGAGCATATGCCAGTGCGGCAGTGCCACCATCGTTGACTGAGTTAAACTGGTCCATTTGCACAGGCAACAAATCAGTTCTCAGTGAGGTTCTGACCAAAGGAATAATTTGTCCAAGCACAATTAATCTAACTGAAAGATCCTGCACTGTAGTTGATGTAGATTCCTTTGCCAAAGTATAGGACTGACTTTATAGCCTTACCTGAGAATAAAGCTTTCGGTTTCTTTCTGAACAGATGCTTATACTATATCCAAAGATAGAACATTTGTTGTTATTTATGGTTTCACGGGTGGAACAGAAGTGATATTCAACTTTACAACTGACGTTTGCGAGACAGCCAGCCTTCAATCCACAACAGGAAGACAGCCAATCAGGCTATGTTGTCTCCCTGCGGTATACTACTAACACGCTATGTTGAACATGAAGGTTGTACTGAAGCCGAATATCTTTCTTTCGTGCCAAAATTATTTTGATTAACATTGCTGGTACTACTATTTGCATTCAATCATCCACAAAGAAAGAGGGTAGGATACCCGTTTAGTATTACATGCAATCCATACAGTTAAAACTAAAACTCCTGTCACGAAATGCGCACAAATAGCACGTCGATATGCGCGTTAATCTACGCGTTATAACCATAGTCAGGCTATCAAATCCTGTTCATATAGCCTGTGCACAAGCAATGTTTCAGACAATGGACCTCCGGGTAACCCGGAGGTCCATTGGCAGAAACATTGCATGTGTTTTCAATGAGTTATCAGGCGAACCTGCCATGCTTTGGAATCCATTCGAGAAGGCAATTACGCGCAATTCCTACGCGCAATTAAGCCAAGATAAGCGCACAGTTCGTGACAGGAATTCTACTTTTAACTGTAGCAGTTTGGAAAATGCTGTCGTTATATCAAGGGACACAGATATTCCTTTGCTCCTGATCTCACATTTTCAAAAACGAGATACACACCCTTATGTCTAATGTGTGGCACCTCTAAAAAAGGCGATACATACAAGTTCATGATGTTTTTCGCTATTTGCCTATCGACACAGTTAAATTTCTGCTACCATCCCACTCACTTACCCTTCGCGATACCACATCATACATAGCAAACCATTTTACAGACTGGAAAGTATTCAATGGGAACAATACTTAGTTGTCTGGTATAGAGTACAGTCGCCGTGGATTGGTCATAATCCACACGTGGGCAGTTATGTCCACGCATCTGTTTACCGGGTAGTAAAAATCATCGTTAGCAAAATTTTAATTAATGAAGCACCGGGTTGTACCCGGTGCTTCATTAATTAAATTTTTGATGATTATTCCTGTAATTGTGTTTGGAATCTAATATCACTGCGTCCGCGGAAATATTGCCCACGCGTGGAAACTGACCAGTCCATGGCGACTGTAATGTAAGAGTTGGTGTGTTGGATTCTGCGAAGCCATGAGCAGCAGAGAAATTTATGTCCCACTTAAATGACACTCCTAACCTTGATTGCTTGGATGAATCTCGAAAGGAACTTTTCTTTAAAACTACAAAACTGGAAGCGTTACCACCAACCAGTGTCGCATTTAAAATCCATCTAATGAGAGCTCATTACCAAACAGGGATATGGACCATGTCACACTGTATTGTACCCGACTTGTATGAACGTGCGATTGCATTCGTGATGCGTGCCGAGTATACGTGATAGTCACTGGAGATTGAATGTGGTATTGGCACCAAAGACCAATAATATCGAGTATTGATGACAGTTACAGTGCGTAAAGAGTGCCCCCCCCCCCCCCCCCACCCGCCCCCTGAATACACCCGCCGAGCGGAATTCAAAGCTTCAGCAATATCCGGTGGTCCATATTAAAAATATTTGCTGACGGTTCCAGTCGTCATTTCAGAATTTCAATGTTTATAGTCGGGTGGGCTTACGTCGAGTAAGTATATTCAGGGGAAATAACCCCTTAAGCACTGTTTTCTCATCCAAACATCTAATGTATATTTAGAAAACTGATTTATTTATATTTATTTATTTATTGGTGTTTTAAGGTCATATACTTATGCTCAATGGCTAATCATGACCGCTACAGTTTTACGGGTGGAGGAAGCCGAAGTACCCGGAGAGAACCACCGAGCAACGACGAGCAGCTGCCAGCTCCCCAACATCCTAACTCCGCACTGCAGCACAGGCAGGGTTAGATTGGTTGAAGACATGCGTCCCATCGACGTGCAGTACGCCTTATTACACGGCGTCGTCGTGCCACCATGTGCACAATCGGGGTTTAGTGCCTTGCCTAAGGACACAACGCGGGAATCCGAATCGATCGGTCAGAAGGTCACCCATCCAATGATTAACCGGGCTCGACGTTGCTTAACTTCGGTGATCTGGCGAGAATCGGTTACCACAACGCTACCGCGCCCCCTTAGAAAAATGATAGCTCACGACGATTTAATATCAGCTCCAATATATGTTCGCAATACATAAATACCAGAATAACAAAATCTCTTTCCTCTTTTCAGAGCAAAACATTGAATCTAAATTGTCAATATGCTATAGCATCCACAACCTTCCAAGGCTTAACGAAATATTTATGTGAAATATCCCGTTCTTGCAACACATACAGCTTTAATGTTAAGCAAAGGAGAGAACTGACAAAATATTTGGTAAGCGAAAATATATTTTGGGAACCATAACTCCATTTGATGCGAAGCGGGTATTTGACTCGAATTAACATGAATTCACGCTCTCTCTCATTTAGTACAATATTTCGTCAAGGTACGAGAGTCTGCTATAAATCTTAAGCTGTGGAATATACTATAATACGTGTAATACGCTTTATAATATTATACAAGCACATAAAATTAGACAGAAAAGGCATTTCCCTTTGACCTTCTTGGCGGTGATTTTGTCTTTATTAATTTCAAGGTCAAAGATGCCAGTTTTGAGACGACTTTTCGAATAAATAAAACCCTGGGCTGGCCGAAAAAAATCATATATGCAACATTAATCTAAAAATTCTTCCAAATTGTACCTTTCAGAGAAGAGAACTAGTCTCTTTCATGAAAAGGGCCCACTTGACTAGAATCAGCATCAATTTGCGATGTTTTACGTTCCGTAAAATGTTTCTTTACCCAAATATGAATATTGGTGATAAATCCTGTGCTGTGCTGTTCATTAATATGGTAAAACGCCCGCCATGATGCTACACGTGCTCGTCGAACTTTTTGGAAAGTGGCAAGAGACCAAGAGACAGACTGCCGTGGCTCAAATTCTCAACGTTCCTCAATCGGTGATTAGCAGGATGTGGTCCAGCTACCGTCAGACAGGTAATGTTGATAACAAACGTCGGCCAGGTCGTCCAAGGGCGGCAACTGCTAACCAGGATCGTTTCCTCCGAACCAGTGCATTACGTAACCGCCATCAAAGTGCCTCAGGAATTGGATAGCAGCTGCACCGAGTGACAGATGTGCGAGTCAGTGGTCAGACCATCCGAAATCGCTTACACATCTGGAATTTCTACGCTCGACGACCTCGAATAATTCAACGTTTGACTGAACGTCACATCGCAGCACGGCGTAATTGGTGTGAAGCACGACAGCGCTGGGACAATCGTTGGATCTTCGTCATGTTTTCCGCTGAATCGATGTTCACCCTCTACTAGCACGACAGGCGAAACAGGGTGTGGAGTCGGCCGAACGAACGATAACATGACGCAACTGTTAGACAGCACCATCATTTGGGTGGTGGATCGGTTATGGTGTAAAGAGGCATAACCATGACAAGCAGAACAGCATCACATGTCATCCAAGGGCGTGTCACGGGGCAGTACAACTTGTTAGCAGCTCATGTAGTGTCATTTGCGCCACGTCAAGGCCGTCGATTCATTTTCCAAGATGACAATGCAAGAGCACAGAGGGCCCGTGTCGATACAGTGTTCCTCAAGGAGCAGAAGATCACTACACTGCCTTGTCCAGTACTAAGTCCAGACCTTTCACCAATCGAGCACGTCTGGGATATACTTGGAAGGCGCCTGCGACACGCCAACAGCTCACTACTAATGTCCAGTAACTCGCCGCTGCACTGCAGGAAGAATAGAATAACATCAGTCAAGCTCATATTGGACGTTTGGTGTGGGGTATGCCACGTCGGATCGGTGTTGTCTCGCGAACCGAGGAGGATTTACAAGGTATTGATGTCTTGGTCTGAATGTGGTATATTCTCTAACTGACCCTCCATGTCTTCTGCAGCTCAATTCGTGGAATGTGTGCTTGTCAGACACCCAACTATCGCTGAAATCATTCACCAGATGTTACATTGCAATGCCTCAACAGTCTTTTTGATGAAAATATGAATATTGTTTCATAGATCTCACTTTTATCAAATATCTCCTAATCTTTTGAATAGTATATTTAAAGTTTACACGAATGACGGTCATTTTGTTTTTCAATTTTCAAGGTCAAGGACTTGGTAACGTCGATTTTCGGAATCAGCACTCTCGAATTATCCCCAAAAATCATGCTACCACCGTTTACCCTAAAAATGCTTCTAAAAGCCATATGTTCTGCAAAGATAACAATACTATTACCCCGGAATAGGGGGGGGGGGGGGCGTTGTTCGCAGAGGATCGCTTAAGCGTAAACTTATCCTTTCTAATCAGGCTCTAGTAAATTCATCTGTATTGTGTTTTTCTCGGTGAAATCGGGGGGGGGGGGGGGGGGGTGAATGTAAACACGCCCAGACACTTTTTTTCCGATACTCATGCCTTATCTAAAAGCTTTCCAAACAGCTTATAGAGACTCGAAGTTACCACAGACTCGAAGTTCCAGAAACCTGGGTCCGTACTCGGACAAGTCAAGGGAGCTTTCAAGGACCCTGCCCAAACCAACGAGTAGCCATTCTTTCACTGGTAATACTAGAGAGCTGGTAGCCATAACCATCGCCATTATAGAAAAATTTCGGTGATATATTGTTTTTCCATACCGAGGTGATCATCAAGCTTATTTACGCTGTCCGCAAAGAACCTTCCAAGTTTTATAAATCCCTTTTCAGATCCAGTATCTCCACGTGCGTTTAAAAATACGAAGTCTAAAGTCATTCGCAATCTCACTCAACAGGACCCTTAAGACATGTTAAGAAGTGGAGCAATAAAAAGCAGCAAGTTGTTGTTCTCATTCTATATGGCTGGCCCGTAAGCGCAGTATCTTGTGTCTTGTGCAGTGCCCGAAATGTAGATAAAATTTGCTATTTCCGGCGCGACTAGAATCACACTTGCCCCCTCCCCAAGGCACTCCGCTCTTTAAATCTTCCAACCTCTCAGCTGTTCTTATCTTAAAGGCCCGACTCCACTTACTTCAAGAAATACTGTATAGAACTGTCCACTAGGTTTATATCTTGCGTAGTAGTCGACGTTTTGCGGGGAGGGTGGCACCGGACAGTTTAATTAATTATACAGTGTTCACTTAAAATTACTTTTTGGAGTAGCAGCAACATATGTTAATACAATTTCATCCATTAATGCACTACTCCTACCCCATCAGGTGTATGTATGAGAGAATGAAATAATTTTCCATAGGCGTCCATTACAAAGATGGAGTGATACGATCGCCTCATTTCAATTGTGGCACTCAAATACCTTTTCGAACGTTGTCTTTCTGACAACTTTTTTTCTCCCGAAAACATGGAGTCATGCATCAAATTGGACCTAAGAAAATTACAGGAATGAAAGTACTGGTCACGTGCACATTCTCCTTTTCGGGGAATTTCCAACGAAAACACTCATAAATTCACCAAATGGTTCCCTTTATTTCTCTGGAATATTCAGCAATAATGCAAGATGCCAGTAGAATACTTCAAAAGTTTTCTAAAAGATGTATTTCCTCAACGCTGTATGATTTTGGAGAATGCATAATATCCGACTGTCAGTTTTCAGGGAGGGTAACTCCAATTCAAGATCTTGTACTGTTGTTCTCTTTGCCTTCTTCTTCACATATCCTTTCACAAAATCGTTCACTTCAGACAACGTTCTCGTTTCGTCGCGTGAAAACCATAAGGTTCTATCTTCCAGTGGAAGACCCCACTAGTTAGATATTCCGTTCCAGTGGAAGATAGTTTGCTAACAGTAACTTCCCTTGATGTCTCGATATTCTGTTAATGATAGACTGATTCAGTTCACATTCGCTTCCATTCCTGGCACATCTTCGTCGACTGAGCAATCACACAACTCAAATGCTCCGTGATTAATGTTCATAGTATTTAAGCGGCCCGGTAAAGTTTCAGTTATTTTCCAAGACATGCGAGAAATAAAAGAAAATCCAAAGCATGAGTGGTGTGTCAAATTTTTCCCCTTACCAAAACATAATAATGCGCGACACTCGTAAAACTTTATGTTTATGTTTATTTTAATAGATATAAGGTACAACGAGGGGCCATTAGCTATGTTTTGTGGGAAAAGTCAAAATATAATAAGTTTTGAATGACGAACTTTTTGTTAAAAGGCTGCTCCAATATGGCCGTTTTGTTACTTACAACATTAAGCGGGTTTTGGCGAATTACTTGGTCTATTGATGCGAGACGCCAGACTGTATACACCAATACACTTTGCTCTTAAATTGTTGAGCGAAAATAATTAGAGGTTCTTACTTGGTTAGTTTCATATCGGACGATATATCAGCCCGAGGTAACTCCACATCAGCCTGAGACCTTCGGTGAAGTTACCTCAGTCTGATATCTCGGCCGATATGAAATGATATGAAACCAACCAATTAAAAATGTCTTTATCAAAACAAAACAAATAAATACAAATTGTACTCAGATGTGTTGCAGGTTTCTAACAATGTCATTGTTTCTTATTCCTTTCACACAATGTTGAGTTTCCTCTCCTCCTAATTCAGCTATAGTCGAAAGTCACGGCTTCCTCAGGGGTATGGGACGAATTTCCTGTACACGTCTCTCCGTTCTTCTATTCATCCACTAAATCATTTCTTATTGCCATCATTAATTCCCCGTCATACAAAACAGTACTTCAAACCATTCCACCTCGCCTTATAACGATTTTTTTCCTGACTGCGTTGGATGAATAACTGTTAACATTTCTATGTAAACAAATTGGTTCAAACTCGTCGTAACGTATAGAGGGGGGGGGGGGGGTGGGAGTCGGCAACTCTAGCTGGTTCATATTGGCCTAGATTGGAGCCCTGTCAACCGAGTTTGAAGCCATATCAACCCAGTTTGATAATGGGCAATTCTGGGAAGGAAACCCATATCTAATAGATAATATGCCATATATTGTTGTCAAAACTGTTGGTGTAAATATATAGAATATACCCATAGTAGCATGGTGTACCAAATGGTCACCACGAGTGGTGAAGTGGTGTTAACCGCGAGCCTTTAAAGGGCGATTAGCATCACTTCACCAAGAGTAGAGAACATTCGGTATACCAAGCTTCTTTGGTTATATTTTATTTTTCCATGATCGTCAGATTAATAAGTGTTTAAATGTTGAATAAATCAATATTCACACGTGCGAATCTGTTTTTGTTTGCATGAGCACCGGAGGGCGGTGCTTCGCTGGCAATTGTATCGCCGAAACGAAAGAGAAAACGAAACGCTCAAATTACGAAGTCTTTTTCATTTTAATAGCATAATAACACACCATTGCGATTAAAGCCACCCTGACACTTGCACGACAGGGGTGGCACGAATAGGTACGCATTGTGGCATGCCAATGGGGGAACTTGTCGTTGAAGTGTGCTTGGGTCTTCGTGCCAGTGCGTAAGTGCGTGCCCGGCCGTGGCCGAAATTTTGAAATGTTCAAAAAATAAATTTTGAGGTGTCGCGACATCATTTTCGTGCAAGTGACGTGCCTAATGCGCAACCTATGCGCAACTCATGACAACTTTTGCGGGCCACTGAGTGTCACTGCTTGGTAATGTGTGCCTCCGTGACAACGTAAACACCAGTGGAACGCAGTGACACACAATGGTACGCATAGGTTGCGCATAGTTTGTGCATAGTTTGCGCAATGTGTTAGGAATGGCCCGGGAACTGGGATTGCCCATTTCCCCAAAACGTCCGATACACGAACGAGACACGTGTGTGGCACGCAAATGTGTGTATAGTTTGCGCAAAGTTGCGCATAGTTTCCTCGCGGCACGCAGTGGCATGCAGTGGCAAGCAGAGTCCCACAAAAAGTCCCGCCAGCATTTCGGGCGCGTGGGAATACGCCCGCAGGTGTTATAAACATTGATACATGGCTTCAACTCGCCAGATCGCAAGTCGACTTCGAAGTGAACAACACCTTGGAAGCCTGTTTAGATTATTTTGGACTGTTCTTCCAGGTGCCAAGAAGCGAGGAACATCCGCAGCAGCCAGAGAACGCGGGGGAGGCAGGCCGAGAGATACAGGGCAGCAAGAACACACTACCCAGCAAGATCAGATGCGTCAGTGACTGAGTTAGAGAGGTCTGTGACAGAGTCAGGGTCCAGGGTAGAGATGCCAAGGTCCTCCTCCTCCTCCAGAACCAGCAGTGAAGTGATTCCACCAACCCAGCCCACCAACAAGACTATATAGCCTGCACAGGAGCCACCCTCCTCTGAAGAGGAGCCCCGGGTTCAGTCTTCTTAACACAAGAAGAAGAGGATCTGGATGTCCAAGAAGGAAATCCATTCATATGAGTGGACCGCTGAGACAATTAAAAATTGCAGACTTTGTCAAGAACCGCAAACAGTTGTTTGACAAAAAACACAGAGAATGGCTCAACAAGAAGACCAAGAGCCCGCTGTGGGCCTGAATAGGCAGCACACTAGAACCACCTGCAACTGGTAAGTACTCTTATGTTTTTGGTTTTGAAGAACTTGATACAAGATAGGATATATTTGCAGAAACAACTTTGTGGCAACGAATACAACTGCAAGTGGCAATATTTTATTTTTTGTCGTCTGGGCTTTCGTCGCAATTTATAATTTATTTTTTTTTTATATGCAGTTAGTTTTCTTGCATATTGCACTCAATTTAAATATTGTTTTTTTTTTCAGGCGGTCAATGTAAGAAGTTGTACGAGAATATGAGGACCCGAGTGGGCAAGATTCTCAAAAAGTCAGAGAAGTCAGTCTCAGGGGAAACGGAACCCGCCTCGATGGACACCGAGATCATGGAAACCTGGGATTTTCTGGAGAGACAAATAGTGAGAGGAGACACTACACTTGGTGAAGATGTGAGTATCCAATACTTATTTTAAGAATTTATGTACGAAATTTCCTGTACCTTTTTTAGGAATTTATGTACGTAATTTCCTTTACATTTTCACAATTCACATTGTTCTCATCTCGGCACTACAGAGAACGTATGATATTGACAAATCTGTTTATTACATTCTGTTGTATATGAGGTTTGGCGGCCAAGTTGACGTCACTGCAAAGCAGGAGGGAGATGACCATTGCAGAATAGGGTCTGCAACTTGTTAAAACTCTAGGGACGTGAGGACACCCGGGTCTACCTCCGCATCCTCAGTGGTCTCTACCAGAGCCAGCACTATAGCCAAGAGTGACCTCGGTGATGCTGTACGGCAGGTCAGTGAAATAGTAACTCGGAAATTATAATTTCATTTCGAATAGTTTTGGCCCCTGCTACAAGGAAGAATACATGTGACTCACATATTTACCATTATTTTAAATATGTTCCTATTCATCTATATTAGCTTCTCAGCTAAGCTGACCCCATTGGGAAGACTGCAGATCTAACAGAACAGAAGAAGATTGTCCACGACTTTCCCTGCTTGCTGGAGGGGCACATGCAATCCATTCCTGAGGACAACTGGCACAGTTTTCAGCTGACCTGCCTGACACTGGTGCAGCGATACAGGCAACCACAGCAATAACAGCAGCAGCCTCCACAGCCAGCCCTTCCTGCTGGGATCGTCTCGATATTCCTGCAGCTATTGTTTCCAGTGCTGTGGTCAGTTGGTGTGAATAATCCGCATGGTCAAGGGTTTACCGTTTATAGTCTACATGTTATTTGTCGGTCTTGGAGAAAATTAGAAGGACTATTGCTGTGCAGTTCTTACTTTTATTATCTTAGAACACGTGTAAAACTAAAAATATAGTAACGTTATTTTTCACTGATAAGGCCAAAATGTAGTATGGAATAGTGTGAATTTTAATTGTTTACTTTTTATAGAGTGTCTGTTTATTATAAATTCTTTGTAAACACCATTCTTGATATGCTATGAACAAAATAACTCAAATATTATGTGGGCGTTATTTGATTTTCAAAAAAGTGCATAAATATAATTAATCACAAATGTGTTTGGTGTTTCTTCATTAACTTGCAGACTGTTCATTTTCTCTTGCTTGTCAAAATTTGTACACATATCTTTGCTTGTTACAATTTATGGGAGAGTGTCTCTAGACACTCTCCCATAAACTGTAACAAGACAAATCAATTTCGTTTACGATTCTCCGCAAACTGTCACCAATATTGATATAGACTATAACTCAATTTACAGTTGTGACTGGCTGCTAATTAATTGTTAGCTGTCGGCATTTGGAGACTAACCCTTCCTGCATACATGGGTATCCCAGTGGTCCCAAGCAGCTGGCTACCAGTGGCCCAGTCACCCAGGGAGTCCGAATGGTCCCAACCAGGTGACAAGGGTGCCTCCCAATGGTCTGCCACCAGTGGCTCCCAGTGGTCGATATCATGGCCTGGAGGCTACCAGTCCCAGAACAACAATGACCCCACCATGCCACGTGCACCATCTGCAACAGCCGTAGGAGGAACATTTGGACAAGTGTTTAGGACACCAGCTTCTCCAGTGACAAGTCCATTGCCCACTTTTACTACCCCCCACTCCTTGTCTGACCCCATGATCAGCTGACACCAGCATCGTACAGTTGTCCCCTGCCCAGCCTGGCAGCACATTGAACACCCCGCCTATGCCGAGGGTTTCTCACAGCTGCAGTGATGGCACCACCAGCAGAGCTTCTAGTGACTTGGTGTTCTCTGTTTTGGCGAACACCATGAGAACTAAGGAGGAGAAGGAGGAGGCGCACTTGATATTTTTTTCTTCTTCAGTTTAACATTATGTGAAATGTTTTGTATTTCTTGCAATTTTGTGTTACTTGCAGTTAGCTTGTAATGTAGAAGTTATGTTGTTTATATAAATTTATTATTGAAGCTCCATGTTTTATACGATTCATTAGTCATTTATTATACGCTAAACGAGAGATTATCGAAGAAATTACAGAAAGATAAGATAAAGAAATTTCACGTCCACGGTATCAACCAAAATGGCGGCTTTCAAAGCATCACTTCAATGTGAATACGAGTCAAATTTTCACTGAAAATGATTAATTTGTTCTAAAAACGTATAATGAAAAGTAAATATAGTGTTTTTGAGTGAATATCGATCATTCCCAGCAATAATTCAACACGTATTCACCTTGAATTGATGCATGAAACCCGCTAGTCCAAACTTGGCCTGAAAGTACGTAATATAAGTTTTTGGTTTGGTACGTCTTTTCAAAGGACGTACCAAACCAAAAACTTATATTACGGCCTTTCAGGCCATGTTTGGACTAGAAACCCGCCAGCTGAATCAGATTGCAAGACGTCATCTGTTCCAAGTATCAATCAAATCACTTCCGCGTTTCAATGATTCAATAAGCTGTTTACTTTCATGCATCAATTGAATGCTGAAACTAGTGGAATTATCAGATTCTTATAAAAAGCGTATAATAAAAAGAAAATCTAGTGTTTTGAGTGGATACCGAAAATTATCTCACTTGTGACCGAGACAAGCACTCGCGGAAAATAAACATTTGTCTCGGTCACTCGTGAGATAAATTTTGGTATCCACTCAAAAGCACTAGATATCTTCAAATTAGTGAATATCGGGAATTATCTCATTCCTGGGGACTGTAAGAAAAAAATATATAATAAAAAAAATTACCATACATATGATATGTGCACACATGCCTATATATATGAGTGTATGTGTGTGTGTATATATCTGAATGTATGAAGGCGGATTGATCGCTTCAATGTTAAATGCATTAAGTCACTTTGTTAGTGGCCTTAAATTTCTATATTGGCAAGAGCAAGAAAAATGGGTTAATCACTTCGGCTGGTCGACACACTTGGTGTTTATCGGAGTGAAATAACTCATGCGTTCATTATTGGTAAGCGCGCACGGGTTTTCTGTGACCGAGAAGATATTGTGTATTGGTTTGTATTCCAATTCCGAGAGAATAATATGGACTTTCAACAAGGTAAGACGTTTTGATTTTGTCTCCTCTGGGTTTTCGGATGTACTAACATCCAAAATGCCCCCCCCCCCCCCCCCAGGGCCGGTCACTAGATTATACAGTCTTCCGATCCTCGCCGTGGGCCGAAACATTCATTTGTTGAAGGTTTATTAATTAAGCGTTTAAAATTTATTCACGATTATCCCGAGACATCTTATTTTGCTATAAGATGCCTCGGCCTAATCGATTAACATCGGCATGGGCGAGTTTCGGTGGGCCGACAGATTTTGACCCCCCCCCTCCAATTGGCAACCTCGGTGATTAACAATAGTCTCATTTCATTGCTATGGCTCTACCCCTGGAAAAATACTTTTGATTTAAGAGGGTAGAAAAGTGATAGTTGACAGATAGGCTGTTACGGTGCAACGGCATATTTTCGGGGTGTTGATAGTAATTCTGGGTGCGAGGGATTTAGGCTGATTCACCTTTAGTGTCACAAGGTGTGGATATTTATGATTGGTAGCCTAACCCTTCCGCCGGGGAAGAGTGTTGGGTTGTTGGAACTTTAGATTCCAGCCTGTGACGTGCTCCCCTTCTTTAGCCAAGGGTAGTAGCAATTGTGAATATTTACAGATATATTTTGTATGTAAACTCTTCCGCCGGGGAAGAGGACTCGGATGATTGAATTGATAAGTCCGGCATGTTAGGAAGATTGCCTAATTTTTTATTTTTTTTGGGTGAAAGTGCAATCTATGGCGAGGTAGAAGTGTAATTTATTTCTTTTTATATGAGTATAGAAGGTGCAAAGTAGCCGCTGTTGGAAAATAGATATTTGTGAGATTCTTGTGGAAATGTTAATGAAAATATCGCCGACTCCTTTTATACAATCTGGAAGAGTTTGCAAATATACAAATGGACAATATATATAGGCATTCAAATTCGCCACTTGTTGTTATTCCTTTCTAGGATATAGCCCTTTCTATGAAACCCTGCTCTGATCTATGAGGCCAATAAACGCGGTTCAAAGTGGAATTGAATCTTGTCCCTTAAGATTACAGATGTGTATGACTAGTCCTTGGTTGACTTTTGCGGCGAGGGTCTCGGGGGGAACTGATTTCATGTAAGTGAGTTCGGGCCGAGAGCATCGGCGCGAGAGGAGTGCCAAGGCGACGTGGGACAATTTTCCACAGGTCCTGGGTAATTAATTAAGGTAATCAATCTCGGTTTAGAAAGACGAACTTGTATCTAACCCCTCGACAACAAATCTGTGTCATGGCTGGAACTTGGCTGACTTTTGTGGCGAGGCTGTCGACCAGAACTCATTTCATGCGTGTGGGTTCGGGCTGAGAGCATCGGCGCAGGGGGAGAGCAAGGCGGGGTGGGTCAATTTCGTTACAGGACCTGACAGATTTATTTTTCGCACGCGCAAGGGCTCCTGAAAAATAAAATGTTCAGGTCCACACTCATGAAATAATTCCCGATATTCACTAAAACACCGTAGGTATCCTCTATGTATTCTTTGAAAAGCGATCGAAAACTTAAATACTTGCGAGAATATTTGTTTCATTGTTTGTTGAATATTGTCTATTTAAAGCAACATGCGACCCACCCCCATCAACCCACTCCGCAGTTGGCAGCGGGTGACACTCATTTCTTTTTGTGACTAAAGGGAGTTAACCCTTTACCCAACGTAACGGCCAAAACCGGCCAGCGCTATTCTCAAAAACTGCCAATTAATTTTCATTATTTTTTTCATTTTTTGTCTCAAAAACATAGGTTATGACCCCTCGTTGGAACGAGCTCGACGAGCTCGTTCCAACGAGGGGTCATAACCTATGTTTTTGAGACAAAAAATTAAAACAATTAGTTATTCAAGAATTTATTTTGCAAGTGTCGTCTCGTTTTCCATGTTAGTTAAAGGGTTAAGGCAATCCAGTTGTATAGATATCAATGGAGTTCACTACAAATCACTCGTATGTTCAAAGATTCTTACTGAAATAATATAAATTCAAACCCACCAATGCTTTCGATCACTTATTGAATTCAGGATTTTGAGAAGTTATTTAAGAAATAACTGTTGTTTTTCTTTGGTTTATGCGATATAAACCGAAAATTTTCAGCACAAGCTTCATAACTCGCGTAGCGAGTTATGATTAAGCTTGTGCTGAAAATTTTCGGTTTATATCGCATGAACCGAAAGAAAACAACAGTTATTTCTTATAATTTAATCCGGCTGTAATATTAAAATATAAAAATTATGTGTATGTAAACGAAAAACGTTTAATTTTCGCAAAAGACAACAGTCAAACTCAGGAAAGTGTGTCACAAACAGGGCACGTCAATCATTGTCAAATTGTTTGTTGTTTTGATTTTTCGATCGCAGACGACAGATATGTAGCAAGTCACGTAACAATATCATTAAAAACATATTTTTTAAGTTCCCCCAAAATCATGTTTAGATGTATGATATTTTATTTGTCTCCCACTTCGGTATATTTTATTAAAGTCAATTGTTCCCGAGAAATTACCATTATATTCTCGCTGACTGGAGGCGATGAAAAATCGATCATTGATCTTTCTGTACAAGCTTGTTATCCATCTATCAGTCTGCCGTCACGCCCTCATGGTGACAATTGGATTCAGTGGGCGGAGCTTCAAGAGTCTTCAAAGTTGGATAGGATGTGTGAGAACGTGTAGACATTCCAAACCATTACGTGATTTGGTTTATACGATTTTGACGACTTTCACGCTGTATGCTTTCAACCAATCAAACACAGAGGCGCGGCAAATGATTAAATTATTTACATGTACATAATTATTTTGTATCAGCACACACCTAGCGGTACCGGTTGATGCCTATAATACAGAAACCGTGGAAAGTCCAAAATCCACACGTGGGCATTTTTGAACACGGGCACTTTTGTCAACCAATAATCAGCAGTTTTCAGCAAATATGTAATGAAAGAAGTACCGGGTCGTAACCGTTGTTTTTATTCATTTATTCATTTAAAACTGGAGTACGATTCCATTGCTTTATGTCGGAGATTCAATGTTAACCCTTTACCCAACGTAACGGCCAAAACCGGCCAGCGCTATTCTCAAAAATCGCCAATTAATTTTCAAAATATTTTCATTTTTTGTCTCAAAAACATAGGTTATGACCCCTCGTTGGAACGAGCTCGTTCCAACGAGGGGTCATAACCTATGTTTTTGAGACAAAAAATGAAAAAAAATAGTTATTCAAGAATTCTTTTTGCAAGTGTCGTCTGCTTTTCATGTTAGGTAAAGGGTTAATGCATGCGTGGAAATATTGTCCACGCGTGGATTTTGGCCTTCCACGGCGACATCTTGCCACTGCACCGTGTCGTTGATATTATACTTAACAGCTGCACGAAATTCAAGAAACCGCGTTTTGAATATTTCTTATTGACGGTATTTTTTTACTTATTGTTTGTTATCAAAGCAAACTGACCATCCACGGCCGGAGTAAGAAAAGTAATAAGGCACAATAATAGTAATAACGCGCGGAGATGTACTCAAATGTGTATTTTAGAGCAATCTGTGTTGAAAGAAGCGGTCTCATATTGGAAGTTGAAACTCTGATGAATAAAACAAGACTGATCCTGACTGAGACACAATACTTATTGACACTAGATATCCTCTATATATTCGAAATAAATTTGAGAGAGCGAAGTAAACTGTAAAGCAACACAAGAGAAGCAAGTTTGCTTCCCTTGTTTGTTTGTTTGTTTATATGATTTTTTGGCGGTGGCTTGGTGGTTAGGGTCAGGACTGGAAATCAAAGACTTCTCACCTCCTGTCATCGAATCGTTCTGGGGACGGTTTCATGTTCTTATTAAGTTTGTCATTATGTGAGGTTGTTTGTACTATTTGCAGTATATGCTACTTGCAGTTAGCTTGTGATGTAAACGTTTTGTTGTTAATAAATTTATTACTGAAGCTTCATGGTTTATACAATAAAAATCGTTCATACATCCAAACGAAATTTGAGGAATCGAAATAAAAACTATAAAGCAAAACAACAGAAGCAAGTTTGTTTATTTTATTTTATTGTTTGCTTGTTTTGGAGGTGGCTCAGAGGTTAAGGTCGCAGATTAGAAATCACCGTCTTCTCACCTTCTGGCATCAAATCCACGTTCCTGTTCTGTTTGACATTGTTTTGTTATGCCTCCCGACTTAAGTCAGTGGCATATAGTGATTGAGGTGTGCGTGTGTCCGTCCGTGTGTGTGTCCGTGTATGTGTGTGTACGAGCCAATAACTCGACAACTGATAGGGCCACAATTATCAATCTTCACACCATTATAACGGACCATGGGAGGATGTGTCATACACCATAGCCGGGTTAGTACCTTCAAGGTCAAGGTAACATTTCAAGGTCACACTAAAAATCGATCAATATTCGTGTCTCAGACATAACTCAGAAACGAATCATAGTACAATTGTTAAACTTTTTACAAATGTTAAAGACTGTCAGGTGTGTCGCGTATAATAGTTTCCGCCGCATCTGCAAGGTGAAGGTCACAATTGACCTTCATATGTTCGGGTCACAAATCGTGTCTCAAGCATAACTCCAAAACTATTGGGGCTACAATCATCTAACTTCGCTCAATTATAAAGGACAATGGGTGGATGTGTCACACACCACAGCCAGGTCTGTAAGGTCAAGGTCAAGGTCACATTTCAAGGTCAAACTGAAAATCATCAATATTCGTGTCTCAGCCATAACTCAGAAACGAACCAAAGTACAAATATTAAACTTTTTACAAATATTTTTGTTTGATGGAGGTCAAGGTCACAGATCAATGTCGTTAGGGGGGCATACTCACTTCCGAGTGAATCTCTTGTTTGTTAAGTTTTGCGAGAAAGTTGCCAGTAACTTGCCGCATGTCGGTGGGTTACCCCGGTCCCTCCACTAATACATCTGGTAATGTCCGTAGATGACCAAAATGTGTTAATCAAACCTTGAACATCACTTCAGTTCCATTCATACTGATTGCACAGTGTACAAAAAAAAGAAAACAGCAGACATAATCAATTTGCAAATAAATAGAATGTTTGTTCAAATTCCTTCCTTTTATTAAATTTGCTTTGTACTTCCCTTTTCGGGTTATAGTATTTGACGCATTTGAAGTTTTAATTTTACCCCAATACAACCGAAAGTTAAAAGATCACAAATCAATTTCTTGGACTGACCATCCTTTCCTTCCAACGGACAGCACCAGCTGGAGATAGGTAGTAGTGAAACAGATAGTCCCGCTGGTCCTTTGCCTCGTTGACAGACGTGTTGCGAGCCAAAGGCTTCAAACCGATGAGGCCAGGACCTTCCCTCCATGTACCTGGAACAAGAGCATGCGCAGCTGGATCTTCGTGGTGCACATCTGTTGTCGCCAGTGGGTATCTGGTCAAGATGATGCTGTGCAACACACTGGCACACGTGGTGATCAACTCGACGCCGCAGGTACGTTGTTGCAATGTTGTCAGAAAGCATCTGAACCTGGAATTAGACGATGAAGTACATTACATTGTTTATAAAAAATAATTGTTTAAATTTCGATTCTACTTTCACCATGAAAGCAACGCGACATTAAGCGTACTTAATTTTCTCGTAAAGGTCATTTTATAACTGGTTAAAACCGAATCCATGAGCGGTTCGATTCCCTACCGGGTCATGCCTAACACTAAAAAAACTGGAAATGTTTCCGCCAGGCGCTCAGCGTTGTAAGGACAGGGTAACGACTGGTGTGTTCAGTGTCAGTATAATGTGTCTGAGTGGGATAACCATCCTGTCTGCGGAATGGTTGTAGAAACCAGTTTTGAAAAAAAAACAGCTTTTGAAAAAATAAAAAAAAAATTTAAAAAATCACCAGTTTTGAAAAAAAAATCACCCTTTATGAAAAAAAAACAGCTTTTGAAAATAAATTTACCACTTTTGAAAAACAAATTATAACCACATTTGAAAAAAAAATTACCACTTTTGAAATAAATTGTCGTTTTTTTCAAAACTGGTTATTTTTTTCAAAACTGGTTATTTTTTTTCAAAACTGGCTATTTTTTCAAAACTGGAATTTTTTTTATCAAAAGTGGTTATTTTTTTTTCAAAACTGGTTATTTTTTTTCAAAACTGGTTATTTTTTCAAAACTGGAATTTTTTTTTTATCAAAAGTGGTTATTTTTTTTCCAAAATTGGAGAAAATTAATGGAAAATAGTTCTTTTTTAGTTTCAAACTTTTTACCAATCTTCAGTCTTCAAAACCGGATGTCGCCTGGTGTCGACTTGAATCTGTCAGACCTGTGCAGGATGCTGGGTGTCGACTATACAGTTGACAGAAGATATCTGCATTGTTTTGTACGACATCGAAGAATCGCCACCCCTTCTAATACTAACTCGTTAAAACAAGAGCAACGCGAAGCGTGGCATATGCCCCCTCCCAAAATGCCAAGTGTATCAAACGCCAAATTTATATTAGTAGCTGTAACCTAAAAAGAACTGGAGGGGGCCGCCAAGGGTGGCTAATTCTCCCGAATTAATTCCTTGATACTGTAATGCCTCGATACTGTAATGCTGTGAAACTATAACTAATAATACGGTCTAGCAGCATTTTAAACCTCTTACTTGGCAAAAAATCAGTAACTTGACCTTGAGGTCAAAGGTCAGTGTTATATGTGGGTCATGATGATACGCGACACACAATCTCATGGTGATACACCCACATGCCAAATACCATAAGCCTAGGTCAAAAGATAAAAGAGTTCTGAGCCGGACACGAATTCCATCTACAGACGGGCAGACAGACGGAATTGGGTTTATGTGTTTAAATTTATGTGTTTATTCTAAAAAACATGTCCAAATAGTCAAAAAAGTTATTTTTAGGAAATTTTTCGGGTGGTAGATGACCCTACCCTACTACTGACCCTAATCCCTACCCCCCCCTCCCCCACCCCCGGATCGTAAATTTGCACAATGTGACTAAAGGTGGAAAAAGACACATAACCCCCACCTGTACTTCAAAATAAGTTACATAGGCCAAAAATAGCCACATAAACTGAAAAACAGCCGGGGCAGACATAAACCCCTTCCATACTTACGACTAAACACTTAAACCCATTTCGTTAGCTCGGACATACTGACTGACAGATACATGTAGATGACGCCACGACTACATTCCCCCGAAATTATTTTTCGGGGAAATAATTATTTAAATCCAACATATGATGACAGCAAATATGTTGGACGGACACATTTTGCAATCATCTCCTAAGTTAAACAAGGGCAAATAACTATGTAAATGTTTATGCGAAGATGTTAATTCTATTACAGGATCCGTTCCCCCATATTGAAGTATAAGCGTGGCAAACATTATTTGAATTCAACAAATAATGACAGTGCCACAGCAGCAAATATGTTGGAAGGACACATTTTTCAATAATAATCTCCTAAGTTAAACAAAGGCAAATAACTCAGTAAATCCTTCGGCAAAATTATTAATTCTGCTGTAGGATCCGTTCCCGCATGTTGAGGTACAAGCATAGCAAAATTTATTTGAATCCGACAAATAATGACAGTGCTGGAGCGGCATATATGTTGGACAGACACATTTGTGTAACGAACATACGTAACGTACGAACGAACGGACGAAGCTCTCCACTAGATGCCGCCCCCCCCCCCTCCCCGACTAGATCACTCGGGGGCATAAAAAGTTGCTAGCATTTTAAAACAGGGTCACTTGGGGTGGAAGTCCTCTAAAATGAACAACCTGAGTATGATCGGTTGACTAACCTTGACTTTATCTCCACGTGGTGGTCACGATCAGTCAGTATGCAGAAATGTGACCTTGAACACCAATAACAAAATAAATACCATTAAGGAAAGGTTTGATCCTGCGATTCGTCATCTGCAGTGTGTCCTTCGGTGAGATACTCAACTACCCAGGCTGGGTTACAGTGACGTTGGGTAATGAGTGGTACAACACGTAGTTGGCGTACTCGTCTTCAACCACTGATAAGCGGCATGCTTTTGTCGCGCTAGTAAAGCTTCACGATAGCTTGCTGCCACTGGGCTGATCTTTCCTGTTTGTTCGGCTCATCCTACCTCCGCAAAATTGCCCGACACGATATGACTCATTTTGTTGAAACTGTTGTTGAAGCTCAATTGAAAATATCAAACTACGACCCAACGATGACACCAAAATAACCGTAACCTTTCACGTGATTGCACTCATTGAGGTTGGATAGCGCGTAGCTCTACATATCAGTTAGTCAGGTTTGTAAAATGCATTTTCAGTTTTGGAGTGCACCAGGCGCCCAAATTATAGCATCTACTTCTCAAGGAAAGGTCTGGAATGTGGACGTTTTGGAGCACATGTGTACAGTTGGGTATCAAGTCGGTTTTTGGACATGCACTGGCCATTCGCGATTAGTGTAACAGTGTCACATAATCTTTCTCGTACAGGCACATAATTCCTCCAAACGAAACCCACGCTAATGATAGCCCAGGCACCTATTATACTTAGTTTGTGTTTTCCACGGAAGCCTGCTGTTATCACAGGCTAGCAATACGTGGACACGATGCCCAAACACTCCCATCTTTGCTCTATCAATTGTGAATAGAGAAATAACGAATGGGAAAGCTAAAATAATAAACTGGTATCTGTGATTGGTCAGTTAGCTAACTTATTTGAACAAGTTAGTAACTTTATTGAACAAGTCAGCTAATTTGAATAAACAAGTTGCTACCTTGTTTAAACTACATAAGTAACTTGTTCAAACAAGTTGGCTACGTTGTTTACGTTACATATGTTCCTTACACAAATGTGTCTGTCCAACATATATGCCGCTCCAGCACTGACATTATTTGTCGGATTCAAATAAATTTTGCTATGCTTGTACCTCAACATGGGGGAACGGATCCTACAGCAGAATTAATAATTTTGCCGAAGGATTTACTGAATTATTTGCCCTTGTTTAACTTAGGGGATTATTATTGAAAAATGTGTCCGTCCGACATATTTGCTGCTGTGGCACTGTCATTATTTGTTGAAATCAAATTATGTTTGCCATGCTTATACCTCAATATGGGGGAACGGACCCTGAAACAGAATTAACAAGCAAGTCGACTTCGAAGTGAACAACACCTTGGAAGCCTGTTTAGATTATTTTGGACTGTTCTTCCAGGTGCCAAGAAGCGAGGAACATCCGCAGCAGCCAGAGAACGCGGGGGAGGCAGGCCGAGAGATACAGGGCAGCAAGAACACACTACCCAGCAAGATCAGATGCGTCAGTGACTGAGTTAGAGAGGTCTGTGACAGAGTCAGGGTCCAGGGTAGAGATGCCAAGGTCCTCCTCCTCCTCCAGAACCAGCAGTGAAGTGATTCCACCAACCCAGCCCACCAACAAGACTATCTAGCCTGCACAGGAGCCACCCTCCTCTGAAGAGGAGCCCCGGGTTCAGTCTTCTTAACACAAGAAGAAGAGGATCTGGATGTCCAAGAAGGAAATCCATTCATATGAGTGGACCGCTGAGACAATTAAAAATTGCAGACTTTGTCAAGAACCGCAAACAGTTGTTTGACAAGAAACACAGAGAATGGCTCAACAAGAAGACCAAGAGCCCGCTGTGGGCCAGAATAGGCAGCACACTAGAACCACCTGCAACTGGTAAGTACTCTTATGTTTTTGGTTTTGAAGAACTTGATACAAGATAGGATATATTTGCAGAAACAACTTTGTGGCAACGAATACAACTGCAAGTGGCAATATTTTATTTTTTGTCGTCTGGGCTTTCGTCGCAATTTATAATTTATTTTTTTTTTATATGCAGTTAGTTTTCTTGCATATTGCACTCAATTTAAATATTGTTTTTTTTTTCAGGCGGTCAATGTAAGAAGTTGTACGAGAATATGAGGACCCGAGTGGGCAAGATTCTCAAAAAGTCAGAGAAGTCAGTCTCAGGGGAAACGGAACCCGCCTCGATGGACACCGAGATCATGGAAACCTGGGATTTCCTGGAGAGACACATAGTGAGGGGAGACACTACACTTGGTGAAGATGTGAGTATCCAATACTTATTTTAAGAGTTTATGTACGAAATTTCCTGTACCTTTTTTAGGAATTTATGTACGTAATTTCCTTTACATTTTCACAATTCACATTGTTCTCATCTCGGCACTACAGAGAACGTATGATATTGACAAATCTGTTTATTACATTCTGTTGTATATGAGGTTTGGCGGCCAAGTTGACGTCACTGCAAAGCAGGAGGGAGATGACCATTCCAGAATAGGATCTGCAACTTCGTCAAACTCTAGGGACGTGAGGACACCCGGGTCTACCTCTGCATCCTCAGTGGTCTCTACCATAGCCAGCACTACAGCCAAGAGTGACCTCGGTGATGCTGTACGGCAGGTCAGTGAAATAGTAACTCGGAAATTATAATTTCATTTCGAATAGTTTTGGCCTTTGATACAAGGAAGAATACATGTGACTCACATATTTACCATTATTTTAAGTATGTTCCTATTCATCTACATTAGCTTCTCAGCTAAGCTGACCCCATTGGGAAGACTGCAGATCTAACAGAACAGAAGAAGATTGTCCACGACTTTCCCTGCTTGCTGGAGGGGCACATGCAATCCATTCCTGAGGACAACTGGCACAGTTTTCAGCTGACCTGCCTGACACTGGTGCAGCGATACATGCAACCATAGCAATAACAGCAGCAGCCTCCACAGCCAGCCCTTCCTGCTGGGATCGTCTGGATATTCCTGCAGCTATTGTTTCCAGTGCTGTGGTCAGTTGGTGTGAATAACCGCATGGTCAAAGGTTTACCGTTTATAGTCTACATGTTATTTGTCGGTCTTGGAGAAAATTAGAAGGACTATTGCTGTGCAGTTCTTACTTTTATTATCTTAGAACACGTGTAAAACTAAAAATATAGTAACGTTATTTTTCACTGATAAGGCCAAAATGTAGTATGAAATAGTGTGAATTTTAATTGTTTACTTTTTATAGAGTGTCTGTTTATTATAAATTCTTTGTAAACACCATTCTTGATATGCTATGAACAAAATAACTCAAATATTATGTGGGCGTTATTTGATTTTCAAAAAAGTGCATAAATATAATTAATCACAAATGTGTTTGGTGTTTCTTTATTAACTTGCAGACTGTTCATTTTCTCTTGCTTGTCAAAATTTGTACACATATCTTTGCTTGTTACAATTTATGGGAGAGTGTCTCTAGACACTCTCCCATAAACTGTAACAAGACAAATCAATTTCGTTTACGATTCTCCGCAAACTGTCACCAATATTGATATAGACTATAACTCAATTTACAGTTGTGACTGGCTGCTAATTAATTGTTAGCTGTCGGCATTTGGAGACTAACCCTTCCTGCATACATGGGTATCCCAATGGCCCCAGGCAGCTGGCTACCAGTGGCCCAGTCACCCAGGGAGTCCGAATGGTCCCAACCAGGTGACAAGGGTGCCTCCCAATGGTCTGCCACCAGTGGCTCCCAGTGGTCGATATCATGGCCTGGAGGCTACCAGTCCCAGAACAACAATGACCCCACCATGCCACGTGCACCATCTGCAACAGCCGTAGGAGGAACATTTGGACAAGTGTTTAGGACACCAGCTTCTCCAGTGACAAGTCTATTGCCCACTTTTACTACCCCCCACTCCTTGTCTGACCCCATGATCAGCTGACACCAGCATCGTACAGTTGTCCCCTGCCCAGCCTGGCAGCACATTGAACACCCCGCCCATGCCGAGGGTTTCTCCCAGCTGCAGTGATGGCACCACCAGCAGAGCTTCTAGTGACTTGGTGTTCTCTGTTTTGGCGAACACCATGAGAACTAAGGAGGAGGAGGAGGAGCACTTGATATTTTTTTCTTCTTCAGTTTAACATTATGTGAAATGTTTTGTATTTCTTGCAATTTTGTGTTACTTGCAGTTAGCTTGTAATGTAGAGGTTATGTTGTTTATATAAATTTATTATTGACGCTCCATGTTTTATACGATTCATTAGTCATTTATTATACGCTAAACGAGAGATTATCGAAGAAATTACAGAAAGATAAGATAAAGAAATTTTCACGTCCACGGTGTCAATCAAAATGGCGGCTTTCAAAGCATCACTTCAATGTGAATACGAGTCAAATTATCACTGAAAATGCTCAAGTTGTACTAAAAACGTATAATGAAAAGTAAATCTAGAATGTTTGAGGGGATATTGATCATTTCCAGCAATAATTCAACACGTATTCACCTTGAATTGATGCAGGAAACCCGCTAGTCCAAACATGACCTGAAAGTACGTAATATAAGTTTTCGGTTTGGTTCGTCCTTTCAAAGGGCGTACCAAACCAAAAACTTATATTACGGACTCTCAGGCCACGTTTGGACTATCTGTTCCGAGTATCACTCAAATCACTTCCGCGTTTCAAAGATTCAATGCGCTGTTTACTTTCATGCACCAATTGAAGGTTGAAACGAGTGTAATTATCGGATTCTTATAAAAAAAAGTGGATACCGAAAATTATCTCACTTGTGACCGAGACAAGCGCTCGCGGAAAATAAACATTTGTCTCATGAGATAAGTTTTGGTATCCACTCAAAAGCACTAGATATCCTCAATTTAGTGAATAATGGGAAGTATCTCATTCCTGGGGACCTGACATATTTATTTTTCACTCGCGCAAGGGCTCATGAAAAATAAAATGTTCAGGTCCACACTCATGAGATAATTCCCGATATTCACTAAAACACCGTAGGTATCCTCTATGTATTCTTTGAAAAGCGATCGGAAACTTAAATACTTGCGAGAATATTTGTTTCATTGTTTGTTGAATATTGTCAATTTAAAGCAACATGCGCCCCACCCCCATTAACCCTCTCCGCAGATGGCAGCGGGTGACACTCGTTTCTTTTTGTGACTAAAGAGAGTTAACCCTTTACCCAACGTAACGGCCAAAACCGGCCAGCGCTATTCTCAAAAACATCCAATTCATTTTCATTATTTTTTTTCCTTTTTTGTCTCAAAAACATAGGTTATGACCCGTCGTTGGAACGAGCTCGACGCTAGTTATGATTAAGCTTGTGCTGAAAATTTGCGGTTCATATCGCATAAACCGAAGGAAAACAACTGTTATTTCTTATAATTTAATCCAGCTGTAATATTAAAATATAAATCTATGTGTACGTAAACGAAAAACTTTTAAGTTTCGCAAAAGACAACAGTCAAACTCAGGAAAGTGTGCCACAAACAGCGTCAATCATTGTCAAATTGTTTGTTGTTTTGATTTTCGATCGCAGACGACAGATATTTAGCAAGTCACGTAACAATATCATTAAAAACATATTTTCTAAGTTCCCCCAAAATCATGTTTGGATGTATGATCTTTTATTCGTCTCCCACTTCGGTATATTTTATTAAAGTCAATTGTTCCCGAGAAATTGCCATTATATTCTCTCTGACTGGAGGCGATGAAAAATCGATCATTGATCTTTGTTTACAAGCTTGTTATCCATCTATCAGCCTGCCGTCATGCCCTCACGGTGACAATTGGATTGAGTGGGCGGAGCTTCCAGAGTATTCAAAGTTGGATCGGATGTGTGCGATCGTGTAGACATTCCAAATCATAAAGTTATTTGGTTTATACGATTTTGACGACTTTCACGCTGTATGCTTTCAACCAATCAAACGCAGAGGCGGGGCAAATGATTAAATTATTTACATGTACATAACTATTTTGTATCAGCACACACCTAGCGGTACCGGTTGATGCCTATAGTACAGAAACTGTGGAAAGGTCAAAATCCACAAGTGGGCAGTTTTGCACACGGACACTTTTGTCAATCAATAATCAGCAGTTTTCAGCAAATATGTAATGAAAGAAGTAACCGGGTCGTACCCGTTGTTTTATTCATTTAATCATTTAAAACTGGAGGACGATTTCATAGCTTTATGTCGGAGTCAGTGGTAATGCATGCGTGGAAATATAGTTTTTGGCATTCTACGGCGACCGGACTGTACTCTCTTGCCACTGCACCGAGTCGTCGATATTTTACTTAACAGCTGCACGAAATTCAAGAAACCGCGTTTTGATTATTTCTCATTGAAGCTATTTTTTTATTTATTGTTTGTTATCAAAGCAAATTGACCATCCACGGCCGGAGTAAGAAAAAATAATAAGGCACAATAATAGTAATAAAGCGCGGAGATGTTCTCTGACTTAAATGTGTGTTTTAGAGCAATCTGTGTTGACAGAAGCGGTCTCATATTGGACGTTGACACTCTGATGAATAAAACAAGACTGATCCTGACTGAGACACAATAATTATTGACACTAGATATCCTCTATATATTCGAAATAAATTTGAGAGAGCGAAGTAAACTGTAAACCAACACAAGAGAAGCAAGTTTTCTTCCCTTGTTTGTTTGTTTGTTTATATGATTTTTTGGCGGTGGCTTGGTGGTTAGGGTCAGGACTGGAAATCAAAGACTTCTCACCTCCTGTCATCGAATCTTTCTGGGGACGGTTTCATGTTCTTATTAAGTTTGTCATTATGTGAGTTTTTTTGTACTATTTGCAGTATATGCTACAGCTTGTGATGTAAACGTTTTGTTGTTAATAAATTTATTACCGAAGCTTCATGCTTTATACAATAAAAATCGTCCATACATCCAAACGAAATTTGAGGAATCGAAATAAAAAACTATAAAGCAAAACAACAGAAGCAAGTTTGTTTATTTTATTTTATTGTTTGATTGTTTTGGAGGTGGCTCAGAGGTTAAGGCCGCAGATTAGAAATCACAGTCTTCTTACCTTCTGGCATCAAATCCACGTTCCTGTTCTGTTTGACATTGTTTTGTTATGCCCCCCCCCCCGACTTAAGTCGGGTGGCATATAGTGAATGAAGTGTGCGTGTGTCCGTCCGTGTGTGTGTCCGTGTGTGTGTGTGTGTGTGTGTGTGTGTGTGTGTGTGTGTGTGTGTGTGTGTGTGTGTGTGTGTGTGTGTGTGTGTGTGTGTGTGTGTGTGTGTGTGTGTGTGTGTGTGTGTGTGTCCGAGCCAATAACAGTCATCAAACTTCACACAATTATAAAAGACCATGGGCGGATGTGTCATACCCTATAGCCGGGTTCGTACCTTCAAGGTCAAGGTAACATTTCAAGGTCACACTAAAAATCGATCAATATTCGTGTCTCAGCCATAACTCAGAAACGAATCATAGTACAATTGTTAAACTTTTTACAAATGTTAAAGACTGTCATAAGGTGTGTCGCGTATAATAGTTTCCGCCGCATCTGCAAGGTGAAGGTCACAATTGACCTTCATATGTTCAGGGTCACAAATCGTGTCTCAAGCATAACTCCAAAACTATTGGGGCTACAATCATCTAACTTCGCTCAATTATAAAGGACAATGGGTGGATGTGTCACACACCACAGCCAGGTCTGTAAGGTCAAGGTCAAGGTCACACTTCAATGTCAAACTGAAAATCATCAATATTCGTGTCTCAGCCATAACTCAGAAACGAACCAAAGTACAAATATTAAACTTTTTACAAATATTTTTGTTTGATGGAGGTCAAGGTCACAGATCAATGTCGTTGCCACGTAGGGGGGGGGGGGGGGCATAGTCACTTCCGAGTGAATCTCTTGTTTGTTAAGTTTTGCGAGAAAGTTGCCAGTAACTTGCCGCATGTCGGTGGGTTACCCCGGTCCCTCCACTAATACATCTGGTAATGTCCGTAGATGACCTAAATGTGTTAATCAAACATTGAACACCACTTCAGTTCCATTCATACTGATTGCACAGTGTACAAAAAAAAAAGAAAACAGCAGACATAATCAATTTGCAAATAAATAGAATGTTTGTTCAAATTCCTTCCTTTTATTAAATTTGCCTTGTACTTCCCTTTTTGGGTTATAGTATTTGACGCATTTGAAGTTTTAATTTTACCCCAATACAACAGAAAGTTAAAAGATCACAAATCAATTTCTTGGACTGACCATCCTTTCCTTCCAACGGACAGCACCAGCTGGAGATAGGTAGTAGTGAAACAGATAATCCCGCTGGTCCTTTGCCTCGTTGACAGACGTGTTGCGAGCCAAAGGCTTCAAACCGACGAGGCCAGGACCTTCCCTCCATGCACCCAGAACAAGAGCATGCGAATGTGGATCCTCGTGGTGCACATCTGTTGTCGCCAGTGGGTATCTGGTCAAGATGAGGTTGTGCAACACACTGGCACACGTGGTGATCAACTCGACGCCGCAGGTACGTTGTTGCAATGTTGTCAGAAAGCATCTGAACTTGGAATTAGACAATGAAATACATTACATTGTTTATAAAAATAATTATTTAAATTTCGATTCTACTTTCACCATGAAAGCAACGCGACATAAAGCGTACTTAATTTCCTCGTAAAGGTCATTTTATAACTGGTTAAAACCGAATCCATGAGCGGTTCGATTCCCTACCGGGTCATGCCTAAAACTAAAAAAACTGGAAATGTTTCCTCCAGGCGCTCGGCATTGTAAGGACAGAGTAACGACTGGTGTATTCAGTGTCAGTATAATGTGTCTGAGTGGGATAACCATCATGTCTGCGGAATGGTTGTAGAAACCAGTTTTGAAAAAAAACAGCTTTTGAAAAAATATTTTTTTTTTTTAAAAAATCACCAGTTTTGAAAAAAAAATCACCGTTTATGAAAAAAAACCCAGCTTTGGAAAATAAATTTACCACTTTTGAAAAACAAATTCTAACCACATTTGAAAAAAAAATTACCACTTTTGAAATAAATTGTCGTTTTTTCAAAACTGTTAATTTTTTCAAAACTGGTTATTTTTTCAAAACTACCCAGGCTGGGTTACAGTGACGTTGGGTAATGAGTGGTACAACACTTTTTATCAAAAGGCTTATGGTATTTGGCATGTGGGTGTATCACCATGAGATTATGTGTCGCGTATCATCATGACCCACATATAACACTGACCTTTGACCTCAAGGTCAAATTACTGATTTTTTGCCAAGTAAGAGGTTTAAAATTCTGCTAGACCGTATTATTAGTTATAGTATCACAGCATTACAGTATCGAGGCATTACAGTATCAAGGAATTAATTCGGGAGTATTAGCCACCCTTGGCAGCCCCCTCTAGTTCTTTTTAGGTTACAGCTACTTCAATAAATTTGACGTTTGATACACTTGGCATTTTGGGAGGGGGCATATGCCACGCTTCGTGTTGCTCTTGTTTTAACGAGTTAGTATTAGAAGAGGTGGCGATTCTTCGATGTCGTATAAAACAATGCAGATATCTAATGTCCACTGTATTGTCGATACCCAGCATCCTGCACAGGTCAGACAGATTCAAGTCGGCACCAGGAGACATCCGGTTTTGAAGGCTGAAGATTGGTAAAAAGTTTGAAACTAAAAAAAAACTATTTTCCATTAATTTTCTCAAGTTTTGAAAAAAAAATAACCACTTTTGATAAAAAAAATTTCCAGTTTTGAAAAAATAACCAGTTTTGAAAAAAAAAATAACCAGTTTTGAAAAAGATAACCAGTTTTGAAAAAACAACAATTTATTTCAAAAGTGATAATTTTTTTTTTCAAATGTGGTTAGAATTTGTTTTTCAAAAGTGATAAATTTATTTTCAAAAGCTGGTTTTTTCTTCAAAAACGGTGATTTGTTTTTTCAAAACTGGTGATTTTTTAAAAAAAAAAAATTATTTTTTCAGATGCTGGTTTTTATCAAAACTGGTTTCTACAAATGGTGGTTTGGTGAGGCAGCACATTAAAGTCGCCATCAGTCCGTAAATAACCTTAATGTGCTGATCGCACCAAGGTTCACTCACTCACCGAATATATGTATAACGTAACGGGTTCTCAATCGGAACGTCTCGGCCGATTCCACCAAGGTTCCGAAATTTACTTCATAACCTGGTGGTTTCCGTTTGTTCAGTAAATCGGAGGCATCACATTCTGCTAGGTAGTGTAATGTTGGTTATGCCGTGTGACGAAGCATATACCGATTCAAGGTTAATTTGCACGTGAAAACTGTCGCACTTTTCAAATGCATGTAGCTGTTTTGTTATCAAGACAACACATTTTCTTGACACAATTTACTCATAATATTACTATTATTATATTAAAGGCCTGTTATAATATTATGTGTTGTTCACAGAAATACAGTTTAATCTAATGAGCATTTCAAATGCATTAGGTGTAAGTCGAATTCGGGATATTGGCCAAAAAATAAATAAGTAGCCTTTACCGCTGAGCAAGGATTCCAAAGGCGTGTTCTACCACTCTCCGGGCTCGTGACAATCTGTAGCTGTATACCAGCTCTCTGTGGAGCTATGACCGGTGAGAGTATTGTTTCATCAACCAGTTCCTCAATGAGAAAGCATCGTCGGCAATGAAGTGGTATAGCATGGGCTTGTCATCATTGGGAAATGAGTCTGGTTGAGGCAGCCCAGTTCGTTGTCTTCTATGGCATCATAAACATTGCAATGCTTCCATGTTCCTCCATCAGAGGCACCACATTCCACACCAACGTCCACATATAACTGTTGCAGAATCAACTGAATTTAATTATTCAGTCGGACTGGCTAGTGAAAGTCTTCCCGGCAATCACGCCTATCTGATTGAATGTCCATAAGGGGGTTAAGCCGGATAACCAGTAATGTAAACCCGTATTGAATAGTACCTAAATCTGAAAAAAGGGTTAATGTCTTAATCATTTTGCAATTATTTATGTGCTTGTTATCGTAGGTGGCGCTTATATCTAAGGTGTGTAATTTGGGAAGGTAAAAATGTTAATAAATTTGGACTGATGGCATGTCGATGAATTGAACGCTATGTGATGCCGATCTGACGTGAATTATGTCAATTTAAAGTACTGTGGCAGCAAACCAATGCTTGTGATGAAAACCAGAGACTTCTTGGAACTCAATATAGATAATATTTTGGCTTCCTGTGTTCGAGAAAGAAATATTTCAAGTGTCAAAGAGGACAGGTATAAATGTAAATAATTCTCGACATTACACTGGACAGTGGCTAACGATACACAAGAGTTTCTTCGCGGCCATCAGAGCGTTACAGATTCTCCGCAATGTATTATGTAATTTACTATTGGCAAGGTACAGTACTGTCGATGTGATGATGACATATATCAGATTATGTACAATTTTAACTCTATTACGAGCTTCGAGTCGATGATAATGCAAGTATCTGCGTGGATTACCAGGCGCCGATCATCGATGCCTTGATGTTACCAAATTCCTGATTGGATCATTCCGAGAATTCTAGTTGAGTCTTTAGTCGAGAATTTCGTGTAGACTGTGATAATATAAAGGCGCTTTAATTGTATTTATGTCGAGCTCGATATATTTCTACGCGTAAACCCAGGCCTGGTAAACGTAACTGACGTCATTGCATACAAATACCGTTAAGTAAATGCGCCACAAGCACGTGCAATATATGAATGTTCCCAGTAAGACATTAAAACCTGCTGTGATAGTGAACTGCCCATACCCATGTCACCCGAGATACACATATTGACACCCGATACATTATACAAACTATGGTGACCCAAAAGTGCCTCCTTATCATTGACTTTGAATTCTTTCATGTACATTTGTAGATACGTTCATGCAATTAAAATTCATAAATCATTCTTGGTCTTGAATTTTGGCTCATGAAATTTGAATATGCAAATTGTTTGAGTTCCTGAGGAGTAAATACACATTTTGGTCCCTCTAGCTTGATTGAGGTTAGTCCATACCCGTGTGTCATTTGTTGTGCGGATAGGGACACACTTCACGCCGGACTTCGCTGTTATGAATTCAAGGTCAATGATTGATTCTGAGTGAAAAGATTGTTTTTCACCAAGGTAATCTTGTTTAACCCTCTTAGACTATAATTTATGTGTGAAAGTGGGAAACAGTTTACAAATTTATTTTGATATTGTTAATTTGTGTGGTTTGTTTTTTTGAAAAAAAATCAACATGGCTATGTCAGGATCGAGTCTAGAAAATTTAATTGAAAAGCGACGTATTTGTCGTATTCGTTTTACAAAAGCCCAAAAATCAGTGTTGCATCACATAGAAATAATTGAACAGCTAAAGGTGGATGGCTCCTCCGCCGCTAAAATAGAGCGGTCTGTAAGGACTACCCTAAATGATATGCAACGTCTAAGTCACAATTATAATGAGTTACAAGATGCTCAAAATGAAATAGATTTTAGTTTAGACAATGTAGATAGATTAGAAAAATTGAGCCCAGAAAATAGGGAGAAGTTTAGACAATGTAGATAGATTAGAAAAATTGAGCCCAGAAAATAGGGAGAAGGAAGAACTTATTGAGTAGGGCTATGTAGACTCATACATGTCATTGAATGCAAAGGTGCAACCTCTTGAGAGTAAATGGTTGGTCATACCCAGAGCTCCCAGTAGGCGCGGCTCCAATGCAAGTGATATATCACGTGACAGTAATAAATCGGGACAGATTACTGGTAAGCAGCTTACAGAAAGCTTAACGGAAGCTTTCAAATCAATTAATACAGGTTTAACAAGTAATCAGTTATCTGAAATTGTCACAACTATGACTAAACGTAAAAGGGAACTAAAGGTACCCAAATTTAAAGGGGAATCGGAACTTTTCGATCAATGGAAAGAATTAGTAGAATCTGAACTACCCAAAACTGGGTACACTGAAGCTGAGAAATCCCAATATGTAATGAGTGTCCTTGAGGGTGAGGCGTTAAGGGTCGTTTTAGCCTCGAAACATCCTAGTTATCAAGAGATGATACATGTGCTCGAAAACAAATATGGAGATGTTTTAGTAAGAGTCCAACAAGTTGTGCTTGAAATACCAAATATTAATGCTACAACATCCGCAAATGCAAAAGAACTGGAACCATTGTACTCAAAATTAATCACTTGCTGGAATTATTTGTTAAGAAAAAACAAATAATGATGAATCATTTATCAGTAGTAGTTGGGTGTTGGCTGCATTAGTAAGACCCGAAATTCCAAAAACTTTGGTTCGTAGGTAAAATGAAGAACGAATAAAGGATGAACGCAGTAAATACATTCCTTCAATAAAATTGCCTCTCAAATTTGATGAACTACTGCGTAGACTTAGGGAGGCACTACAAGTAGCCAGACGCACAGATGTCGAGTCCAAATTTGAGAAAAGTAAATTTAGAAAAGTAGAGTACAATTAGCCATATGATAGAAATAAGCCAAGTAATTATGCTTTGAATATTTCAAAGGGCCATTTTAATGGCGGAGTAAATAGGAATGATAAATGCTTGTTTTGTGGAAACAACCATGTGTCATTCAAATCTTTCTCCGTTAAGGAAATGACCATACCAGAAAGGACCGAGAAAGTTAACGCGGCGAAGGCATGTTTTAACTGTTTGAAGGGACATCATTTTGTTAAGAATGTAAAGCCAAATCTTGTAGTAGATGTGGACGAAAGCACCACACGCTGCTTCGTATAGACAAAAGACAAAACAAAAGTGAATGTCCCAACAAGGAGGATATTCAAGCCCGTGGGACTGATTCTGACATGGAAAGGGAAAGGGAGACAATTCAATCAACAGCTGGACTTATAAGAGGTGTAAGTGGGCCAAAAGAAATATTAATGCTAAGTGGGATAGCAGAAGTGGAATCTGGTAACTGTATAGCAAAGCCTAGAGTATTGTTTGATAGTGGGAGTGGTGTTTCTTTTATTAGTAAAAAAATGGCTAAGAAATTGAGTTTAAAGGGTAAAAAAGTTGAGGGTAAATTTTCATTAGCCGGTGGTTCTACTATGCATTTGAAATCCCAAGTAGTGAAATTTTATTTATCATCAGCAATACCAAACTGGAATTGGGAAGTGTTTGAGATAGAAGCTTACATTATTGACAGGCCAAGTGCTGACTTGAAAGAAGTTACAATTGATTTGTCAAGAATGCCCTGTTTACAACATTTGCAATTAGCTGACACATATCCACGGTATGGTAAGGTGGCAGTGGATATTATGCTGAGTTTAGAGGATACCTTAAACATACAGTTGAATGAGAAAATACATGGTCCTGAAGGTATGTCAGTGGCACAAAAGACACATTTAGGTTGGATATTATCTAGAGCATGTTCCTCTAATGTATAGACAATGTAGACTATTCCGTGAATAGTGTATCCTTTGAAATTAAGAATGATACAGATATAGCTGTGAAACATTTGGGAGTTAGAACATATTGGTATACTTCCATATGAATGTAAGCCACTGACGGCTTTAGAAACAGAAGCTTTAAGTCAGTTCAAAGAGAAAACCAAGCGTGGAGGTTGTGGGTACGAAACCGGTCTTATACGTCACCCTGATTGGCAGAACAGGTCCTTGAAGTCAAATAAAAACATGGCTATTCATCGCCTTATATCACTTGAAAAAGACTTCAAAATGACCCAGAATTTGCTACTCTATATGAGAATCAGCTCCAAGAGCTATTGGAAAATGCCCGTTGTGTAAACATTGAAGAGCACGATAAGTTCGGCGAATCCGATAGTTGGTATTTACCACATCATCCTGTCATTAGAATGGATACATCTACCACAAAATTAAGAATTGTTTTTGATGGTTCAGCTAAAGGTATCGAAAGCATATCACTGAACGATACACTTTTGCATGGACCGGCATTACAGCCAGATTTGGTTGGTGTTCTACTTCGATTTAGAAGGCACAACGTAGCTATTGTAGCAGATGTAGAAAATATACACAAATAACTTAATCAAGCACCACCCAGCATTTTTTATTGCATCAAGATTCATAATCGAAATTTGGAAATGGTAGATGTAAATTGGAATCGAACTGCATTCCCTCGCAATATTGGTGGGGTTTGTTGTTTGGTCAGTCGCACAAACACACCACTACATGCACGTGTAACACACCACCCATGATTTTCTCAAATAGCACTTTCAAATCGTTCTGGATTCTGTATGAAAGTGTGACAGTTGCAATGATTGAGGCATTTACTTTCGAGATGGCTCGAAGGAGATACACTGAGGCTACCAGATGGCAGATTATTGGCATGAAGTCAACGGGAATGTCCTGTAGAGCAATTGGATGGCAACTGGACATTAACCACACTGTAGTAAGCCGTCTTATTCAAAAACATCGCCAAACTGACCATGTAAAGGACAGACCGAGACCAGGTCAGCCACGTAAGACTAGTCGAGTTGAGGATCGTTACCTTGCACGTCTTGTTCGACGTCAGCCGTTCTCCAGTAGTGGTGTTCTGAAGCAGCTATGGCTCCCCAACAGACCCCTTTGCAAGAGAACAGTGAGAAACAGATTGAAGGCAATAGGTCTCAAGGCAAGGCGAGTGATTAAGCGGCCAGCGTTGACCAACCGGCATAAAAGAGCTCGTTTGGAATGGTGTCTAGCCCGACGTCACTGGAATCTTACGTCATGGAGGAAGGTCCACTGCTCGGACGAAAGTCGGTTTTTGCTCAACGTTACTGACGGACGTCAGCGTGTTTGGAGAACCAAAAATACTGCATATGTGCCAAAGAACGTCCAAGAGTCAGTCCCATTCGGTGGCGGATCAGTTATGGTCTGGGGATGCGTGTCCCATGATTGTAAGCTTGATTTGGTAACCGTGCAAGGCAATCTCAATGGCGATCGTTACATCCGGGACATTCTGCAACCTGTTCTTGTTCCCCATTTTGACAACCATCCATTGGCCACTCGCCCTGTGTTCATGGACGACAATGCTCGACCCCACCGTTCTCGACTTGTGAAAACTTTTCTTGACAACAACGCGATTACTAAACTGCCATGGCCTGCAATGAGTCCTGATCTCAATCCACTGGAGCACATTTGGGATATGATTGGACGCAGAGTGCAAGCACTGGACCCACCTCCACGACATTTGGCCGGTTTGGAAGCAGCTATACACCATGAGTGGCAGCAGTTACCTCTTCAGCGAATAAGGAGACTCACCTCACGCATGAGGAGGAGGGTAGACGCAGTCATCCGTGCACACGGCGGATACACACGCTACTGACAATATTGTTGCTAATTGTTGGCTTACAATGCTACTGAACATTTAGCAATCGCTAATCAATCATTATCTCCATTTTGGTACTTTGTAGCACAAAACTTACAACAGGGTGGAATTTCCTGCAAAACCAATGTTCATGTTTGTCTGCCAAAATTACAGTAAAGTGTTACACATTGCAATCATTGTTGTGTTTTATGTTTAGCTAGGATTATGAACTATCAGAATATCATACCATTTGTTGCCATACAAACGTCATGGTGTTATAATGACTGGGTTTTGTCACAACAATCAGGAAAAATGGGGCGGTGCTTGATTAAGTTTTTTGTGTATATGTTTCTGCAAATTGGTATGAATCAAACAGACCAGAACCAGCAAAGATTTTTGTGGAGAAATTTAGATGTATCCAGAAAGCCAGATGAGTACAGACTTACCACTGTCATATCTGGTTTGCAATGCTCACCGTTCTCCAGCATACAAACTATATTTGATCATGTTGAGTCATAAAAGGAAACGTTTCCTCTTGCAGCCAGTGAGATAAAGGAAAATATTTTTGTTGACGATGTTCTCATTTGGAGCAGAAGATGCACAGAAAGGTGCTGAATTGTCAAAAGGTTTGAAGCAGATATTGGCATTTGGAGGATTTTCCTTGAGGAAATTTCTGTCCAATGGACCAAAGGCATTAGCAAAGCTTGATGACAAAGATTTAGCGACGCACCTCATGGTGACAGTGGCCGAAAGTGACTATTCTACGAAAACTCTGGGAGTTAGATACATCCCCGAAAAGGATATCCTGATGTTTAGTTTCTATGAGAAACTGGATGGTAATGTTAGTGAAACACGGCGAAGTGTGTTGAAGCAGCTTCACCGCATACATGACCCAATGGGGTTATTAGCTCCCTTCAAAATCAGGGCAAAACAGTTGTTTCAACAAGTATGGACTGTGGTGCGTGGTTGGGATGATCCTCTTCCCAAAGAGATTACTGAGAAATGGCTCCCATGGAAAGATGAAGTTCCTGTATTAGATCAGATTGAAATACAGAGATGCTTTGTACCAAGAGATTTTTATCAACCTAGGTATCCACTGCATGCATCTGGCGACGCCTGTGAGGCTTCGTATGGTGCAGTAGTGTATATCAGATTTGAAGATTCCATTAGTGGGGGCTGTTAAAGTGACAAATTTGTTCAAAAAACACGGGTTGCGCCTCTTAAGAGCAGAAGAAGCATCCCGGAATTAGAACTTACTGCTAGTCTAATGGCCGCTAGACTAGTCAAATATGTTGAAAGAGAAATAAAACTGCCAATTGAGTCTATCATTTGTTGGACTGACTCAAGAGTAGCTCTTGAGTGGATAAGTAAGCCATCTTACACATGGCAGACATATGTTGCCAATCGTGTATCCGAAATAAACGGTTTGGTAGAACATAGTCAATGGAAACATGTTGCAGGAAAACTAAGCCCTGCTGATTTATGTTCTAGGGGTTGCAGTGCTTCTAGTTTAGTACATAGTAACCTGTGGTGGCTTGGTCCAGAATTTTTAACGGACACCGAGGAGCAGTGGCCAAAACAATACAAATTTTTGACCGACTCAGTTCGTACCATAGCAAAAAAAAAAAAACAGAAATGTACTACAACACATGTCACAATTGTGACAAGTAAGGTACTGGATGACCCGTTGGAGGAATATGTCGAAAGGCTGGCTTGGCAATTTCAGGAGAGCGATTTTTTAGCTCTCCTTACTGCCCTCCTGAAAGAATTAAGGAGAGCGAAAAATTGCCCTCCTAAATATTTTGGTCTGGGATGAATGAGATTACATGTATTATGCTCACATTAAATTTTTTGTTGTAAAGCAAAAATGTAATTTAACTTCGAAGTCACATAACATCACGTAATTTCATTTTGAAAGTCGTTTAGTGGTAAAAGGTAATGGCTACAACCATACCCAAACACAGTTGCAATCATTTGAAGCAAAATGGGTCACAGCAATATTTTTTTTCTGTCAGTTTCAAGTTCAACAACTGACATCACAGTTTGAGGGGTAATTAGTCAAGGAATATTGACACTATAATATACTACCATTACTACTATCCTGTCACTTGAAGCACGTGCACCAGGATGTGACTGTAGATTCAAGCAGACCTGTTGTCCAAGAAAGTCATACGCCTACCACTACCACCTTCAACCCCCCCCCCCCCCTCTGGGTACACACACAGGTCTTGTCAAGTGTGTGGTTGGTTGTTGAGTGAGACATCTAGATGTCTAAGAGATTTCGCTTTACCTTAGTAAAGTTACTAAAATCACTGATGTAGTCTGTTGGTTTCAGTTTCAATGAGTTCGTTCAATTGGATACTTAAAATGCGGTGTAAAGCTAATTGCTCTCCTAAGCTGATTGAGGAGAGCGATTTTTTGCCCTCCTGCATTTTTCAGAATGCCAGGCCTGGAAAGGTATGAAACATACAATAAGTTTATTGGTGTGTTTACACATGTACCGAGATTGATTAAAAAGTATAGAGTTCAGCATGAGGGGAGTATAGAAGGGGAAAATCAGAATCCCATATTGACGTCATTACGACGTGAGGAAGAGATGTTCTGGCTAAAATGGGCTCAAATGTCTGCTTTTGAGGATTCGATACAAGCTTTAAAGGAAGGTTTATCATTGCCCAAAGCAAGCAAGTTGTTTTGCTTAGACCCATATTGGGATGCCGAGAATCAGTTGATCCGTGTTGGCGGAAGATTATATAATGCAAGTTTGCCCGAGGAGGCAAAAAACCCAATCATCATTCCCAGTCATAATCGTTTCATAGAATTGTTGATAATGCACTATCATGTTAAATTGTCGTACAGGTATTGTACAGACACTGGCCAATTTGAGAACACGTTTTTGGCTTGTACGTGGACGCCAAGAGGTGAGGCGTGTACTATACAAGTGTTCCAAGTGTAGAAATATTGCACCATCAAAACAACAGAAAATGGCTACACTTCCTGCTGAAAGAGTCACGGAAGTACCACCATTCATGCACGTAGGTGTGGATTCTGCAGGTCCACTTTATGCAAAATTAATGCTGATTTGAACAGAAAAGTTTATATAGCTTTATTGTCTTGCATGGTCACGAGGGCTGTCCATTTAGAGTTAGTGGAAGACATGACAGCAATAGAATTTTTGAAATCACTTGAACGGATGGTTAATCGCCGTGATACTTGTGCTATCATGTACTCAGACAATGCAAAAACCTTTAAGAAAGCACCCACTGTATTGTTACAGTTGTATAAACCCCAAAACAAACAAGTCATTGAGAATAAATTCTCAAAAAAGGAATTGAATGGAGGTTCATCACTGAACACGCGCCTTGGCACGGTGGTTTCTATGAGCGTATGGTACGTAGTGTCAAGACCCCTTTAAAGAAAATCTTGGGTAAAGCCAGACTTACTTACTCAGAAATGGAAACTGTCTTAACTGAAGTCGAGGCTCAGGTTAATTCACGGCCGATAAAAATGATCCTTTACCTTTCACCCCAGGACACTTAGTAATGGGTAGACATTTGCAAGTTCTCCCAGATGTGGATACAAGCACCAAGCAAACGTCACTAGGTAAGATATAGCATTACAGGCAACGATTGGCTAAACAATTTTGGAAACGTTGGAGCCAAGAATATTTACTTGAGTTAAACAGCCGGAGAAAATGGCGAGACATACATGATAATGTAAGAGTAGATGATGTTGTCTTGGTATCTCAGGACAACATTAAGAAGCAGGAATGGACCTTAGGTAGGATAGTGGAGGTCCATCCCGGGAGAGATGGGTTAGTTAGATCAGCAACAGTCAAATCGGGCAAGGGATTGATCAGAAGACCTATACAAAGGTTGCATATCGTAGAAGGTACAGACAACGCTCAGAATTAGCGAAGGTTTCAGCTAAGTTTGGTTCTTCACTTGCTATTTTCATTCCTATGTTTTAATTTTGACAGCATTGAATTCAAACTGGTGAAAATCTCCACATGTCGATCTTCAGAGGGGTGTATGTTGCAGAATCAACTGAATTTAATTATTCAGTTGGACTGGCTAGTGAAAGTCTTCCCGGCAATCACGCCTATCTGATTGAATGTTCATAATGCATTTGAATAATGTAAGGGGGTTATGCCGGATAACCAGTAATGTAAGACAGTATTGAATAGTACCTAAATCTGAAAAGGGTTAATGTCTTAATCATTTTGCAATTATTTATGTGCTTGTTATCGTAGATGGCGCTTATATCTAAGGTGTGTAATTTGGGAAGGTAAAAATGTTAATTAATTTGTAATGATGACATGTCGATGAATTGAACGCTATGTGATGCCAATCTGACGTGAATTATGTCAATTTAAAGTACTGTGGCAGGAAACTAATGCTTGTGATGAGATCCAGAGACTTCTTGGAACTCAATATAGATAATATTTTGGCTTCCTGTGTTCGAGAAAGAAATATTTCAAGTGTCAAAGATGACAGGTATAAATGTAAATAATTGTCGACATAACACTGGGCAGTGGCTAACTTTACACAATAGTTTCTTCGTGGTCAACAGAGCGTTACAGATTTTCCGCAATGTATTATGTAATTTACTATTGGCAAGGTACAGTACTGTCGATGTGATGATGACAAATATCAGATTGTGTACAATTTTAACTCTATTACGAGCTTCAAGTCGATGATAATGCACGTATCTGCGTGGATTACCAGGCGCCGATCACCGATGTCTTGATGTTACCAAATTCCTGATTGGATCATTCCGAGAATTCTAGTTGAGTCTTGAGTCGAGAATTTCGTGTAGACTGTGATAATATAAAAAAGCGCTTTAATTGTATTTATGTCAAGCTCGATACATTTTTAAGCGTAAACCCAGGCCCGGTAAACGTAACTGACGTCATTGCATACAAATACCGTTAAGTAAATGCGCCACAAGCACGTGCAATATATGAATTTTCCCAGTAAGACATTAAAAACGTTTGTGATAGTGAACTGCCCATACCCATGTCACCCTAGATACACATATTGACACCCGAGACATTATACAAACTATGGTGACCCAAAAGTGCCTCCTTATCATTGACTTTGAATTCTTTCATGTACATTTGTAGATACGTCCATGCAATTACAAATCATAAATCATGCTTGGTCTTGAATTTTGGCTCATGAAATTTGAATATGCAAATTGTTTGAGTTCCTGAGGAGTAAATACACAATAACAACTTGTATCCTGTTCTGCAACTGCCACAAGTACAATGCTGTGAAAACCTTTATAGCTAGAGTACCAAGAACCTGCTCCAGGTGGCTTCTTCATGGCAATATTCTTTGTGTCAATGGCACCTAGACAATTATGGTAGTTTGATCTCTAACTTAGCTTCTGAGTCACTTCTTTCCACTCGTTTTCAGACCTGGAACATCACAGAAAGTCTCCTTTGTAGGCTTCAACTATTGCCTTGCACACCTCTGGTATAAACTTGGATATGGTGCTGCCATCAACTCTGAAGCTGTAATGCAAACTTGCATATGAGTCTCCGGTGGCCAGGAAGCGGAGGGTGGTAGCCAGCTTCATACAACCACAAGTGGCTCTCGCATGAAGGTGGTCTGTTTCTCCAGGTAGGGCGTCACCTTCTCGACCATCTCTTTGAATAGATCATGAGTAGTAGTGCTTGCACGTTTCAGTCCTCATTTGGGGGACCTCGGTGGGGGACCCCGGAAGTGACGTCATGTCACGTGACCTAGTGGCGCAATGTTTGCTTGTAATGGTAATCCGCGTGAGCGGCCATGTTGTGACGTCATCTCCATAGTGAGGGGTATGTCCGGAGGGTATGTTCGATTGAATCGGATAATTTTCTGGAACGACTGCCCTGGATAATTCCCACAAACAACCCGACAACTTGTATTATTTCGAATTCTTTCAGAATTCTCTGTTTCTATCTATATATGCAATAGTTCACGTCTACCTAGGCATGTTCCTTTATTCTAGAGTATACTCCAGCAGCATAGAAGAGCCTATTAACTGGAACAGCTTTACTTATTATTACTATATTTAGCAATTTCTGGTCTATTCTTGTTAGTTGTGACCCTATTCCAAGTACTCTTGTTGTTTCATTTATCTAGATTATAACTAACCAATCAGTAATAAACGTAATAAATAATTGCCGGTTTCATTTCCGGCTTCAAGAAGCAACGAGTGATAAATTTAGACAAGTTTGCGTCCAAGGCGAGGTTACCAAAGGTCAATTTGGATGTAGTTCCACTGTAGGTGTAATTTTTTTCTATTGAAATCCCATTGCTGGCGTGTTCACCACGGTTGGTGTGTAAAGCTCAAATATATGTCATAGGCTTTTTATATATAATAGAACAGGTAATCATGGTATCAATCTCAGTCTCTTTAACCAGGGGATAAATATAGTTTCATATCTGAACATGAAAACGAGTTTCCGGCCTGGCCGGGCATGGTTTGTTAATAAATTAAAACGACGCGTTTTCTGTCAACGGTTTAGATTAGATTAGATCATTCTATTTAACGATATAGATAGAATGTGATACAAAATAATCGTGGTCCATTCAGGTACATTATTATAACCTGCACTGGAGATGCATTTATAGAACAGAATAGCATCAGCACCGGCATCTATATCGTAGAGAGATGACAGAGTCAGATTAGCTGTCTACCTGCCAACTCTCACAGGTGTTCGTCAAGTTGTCAGCACACGAACCGTAAGTGAAGGGTTTAATGTTTACTAATTTGACATCAGAGGTTCCACACTTGTCGGATAAGATGGGGCATGTTTTACTGCGACAGACTGAAACCAAAATGGTTGATTTCAGAACTAATATGATTGATGGAACACCCTATGCTATGTAAATCATATCGAGATACAGGACAGATATTCATTTCGAGACACGGATCTTTTCCATGAAGACTGTGTCATCACTAATTTAACAGAGTATGGTTCTCAAAATATCTCGTTAAAAAATATGTACCTGGACATACATTACGTGGAGAGTGTATTGTCGCTGAATCACCCACAGAGTGGAGATTCAACCCAGCCAATAATTGCAAATTTGTTGCGAAGCATAACAAGCACAAGCAAAGTTTCAGCCAATGGACCTCCGGGTTATACCCGGAGGTCCATTGGCTGAAACATTACTTATGTTTTTTATCTACATGTACAGAATTTGAAAGTGATACTTTGGGTGATAACTCCACTCCCCGGGTGATTTGGTTACAGTCCACTCTCCACGTACTGTGCATTACTGTGATCACAAAACTGACTCTTTCGTAATCGGATTGAGATTCAGTCTCACCAAACTTACACAAACGAGTCGAGAATTTCTTAATAAAATACGGCGAAATCAAAACCGAACCATGAAAAACAAACGAAACGAGCATTTCCAATTAATGCTCTCGCATTTCCTTTTTGAAGGTGAAAATCTACAGTGTTGTGTATAGGGAGGAATGCATACATTTAATTTCTACCCGATCTTGGCCCAGTCGTAATTCGGTCGAAGAAATTTTCCGTCCATTTATTTATATTTCTGTATTGTATGACTGTTATTGTGTCGATTTTGAATAATTTGTCTGGTTACAATGTAAACAATGGTGACGCGTCTCATATTTCAGTTTTATGTAGTTTTACACGTCAACCGTTTAACTATTAAATAATGGTGGTGTTTAATTTCTAAATGATTGTGCTTATTAGTTAAATATCACGTGTTTAACAGCAGCCCACCCATGTGTTTAATATTATGTATACTTCGTACTTTTCATTTGAATGAAAAAAATCAGCTTCTCTTTTGCTCCATATTTCACGTGAATAAATAAAAATATAATTTTGTAATTTAATGTTGTTTTGGCAAATAAATGAGCAGGTATTGAGATTTATCTTACAATCAACATGTATTTTGTCCGTATTAACTCCGCAACTGTCGTGTATCCGACCCCCTAATACAGATGTTTGTATCAGGGGGTCGGATACAAGCACGTTCCTTTCGCGTGAGTTCCATTTTTTTTTCTTTTTGTTTATCCGTACGAATAAATAGTTCGTTATATATTCGTCTACATTCTTGACTTATCCCCAATATATTGTAAGATAAAATGATTATTACCATCATGTGGATGCACAAAATATGTGTCCGAGTCTCGCTCCGGGTTCTTAGGGTAGATCACGACTCGTCTTCGACTCGTCGTGATCTGCCTTCAGAACCCGGAGCTCCACTCTGATGCATATTTTGTACATCCACATAATGGTAACAATCTCTATTTATCAGTTTTGGATAACAGCAGCCGTTTGAATTGTTCTCGAACATGAAGGCAACACGCTTATATATTGCCAAGAAAATTTGATTCACATATATGAAGTTTAATATTTAAAAATCCATGTTTTTAGTGACATTCTTCATTTTTTTTTTTTAAACTTTTCCAGGTTGCGTTTAGGGCAATTTGCGCCAGGGTCGAATTCTCGCACGCGCGTTTAGATCCGATCCATTTTCAAGCGCCTTTATTTTGAATTGTTGAATTGTTGTGAAATGCTTGTCTTAACAAATCAAAACAGCCACATGATGATTCAAAGAGCTTGAATGTTTTATTATCAGCGAAAAACAAAATTGACCAGGTTTTCAATAACTCATTAAAAGAATTTACGAAATGTTAATTCACTAACATTTCAAATCTCTCATATGTAAGTGCATTCGATTCGCCCCATTAGTGGAATCACCTGATCTCGAGGAACATGTAGCAGTGGTTCTAAACCACTGTCGATTGCTGAGATGTGCCTGTACGAAAATAAACTATGATGTACGTTTAGAAAGTTTGCAAGATATATTTTCAAGAACTGTGATACTTTAACTTCACGGGGTGGGAGATGTTGGAAAACTTACATGATGTCAGACTATTTTCAGCATTTTTACTTGCTTCACAGCAGCCATGACAAGATTTGATGAAAAATATTTTCAAAATACGGAGCTGGATAAGAGTTAATAACGTTGCTTGGCAGTCATACAGTACAGTCGACGTTGACTGGTAGTAATCCACGGGTGGATAGTGATGTCCACGCATATGTTTACCAGATAATGATAAAAGACATCAGTAGCAAAATATTAATTTTATGGAGTCGGATAGGAATCCCATTTTACGGAATCCCTTTTAAAGAATCCCTTTTGGAAAACACCTGTGGCTATGGAATCCCTTTTTGGTCGTATGTGCCTATGTGCTAGGGCACATTGTGTCACATTGTGACTTTTCACATAAGCACATATCGGCACATAAAGCATGTGCCTTTGTGCTAGGGCACATTGTGTCACATTGTGCTTTTTCACATAAGCACATTTGAAAAAAGGGATTCTCCAGAAGGTATCTTAGATAGGTATCCTCAAATAATACAATACCAGGCTATAGGTATCCTCAAATACCTGTATGAGCCTTTGAGCTAGGGCACATTGTGTCACATTGTGCCTTTTCACATAATCACATATCGGCACATAAAGAATGTGCTTATGTGCTAGGTCACATTGTGTCACGTTGTGCTCTTTCACATAAGCACATATGACAAAAAAGGGTGCCGAAGGTCATATGTCTTTCAAAAAGGGGTGCCGAAATTGGGATGCCCGGGGATATTGCCATTGGATATAGGCTTTTATTATACAGAAGGGAGATAACTCTGTACGATTATGGGAGATCAAGCAATCTGATTGGTTAGTTATATAAATGATCTAGATAAATGAAACAACAAGAGTACTTGGAATAAGGTCAGAACTAACAAGAATAGACCAGAATAGCTAAATATAGTAATAATAAGGTAAATTGTTCCAACTGATATGCTCCTCTACGCTACTGGAGTATACTCCGGGACAACGGAACATGGTCAGGTAGATGTAAACTATTGCATATATAGACAGAAGCAGAAAATTCTGAAAGAATTCGAAATAGTAAAATTTGGGTGGATGTTGGTGATTTGGAGGGATTGTCGGGTTGTTTGTGGTAATTAGATTCACTCCGATTCAATCGAACATGCCCTAAAAACATACCCCGTCCCATTGCAGAAAAATTGGGTAACATAGCAACCACGTGCTACTATAGAAACCAAGATGGCGGCCTCTAGTATACAAAATGGACGGCGGAAACACGTATCACCCTAACAACACACGCTGCGCATGCGCACTATCACCATAAGATGACGTCACAACATGGCCGCTCACGCGAGTTATCATGGCAACACAACATGGCGCCTCTACGTCACGTGACATGACGTCACTTCCGGGGTCCCCCACCGGGGTCCCCCAAATAACCCCTGAAAGGTTCATTACACACTACTCACTCTCATTCAGCTCACCCAGCGATGGATTAATAGCCATTGATAGAAATGTCAAGTTTTAAGATGTGCGTTATATATTTATTTATTGGTGTTTTTAAGGTCACATATTTCTGCAGAATGGCTAATCATGACAACGACAGCTTTACGGGTGGAGGAAGCCGGAGTACCCGGAGAGAACCCCTGAGTAACGGCGAGCAACTGTCAGCTCCCCAACATACTAACTCCACACAAGCAGGGTCAGCATTGGTTGAAGACAGGTGCACCATCGACGTGCAGTACGCCTTAGTACACAGCGGCACCGAGCCCCCACGTGGGCAATGGGGGTGAAGTGTCTTGCCCTAGAACACAACGCGATTGCCGCAGGTGGGATTCGAACCGAGGACCTCTCGACAAGATGTGCTTTGGGTAAAGGAATAAGACATGTTCCATTATTAATTATTAACATTCTGAATATTTATAAAATATTTCAAAGCAGCCATGACTAGCATTAATAAAATATTCATCTAAATTTAACTAAACTTTCATTGATGAAAAAATCTATTCAAATGTTCAGGGGGAAATTGGATTAACACTTTACCCAACGAATCGCCCGCATCCGCCCGTGTTATTTGCAAATTCAGCAGCTGAAAAAAAAAAAATTCGAACAGTTTCAACAAAACCATATCATGTGACCCCTCTTTAGAACGAGCTCGTTCCAAAGAAGCGTCACATGATATGGTTTTGTTGAAATTTTTTGAAAAAATTGAAAAATTGGTAATCAAAATAATAAATTTTGAAATCGTTTGGGTTGGGTAAAGGGTTAAATGTGCCCAAATTCTACTTAATTCAATGGTAAGGAAAAAAACTGTCCTAGAGTTAAAGTTAATGTAAGAAGTGTTAGTGTAAAAAGACTTAAAATATTTTCAAATGTTGAGTTCTGATGCCGGAAAGTTTACCCAACGTTCATTGTCCATCATATTACTAAAAGCAGCCAATTATGGCCAGCTCAAAACACAAGAGTCACCATGGAACTTTGATTTGCATTCTGCTTCAAAAACAAAGCTTTTGCTTCCTCAATGGAATGATTCCAGTGAGCTCGTTCCAATGAGGTGTTGTAATAAACCATGTTTTTGAAGTAAAAATAGAAAATATTTACTGACATAATTTGGCTCTATAATACGAAAATACCGCTGAAAACTGCTTTTTTAAATTTACCAACCAGTACTGTAAAAATATTGGTGACACTCCAGAATTTAACTTTTTACTGAATGTACAAACTCAGATAACTGAAGCCTTGCTCTTTCTCTGCATTTTATATGATTTTTTAGAGATTTTGTCAAGTGAACATTCCACCTGGGCGTGTTAAGGAGCAGCGCAATCTTGCTGTACATATTTTTTATACACAAACGAGTTATATATTTTGTGCCTTTTATAGCTACAGTACAGTCGCCGTGGACTGGTCGTAATCCAGGCGTGGATGGTTGTGTTCACGAATATGTTTACCGTTGTACCCGGTGCTTCGATAGTTACATTTTTGATGATCATTTCTATAATTACTGTTTGGAATGTAATTTTATTGTGTCTGTGGAAATATTGCCTACCTGTGGAATGTGACCAGTCCAGGGCAGCCGTACTGTAAGTTTGCAGTGCCAACAATTTAAGTTTTACTTTTGTTAGTTGTCTTGTGTTGAATTTTTGGTAACCATATTGTACATACAGCTCATGGAGAGTGGATTGTTACTAAATCACTCGTGGAGTAGTGTCTCCACTCAGACACAAATTCCTTGTCTGGAAAAAAAGCATTAGAACGATAAGCAAAGTTTCAGCCAAGGGACCTCCGGGTGAACCCGGAGGTCCCTTGGCTAATACTGTACTTGCCCTTGTCATGCATTACTAGAGAAATTGACTGTTATTGCCTGGGTGAAAACTTCACTCCATGAGTGTTTTAATGGTAATTCACTCTCTATGTATTGTGTATTTAGAAATATTAACATTTTCCCACTTTTGTAACTTCAAAGTAGTAATTCAGAAGAACAAATAACGCACCTTGAGTTAATAGTCCATATACAGCAATCGAAGCAGTAGGTGGTGATCGTTGGGTGCTTTAACAAAATTTTACATTTTTGTCTGATGATCAGGTCACATACACATTTACCACTGCCACACCAAGACGGAAAGAAATTCCAGAATAGCCGCTGGTGTGGTTTCAATTGATAGTGTTCCATAAACTGAAACTGATAACTGATGTTATGAAACGGAAAAAACGCACCCAGCGATGTACATGGAATCTTACCATTAATATTTTGTTATATTTTAATATTTCGCTTGAAAAACATAGTTGATGACGCGCATTGGAATGAGCTGATCAAGCTGGTACCTTTGAAGGGCCAGAAGCTATGTTTGTGAAACAAAAATGAAAATTTCTAGGGGAAAGAGAAAAGTTAGCTTTACTATAAATGTACTGAAAATATACATATTTTTTCATCTGAAGTGGTGCTAATATATTTATGTTACTATTATAATCCTGTCAAGCCTGTGCCAAATGTTATTACATATAACTTCAAATTTGTTGAAACTTTCGATAAAAATACTTGTTTCCATAATTTCCATGTCTTTGGGAATGGTTGTGAACACATTCCAGCCTCCGATCCTGATGGTAGAATATATCGGTGTGGTGGCGACATGCAGGGCCAAGCGGTTCAGTGCTTTAGACCCAAGTTTGGATACCAGCCGAGGCTGACTTCAGAAAGCCTGTAAAATTTCGGGACAGTTTTGGTAGGAGCGTATATCTGCAGCTAATATCTGCATTTAATTGTATATATGTAGTCTGCATCAGACATAAATCCCACCAGGTATACCCCCTAACCAAAATTGTCAGCATTCTGAAGTTAGTCTCGATGGGGATCCACACCTGGGTCTATGGCGTCGATATTGCTAACTCAATTCGGTTTCCGAGTGTGAATCACTACACAGGCCGAGTCACTTGCACCCTTTATTTGGGGTGTGCAGTGGCTCGTTTAGTGTGATGCCAAACACTCAGATCTGGGCAACGTGTTACGATGGACCCAGGCATGGATCGCCAGAGGGACTAACTTCAGAAGCCTCGAAAATATGCGATACATTGATAATACAAATTTCTTCAACTAGTGCTTTTTTCACTGTGATAAACAAGCTCTGTTTAATGATTTTAATGGTTAAGTAGGGCCTGGTTACCAATGGCTGCATGGGATTGACCCGCTAAAGTGGACAATAATCGAGTGGTTAATCTTGACTTTATATGCGTAATCGTTTTATTGCTGCGACATGGCCTTAGATGCTGATGTGGCATTAAGCACCAATACATTAATACATTTTTGAGAATTTGACTTTGTCTGGCGATAAATCCACCTAGTCATTGTTTTTTTATTTTATTTTTTTATTTTTTTTATTCCATTTCTCTCGTATCTAGGGCTGTCACGATTTTTTAATTTAGGAATCGATTAATCGTCGCAAATAATCGACGATTAATCGTACCTAAATAACCCCCCCCCCCCCCCTACTCTCCCTCTCTTTGAAGTCGATAAAAATGAAGTTCAAGTCAGTTGACCTACCTCAAGGAAACAACGAAGACGATCCTTTTTAGGTGCATTCAAAGCTTTGATGTTCTAAACTTTTGAACTGTCAGTGTAATAATCAAGACCGGTCGGCAGTTGCGAACTTCGCAACTGCCGACCGGTCTTGATTATTACACCGACGGTTCAAAAGTTCAGAACATCTAAGTTTTGATGAATGTACCTGGAAGACTATTGCTTCCAACAGCTTCTTGGGGTTTAACATCGATGTTCTTAACTCTTTACCTTTAGAAACAATAGTTTTTTCATCAAAGTTTCCTTTAATTATTAAACGTCTAAAACGGGATACAATTTACCGATTATTCGAAACGAAAAATACTAATCGATTTCGCCGTGACCGATCAACAGTCGATTAATCGTGACGGCCCTACTCTTATCATCTGTTGTGAATCCTCCACGGGAACCTCGGGAAGTTGGACAGTGCTTGTTTACTGTTGTAAACAAGCGCCGTTCAACTGGTAACGTAGGACCCAGTCGCTAATGCTTTGGGTGGAAGTCCTCTGAAATAGGGAACTGACTGACCTTCACGTCATCTCCCTGTTGTGGTCACGATTAGCCATTGTGCAGAAGTATGTGACCTTAAACACCAATAAATAAATAAATAAACATATGTTGTGAATATTTCGTGTGCCATTATTTTTACTATCATGCTGAAGATAGATGCATGCATCATTTGTTTAACTCAGATGAATGTATATTTGGAAAAATGAAGTTTAACACGTCTAGTTTATAAACTTGACTTTGTGTTTATAAGTATAACGTTTCTATAAACATGTGACACATTTATAAACAAAACATGTTGCATGTTCAAACAGCCAAGTTAAACACCTAGGTGTTTATCCAAGTCAAACATGTTGCATGTTTAAAAGTTAAACATCTGGGTTATACAAGTTAAGCACCAGATTAACTATTAAACACTTGACGTGTTTAAACAAGTTAAACACATTTTTTAAGCAAACTTAAACACCTGAACGCGTTTAATAAGTGTAACAGTAATGTGCTTCATTTCGTGCTTAGAAGTTAAAAACCTGTTTTTACAGTATAGGCGCGCATGCCCAGGCTATATAGCTGGTTGGGAACACACTCAATGGTGATTTCAACTTTCTGGATCTTTGGGTTGTAGATGGCCTTCGTGTCCCGAGTGTAGTTACCTCCGGTAACCAGGTCCTCAAAGAGTAGCAGGATGCCCTTCACACTGCGGACGGGCACATTCAGGTTGAGGTTCCACGGGGTGTCTGATTTATGTGCCACGATCTTGAAGTAGCGCAAGACGCAGTCAACAGGATTGCAAGGTGGCCTGCGTACTGTTTATGGCTTCGGGCTATGTGAACATGTGGTAATCCTGGCTGATATCATCGATGGTATTCGACGCGTTGGGGTCGCCCGTTGCCTTTACCGCCCGGCTGTAGCCGTTGAACATGAACTCATACTCGACCCTGTCGCCCAGCTTGATCTGGTAGAAGGGCAAGTGGATCTCGAGGAGCTCAATGTCCAGAGGGATGTGGAATCGGTTGTTGAAAGCATATGCGATGGCCTTGTCTTCTGCGGCAGATGCATCGCCGACTCCAGGGGCAACTCTAAGCTTTGTGGCATTTCTATTAGCAGTGGCATCTATCTCTTGACACAGTGCATTTTTTCTCTCCTGTGCAGTTTTCCGAGGTCGTGGTAGCACTGGTAAACGTCGCTGTCGTCGATAGACATGACCTCTTTTCCAGAAATCTTAATTGTGGTCTATTTTCACCGCTGCCCGGACGGGGTTTTGAACTACGGTCCTGTTGGAATCGGTGGAGGTCGGGGAGATGGAGAAGGCCAAGCACGCCGACCCCGGTACTATCACGTCAGTGCCGCCGAGGTTGGGAAACTGGACCAAAAACTGATGCAACAGCCAGCAACTGCGTAGGCTCTAGTGTTAATAATAATAATAATAATAATAATAATAATAATTTTCAGCCCAAAATCCACAAAATGTGCTCTTTGGCATTACATACAAAAAAGGGAAATGATTTCTTATCTACATATTCGTGCAGATAGCTTTTTTGTAGAGATGCCTTTTCAAACCAGCTTTGAATGACTCAGTTTCCTGTGGTAGTCTCAGGTGACTCGGTAACAGGTTCCAGAGATTAGGGGCGGCGATCAAAAAGGCCCGGTCACCCGAGGATGCTAATTTTGAAACAGGTTGGACCAAAGTGTGCGAGTCCGAAGAACGGAGGTCTCTGGCAGGTGTGTAGTGTGTGACCACATCTGAGAGAAATGATGGTGCCAGGTCATTAATACATTTATATGTCAGAAGGATTATTTTATATTGAATTCTTTGTTGGACAGGAAGCCAGTGGAGGTCAGCTAGGATAGGTGTTATGTGGCATGACTTCCTATTTCGAGTTACACACCTAGCAGCACATTTTTGGATATGTTGAAGCTTATCCAGTGACGCCTTTTTGCATCGTATAGCCGTGAGTTGCAATAATCAAGACGACTAGTGACAAAAGCGTGGACTAATTGTTCAGCTCTGTGTTTGTCTATCAACATTCGCACCCTGCTGATATTTCTAAGATGGTAGAATGCAGCACGACACACCTGCTGGACGTGTTTGTCAGCTGCCAACGACTCATCGATGAAATACCCCAGGTTACGAACGGTAGCCGATGGTATAATGCTATTTCCTTCTATTGATAACGGAAGTTTTGAAAGTTTGCCTAATTGGTGAGGTAAGCCATTGTAAATAACCCCCGTTTTGTTGGCATTTAACTTTAACAAGTTATTAGTCATCCAGTCGTTGATGTCCGCCACACATTCCTCTAGTCGATGACATGCAAACGCTTCATTATCCGGTTTAAAATGGATGTATAGCTGGGTGTCATAGGCATAAAAGTGAAATTGTAGGCCATGGCTGCGGATGATATCACCCAGGAGAAGAACATAAATCACATACAATAAAGGGCCCAGAACGGACCCTTGGGGAACACCATACTGAAGATTGAACTCGGTGGAGGTTGACTCGTTAATGAGTATACTTTGGGTCCGGCCTGTTAGGTAGGAAGAGAACCACTGTAGAGCTCTATCCGAAATTCCTGTTCTGTGTTCTAACCTGTCTATGAGCATATTGTGGTCGACGGTGTCGAAGGCAGCACTCAGGTCGAGTAATACTAAGCAGGAGACAAGATGTTTATCCATCGACATTAGAATTTCGTTCTGCACTCTGAGTAAGGCAATCTCTGTGCTGCACTTAGGTTTATAGGGGGACTGGAAAACCTCTAAAAGTTCATACTGGGAAAGATGAGAATTCAGTTGAAGAGCAACCGCGCGTTCCACAACCTTAGATAAAAACGAAAGGTTGGAGACAGGGCGGTAATTCTTCAAAATTTCCAGGTCGAGCCCGGGTTTTTTAAGTATTGCCGCGGTTGTATTGCCGCGGAAGACAACACCCGCTTGATAACTGACATGCCTATTGAAAATAAAGGCCTCTTCATCCACCATTCCGACTGTCCTCTTGTTTGTCTGCAAACAAGCCTACAATGTACATAACATTAACTGACGTCCAAAACATGGACCTGCCCAAGTCTTTGTGTTGAGAACTTGAGTGTGCTCTCGCCGAAGTGACATATTACCCTCGCTGGTTTAATATTAGCGCTGCATTCGGCAATAATGTAATCTGTGTGAGCAGTATGGAAGAAGAGGTAGTAATAACCGATGGTTGCTATAATGTTTGCGAGCTGAACGAGGAAGTATTTCAGAAAGTCGAAGCTGAACTGGACCTTCATAGACCTTCCGGTCGTCTCAGAATCAAGTCAATCAACCCAGTTTCTCAAATTAAAAGCGCTGGGGGCTACTTTGGGATTTTTTAACGGTATAATCCGAGAAAACACAATGCGCGTGACAGATGAACTACCGAGGCTTGCAATCTATCGAAAGATCTGCGTCCATCTTTCGGAAATGAGTACGACTGACAATATTCTCAACGAGCAACCCAGCACATTACCGAGAAGTGTGCCTGTGGCCAACGAAAAATGTGAAAGTGGCCGGACAGAGACATTCCCATACCTGCAATATAAAAAAACCCAACTTATATCCGGCCCCATTAACCAACTCTCGTTTAGAGTGTTGGACACAAAAGGCGATGATATTAAACTAGAATATATCTCAGTGACGCCGCACGTTCGTAGACAGCGGAGCACCAGGTACATATAGTTTGAAGTCATGTAAGGCCGTTCAGCGAGCCAAACTCGGGGATACTTTGGGGTTTGGGGACCCAGGGGTGGAAGACAAACTATACGCATTCCGTTTCGCAGGTGGGTGGTACCCGAGAAAGGTGGTCTCGGAGTACACTGCCGAGGCTGGGACGCTAGCCAATCTCGGGGACACTTCGGGTTTTTGGGACCCAGGGGTGGAAGACGAGCTATACGCATTCCGGATCGTTGGCGGAAGATACCCGAGACAGGAGATCACACAGGACGCTTTTGCGGGTTCCCCAACCAAACTTACTGAGCTGAGTAATCTTGATCTGCCTGGTACGCCCAATGGAAGCACTACTAACTCCTATCGATTGGCGAGAATAAGGGGGTTCCATATAGGGACCATGTCGCAAGTACTGGCGGGTGGGAACATAGTTTCAAGGTAGTCCAACCCTACATCATGCTCGGCAAGTCACAGGTTCCGCAAGCAGCTCGGGAACTCCGCAAACGCCATAGCAACCCTTGTTCCGTTTGGAAAGAAGCTTGTCTTCATTCAGGAAACTTTTGCGGGGTATGTGTTGGGAACAGTCTGCTAAGCTATTATCTGAGTTTGATCACATAGACAATGGTGCCGCCTCCATCATAATAGCTCAGGTAATCCTTGGGCTCCCACCTCGTGACTTCGTCCCCATGCTACAAGGTATTAGCCTAAAATGGGGTCACATGCATGCAATCAAATAGACTGTAGTTATTATATCCCCCAGATTATCATAACACTGAATGGTGTGGAACACAAAATAACAGATACTAAGTTCCCAGCTAACGCGATTAAAACTATTCATCTTGGGCCGACAAGGTTCAAGCGTTTACGTTTTTGAAGACTATTTAAAGACGCTCCAGTATGAACTATAACGCAGTTGCATAACGACAATGGGTCTATATTCAGAACTTGGTTGCGATTTTCGTATTCAGGAGATTGGAGATATAAAAGCCCGCCTAACGGAAGAACGTGACCACAGACGCTCCCTCAGCAAGAAATGTGAACTGGGAGTTAATATAACAGATGGTATCGTAACGTCTCTAACCACAATCAGCGTGGGCCTTGGGGTAGGCGGGATTGGACTGTTAACTCCGATTGTAGCAACACCACTACCGACAGTTAAAACTAGAAGTTCTGTCATGAAATGCGCACAAATAGCACGTCGATCTGCGCGTTAATCTACGCGTCATGACCATAGTAAGGCTATCAACCTCTGTATATATGCCCCGTGCACAAGCAATGTAACCCGGAGGTCCATTGGCAGCAACATTGCCTGTGTTTGCTCTAAGTAACCAGGAGAACATGTCATGCTTTGGATGCCATTCGATATGGCAATTGAGCGCAATTCCTACGCGCAATTAAGCCTAGATAAGCGCACAGTTCGTGACAGGACTTCTAGTTTTAACTGAAAAAGGGTTGGAAGCCGCCGCTGTCGTATGTGGGTTAATAAGTATATGTGAAAAGTTCATCAGCCGCCGGCTCACAAGGAAGGCGAAAAAGCACAATACCATCAGCGCGTTGGTTGATGACTCCCCACCATAACTCTATTCAAGAGCGCTGACAGACGGTAAACTCACTCAGGATAAATTCCAACTCGTTCTGACGGAAGAAATGAAATTCAATAAGTTGAGTGACGAAATACATCGGGTTTCACGCGCAGAGATCTCGACTGATCCAAAAAACGAACTGTTGCTCATGATACTCCATGAACTCGCTAGGGTCACGGGGAGGCGGTCACTTGTGGCCAGCAACACAGCTGTTGCTCCGAGTGCACCGCCAGAACAGCACTGAGAATTTCTTTCTATTGTGTCTGTTGGAACAATTGTCAGGAAGACCCGCCTCAGTACACCCCTTAACCATGTTTGTTTCAAACTTACTGAAAATAGCAAGAGCCTACGAGTGTCGGTTCGCTTTCAGCGCACTCACACTGCTACATGTCGCTACTCCATGAAATCACAACACCCTTACTGTTGGCGGTCATCTCATTTTTGAGGTAGTAGACCCCCTCCCCTAATATACTATTAAAAAAGTAGGGGGTATTTGATAAAAGTGAGATATATGAAGAAATTTATTTATATTTTCATCAAAAAGACAGTTGAGACATTGTACTGTAATATCCTGTGATTGATTTCAGCGATAACTGAGTGCCTGACCAGCACACATTCCACGAACTGAGCTGTAGAAGACATGGACGGTCAGTCAGAGAATTTACCACATTCAGTCCAAGACCACAATACCTTGTGAATCCTCCTCGGTTCGCGAGACTAGCGCGGATCTGACGTGGCGTACTCCGCATCAAACGTCCAATATCAGCTTGTCTGATGTTATTCCATTCTTCCTGCAGCGCAGCGGCGTGTTCCTGGACATTGGAAGGGGGCTGTTGGCGTTGTCGTAGGCGCCTGTCAAGCATATCCCAGACATGCTCGATTTGTGAAAGGTCTGGACTTAGTGCTGTCCAAGGCAGTGCAGTGATGTCCAACCACTGGAGAAACTCGGTAGCGACACGGGTCCCGTGTGCTCTTGCATTGTCATCTTGGAAAATAAATCGACGGCCGTGACATCGCGCAAATGGCACCACATGAGCTGCTAACATGTTGTCACGGTAGTACTGTCCTGTGACACACCCTTGGATGACGTAATGCTGTTCTGCTTGTCATGGTTATGCCTACCCACACCATAGCCGATCCACCACCAAAACGATTGTATTGCCTAACAGTTACGTCATGGTATCGTTCGTTTCGCCGCAACCGCCACCACTCTCTATTTCTCCTGTCGTGGAAGTCGAGAGTTAACCTCGATTCATCGGAAAGCATGACGTTGCTCCTCCGACGATTGTCCCAGGGCTCTCGTGCTCCACACAAATTACGTCAAGCGTGGGATTATTCGAGATCGTCGAGCGTACAAATTCCAGCTGTGTAGGCAATTTCTGTTAGTCTGACCACTGACTCGCCTAACTCTCGCTTGGTGCCATATGAGGCACTTTGATGGCGGTTAAGTATTGCTTTGGTTCGGTTGAAACGACCCTAGTTAGCAGTTGTCGCCCTTGGACGACCTGACCGACGTCTGTCATCAACATTGCCTGTCTGGCTGTACCGTGACCAGAGCCTGCTAATCGCCGAATGAGTAATGTTGAGTATTTGAGCCACTGCAGTCTGTCTCTTGCAGCTTCCAACATGCCAACGGCACGTAAACGTTCGCCACGTATCGGTCTTCGCATACCTCAAAAGTTACGTTTCGACCAGGAACTATTGATGAACAAGATTATACCAAGAAAATAACGATGAGACCCCCGAAAAAGCCCGTCCAGTACAAAGGGAAATTTCAAAACGTACTCTACAGACATTAACGCGGCGCTCGTGCGAAAAACAGGCACGAAGTTTTCGTGGGCCGGTGACATTCATGATCCACACTAAACTTGGTAACATATTGATGTGTCCAATCACGGGTATCCAACACTATTTTCCGAAAATATCAACATCAGTTTGGAAAACCCCAAATTTGTTTTAATAGTATATATACTACGGATTTGCCTTCTTATGTTGACGCTGTTGTGGAGTATACACTGCAAAAAAAATATAGGTTCTCTTTAGAACCAAAACTGGTTCTAATCTTATCCCTGAGATGGAACCAGTTCTGTTTAAACAGTAATTATTTCAAATCAAATAAATTTACCAAGATTAGCATACAATTTTAACAGAATATTACATGAACTGAAGTGAATTCAGCAGTAAACTTGGAGCTTATTCAACGCAGTCGCCTAACATTTTGAAACAAAGGAGATATGAACAGTTGGCATATCGAACCAGTTTTGGTTCTGAAGAGAACCAAAACTGGTTCGATATGCCAACTCTTCATATCTCCTTTGCTTAATAATGATTTGAAACAACCTCGTATAAGCTCTAAACTTACGGCTGAAACCCCCTCAATTTCTGTTTAATTCTGTTAATATTTAATATTAATCTTTATAAATTTATTTGATTTGAAACAAATACTGTTTAAACAGAACTGGTTCCATCTCAGGGACAAGATTAGAACCAGTTTTGGTTCTAAAGAGAACCTATATTTTTTTGCAGTGTATGTGCGCTCACTTTTCGTGGAATTTGCGCGAGGACTATCGTTGATGTTCAATTGCTTTCGGAATGAACAAATTTTATTTCATGCTTCACTTATAAATGTTCAACTGAGTAAGTATTTAATTCACCTTAAAACATAACGACATAAAACTTAGTGGATCTTCCACATAATGATATCTAGTAAAATAACATACAGTTAAAACTAGAAGCCATGTCACGAAATGCGCGCTTATCTATGCTTAATTGCGCGTAGGAATTGCGCGCAGTTGCCATATCAAATGGCATCCAAAGCATGGCAGGTTCTCCTGGTTACTCATAGCAAACACAGGCAATGTTTCGGCCAATGGACCTCCGGGTTACCCGGAGGTCCATTGGCTGAAACATTGCCTGTGCACAGTCGATATGTACATAATTTGTTAGCCTTACTATGGTTATAACGCGTAGATTAACGCGCAAAATAACCTGCTATTTGTGCGCATTTCGTGACAGGACTTCTAGTTTTAACTGTATAACGCAACCAAATATTGAACAACTAAATATTTTCGGTATTGTAAATTAAATAGGACGGAATATTTCAGTTGGTCGGAAAAGCGTATAGTTGAGGTCAACCTCTCTGACCAACTGAAACATTCCATTCTATTGAATCTTAAAACGCGACGGACTAATTAAAGGCTAGACTGGGTCCAAGTAAAGTAATAAAAACGTCAGATGAATTTAAGAGTTTGCCTGGTAACTTGAAATCCTGTGTCAGACGATTAACGAAAGCTTTTGCAGTAAAGGCGATCAGACTACCCGTCATATGTTCGTTCTGTCCACATCGAAAATATTGCTTTATTGGTTGACTATAAATCGTGGTGGGATATCATGTTTATTACATTCAACACCAGTGGATGTTTATATTAGTCGTGTTGTCTGGTAGAAAGCTATGTGGTGGACAACCGCGACAACATGACAAACATCCATTTTTATTCTTTGCACCTTTTCGGGTTTGGGTTGTGTTTTTACGAAATTAGACAACTGATTTGGGGCAAGAACACCTATTTTCCCAGCTGCCATCTCTATCCTCCAAGATATAAATTGAAACTAGACTTAATAATTCTGGTGAATCGTAGGCTTTTCCAGATGTGATTCCATATTCTTCGTGTCCCCAGAGTATCTGAAGGATTATTTTTAACTGTATCACTAAAGTACCTTTAATGATGTCCTGAGAGAGGTGGGTAAATGCGTTTCAAATGATTCAGTTTGATGAAAGAAAGTCTTGCTTAAAATCATTATTATTGTGGAGAGGTTTAATACCAAGATCAGTGTTCGAGAAGTCTACGTCCGACAAAGGGAGTTATGTTTGTTTTCAGTATACCCATTGAGTGCAGTGGCTATTTGAAAACAGCACATTATATCTCAAATTTATCTAAAATTTGATGCTTGGCAAATTGTTGAGGGTTAATGAACGCTTACCAGATTAATTCTTCACACGAGTCAATTTTTTCTTGGAAATCTGCAAGAAGCACTTGAAGAAATCCTCAGAGAATGTCTCCTTAACTCTTTACCCAACGCAGACAATATGAAACTTTATTATTTTAAATGTACATTTTTTAAATTTTTCAAAAAAATTCAACAAAACCATATCATGTGACCCCTTGTTGGAACGAGCTCGTTCCAACGAGGGGTCACATGATATGGTTTTCTTTAAATTTTTTGAAAAAATAATATTTTTTCAACTGCAGAATTTGCTTATAATGCTGGCGGATGCGGGCGATTCGTTGGGTAAAGGATTAATCTCTCAAAACAGGGGGATGGCTTGTTTTTTTGAATGCCCATATTACTCACAAAAATTATCCACCATAAATTCTGGGTCCGATAAAAGAGGCTATGTTCATCTGTGACAAACGCATTGGGTGCTGTTGTTGTCCTGAAACAACCCATTTTATCACAAGTTTGACGTTTAGCAAGTCGTGTAAGGTTAATAAACGCTTACACCAATACCTGGAATGGCAATTGTTCTTTAAAATCTGCAAGATGTGCATAGAGAAATCCCCAGAAGACATGCTCTTTTAAGTTTTTATGGGTGTATGTTTTCAGCCAGCCCGAAATGGGTTAACGCGTGGATTTTTGAATACCCTTATTACTTATAAACTGATCTTCAGTGAATTCCACTTCCAATAAAGGGAGTTATGTCTATCTCTCGTGTAACCTGTGGGTTCCTGAAAACAGCCCACTTTATCAGAATTTCGATGTTTGGTAGCCAGCGGAGGCTTAACAAACGCTGAGCCCCATATCTCTTACATGTCAACTGTAGTGTCGCAGACAGGTCTAACAGTGATGAATTTTTAAAAAAATCTACAAGAGTTTTGTAAAAGTGACGATAAACCACAATCTTGGCAGTTTTTGGCCAATTTTGTAAAAGGAATGTCGAAATCGAAAATTCCGCTTGGGTACAATTGTAGATTTGGGGCCACCCTATGCATGTGCAAAATTCTGTGAAAATCGAATGGAAATGGCTTCAGAATCGTCCGGACAAATTGTGTTGAGACAAAAGAAAATCCATAGAAAACCAAATGACTTTTCCAGAAGGAAAGGCCAAACAATGAAACAAACAATAAATTTATTTCTACTAGAGGTAGATGGCATAGCCCTACTCGATATTATAAATTATTGTGATTAATTGTAAGGTAACATGGCCTAAGGTTTGCTGTTCGGAGTTTATGTTTAACGGGGAATATACGCTTCAGACCGCAAACCCCACAATAACACATGTTCCAATAAATCCCTACACATAGCCAAAACTTCATATCCTGAAATTAACAAGGCAACTTTTAACGATAGCTGTCCCTTTCCGATGTCAGACACAACACACAAGTTAGATAGATAGATAATTTTATTTAGCCGTATACAAACTCATACATCACATTGCATTAATTGTATAAAAATGTCAACGAGTTAAGATAAAATGTGTACAGGAGGGAGATGACATAGTTAGATTGGCTATCTATCTGTCATCAATAGGAGAAACAATGTTCTAAAACACCAGATACAGACTGTTGGTAACCTAGATGCAGAGGAGAAATTGTAGAATAGGGCAACAGTTTTGGGTTAAAGTTGGCCAAGGTGACCTACACAAGGGTAACTTATCCTCCCAGCCGTGACCAGCCTAATACAGATTGAATGACTTTATTAAATCTAGGGCTTGACATGAATGCGTTGTCGGAGAACCATCAAAACAACGTGGGGCGATTATTATGCATTTTTGTACATATTGCTAGTTCTACAATTACAGTGAGCTTATATCTCCACTTATTGTCTTGGTTTCATATAACTGTCCAGCAGGAAAGCATAAGAGGGACGAGATGTTTACACAAACCTTTTCAAGAAATATGCCCAGTTATTATGTTACGTGGGATAATGCAGGGTTTACAGTACAAACAGTTCCCAAAGAAAATACAGGTGTTAAGCCAAGTATATGTAACAATCGGGACAGTAGAGGTTATTGCACTCGACGTTTTCAGAAAATGAGGACAAGAATTTAGGTATTCATTTTTTTAACACATCTTCTATCACTTGTATCGCGTAATTCCTTCTCCAAATCGTTCCACATTTTTTAGAAACGAGTAAGGAAAATTGTCCAACAATTTCGCCATTGTCCTGTTCATCTGAAAAATGGCTTTGCTGTTTGGTATTCCTATTTGTGTGTTTATCCATTTTTTGACAAAGTCATCGAAAGAATATGGCAATTTTTCTTTTCGCCAATAAGATATGGAAAGTATAGAATGGAGTTTATATAAGCTATTTACTTTTAGGATTTTATTCTTTATAAATAGTAGGTCGGTATGAGAATTATATTTGTTATTGTTTATTTTGTGTGGGGATCGCTTCTGTAACAGAAGTTCAGTAATTATGTTTGAATGACCTCAGATTCAGATTCCATACACTGGGTGGCTGTGTATCCAAGCGAAGTGAGTGTTTCTATGGCTTCGCGTGGAAGTATATGCTTTACTCTGTTTAATGCGTAATTTGACAGGGCAACTTTGGAATATATCTTGAAAATTTGAGATTTTTATGTTCAGTTATCGGCAATGATTGTGCCTGAAAGTTCAAGTGAATTTTCTTTTTCGTTTGAGTTTATTCAGTTTACTCTATGATTGTTTATAAATATTTCTTGATTCTTAATATTTTTTTTCTTAGAAGTAGAGTTGATTAGGATATATTTTGTTTTTAATTGCATTTAAAACTAGAAGGTTTGCCGAGCACCATACAAAATGTGCTTTAGTTCCATATTCATATCCATGACTAGCGTGTTCGAACCGGGTACAGAGCAACGTACAGTGGTGTCATTAGCAAATGATAAGAAGAGAACTGCGGTAGAAGAGGAAATGCCATTTATGTATAGAAGGAATAATATAGGGCTTAGTGCTGAGCCTTTGGGTAAACCACACGTTATCGCAATTAAATTGGATTCTGCTCTCTGTATATGATTTATTACACGCCTCTTCTACTATCAAATTCCCATCTACAGCAACACTAAACCATGCGGAAAATGAAAATCTGTTCCGCACATATGTCCGGAACAGAACTCGTTGACAGACTATTTTTAAACAGAAGCGAAATGTCACTGGAATTTTCTACAAATCGTGCACCGCAGTTACAGTTCGAATCTCTGGCTATAGCCAAAAATCATCCCCTGAGTTCCAATGTGTTCTATGTGCCTTCTGGCACATAGAACACATTGGAACTCAGGGGACGATATAGTAACACAGGCTCCCCTCGCAAATTTGGTTGGTGATAAAATAAAAGTTTTTGTTTGATAGTTGTCAAATCAATTGCTGAGTGTGCTTCTAATAATTGTTTTTACAGATGTGAAGGTATGTAATAAACACAGAACGACACGCGTGTGTGAATGGCTTGATCGATATGGCGCTTGTGCCATCGCGGAAGGATAAAACCCGAGGTCTGCGGCCATATCCATAACCCATTCACACACGCGTGTCGTTCTGTGTTTGTACTGCATGCTATTAGATAAATAACAGTTGTACAATTCCTCACTTATGCACCCAATTCCATACCATTCTAACTTCTTTAGGGTGCAGTGATTTATTGTGCCAAATGCTTTTGATAAGTCAAGAAATATTGCCAATGTGTTTTCTTTACCTCGCCTTTTGTTTTCTTCTGTATCCGATTTCAAGAAGTGGAGAATGGTATAAACAGCAAAATGATCTTTTCTAAATGCATATTGATGAGGATATAAAATTTTAAAGTTGTTTTAGAAACTGATTAATCGGATAGACAAAACACTTTGTCTACTATTGTGAGGATGTGGAATCGTGCTTATTGGTCTAGAGTTTGTGAATATGTATGCGTTTCCGGATTTAAAAATTGGAATCAAGTTGGCAATTTTTGTTTTGCAAGAAACGAATCCACGAGCAAAGGAATTATTTATGTGTGTGCATGGGGAAGCACAATTTGATTCACTGTGAGTTTTAGAAAACTGTTAGTAATATCGTCACAGTCTTTACTTGATTTGGATTCCATTAACTCAACTACTTGTATAATTTCGCGTGGCGTCGTTGAGTTTGGGTAAGACTTGTTCTGAAAATGTTTGTTCATTGTTGTAGTGGGAAAAAGATTTGCTGTGAATTTGTATCTTTTCACATGTAAGCTTTTCTATACTCGCGAAAAAGATATTGAATTCAGTAGCAATTTCGTGAGGGTTATTTGATTCACGCTCGTGCAGGGTAAAACATGAAGGGAGCTTTGCTATGCATTTTGCTCTGTTTATACTCTCTCTTAACACTTGCCATGCTTTCTGCATATCATGTTGGTTTGCGTTTAATATATTTTTGTAGAAAATCGACTTTCTTTTCTTTTTGACTCCTTCGAATATTCTACAATAATTTTGTGGGTGGGGGGGATATTTTGGTTGTTGGGAACATTTCGTTTTGTAAGATAGAATGTATTCTTATTACATGATGAGGTTATGAGCTCCTTTGTAATACATGCTTCGCGTTTCATAAATTTGTGACTTGGACGAACCTATTTCATCGGGTATTTTTCACTGAAGCCTTCGAATGAATATCTGCAAATGCATTTTAGGCCATTACAGTGAAGAAGTTGCAATATAGAAGTCGCTGGGGGTATGAAATAGCTTCGTGATGTATAATTCTTTTAAATGCTGATGCAGAATCAGACTGTGCCTCACGATTGGTTTAAATGTGAAATTTACCAAAAATGGTCGGAAACATATGTTATGATAATACCAGATAAAGAAGTAGATGTGGTATTATTTCGATAAATATGGTCGATAAGTATTGGTGAATGGTTGGTTAAGCTCGTGTGATTGGCAGTGAGTGGTACAAAACCTCGACTTACATTAGGTCTGCGAATAGAACGTTTTTTTGTGGAAGCCAAATTTCTAAAGATCTATATATTTAAATCGCCCATAATATAGGACTATTTATTTTCCTGAATACGTTTATCGATTATTTCATTAAGTTTGGGCTGAAAACGGTCCATATGCGCTTTTGATGGAGTATACGATCTGTATGATAAAGATTACTCTTCTTTATTACTTTCGAAAGTGTGATTTACTGGGATTTCCGGGTTTGATTATAAACGATAACTTCACAAGCGAATTATGCAATCAACAATTGGGCCATGTATCCGTGCGCGCAAGCGGAGACGCTTTTCCGTGGATGTAATGGGGACGTCATTGTTTTTTGTTTTTTTAACCCTTTACCTAACATGAAAAGCAGGCGACACTTGCAAAAAACGAAGCTCGTTCCAATAAGGGGTCATAACTAATGTTTTAGAGACAAAAATGAAACAATAATGAAAATTAATTGGCGATTTTTGAGAATAGCGCTGGACGTTACGTTAGGTAAAGGGTTAAATAATATAATTATCGTTAATAATTCGCGCTCTCGTGATTGTACAACGTCCCTCACCTCTCATGAATTATTTCACCTAACCAGTCCAGTCAAGCGATTACTCTCTATAGATTTATTCGAATTTATCTCAACAAAAATAGATTCGATGACGTAAGGGATAAAAACAGACAGGTCATAACGAACTTTGAAGTCAGAGCCTTCTGTGATAACGAATGCTATTCCACCTCGACCATCGTCATCGATAGGGCGATTTTTGTTTATGAGTAACTGATATCCATCTATGGTATATGACATGTTCGATGGGATGTGGGATATTTCAGTTAACCCTATTATTTCAAACGTTTTGTTTGATACTTCGAGATTAAATAGAAGATCCTTCAAAGAACCACACTGAGCAATTGGTTCTTGTTTTTATTTGAAGAACGACAGCTTTCTCTAGTGTGGTAACTACATTTGCCAGCTAGATATGTAAAGGTGTAATCTACTTAATCCCGTGTGGTGTATAATTTATCAGAGTGATGAAGTCATACTTTGTATCGGTCTGATTCTCGCCTAAACGTGTGCTTCCTCACTGGTATTGTTTATGTTTACTAAACAGTCACCAAGTCCAACAATTTCATATCTCTACAGTATGGGAAAAAGAGTTATATTTTTCCTCAAACAATTATTTTTACCTAAAAACAAGAGTCATCTCAATTGGTGATGACATTCTGTTATTGATGAGATACAGTCTGTATCAGCGAAAAGACAGTAAATGAAATAGCACTGCCAGAAAACAATGGAAATATATACAATGCGGTGGCTCAGGTGTGTTATTATATTTCAATACAGTATACAATTTTTGTGGATGAAGAGTACTAAATATTCAGAAGAGTATTGTACCGAGGTTGGCCAACAGTTTGACTCAGAATGTTTGGATGGGTTTTGCTGGATTCTCCAGAGTCTCCCGAAAAATTCTATACTCGCAGGAGATTAAGTATACGAAAGTGTGATTGTAAGTGTGTGGGTACAGTAAAGTCCCCGTGGACAGGTCGTAAGACACGCGTGGGCAGTGATGACCGTGCATACGTTTACCAGGTAATAAAAATCGTCATCGGCAAAACATTAATTAATGAAGCACCAGGTTGTGCCTGGTGCTTCATTAATTACATTTTTGATGATTATTTCTATAATAAGTGTTTGGAATCTAATATTATTGTGTCCGTGAAGATATTGCCCACCGGTGAAAATTGACCAGTGCACGGCGGCCGTACTTCAGATAACATGCTGTGCTGCGTTAGAGCCTCTGGTGAGGATGGAGGGGTGTGTTGTTTGTATGTGGGTGATCGTATCCCCCCCCCTCCCACTGCATGTGTAGCATACGTGTGAGAGACAGATGTACCCCCCTCCACCCACGTGGCGTTATACATTTATAATTATGAAGTTATGCATATCTTATCAGAGTCTTGCTACCAACTAATTCATATTGACGTCATCGGAATGCAGTGTGATCAAAGTTTAATGCTCTAAAACTCTTCTACCCTCAAGCTGCCACCGATCCTAATCGATTTCGTGGTACATACCTTTGGTATATACATAACTTGTGCATGCTCTTTCCGATGGTGTCATTAGTTTCTCAAAACAACGAATACAAAATGAGTTGATTGAATCAGCACGCGACTCCCGATTACCTCTGGCTAACGTAATCGCTGCGTGGTGGGGGGGGGGGGGGGGAGAAAATCATCCTCGATGAGTCTGAAGGTGGGAATGGGGAAATCTCACCCTCTGGGCAAGATATTTATATATCTTGCCCCTCGAGTAAGATTTCTCCATCCCACCTCCCGACTCATCGGGGGTAATAATCTGCAGGTCTGCGTCTGAAGGCAGATATTCCAGTGTATGAGTGCGCACGGGTGTGGTGATCATAATGTGAATAACCTCAGCAGTGGTTTTGCTCTTGACAAGAACGTAAAGTAGGCGAAACAATAATATCAAAATATCCTATTTATATATTACCGAATACTTAAGGTCTTAGATCGTCACATGTACGTTATTTACTACCCAGTTATCACGCTGTCGGGTGCAAATTTAGCAAGTTGCACCAAATATTTTGATTTATCACCACAAATCTTCGCTTGCTAAACGTTTAGCTCCAAACAAATTCTTTCACTTGTACGGGGAATCCAAGGAGGCAGTGAAGATCGCGATCGATGACTTCTTTAATCAATAAGGTGTTAGAAATTGTGTTTGGACAAACTGTCAACGTTAATTGTCAGTGAGTGGTAATATGGCATTGTTGTTTTTTTCTTTAATAAACCATTATAGGTTATCAATTTTACAGAAGACAGCATTTATTTATTTATTTATTGATGTTTAAGGTCACATATTTATGCACAATGGCTAATCATGACCGTGACAGTTTTACGGGTGGAGGAAGCCGGAGAACCCGGAGAGGACCACCGAGCAACGACGAGCAGCTGCCAGCTCCCCAACATCGTAACTCCGCACTGCGGCACAGGCAGGGTTAGATTGGTAGAAGACATGCGTACCATCGACGTGCAGTACGCCTTAGTACACGGCGTCATCGTGCCCCTACGTGGGCAATGGAGATGAAGTGTCTTGCCCAAGGACACAACGCGGTTGCCGCAGGTGGGATTCGAACCGAGGACCTCACGGCTTGCAGCCTGCACCTCTACCTACTGAGCCACCGCGCTCCCGAAGACAGCATTTAAATAGATAAATAGTTCATACCGACGGTCCGAAATATTTATCTAATAAAATACTGCCCTTTGTAAAGACTCACGATACTTTATGCCTGGTGGACTAGCATTAACTACTCAATTAATTTGTTAACATATAATAACAGATACAACAGCAGAAAAACGTACCGATAACAAACAGCCTGATCATTAGTTGAATCAGTGGTATACAGATTAACTAAGGTGAACGTCATTTCGCTTACCGACGATTTCACCAGAACTCTCGAGTTCCGCCAGATTTGTCTGTGACCAATTGTCCATTCACTCTTGAAATAATTTCCAATTCATTTTTTAACCCTTTACCTAACATGAAAAGAAAGCAGACGACACTTGCAAAAATAATTCTTGAATAACTAATTTTTTTCATTTTTTGTCTCAAAAACATAGGTTATGACCCCTCGTTGGAACGAGCTCGTTCCAACGAGGGGTCATAACCTATGTTTTTGAGACAAAAAATGAAAAAAAATAATGAAAATTAATTGGCTATTTTTGAGAATAGCGCTGGCCGGTTTTGACCGTTACGTTAGGTAAAGGGTTAAACATTAGTCAATTTATTTGGATTTGGTACAACCCCGCCCTTTCTATTAGCGTTTTGACACCAAAACACTTTCTTTGGCAAGAGAATATTCAGAATTGTTAAAAACGTGACACCAAACAGTTCTGGGCCACAGTGAACACATTAAATGCATTTAAACGGCGACAGATGACATACATGTTGCAGTGTTTCTGCAGCCTTGTTGGCTGCCTACAACGACGTGCGACCGTTGTCCAGATAAATGCAGCATACCAATGTGTTGTTAAGGAAGAACGCAGATGGCGAGGGGAATCTATTTTCAAAGCACTTTATCGTTGTAAAATACTAAACTCTTTACCCAACACACAGGACAGAAAGATTTATTAATTATCGGTTTTTAAACTTTTTGAAAAACATTCAACAAAACCATGTCATGTAATCTCATTCCACTGAGGTGTCACATGACATGGTTTTGTTGAAATAGTCTGAAAAGTATGTTTTTTAACTGCTTAATTTGTAAATTACGCAGGTGAATGTGGACGATTCGTAAGATTGTACAGGAAGTTAACAATGACACATTTCCAAGATAAATGCAGTCCATCGACTGAGGTCTCAAAGAAGAAAACGCATGGACTTTGTGGTTGTATATAGACTTAAGAGCTAATACAATGACACTGAAAAATAAATAACAGAATACTGATAAGTCAATAACGGTTTATGCTGTTGAACAGTGGAGGTAACTTTAATACGGCTTGAAGACAATCACTTGCAATATTGTTTTTCTTGAATTATTAAGATGTGTTTTCTCTCAAAACATGACAATTGAACTAGTCCGAAGAGTTAGTCTCAACAGGCTTTATAAACAGTGCATTGTGGGAAGGTATGAGAATAATAATAATATACAGTTAAAACTAGAAGTCCTGTCACGAAATGTGTGCTTATCTAGGCTTAATTGCGCGTAGGAATTGCGCGCAACTGCCATATCGAATGACATCCAAAGCATGGCAGGTTCTCCTGGTTCCTCATAGCAAACACAGGCAATGTTTCTGCCAATGGACCTCCGGGTTCCCCGGAGGTCCATTGGCTGAAACATTGCTTGTGCACAGGCCGCATGCACACAATTTGATAGCCTTACTATGGTCATAATGCGTATATTAACGCGCATATCAACGTGCTATATGTGCGCATTTCAGGACAGAACTTTTAGTTGTAACTGTAGTTGTCCATAATTGAAAGTTAGATTAATTAAATGGATAAAGGTCGTAATGTACTTGCCAGATGTGTGTTTTTCTTTCAACACGAATACCTATTTACGGAAGACCCATTTCAACCATATCCTCAATTTTATTAAGGAATTCTGCTTTATTTTCGAGGGCTTCCAAAAATGTTGATATTTCAAGCTCATTTTTATCTTCCTTAGAACTTTGTTGTTCGTGATGACTCTTTGCTTTGTGCCTCCTCATAACACCAAGAGGACCGAGAGTGTAAACGGTAAGTAATCCACACAGGGCAGTTTGTTTGTATAGACGTTCTAGTGTGTTGAACGAATATTCTGGTAAATCTATGTTAAGCAACTTCAAGCATTTGATAAAATTGTCGTGATATATAACTAAAAGCTCCTGTAATTTGCTTTTCCTCATTTCTCTGGTCGTGCTGGTGAAGAAAAAATAAGAAAGGTCAGTTGTTGGGAGTGCGTAACGACAAGCCTGGTAATCAATGAGTTTCACGTCTACGGGTGATTCAGTGCCGTCCACTTTCTCATATCTAAAGAGCATGTTCCTACTCCAACAATCTCCGTGACACAATACCGCGTATGGTTCTATTGGCTGTATCTGTTTTGTCACCAAATCCTCCAAGTTTTTACTTCTCAGTGTTTCAACAGCAGCAAAGATTTTTTCATCAGAAGTGGATGATTCAACTAGGTTTAGAGAAAAATTAAAACTTTGAGTGAATATTTCAGGGAACGGACGATTCCATAAATTCTCTTCTAACACGGATTTAAATTTAAGCAAATTCCTCGGATTTCCTTTCTTCATTGCAAAGCCCAAAGCATGAAATTTAGCAAGCTCTTTCATTACTAACTTGCAATGGTCGTAATTCAGTAAAATATCTGACGTTCTATAACCTTCCGGTCTGAGATCCTCCAGAACGATCACTCCACCAGTTTCGTCCACAGTGCTATAAAGATGCAATGGAACGGATGGTCCAAATTGATGTAATCCACGTTCTAATTGAAGTTCTCTCATGGCTGGTATTATGTCGCAGTAAAAACTTGATTCTTTTAAGAATAAACGTCTTTGGTTATCGGCTTTTTCCTTGAATATTTCGTTTGCTGTCGGAATTTTCAAAATTAGTCGTTTGGTTATTTCCTCTCCTGCCCTCTGGATATTCGCTACAACAGATAAAACAACAGTTGCAAAATTATCATCTGCCTTGCAGCCTTTAAAAACTGCAAACTCTTTTATGAAAATATCATCAGTATTTTCGTAATGCGTGATCGCGGTAAGTAACAATTCTTTGGTGACTGTCTTCTGTGTTGTTTCGTCCACTGCATCGGTGTACGAACTTGCCATATTTAACTTTCTGTAGAAGATAAAAAAGAAGAATTGTCAGAGGTTTGGGTTATTATGAATGCTACATAATTTAGGAGATATGAAATGCTTAACTGTTAGGGTGCAGGAAGCCCACACCTTGGCGTTATACTGAACTTACAGGTGCAACAACATGAAAGCTTCATACTTGGTGGATGTGCTTTAATTAACCTTAATGCCACATTGTTTTGTCTGTGAGTATTTGTCTTGTGGCAATTTATGGGAGAGTGCTTGTTAGCACTCTCCCATAAATTGCAACAAGGCAAAGACATGTAAACCTAAATTAATTTAGAATACTACCAGTTAACATTATATATTGAACAACGGGTTGATAATGTAATATTGTGCTGCAACACTTATGGTAGCCTTGACGTTTCTTTATCTGACTTTGACTACATCTACAATTTCGATAAACACTTTTCAATCTATATCCCTTTACCTATACGGAGCTAGGGCGCTTACCGCTTCCAGTGTGGCTGCATACTTGCCCCAGTTATCCACCAACCCGCATCATTTTGCAGAATCTCCCAGTTCCTCACCGCTTTCATTAAGTTATATTTGGTAGTCTGACCCTCTCCCAAATAGTTTTTTTTTCACGAACACCTTGTTAAAGGTATTTCTTTCTAGAAGTTTTAACTGTTTGAGAATTATTTTCTCCTTTGTATGAAGTTTATTGTTGTGGTTTCAGTGTACATATACATGTCTCCTCCACCTGTAACAGCTACGTTCACCTCTAAGTTTTCATATTCTCAGGTTTCACCAACTGTTACACCCTTGCTTTCTCTAACTTACCCACTCTGACATGCGAGACTGATGCACCCTCTAGACCACAGGTACTACCTTACGCATGTATCCATTAAATTCAAGTCGCTACTTATCTCAGTACTGCCCAACAAAGTTCAATAGTTTATGTAGTTCATTTTCACTCTCAGGTAATAAAACCATACCATCAGGAAAGCTAACCTTAGCGCTTTTGTTTATCTAACTTTCACCCCATTTACGCTTTCCATAAACTCTTATTCTCAATATTTAACCCTTTACCCACACGAAGCTTGGACGAAAGCGAAAAGAGTCAAAACACCCTACAGGCTCAAGGGGTTGATCATGATCAGTGAAGTCACCCAATGGTCAGTGAATGCATTTCTCATTTTCAGAAATTTCAGAAATCCCACTGACCCATAATTTTGAAAAGTGGGGCGTGTCTACTGTTTATATCCCAAGCATGGTATAACACTTTCACTTTTGAACCAATTCCAGTCAAGTCAACATTAGTTAGAGATTCGAACTGTATATCGAGATGTTTCAGGGCACGCTGTGGTCATTGACTGCATATGTCAGAAATAATGACAATCACATTTTAGACCTCCTAATATATTCCTAAAGTTCACATATATAAATTTAAACATCCCAACAGTGGGTGGAGGCCAAACATTTTGAAAGTTGACCGAGACAAAATTTAGAAAGTTCGACACACTTGTACTCTACATTTCGGAAATATTTTCACAGTCCGACACACTTGTACTGCATATTTCAGAAATATTGTCAATCACATTTTAGGGCCCCTAATGAAGCCAAGTGCATTCCTAGAGGTCATATATGGATTCAATCACTGGAAAGTTGGCTGTGTCGAAAAGTTTGAATGTAAACAGGTCATTAAAGCAGTATTTCGTAGTTTTGTTAATCATTACTGTTTTCAGCTCGGAACTCCTCAAACACAATACACCAAAATGCATCCCCAATGTCTTCAATATATACTCTCCCAAAAAAGAAAATGTACATGCTAAAAAATAACACAAAAAAGATCTATATCATTTTCATTCATGGAAATTTTATTCAATCACAGATGAATCAATTTGTGATCAACACGAGAAATTTCATTACGCTACGACGAATACTCTTGGAGCCATGGAGAGTCAAAGACACTAAGGGTCAAACACAAAAGTCACACACTCAATAGCTGGTATGACCTCCGTCTGCATCGACTACTGCTGTGCATCTACGCCTCATGGAAGCGAACAAGTTAGCATGGAAGTGTTGTGGGATGTTGTTCCATATTCTGATAAGCTGTCTTTGGAGTTCCACAAGCGTTGACGGTGCATGGGGAAGCCGGCGCAGCTGACGTTTCATTTCGTCCCATACGTGCTCAATGGGTGAGATATCGGGCGAATTTGCGGGTCAGGGAAGAACATCCACTTGTTGTTGCTGCAGATACTCTTGAACAACACGAGCTGCGTGGGGTCGGGCGTTGTCCTGCTGTAGAATGACGCCGGGCCGTGACGTTGCAGAAATGGGACAACAACAGGTGTAAGCACTTCATCACGATATCTGGCTGCATTGAGATTGCCATCAATAATGACAGCTCAGTTCTGTTACGGGCAGTGATGCCACCCCACACCATGAAAGACCCTACCCCATAACGGTTTCGCTCCACGACACATGGATCTGCGTAGCGTTCGTTTCGACGTCTGTACACTCTCTGGCGGCCATCTGATGATGAAAGATGGAAACGACATTCATCTGTGAATAAAACACGTCGCCACCAGTGTAAGGGATGTCTGAGATGTTGTCTACAACACTGCAATCGAGCACGACGATGACGTAACGTCAAACTCGGACGAATTGCAGGTCTTCGAGGACGTAAGCCGTATTCTCTCAGCCGGTTGATTACTGTTTGAGGATGTATCCGTCTCAGGTTAGGGATGTTCCTGGCTGTCGTCGTTGCCGTTTGTTGCCGTTTGTTGCCGGTTCCAGAGATGGATGACACGGATATACCGATCTTGTGCAGGGGTGGTAACTCGGGGTCTCCCGGAGCGGGGTCGGTCTCGAATGTCATCATGTTGTGCATGTCGATGGACTAGCCTGTCTACAGTGTTACGGTGGCAGTTCAAATGCTGGGCAACCTCTCTGTGTGTTCTGCCAGCTCTAATCATACCCAGGGCAAGGAGACGTCGATTCATTGTCAATCTTAGCATGCTAATGTGGAGTCGTTTTAACAGCAGCGCAAGTTTGAATGTGAACGATAGGAAGGCCTTTCTTTAGCTGTTTAAATACCCAAGGATTCACACTGCTGCATGAATTTTCAGACTCTCCACGTGCAAAACATGCCTTTTCACAAACGTGCAGCACGTCATTTAACGTTAATGCAATTTTAACGTGGAAAGCTGTTTTTGTGTTCAATATAACTTATTCATGTAAATGGTTAACACTCTTTACACCTACGAAATTATTTTTTTGGAGTTTGATCAATTTCTGCAATGCACACTTTCTTTTTTGGACGAGTATATATTTCTGATAATGTTGTGCAGAAAAGTTATTTCTGATTTCCTTAAAAAATAAACAAAAATTCCACTTGTTGTTTGAATATCCTATGAAAGGGCATTAGTTCCAAAAAACATTAGGCCAAGACATGCCAAACAACAACATATTTTATTTTAAACGACTTCGGAACTCATTATAACTTATCAACTCCTCATATTGAGTTATGTTAACGTCTTTTGAACTCATTATGACGAATTCGTAGCCTATTCCAACTGCTTATCAACTCGTTATTAGGACATCATAGTCCGTTATAGCTACTGCACAGCTAGTTGAATGAATGAAAGGGTTTAGCTCGCTGAAGGTGCGCAGGGACGATGTGGGATTTACAAATACCTTGCGACCCGGTTAGCCTTATTTTATTTCACTTGGATCTTGGATCACACAGGCCTAGCTTCCCTATTGCCTCAACTGGGGTCTGAAGGGGTATGCACGTGGTTAGAATTCCCGGCAGTTTGCATTGGAGTTATAGATTGTGAAAGATCAATCCCTCAACGCCATTAAGACTATTAGAGAGTGGGCTCTATTCGGTTCCAGCTTGGCGATGGTAGAGGTTTGAGTCCCACCATGGTGACGAGCCAAAATATAATTTTGTGCGATGGCAATTTTAAGGGAAAAAGAAAAAAGAAAACCAAACAGCAACGCCGGTTTTGTAGCGGCCCCGGTATATGATCATAGCGGTTACAAAAAAAGGAGTGGAGAAAGCTCCAACAGTTTAGTTTGAGAAAACCGGGAGTCATCTATCAAGCCTTCTGGGAGATAAGATGCCGTATGTGATTTTGAGGTATCTGGTTATCCTTCGGGAATTCCAAATGACCTCAAACACCCCCCCCCCCCCCACCCCCACCCACAAAAAAACCCTTAAAAGGGCTGTTTGCTGGCAAGATTGTTTCAATCCTTGCCTTGGTCTGTTTGGTTTTCTGCACATCTTTGCATGAGGATTGTTTCAATCCCTCATAGTTTGTCATTCAGTTTGGTCGTGTGTCTGATGAGATAGAGGAGGTAGAAAAGATAACAGAGAGCTGGAAGAAATTGGAGCACAGCTGGTTCTGACCCGTCATTTCGTTAAAGATTTGCCAACTCGTAATAACAACTTCACAACTGGTTGTGGCGACTTGTCATCTAGTTAAAATGTAATCATAATTAATTATAGCCGTACACATGATTTGTTAACACGTTATAGAAACTTCAAAATTCGTACAATAATGATTTGTTAACTCGTTTTAAAACTCGTTCCAGTGACATCATAACTCGTGATAATGACTTGTCAATTCACTGTTATGACTTCAGAGCTCATTATAATGGCTTCACAATTCAAAATGACTTTACAAGTCATTATAATGACTTGTCAAATCAAGCGAACAACCTGTCAACTCGTAAAAGCGTCTGATCAATTTGTTGAATCAAAAATACAATATGTTGTAATATCTTCACAACTCGTTATCGCGACTTGACAGCTCATTATAACGAGTGGATGAATCGTTATAATAATGACGCAATGACCTGTGCAGTATAACGACTTCAGAATTCGTTATAACAAGTTTCGATATCAATACAACCATTTTGTCAACTCGTTAAAATTATTTTAGAACCTTATTATAATGACTGCTCAATTCATCATAACGACGTCTCGACACATACATTGACAAGCCATTGAAACAGCCAGTCGAGTCACTATACAGACTTATCAACTTGCTCCAACGACAGCACAAGACGTTGTAATGACTTCACAACCCTTTACGACGATTTTTCGAAGCTCTATAACAACTTGCAGATCTCATTATATTGACATTTCAACTAGTTATAGATGCTTGTCAACTCATTATGTTGTATACTAACTATACTAACACTAACTATACTAACTTGACAACTCATTATAGCGCGATACCAACAAGGTATGTTTTCATAACATGTCAACTTATTCTAATGGCATTATTAGTCATCAAAGAGGTCTTTGGGTGGCCTGCGTGATAAAGAGAAGCCAGGTTTTGAGGAGTACCTTTATGGCATCTTTTGGGGGTCACTGTTGTTCAAGCTGAGGTCGCGATCCCTGGAGCTGAGGGGAAAAACTGGGAAAGACGGTGAAAGTGAGTACCAGATGTGTAACTTGGACATGGTGGAGACCCTGGAACACTTTCTTCTAGAATGTCCAAAGTATCAGTCTAAAAGAATGAGATTCACTGGGAGTATAATGGGGAAGTGGGATGGGAGAATGAAGGGCATGCGGTTAGGGGGAGACTCAAAGGAGAGGGTTAATATGCTAATCGGAGAGATTGGGAAGAATGGGACAAGGGATGTCATCAAGCAGTTCGTCTCCGGGTGTTGGGAGGAGAGGAGAAGCGTGGGAATAGGGAAGCAGTTGGGAGTACAGGGGTAACCATGGCCTTCTCGTCCGAGAACCGCGACAAATCAGCGGCTGGCCAAAGTGTTATTATTATTAGTCATTATAATGAATTCACAACTCGTAATGACTTCTCTACTTGTTTTGACTTACCGACTCGTTGTTTTAATGACTTTTGGAACTCATTATAACATCTTGTTGACAATCATAATGACTTGTGAACTTGTCATAACGACTTGTCATCTAGGCATAACGATTTAGCAACGTTGCAATTACTTCCCACCTCATTGAAATGACTTCTCAACCCATTATAATGACTTTGCCACTCAAACTGACTTATCAACTCATTATAACAGCCTTTGAGACTCGTTATAATGAATTGTAAACTCATTACAACGACTTCTCAACTCATTATGGCTGCTAGTAAATAGGGCTGTCACGATCTTTTAATTTAGGAATCGATTAATCGTCGCAAATAATCGACGATTAATCGTGCCTAAATGACCCCCTTCCCCCCTCCTCTCCCTCTCTCTGAAGTCGATGAAAATGAAGTTCAAGTCAGTTGACCTACCTCAAGGAAACAACGAAGACGATCCTTTTTAGGTGCATTCAAAGCTTTGATGTTCTGAACTTTTGAACCGTCAGTGTAATAATCAAGACCGGTCGGCAGTTGCGAATTATTACACTGACGGTTCAAAAGTTCAGAACATCAAAGCTTTGATGAATGTACCTGGAAGACTATTGCTTCCAACGGCTTCTTGGGGTTTAACATCGATGTTCTTAACTCTTTACCTTTAGAAACAATAGTTTTTTCATCAAATTTTCTTTTAATTATTAAACGTCTAAAACGGGATACAATTTACCGATTATTCGACAACGAAAAATACTAATCGATTTCGCCGTGACCGATCAACAGTCGATTAATCGTGACAGCCCTACTTGTAACTCGCATTAATGACTCGATATAAGGATATTGCGACTCACTTCACAATTGGTTACCACGATATCATAATGACATCACATTATTCAAATAAATTCACATCTCGTTACAATGGTATGTCAAATCGTTATAATGGTATCACAATGCATTTGCAGATATTCATTCGAAGGCTTCAGTGAAGCATACCCGATGAAATAGGTTCGTCCAAGTCACAAATTTATGAAACGCGAAGCATGTATTACAAAGGAGCCCATAACCTCATCATGTAATACGAATAAATTCTATTTTACAAAACTAAATGTTCCCAACAACCAAAATATCCCCCCCCCCCCCCCCCCACAACAAAATTATTGTAGAATATGAGATACAGTCTATATCAGCGAAAAGACAGTAAATGAAATAGCACTGCCAGAAAACAATGGAAATATATACAATGCGGTGGCTCAGGTGTGTTATTATATTTCAATACAGTATACAATTTTTGTGGATGAAGAGTACCAGTTATTCAGAAGAGTATTGTACCGAGGTTGGCCAACAGTTTGACTCAGAATGTTTGGATGGGTTTTGCTGGATTCTCCAGAGTCTCCCGAAAAATACTATACTCGCAGGAGATTAAGTATACGAAAGTGTGACTGTAAGTGTGTGGGTACAGTAAAGTCCCCGTGGACAGGTCGTAAGACACGCGTGGGCAGTGATGACCGTGCATACGTTTACCAGGTAATAAAAATCGTCATCGGCAAAACATTAATTAATGAAGCACCAGGTTGTGCCTGGTGCTTCATTAATTACATTTTTGATGATTATTTCTATAATAAGTGTTTGGAATCTAATATTATTGTGTCCGTGGAGATATTGCCCACCGGTGAAAATTGACCAGTGCACGGCGGCCGTACTTCAGATAACATGCTGTGCTGCGTTAGAGCCTCTGGTAAGGATGGAGGGGTGTGTTGTTTGTATGTGGGTGATCGTATCCCCCCCCCCCCCCCACTGCATGTGTAGCATACGTGTGTCCCGGGTGAGATAGCAGGGAGAGACAGATGTACCCCCCTCCACCCACGTGGCGTTATACATTTATAATTATGACGTTATGCATATCTTATCAGAGTCTTGCTACCAACTAATTCATATTGACGTCATCGGAATGCAGTGTGATCATAGTTCAATGCTCTAAAACTCTTCTACCCTCAAGCTGCCACCGTTCCTAATCGATTGCGTGGTACATACCTTTGGTATATACATAACTTGTGCATGCTCTTTCCGATGGTGTCCTTGGTTTCTCAAAACAACGAATACAAAATGAGTTGATTGAATCAGCACGCGACTCCCGATTACCTCTGGCTAACGGGGGGAGAAAAATCATCCTCGATGAGTCTGAAGGTGAGAATGGGGAAATCTCACCCTCTGGGCAAGATATTTATATATCTTGCCCCTCGAGTAAGATTTCCCCATCCCACCTCCCGACTCATCGGGGGTAATAATCTGCAGGTCTGCGTCTGAAGGCAGATATTCCAGTCTATGAGTGCGCACGGGTGTGGTGATCATAATGTGAATAACCTCAGCAGTGGTTTTGCTCTTGACAAGAACGTAAAGTAGGCGAAAAAATGATATCAAAATATCCTATTTGTATATTACCGAATAATTAAGGTCTTAGACCGTCACATTTTCGTTATTTACTACCCAGTTATCACGCTGTCGGGTGCAAATTTAGCAAGTTGCACCAAATATTTTGATTTATCACCACAATTCTTCGCTGGCTAAAAGTTTAGCTCCAATCAAATTCTTTCACTTGTACGGGGAATCCAAGGAGGCAGTGAAGATCGCGATCGATGACTTCTTTAATCAATAAGGTGTTAGAAATTGTGTTTGGACAAACTGTCAACGTTAATTGTCAGTGAGTGGTAATATGGCATTGTTGTTTTTTCTTTAATAAACCATTATAGGTTATCAATTTTACAGAAGACAGCATTTAAATAGATAAATAGTTCATACCGACGGTCCGATATATTTATCTAATAAAATACTGCCCTTTGTAAAGACTCACGATCCTTTATGCCTGGTGGACTAGCATTAACTACTCAAATAATTTGTTAACCCATAATAACAGATACAACAGCAGAAAAACGTACCGATAACAACCAGCCTGATCATTAGTTGAATCAGTGGTATACAGATTAACTAAGGTGAACGTCATTTCGCTTACCGACGATTTCACCAGAACTCTCGAGTTCCGCCAGATTTGTCTGTAACCAATTGTCCATTCACTCTTGAAATAATTTCCAATTCATTTTTAACCCTTTACCTAACATGAAAAGCAGACGACACTTGCAAAAATAATTCTTGAATAACTAATTTTTTTTCATTTTTTGTCTCAAAAACATAGGTTATGACCCCTCGTTGGAACGAGCTCGACGAGCTCGTTCCAACGAGGGGTCATAACCTATGTTTTTGAGACAAAAAATGAAAAAAAATAATGAAAATTCATTGGCTATTTTTGAGAATAGCGCTGAACGGTTTTCACCGTTACGTTAGGTAAAGGGTTAAACATTAGTCAATTTATTTGGACTTGGCAAAACCCCGCCCTTTCTATTAGCGTTTGACACCAAAACACTTTCATTGGCACGAGAAGAGCGCAGATGGCGAGGGGAATCTAGTTTCAAAGCACTTTATCGTTGTAAAAGACTAGGAAATGTTTGTGCCAGTGCGAATTTCGTTTTCCAACTTGTTAGAGATATTATTGTAAAACACCTGTATGGCAAATATTAGTCAAATCGTAGAACGTTTGTTCAGGTTATTGTGCTAACGAGCTCAAAAATCGTAAAAATTGACTAAATAAGGCGCATGACTCTGTAAAGAAAAATCAGACTGGGCCAGTTTTCGAAATAGCTTGAAAAATTATATGAAATGATCTGTATGGCAAATATTAGGCAAATCGGAAAAAAAATTTGTTTAAGTTATTGCAGCGAGGCCGCCCGGACGCACAACCGACCGTTGCCAACCCGTAGGTCTCGGTTGTCAACACAACTTGACCAAAAACAGTATTTCCGAAACATATTTTCACATTAAACGTCCCCTAATTTTTTTTTTATCAAGGGTAATACCTACACTATATGTAAATGGATTCAAGCAACAGGGAGGGCGAATGCACCACCTTGGGACCCCCGAGGGGCGGCCCATCACCCTCGCCGACCCGAGTGCTATCATACCACTTTTAGGGCACCAGCTAAGATAAAGAATGGGCAGAGGTAAATCCACCCCAAACAGCAGCAGGAGAGCGCCGGCCCAGGCCTCAGGAATCGTTAAAATACTTTTGAGAGACATCCGTGACATAGAGTATTCTCGAAGTAAAAATGCCAGAAAATAACATGTGTAAGTCACTAAAGTATGGCGTTCATACTACCTGCAATAAACCTTGTGTTTATGACCATTGTAGACAATACCGTGACCAGATCAAAAGGGGTGCCCCTGAACCTAAACTCCGTCGTAAGTGTGAAGTTGTGATAAGGTCAGACACGGGTCTTCGTCAAGCTTGTGGTTGTCATCGAGTAGCCCAGAAGCTCATTCACACCGAAAAGAGATCGAGAAGAGACCTTGCAAAGGTTCTTGTCAAGCTAAAGGAAGTCAAAATTCCCATTTAAAGACAAGTGCGATATTGGCTATACACTGTTCACTCACGACGTGGCAACTATGGACGGCCTTACCGCAGAGATGCTTGCGGAAATTCCAAACCCCTGCACACAGGGGCATCAGTTCATCGACCCAGGCTTCTCTCCCTGTGATGTTACGTTCCTTCGGAACAAACAGCAGTGGGTCGAAATGATAAACGACGCCAAAGGCGAATTTGAAGTTGATGGTTCGGTTGCGGACTTCTCCACATGCTGAAATGAGGAAGACGATCCGTTTGATCTCGGGGATATGAAAATTATGGACGGTGTAGAAGCCCAGTCAGGCCGTATAGTCATAAATGGTGGGATGACAGACAGGAGAGCTACACAGCTCCTAAAAAAAACTCGCGGACGGCGAATATGTCCTGCAAATCAAGTTCCTATGCGAACATGACGAATGAGACTGGGAAGTCGAATACAAGTTTGACCCTGTGAAGGCAGAAAGGAAGAAATGCCAGGATCACACAAAACACCAAACCAGGCGCCTTGACGGGGATTGGCAACCCGTACGGCAAACATACCTACCCTGTTACAGCTGTGGTCTATGGGCTCTATCCTCTCAGAGAACCAGACCCAGCAAACCTAGTACCAATGAAAGTAGGGGATCTGAATTGCGTCGCCCAGAGAGTGGTTGAACACTTTGATGGCCCTCTTAGAGGACACGGCCTCACCCCCACCAGGCGAGAGAAAATCGAGGAGTGGAAGAAGACAGTTCACTGCGCTGGTGTAACGGTCAACGATGTGGCCGACCTCGAGAAGATCCTCAAGCGGGCGTTCATCGTGAAAGATATAGCCGGTAATGATATCTACAGCAACAGTAAATATCAGTTTGGAGGAAATAGTGTGAGAGGGAAAGTAGAGCTCATCATTCACAACGACCACGCCTGATCCAAAGACCTGACCTTGCCCCAGACCAGACAGGTCCAGATGTACTAGGGTGACGTCTGGGAAGCCATCCTACAGGCCACCCACCCACATTCAGCCAATCGCTGTCTGGATATTCGGAGGTGGCCAGAATGACGCACCTACAGGACACAGGAGACCCATCAACCCCTCCAAGCAGCCTGCGCCCATCTAGAAGAATCGATGAATCTCTTGCCCACAGGGCCTTAGGAGTGAACCGCGCATCCAGCATCGTAGCAAAGGAAAGGAATGGTTGTCTGCCCACCCCAGCCTCTTTCCTGTAACTTCATGACCTACGACACGAGAGAGGTCGTCCCCAGCGACCTTAAGCAGTGCTACCCAGCCGGCTTACTGGAGAAAGGCGAGACCAAACCCGATTTCGAGAGATTCGGATACCCCACCCACCGGATGACCAGAGTGGCCATCAACGGGGGCCTCCCTAAAGACACCGGCAAAGGCTTCGCCGATGTCCTGCAGTGGGAGTTCAAACAAGGAGCATATACCTGAAAATGACCGTGCTGCACAAGCTCGATGGTGTCGAGGCATATGTTGCCCCTAGACGTTGTGATTGTAGTGAGCAATTGTGTGTGCCCTGTTTGACTGGGGAAGAGTATCTTTCACTCACAAGCCCAGCCAAAGGAGAACAGTTATACATGCCTCATGAACACGCCATTACATTCCCAAGCCATAGTACATACAACAAGTCAAACAGCTAGCCAACTCAACTGCTCCGAGGTACAATGAGCCACTGACCCACCATCGCCTCAACGGTGGCCGTGGTAGCGGCAAGACAACCAGAGCGATCGAGCTCTTCAGGATGAGAAACCCACTTGTCCTTACCCTAACTCACCGCCTTGCTAAAGAGATGCGAGTTAGGGGTGTCAAGGCACAGACCTACCATAGCTTCTTCCGGTGGAGTGGACAAAACGAGTGGACGCCAGATCGCATGGGCCAAAAGTTCACCCATAGCGTCATTATCTGGGATGAGGGCTGCACTGTGCTCCGGCCTATCCTAGAAATGTTCTTGGACTGCTGGACCTGAGTGGGGTCAAGGTTAACTGTTGTGGTGATCAGGGCCAGCCACCACCTATTGCTGGTGAGATGTCCCGTGACTGGTGGATTATTACGAAGAGGTCAAGGCAGACCACCGGGCAAAAGATGATGTTCTCAAGGCCTTGAAATGGCACATTTGCCTCCAGGCTGACAAGGTCCAGTGTCAGGAGAGGCGGAAGGTTCTCCCCATCTGTCTTGGATGGGGGCGCTCCATGGAGCAATGGATACCAGGTGACCTGAACTTCACTTGCCGGCAGAAGGTTCGCGACCGGGCACAAGAGCTGTTGCCCCAAAGACACAAGGAATACTTTCCAGACACCCCAGTCCCGCTGCTATGCCACCCATGGGCAGCTGAAAACAGAGAACAATATGGTTCCCATTCCGGGTACCGACCATGAAGAAGAGTTCGTCCTTAATGACATCCTTGAAGTCACCATTGGGAACGCTGAACAGGCTATCGAGACAGATGAGTGGCGCCTCGGGTAAGCCCTCACAGTCAACTCAAGCCAGGGTCTCACCATCCACGACCCACAAAAGGTCTGGATCATAGACGACTTCCTACAATGGTCCAGCCTCGTCGTTTCCCGCGTGAAGTATATGCAGCAGCTCGAACGGGTGAACTGTCCACCAGATGAGGGTACTGAGGCCAGGCAGCCCACAGAGAAGCAGCTCCGCAAAAACATAGCGAGGAAGCTTGTCGCCCAGAAGCTCCAAAACAAGTTCGAAGGATTCAATCTTAAGGTAGACTACATCCTGCGGCTCCAGGAGGAACAACAGAACCACTGTGCGACATCTAACACCGAGATGTGGTGGGCCTACCACCCCAAAGATACAAAGCAGTTCAGTGTCGACCTGCTGGACAACATTGCGATTGACCTGTTTAAAGTGCAACCGAAAAAGAGGGGTTGCAGCGATCTAGTGTCGTAGCACTCCATCCGGGGGCAGCTGGGTGTCGGAAGGTATCACAATCTGCTCTTCCCGGACGAAGCCACGGGCTGGACCGTCCAACAAACAGTAGAGGATAGGTTCGCCGGGCATGGTGACCGAGCGTCCAAGTCGATAAACCTGGGGAGACCACGAAGGGTCGGTTGCCTTACGGCGCCTCCCTCAAGCTCGCCTGCCTGGTAGAGATAGCGAACTTCCACATTGGAGGGGAGCTTTTGCTCACGGTGGCCAACAGGGCGGCCAGAAACCACTGAGCAGCACTTTTGTGTCATAGCTTTAACCTTGATGGCGTCACAGGGCCTTTCACGTGTAAGGTGAGTCATCTCGTTGTTCAGGGCCAATACCACGGCGGGCAGCCGGGCAGCCGGGCAGCCCACTTGGTCGATCGCTCCCCAGAGGGAAGCTTCATTTCCTGAGCATACTGATTCCCAAAAGGCCGCTCTGCCAGGGTACGGTTGAACCGCTCTACACTTCCCTGCTCCTGGTGGACGTCCAAACGGTCACGCTGTACTTCTGTCCGTGTTTCGCCAGTTGCTGATTCACCGCACCCATGAACTCGCACCCGGGATCGACCTGAAGAAGCTTCGGCCACCGAAATGGTCCAAGGTTGTATATATTTTCTAGGACGGCCGCAACCTCTTTGGCCTCTCTTGTGGACAGAGGCCCTGCCTGTTTATACAGGGAGGCTACATCATCGACTGCGATGGCATACTTGTTGGTTCTGCGGGCCACCCCATCGTGTGGCAAACAGAGCAAGTCGACCTGGTGGACCTCATTCGGCGACCTCAGATCGAACTTGGGCCGTCTTATATGTGCGCTTCGCACAGCTGCAAGGTATATCTGCCAGATAGCCTGCTTCTTAAGCCATGCCCGAGCCATATATTCAGAGACCTTGGCCGTGGAAGCAAGGTTTTGATGGCCGTGAATCCCTTCCAATAGCCCTTGGTGCTATAGTAGAATGAGACGAACTTTGTTGCGATCTTGCTGTTCATTCTTGGGTATTCCAGCATCCTGTGGTCCTCTAAAAGCCATATTGAAGGAGTCTTATAATGATAATATACAAATCAACCGAACCAGAGAGACGATCAATCGGATCCTCAATGAGGGCACGATGCTCGCTGAGCGCATTCACACCCTCTTCCGGGAACAAGGGATTACGATCACATCTATCCTCACAGCGATTGGGATTGCAATCTCGACTCTAGTACTTGCGCTGACCGACGGGGGTGGGAGCACCCCGCTCCCCCACCATCTGATAAGGGTGATCTCAAAGAGTGGGTTAAAAAGCACGTACAGGCTCTTGGGCGCATTCTGGCCAAGCTATCAGTTAAGGCAGCGGCTGCGTTACCTGGAGTTATAGGTTCCATTTTGTCGTGGCTGTTCAACCTACTCGCAAAAAAACTGCGGGCTGGCTGGCCGGACACCCCTGGGTCATGGTCTTTGCTGTCGGGGGTCTGCTTCTTGTGACGACTCGTCCTTGGCTATCATCGAAGAAACCAAAGCGCGAATAAGCCAACTGTAACCCCGCCCACAATAACGGCAGTATTCTCGTCACCATGCTGGCGTGCTGCCACAGTCGTAGCAGAGCCGCGCGGCAGTTTCCTCGATATCATGCTGGCGTGCTGCCACAGTCAAGCAGAGCCGCGCGTGCTTCCTGTTGCCACAGTAGGCCTAGCGGCTTGACCAGTCCCGTCTACCACGTAGACACGGCGCGTGGGGGTGGAAAAGTGTTTATGTTTTTTTTATTTAGACCCAGGGTCTGGGCGCTTGCGGCAATAACGATCTCGTTGTTATGACCCGCGAGATCGTGTGAGAGGCCACCTAGTTCCATATCAGAAGGCGCTATGTAGAGGCCACGGCCGAATTCATAATCTATTTTTGATTTCACTCTCCAGGTCAACTGGGAGGGCAATGCCATCTTCCACATTCGCCTCAAACTGCTGTTTTGTGGACGTCGAACGAAGTACCCGTCTGCATGGGTATGACCGCCGTGCCTAGAGCGTTCGGTGAATGTGACCATATGGTCGTATCTTGGACTCGGGGGTAATGTGAGAGGGTAGCTGTAGTATGGTACGACTTGGTATAAAGTGCCCAACCCGTCGTTATAATCCCCCTTTGCGCCCCAATCTGTATCAGGCGACACACCGAATTCATTTGATAATCTTTCAAAAGCGCGCCTGTCATATGAGTTATTGTATCTAGACCATGCCTGACCCTCGGATAAGGCAACTTTCATTTCGGCTAAAATCCGCCGTGACTGGTAGTAGAAATGAAATAGCCAGAAACCTCTGGCGAACAAGTCTGTGGTTTGGTGTAGGTGGTCAGTAGCTGAGACCCTGCACCGATTGATGATTTCCCCAGAATTTATATCTGAGTGTTTACACTTTGAGAAGATGTCCAAGTCATTGATTTCAAAACTATTGGACTCTAAGCTATGTGGAGGGGATAAACCCACACTAATCTCATTGGTACAGCCTAGTTTTTTTGTGCTTATAGAACCAGCCAGCCTTGCATCTGGCACCGACTTTGTAAATGAAGTCTGTTGGGTCTTCTGCCATAGTTGACATTATACACACAGTTTTGTCACGTTCAACTGTTCGAATGAGATCGCTTGTTCAATATGAGATCTAAAAAAACCCACTAAAACCCCTCGGCTATAGAAATCGTGTTCATTGGTTTGGAAATTAATTAAGTGGAGTTGTGCAATCACCATTCACAGCAGGTGGTTATGTGTTTCGTATTTGTTTAAAAACTAAAAATATACCTGGCTGCCCGGCTGTCGGGACTAGTCTATTAACCCATTGAACCCCTGTGGTATCTTCCATATCAGTGGCGGAAACAGGAAGAGTCCATATTCTTTATTTGGGGGTAGACCAATTAATATATATCAATATATTAAGTGGTCTACACGACACCTTCAATCAAAAGTCAACCTACTTAATGAAATTATGAAGTATCATAGTAGTATGTAATGTGGTTTGGGGGCAACATTGGCAGGACCTCGGTGCAGGAACTCGGAAGTGACGTCATTTCACGTGACGTAGTGGCGCCATGTTGTGTTGTCATGGTAACCCGCGTGAGCGGCTATGTTATGCCGTCATCCCCATGGTGATACGTGGTGATAGTGCACATGCGCAGCGCGTGTTGTTAAGGTGATATGTGTTTCCTTCGTCCATTTTGTATACTGGAGGCCGCCATCTTGGTTTCTATGGTAGCAAGTGGTTGCTATGTTACCCATTTTTTTCTGCAATGAGACGGGGTATGTTCGGAGGGTATGTTCGATGGAAACGGAATAAATCTAATTACCACAAACAACCCGACAATCCCTCCAAATCACCAAAATCCACCAAAAATCACCGAAATTGACATTATTTGATACGGATTTCCCATTTTGTAGGCTTAGCACGTACTGCTATAGTACCGAGGGGCCCCTGAGGTTGTGTTCGATTGAATCGGAGTAAATCTAATTACCACAAACAACCCGACAATCCCTTCAAATCACCAAAATCTACCAAAATCACCGAAATTGACTTTATTTTATACGGATTTCCCATTGTATCGGCTTAGTACGTAGTGCTACAGTAACGAGGGGTCCCCTGTGGGTGTGTTCGATTTAATCGGAGTATCAAGAATTACCACACACAACCCGATAATTTTTATTATTTCGAATTCTTTCAGAATTCTCTACTTCTATCTATAAATGCAATAGCTTTCCTCTACCTGACCATGTTCCTTTGTTCTGGAGTATACTCGGGTTGTTTGTGGTAATTCGTGACACTCCGATTAAATCGAACACACCCCAGGGGGACCCCTCGGTACTATAGCAGTAAAAGTTCAAAGGGTTAAAGAATAGTTAACCCTTTACCCTACGCAGGCGATTTCAAAATTTATCATTTTAAATATCATCTTTATAGTTTGTTCAAAGAATTTCAACAAAACCATATCACGTGACTCCTCTTTGGAACGAGCTCCACGAGCTCGTTCCAAAAAGGGTCACAGGATATGGTTTTGTTGAAATTTTTCGAAAAATAATATTTTTTCAGCTGCTGAATTTTCATATTACACGGGCGGATGCAGGCGATTCGTTGGGTAAAGGGTTAAAACACACTCCAACACTCCTGGTAAGTCAGTATTATCTTGTTAAAATTTTGAGGTGTAAACAAGAAGTCACCATGAGATTGCAAAACCACATGTAGTAAACATGTAAGGTTTATTTTCAAGACTGTTTATCGAGTGGTTGAGGCGGTTACGGATCGGGTTGAGAGTTCGGCCGACTCCACATCTGGGCGTGACCCTAACTGCAAGGAGGAGTATCGATACCATGTACCTCTCGAAAATCCTGCATTAGGGCACGACCTCTGAGGCTTCTCAGTAAGTAGATATGTCCTCGTATAGGGTAGTTAGATCCTCCGGAACCGAGGTACCCGGTGGGAGCACTCTGAGGCGTCTCAGTAAGTAGAGATGTCCTCGTATAGGGGTAATTAGATCCTCCGGAGCCGAGGTACCCGGTGGGAGCACTCTGAGGCTTCTCAGTAAGTAGAGATGTCCGCGTGTGGGGGTAATTAGATCCTCCGAAGACGAGGTACCCGGCGGGAGCACTCTGAGGCTTCTCAGTAAGTAGAGATGTCCTCGTATGGGGGTAATAAGATCCTCCGGAGCCGAGGTACCCGGTGGGAGCATTCTGGGGCTTCTCAGTAAGTAGAGATGTCCTCGTATAGGGGTAATTAGATCCTCCGGAGCCGAGGTACCCGGTGGGAGCACTCTGAGGCTTCTCAGTAAGTAGAGATGTCCTCGTATAGGGTAATTAGATCCTCCGGAGCGGAGGTATCCGGTGGGAGCACTCTAAGGCTTCTCAGTAAGTAGAGATGTCCGCGTGTAGTGGTAATTAGATCCTCCGGAGCCGAGGTATCCGGTGGGAGCACTCTGAGGCTTCTCAGTAAGTAGAGATGTAGTCGTATAGGGGTAATTAAATCCTCCTGAGCCGAGGTACCCGGTGGGAGCACTCTGAGGCTTCTCAGTAAGTAGAGATGTCCGCGTGTAGGGGTAATTAGATCCTCCGAAGCCGAGGTATCCGGTGGGAGCACTCTGAGGCTTCTCAGTAAGTAGAGATGTCCTCGTATGGGGGTAATAAGATCCTCCGGAGCCGAGGTACCCGGTGGGAGCATTCTGAGGCTTCTCAGTAAGTAGAGATGTCCTCGTATAGGGGTAATTAGATCCTCCAGAGCCGAGGTACCCGGTGGGAGCACTCTGAGGCTTCTCAGTAAGTAGAGATGTCCTCGTATAGGATAATTAGATCCTCCGGAGCGGAGGTATCCGGTGGGAGCACTCTAAGGCTTCTCAGTAAGTAGAGATGTCCGCGTGTAGTGGTAATTAGATCCTCCGGAGCCGAGGTATCCGGTGGGAGCACTCTGAGGCTTCTCAGAAAGTAGAGATGTAGTCGTATAGGGGTAATTAAATCCTCCTGAGCCGAGGTACCCGATGGGAGCACTCTGAGGCTTCTCAGTAAGTAGAGATGTCCTCGTATAGGGGTAATTAGATCCTCCGGAGCCGAGGTACCCATTGGGAGCACTGTGAAGAGAGATGAGTTAGCCGTGAAGAGTTAAATAGGTCCCAACGGAAGGGGGCTTTTGTCTATGAGAGGCCTGGACGTATGCACTAAGTGAATCTACTCTGGGGCCCCCCTGGCTGGCCTATACATTGGTATGATAGCCATGGCCGGCGAGGGTGGGGTGTCCTTGGGTGGATTTACTTTTGCCCATTCTTTATCTACACTGGGACCCGTTTGGTATTGGGGTAGAAAGTGAATCAACTCTGGGGGCACAACACAGCCTCATAAGTGGTACGCAAGCACCACTTTTGTGTCCCCCTGAAGTGAATCTACTCCGGGGCCCCTTGGCTGGCCTATGAAGTAGAATGATAGCCCCCCCCCCCCCCCCTGGCCGGCGCGTGTGGGGCCTGGGCTGGCGATGATGTGGGCCTTCCCTTATGGCTCTCCGCTGTTGTTTGGGGTGGATTTACTTTTGCCCATTCTGTATATATGCCGGGGCCCATTCGGTGCAGGAGTAAAAAGTGAATCTACTCTAGAGGGGACAAACTGCCCCATAAGTGATATGCAGGCACGTTTGTGCGCCCCTGGAGTGAATCTACGCTGGTGCCCAAAACTGGCATGATAGCCCCTCGGGCCAGTGATGGTGATGGGCCGTCCCCCGGGGTCCCAAAAGTGGAGTATTCGCCCTTCCTGTTGCAATTCAGAAGCGGCAGAACCAGAGACGGGAACACTGACACACGAAACTCCTCAATTACTCTATTTTGAAGAGCAAGAAAATATAAATCGATGTTTTCGCCAATAGTTTTGTGTAGGGCAGTCACGATTAATCGACTGTTGATCGGTCACGGCGAAATCGATTAGTATTTTTCGTTGTCGAATAATCGGTAATTTGTATCCCGTTTTAGACGTTTAATAATTAAAAGAAAATTTGATGAAAAAACTATTGTTTCTAAAGGTAAAGAGTTAAGAACATCGATGTTAAACCCCCAAGAAGCTATTGGAAGCAATTGTCTTTCAGGTACATTCATCAAAGCTTTGATGTTCTGAACTTTTGAACCGTCAGTGTAATAATTCGCAACTGCCGACCGGTCTTGATTATTACACTGACGGTTCAAAAGTTCAGAACATCAAAGCTTTGAATGCACCTAAAAAGGATCGTCTTCGTTGTTTCCTTGAGGTAAGTCAGCTGACTTGAACTTCATGTTTATCGACTTCAAAGAGAGAGAGAGGGGGGGGGGGGGGGTTAGGTATGATTAATCGATTATCATCGATTATTTGCGACGATTAATCGATTCCTAAATTTAAAAATCGTGACAGCCCTAATCTACATCATTTATTATTTATTTATTGGTGTTTAAGGTCACATATTTATGCACAATGGCTAACCGTGACCACGACAGTTTTACGGGTGGAGGAAGCCGGAGTACCCGGAGAGAACTGTCAGCTCCCCAACATACCAACTCCACACAAGCAGGGTTAGCATTGGTTGAAGACAGGTGCACCATCGACGTGCAGTACGCCTTAGTACACAGCGTCACCGCGCACCCACGTGGGCAATGGGGGTGAAGTGTCTTGCCCAAGGATTCGAACCGAGGATCTCTCGGCTTGCAGCCTGCACTTCATTTGGTAGAGTGTCTCTACCAACTGAGCCACCGCGCCCCCATCTACATCATTAAGTTTTTTGTTCTTGTTTGTTTTTATCTTTTTTAACAGCAAATTAAAATATTCCTATTAATATGACTAACCTGAAAGATGAATGAAAGTAACATACAGCAAAATCCGTCGACCTGACTCGAATACACAAACCTCTCCCCACAATGAAAGGTTGAAAATTAGATCAAAACTATAAACGAATTTCGTAACAAGGTTAGAGTTTAACTTAGGGTATCATAAATATGTGACCTTAAACGCCAACAAATAAATAAATAACTTAGGATATGGACATGAGCAAATCAACGTATGCAAATAAACTGGAGAGCACACAGAGAACGGTCAAACTGTTTTGAAAAGATAATACATAGAAATGCCACAAACGTTCTTTAACCCCACAAACTTCATAGAATAGATGTAAAGATTTTTAAAAACAAGGTCCGTGGAGGCATCATTCGCTTGGAGCCAAACCATACAGTATTGGAAATAAATCACTGTCCAACACCTTTAACACTTGCCTCAGGTCTGTCAGACGCCGACTGGTGATATGAGAACAGCATCATATGGCGTTGGAGTTAAATGACACCCATGTGTCCCAATTGACTCTAACATCAAGATAACTTACAATCCCACAACAAAGTAGATCCATTTTAATAGAATAGCACCTTTGTCAGTAAAAATTATTCAATTAAACGGAGTATTCAATTTACAGACATTCGTCCCTTTCCTGTTTTCTAGAGATAAAATGGGCATTTATTCTATTATACCTTGCTGGACAGCGCTCCACGAGATTTGTCAAATACGATATAACAGAATAAATTTCTGTATTGGATGTACTGAACGTTTCTATAAAGAAATACAATTTGGTGAGTGTCAGGCTTATTCCTCGACATATTGCAAGAAAATTATGTCATTAAGTTAACAGGAGTTTATAATGTTAATGCAATTAACAGATCAAACCTATATTGAAGGCATGGTACAGTACAGTCGCCGTGGACTGATCACTTTCCACGGAGGGTCAGTAATTCCACGGACGAACAGTAATATTAGATTCCAAATACTAATTATAGGAATAATCATCAAAAAGATAATTAATGAAGCACCGGGTACAACCCGGTGCTTCATTAATTAAATTTTTGATGATGCTGATTTATATCACCTGGTAAACACATGGATTACGGCTAATCCACGGCGACTGTACTGTAAATGGTGTGTGCGTTTACGTTTTATTCAATTAACAGCGTTATACGGTTGAGGGATATCGAATTAAGTGAACACCTCTGTATCTATGAGGCTGCTCGACAAATCGAGATGTCCAACAACGACGATGATCCGGGAAGAGGTACTAAATTATAGGAAAGCTCGAAGCTCTGTCAGTTAGAACTAGAGGTACATCGGACACTGAGAAATACAATCCATTCGCGCACATTAGGTTATTTAGCAAAACTCCACAAATAGGGAACTTCACGCGCGCGCAGGAATTAATGACAAAATTCGAAATTCCCAGGAACCCTCCTACCCCCCCCCCCCCCACACTTTACCGCCTGCAAAAAATGATTAGTAAAAATGGAAAAACAAATCCTTGATGCCGTCCGCGGTCAAGCCTATCCTAATGGCCGCAAACAACGCTCTCTTGCGCATATACTAATGATTGGCAAATAAACACGTGCACAAGACGTGCTTTTGATTAAATCGGCGCAAAATGAATCCTGAGCATAAATGAACGCACAAACATGCGACTGGTGTGATATTAAACGATGTCGTTGCAATTGAAGCTCTGAGAGCTTACTTGACCTTTACCTAATACACGATGGAAGAAACTGAATCCACGAGTTCCAGTGTGTTTGTTGACATCCCAATTGTTCAGCAGTGGCTGCCATTTCAGAACAGAAACTGTTTGCCACAAAAACAAACTTTTATCCCCTGCTGTAAAACAAAGGAGTCAAACTCAGAAGGCGCTATTAGAGTCCTAACCTAGACGATCGTTAAGGCCATGTTACACGATTGGCTTGTTCGATGCTGTTTTTTATTTTTGTTTTACTGCTGCCACTCTCCCGATGCAATGTAGCTTCCAAATCGGCCAAATGTTGTACAGACGGATCCCTTGCTTGCCCATTGACGTCCACGGAAGACCCAGATGTATTCTAAGGAATTCAAATCGGGGCTCATTGCAGGCAAGTGTGGTGTTGTAATAGCGTTGTTTTGAAGGAATGCTCCCAAAGCTTGGGAACGATGTAACCTTATCAAAATTTGAGTTCTACACAGCTGAACAGGTGGGTCCTACTATTAACACATTTCAACTAAGAACCACTGTTCTATAATTGCGTAAAACTAAATGTTAAAAAAAATGGATGAAGGGTGTGGGGGCTGCATCGCGAATGGAGCTCTGTACTTGACCAACGGTTGTAATTTTGGACTGCATGATTCTTGAAGAAAAAACTGTACTGAATCAATTTGACGTAATAAAGATTCGGTACTTGACCAACGGTTGTAATTTTGGACTGCATGATTCTTGAAGTAAAAATTTTATTGAATCAATGTGACGTAATAAAGATCTAACTTCAAGAATTTTGCTGTCAAAAGTTATAAATGTAGGGTACTGGATACTCAATGATGAACTTACGAAATTTAAAACATGCTGCTAAAAATGTGATTTTCACGGCAAACAAATAACGTGATTTTCACCCCCAAAGCCGACAGAAGTCTCCATTTAATAACGGATTTCACAATCCACCGCGTTAGAGTGTAAATCCGTACCAAAAGGGGGCAACGTTTAGGTTACAATACACTGATTTTGTTTTCCATTCACAACAGCCCTAATCTTTCCTCCTCTCCCCATCTCATCAAGCTGATTTGGGCAAAAACAACCATATATCCATTTAGTCAATCATTTCATGAAAAAAATATACTGAAAAAATATAGGTCGCCATGTGACTTGTGCCTTTAACTTTGGTGATTCCTGCACTCCAGTCCAGTTTCGCACTTAATGAAATAGCCATATTATTACCTACACCCACCAGATTGTTATCTTCTCTCGCACTTTTCCGAAGACAATTATTGTCACCAATAGTTCATTTTTTTTCAAAACATGCACGTTAAAATGTTATTCACACTTACAAGCCCAGTTCATTTTCCACCAATGTAATATATCAGAGAACTTTAGAGGTTTGCATGAAAACAGTGTATTGTAACCTTTAGCCCAACACCTTCTGCGCACATCGCGAATTTCGCAACATGAAGGACAATATTTTAATATGTGAGCTTAGCTGGAAGTTCGATGTAGGTTAGGAAGCAATGCTGCAAAACCACTTTTTGGAACACCGAGTAAGGAGTTTAATTTTACAAAAATTATCCATGAAGACATCACTTTTCATTTTCGTATGCTGTTGTGGGTGTAACACTATGTGAATACTTTAGTCCAAATCTGACAGACCGGATCTCATAAACTCAATCAATAGGTCTCTGATCCAAAATTTAATCCATATTTCTCAGAGTTTGCAAATTTATTTAATATATAATCTCTGGAAAATATGGGTTAAGTTTTGGACCAGGGACCTGTGACTCAATCAACCAGGAAAGTGACATGTCAAACTAAAGTTTTCCTCTCTTTACTTAGACGCCGATTAGCTGAAATTCACCGGTTTTGTAACTCGCGCATTTCTTATCAATCGGTGTGAAACAAATAAATGTTTCAAATGCCCAACACCCTTAATGCATATCGCGAATTTCGCACAGACTAGATCTCCTAAACTCAGTCAACTAGAAACGTGACATTTCAATTTGAAGTGTAACCCGCTAATTTCTAACCAATTAGTGTGAAACAAATAAAGTGACCGCATGCACAAAAGCATAGACAGTTGAACTGACAATTGTTCGTTACAAAAATCTTCTTTTCTTACTTACCGAGGAGTTGGCCCCAATACCACCGACCAGGGATGTGGCGACAGGGGTGGGGTGGTGTGGGGTGGGTGGTGTGTGTGTGTGGAGGGGGCGGTCGGTGGGGGGTGTGGTGGGGGAGGGTCTCACCCACCCCCATCTAGGAGTATTTTTATCAATAGTTGGACATTCCGAGGTCAAAAATCAAATAGTTGGAAAATTCAATAAATTAACAATTGTTCAAGAAAAATATTAAAATTCCAACTTAATGATGAGAAATTTTGATCTTTTATTTCCAACTGGAAACTTGAGTTTCAAATTTCCTACTCTAAAATTGACATTGGCCTCAAAATTTCGACTCTGACATCAATCCGGTAAATTTTCTGACCCAGACACATTATAAATGATGTTGTTTTCGTTTCAGGACTAGTGATAATTTTCAGAAGGGTTCATAAGCATGTGTATATATATATATATATATATATATATATATATATATATATATATATATATATATATATATATATATATATATATATATATATATATCACTTTAACCCTTTACCCAATGCAGACAATTTCAAAATTCATTATTTTAAATATCATTTTTTTAAATTTAAAAAAAAATATTCAACAAAACCATATCATGTGACCCCTCTTTGGAACGAGCTCGGGAGCTCGTTCCAAAGAGGGGTCACATGATATGGTTTTGTTGAAATTTTTCGAAAAATAATATTTTTTTATGATGCTTTATAAACAGGATATGTGATCACATTTTCTCATAACGGCTTCTCAATTCTTTAGAATTACTTTTCCAATCATTATAATGTGTTCGTAGATCGCTATAGCGTCAAGTCTAGTAATTTAAACGATTCGACAACTCGTTATAATGACACCACAGGTCGTTCAAACAACGTCACAATTCCTCTTAATAACTTGTCAGCTCGTTATAACTATGTCTGGGACTCACTATAAATATCTGTCTGCTCGTTTTAACAAACCTTTTTCCACCCATCACATCGGACCCCCGCTCGATATAGATACATGTCAAATCGTTATAGACACTTTACAAATTATTAAAATGACATCCCAACACCTTGCAACCACACAGCCAATCTCGTCATAATTACCCACGAACTCGCTATAACGATGTTTATGACAAATAACGACTTGTCAGCTCATAATAGCGACTCCATAACTTGTTATAATGATTTGTAAACTAACTTGTGAAGTCACTACGATGACTTGTCAACTCATTAGAGTGAATTCACAATTCGTTATAACAAATGTCCAAACGACCTGAACGAGTTTTGAACTCAATATAACGCTTTGTCAACTCGTATAACGACATCATGCCTCATTATAACTTCAGAATTAATTATAATGACTTCGCACCTTGTTATAGAGACCTGGCAAACGATATTCTGACGCCACAGCAGGCTGTAGTGAGTTCACAGCTGGTTATAATGACTTACCTACTCTTTATACTGGCTTTCCCGCTCGTTATGGTGACTCCACCACTCGTTAGAAGGAATTGTCAATACATTATAACGACTTCAAAACCATTATAATAACGACCCGATTCGTCATGGCCTGTTAACTCATTATGGGGACTTTCCAAATGTGTTATAATGACCAGCTATCACCTTATAATGCCTTACAACACATTATAATGACTTCTATATTGGCTACAAAGACTTGTTAGCTCATTCCAACAGTTGTATGGCAGGTCAAATTGAAACGTTTTGTTATTTCATAACTCGTTACAAAAATTTGTCAACTAGTTATACATCACAATTCATTATAATGAATTTGTAAGTAGTTATAACGGCTCGTAAATACACTTAATGCCATCACAACTCCTCACAAATTACAATTCTTTACAACGACTTGCCATCTCGTTATAAGGATTTATTAACATGTTATAACAGTGTTACAATATGCCATAAATGATTCCACATTTCATTATGGCCAGTTGTTTACCCGTTATAACATTTCATTATGGCCAGTTGTTTACCTGTTATATTAATTTATCAACTCGATGTAATGTCTTAGCAGCTGGTTATCATTGTTCAAATTATTTCAACTCATTATAATGAAATAACAACTCACTATAACGACTTTAAAATCTCGCTATAACGATAAACCAACTCATTATAAGAACTTTATAACATGTCATAATGATTGATCAACTCACTGTAACTACTTCTGAACTCGTTATAACGGTTTCACAATTCGTTATGACTTTCACTACTCGCTTTGTCCAATCGTTATAACTGTTCGTCCACTCATTATAATGACGTCTGAACTTGTTATAATAACTCCAATGCTTGGCAGCTCATAATGACGTCGCAACAGGTTATGACGATTGGTCAACTCAATATTATGACTAATCAGCTCGTTATGAGAAGAAGACAATTGCATCTGGTAATACACGTAACTTTGACACAGTTTCTTCGACATTATCCGCTTGGTTAAAACCACACGTACGTTTGCGATTTGTTTTACAAATATCCAAGAAAAGCTAGGAATTGAAATGTCCACGATTGACCGCGACTTTTTAAAAGACAAATAGCCCCTAATCGGCTTCGCTCACGACCTCACACGACCTTCACGCGATCTTACACGGCTTTGTACGTTTCACCACGACTGTGGTAAGCATCTACTAAGACTTTCCAATCCGATTCAGTAGGAATCGATACAACCTTGCACTGTGCTCGCCCGACACCGGTATGAACTTGCAAGATGATTCAAGGCCTAGCTAGAATCCCGGAGAGGCCGAACAGAACAATTTCAAAGCCGCTGATTGCCGGGGTTTATATCTTTTTTGTTTTTTGTCTGGTATCGTAGTGAAAACGTGAGCGTTCTTGCAACTTCCTACTGTATCCTACTGGACCTTACTAGAATCGTATCAAAATCATCCAGAATCTTGAAACTTCGAAGGGAGTGTAAGTGTGGCCATAGTAGTTCTTACTGGTATTGCGATAAATCTTGGTACGTCGTATTATAGTCTTGAGAAAGTCTTGGCGGAGTCGTACGAAACTCGCAGTGCCGTCGAAGTGGATCTTAGTATTTCGTACTAGTACTTAGTGAGTCTTGAAGCAATCGTAATGGCCAAGTGCGCTCGAACACTCACGAACACTCAAGAATACCCAAGAATACCCAGTGCGATCTAGTACCACAGCGATGCGACGCAGTAATGGGATTGAAAAATCGCACGATAGAGTTCGAAAGTTTTTAAACAGTTTAAAACGCTCGTACGCGTATGCCGATCAAGGAAGATTACACAAGGATGATTACGAAACGGCACTTATCCCAGTACGGATATCCACGATTGCCCAAGATTTTCATGCCGGTGTAGATCGTGTCAAACAAACGCAAAGATGTGACAGGGGTTTTAATGTCGTCGCTTGAGAACCATAATGTTCTATCTTTCATTATAATTCATCAGTCAAATTCTAAGCCGTAATTTGATTAGCTGGGAGCCGGTCGGCTCCATGCTTTAACGTCATGTAAATTCACTCTTACCGTGCTCTAATTGCGCGCGAGCAACGGGGCTATACCACTCATATCACAAATCGAATACACATCCGAAATTGTTTTCTGTGGCAATGGTTGTCGGCGTCCGTGCTTCGAATTGTACCTTGTAAATTAGATCATGGCAAATAGACCGAGATCGAAAATTACATTTTTGTGATTGCTTTTCTTCAAAGAAAACGGGTTTGGGAAATTTTTCACTTCTAACGATGACACGAATTACAATGGAGATAAACGTATCTTGTTTCGTTAGACATTCGGGAATTTGATTATGGAAAACCAGTTGTTAACGAGCTCCGAATTGGCGAGTTAACATTTGCTTTTCCACAGTCAAATAGTCGAATGTATAACGAAACACGAGACGTTTATCTCCTAAGTAGAAGATATAACCTTATGGTTCTCACGCGAGAAATGTTAACAATAAAGTCAATAAGCAAGAACAGCGAGTAACAATCAAACCAAACAATAAAAAAAAAAACTTGTAGTATTTGAGGTATTAAGCATACGTATCGATCTTGTAATCCCCAAATCGCGTTTTCACCGGTAGAATATTCCATTAAACTGAACAAAATGGGTAAATGCGCCATGAAATCTCATTGATAATGAACTTAAAACCCATTAACTTTTAAAGCAAAACTTTTATTCGAGTCTTAAAAACGAATCGCATATCCTCCTGGAATCTAATTATAAACGAATAACCTATAATTCGCTGGAGCCTACTGCAATGATATAAATGAGGGATATTTCGGCCGCGTAAATGTACATTAAAATACAAGCAAAAATCTGAAGTAAACTATAACAATTGAAAGGAATCAACTGTCGCTACATCGGAATATGAATTGGGATGTGGGCATTGATTTTTGTATGAAGTGTCACACTCACCGTACAACATCGCCCGCTTCATCGGAATATGAATTGGGATGTGGGCGTTGATTTTTGTATGAAGTGCCACTCTCACCACACAACATCGCATGCTTCATCGGAATATGAATTGGGATGTGGGCGTTGATTTTTGTATGAAGTGTCCCTCTCGCCATACAACATCGCCCGCTTCATCGGAATATGAACTGGAATGTGGGCGTCGATTTTCGCATGAGGTGTCACTCATACCATACAACATCGTCCGCTGCATCGGAACATGAATTGGGATGTGGGCGTTGATTTTTGTATGAAGTGTCAGTCTCACCATACAACATCGCCCGCTTCATCGGAATATGGATTGAGATGTGGGCGTTGATTTTTGTATGAAGTGTCACTCTCACCATACAACATCGCACGCTTCATGGGAATATGAACTGGGAAGTGGGCGTTGATTTTCGTATGAAGTGTCACTCGCACCATACAACATTGCATGCTTCATGGCAATATGAATTGGGATGTAGGCGTTGATTTTTGTATGAAGTGTCACTCGCACCATACAACATCAGACGCTTCAGTAAGTAGAGATGTCCTCGTATAGGGGTAATTACATCCTCCGGAATCGAGGTATCCGATTGCAGCACTGTGATGCTTCTCAGTAAGTGGAGATGTCCTCATATAGGAGTAATTAGACCCTCCGGAGTCGAGGTATCCGGTGGGAGCACTGTGAAGAGAGATGAGTTAGCCGTGAAGAGTTAAATAGCTCCCAGAAGGGGGCTTTGCCTATGAGAGAGAGGCCTGGACCGGCGAGGGTGGTGGGGCGTCCTTGGGTGGATTTACTTTTGCCCATTCTTTGTCTACGGTGGGGCCCGTTTGGTGTTGGGGTAGAAAGTGAATCTACGCTGGGGGCAGAAAATTGCCCCATAAGTGGTACGCAGGCACTTTTGTGTCACCCTGAAGTGAATCTACTCTGGGCCCCCCCCCCCCCCTGGCAGGCCTATAAAGTAGTATGATATCCCCCCTGGCCGGCGAGGGTGTGGCCTGGGCCGGCGAGGGTGTGGACCTTCCCCTATGGCTCTCTGCTACTGTTTTGGGGTGGATTTACTTTTGCCCTTCTGTATCTATACTGGGGTCCGTTCTGCTGTTGGGGTAGAAAGTGAATCTACGCTGGGGGCACAAACTGCCCCATTAAGTGGTATGCAGGCACGTTTGTGGGCCCCTGAAGTGAATCTACGCTGATGTCCCAATAGTGGCATGATAGACCCCCCCCCCCCCCCCCCCCAGGCCCGCGAGGTTCCATCGGGGTCCCAAAAGTGGAACATTCGCCCTCCCTGCTGCTATTCAGATGTGGCGGAAACAGATTCGGGAACATTAAGATACGCAACTCCTCAATTACTCAATTTTGAAGAGCAACAAGATATAAATCGATGTTTTCGCCAATAACTTTGTGTAATATCATGTTGGCGAATTTATATCCATTTGTGTTCATACATTGTGTGGATATAAAATCTGTGAATTCGTAAAACTAAAATAAACATTATATCTACATCATTAAGTTTTTTGTTCTTTTTTGTTTTTTGTCTTTTTTATAGCAAATTAAAATGTTCCTACTAATATGACTAACCTGAAAGATGAATAAAAAAAAACATACAACAAAATCCGTCGACCTGACTCGAGTTCACAAATCTCTCCCCAAACGAAAGGTTGAAAATTGGATCAAAACTATTTTATACGAGTTTCGTATCTAGGTTAGAGTTTAACTTAGGATATTGATATGAGCAAATCAACGTATGCAAACAAACTGGAGCGCGACGAGAGAACAATCAAACTGTTTTCAAAAGATAATAAATAGAAATGCAACAAATGTTTTTTAACCCCACAAACTTCATAGAATAGATGTAAAGATTTTTAAAAACAAGGTCTGTGGGGGCATCATTCGCTTGGAGCCAAAACATACAGTATTGGAAATAAATCACTGTCCAACACTTTTAACACTTGCCTCAGGTCTGTCAGACGCCGACTGGTGATATGAGAACAGCATCATATGGCGTTGGAGTTAAATGACACCCATGTGTCCCAATTGACTCTAACATCAAGACAACTTACAATCCCACAATAATCTAGATCCATTTTAATAGAATAGCACCTTTGTCAGTAAAAAATATTCAATTAACCGGAGTATTCAGTTTACAGACATTCGTCCCTTTCCCGTTTTCTAGAGATAAAATGGGCATTTATTCTATTATACCTTGCTGGACAGCGCTCCACGAGATTTGTCAAATACGATATAACAGAATAAATTTCTGTATTGGTTGTACTGAACGTTTCTATAAGAAATATAATTTGGTAAGTGTCAGGCTTATTCCTCGACATATTACAAGAAAATTATGTCATTAAATTAACAGGAGTTTATTATGTTAATGCAATTAATAGATCAAATATGTATTGAAGGCATGGTACAGTACAGTCGCCGTGGACTGGTCACTTTCCACGGAGGGTCAGTAATTCCACGGACGAACAATAGTATCAGATTCCAAACACTAATAAAGGAATAATCATCAAAAAATTAATTAATGAAGCACCGGGTACAACCCGGTGCTTCATTAATTAAATTTTTGATGATGCTGACTTATATCACCTGGTAAACACATGGATTACGGCTAATCCACGGCAACTGTACTGTAAATGGTGTGTGCGTTTATGTTTTATTCAATTAACAGGGTTATACGGTTGAGGGATATCGAATTAAGTGAACACCTCTGTATCTATGAGGCTGCTCGACAAATTGAGATGTCCAACAACGACGGTGGTCCGGGAAGAGGTACTAAATTATAGGAAAGCTCGAAGCTCTATCAGTTAGAACTAGAGGTACATCGGATACTGAGAAATACAATCCATTCGCGCACATATGGCTATTTTGCAAAACTCCACGAATAGGGAACTTCACGCGCGCGCAGGAATTAATGACAAAATTCGAAATTCCCAGGAGCCCTCCTACACCCCCCCCCCCCCCCACATTACCGCCTGCAAAAAATGATTAGTGAAAATGGAAAAACAAATCCTTGATGCCGTCCCAGGTCACGCCAAGCCTAATGGTCGCAAACAACGCTCTCTTGTGCATATACTAATGATTGGCAAATAAACCCGTGCACAAGACCTGTTTTTTTTTTAAATCGGAGCAAAATGAATCCTGAGCATAAATGAACGCACAAACATGCGACTGGTGTGATATTAAACGATGTCGTTGCAATTGAAGCTCTGAGAGCTTACTTGACCTTTACTTAATACACGGTGGAATAAACTGAATCCACGAGTTCCAGTGTGTTTGTTGACTTCCCAATTGTTCAGCAGTGGCTGCCATTTCAGAATAGAAACTGCTTGCCACAAAAACAAACTTTCATCCCCTGCTGTAAAACAAAGGAGTCAAACTCAGAAGACGTTATTAGAATCCTAACCTAGACGACCGTTAAGGCCTTGTTACATGATTGGCTTGTTCGATTCTGTTTTTTTATTTTTGTTTTACTGCTGCCACTCTCCTGATGCAATGTAGCTTCCAAATCGGCCAAATGTTCTGCAGACGGATCCCTTGCTTGCGCATGACGTCCACGGAAGACCCAGATGTGTTCTATGGGATTCAAATCGGGGCTTATTGCAGGCAAGGGTGGTGTTATAATAGCGTTGTTTTGAAGGAATGCTCTCACAGCTTGGGAACGATGTAACCTTATCAAAATTTTAGTTCCACACAGCTGAACAGGTGGGGCCTACTATTAACACATTTCAACTAAGAACCACTAGTTCTATAATTGCGTAAAACTAAATGTTAAAAAGGTGGATGTAGGGTGGGTGGGGGGAGGGGGGCTGCATCGCGAATGGAGCTCTGTACTTGACGAACGGTTGTAATTTTGGACTGCATGATTCTTGAAGTAAAAAATTTATTGAATCAATTTGACGTAATAAAGATCTAACTTCAATAATGTTGCTGTCAAATGTTATAAATGTAGGGTACTGGATACTCAATGATGAACTTACGATATTTAAAACATGCTGCTAAAAATGTGATTTTCACGGCAAAACAAATAACGTGGTTTTCACCCCCAAAGCCGACAGAAGTCTCCATTTAATAACGGATTTCACAATCCACCGCGTTAGAGTGTAAATCCGTACCAAAAGGGGACAACGTTTAAGTTGCAATACACTGATTTTTTTTTTCCATTCACAACAGCCCTAATCTTTCCTTCTCTCCCCATCTCATCAAGCTGATTTGGGCAAAAACAACCATATATCCATTTAGTTAATCATTTCATGAAAGAAATATACTGAAAAAATATAGGTCGCCATGTGACTTGTGCCTTTAAATTTTGTGATTCCTGCACACCAGTCCAATTTCGCACTGAATGAAATAGCCATATTATTACCTTCACCCATCAGATTGTTATCTTCTCTCGCACTTTTCCGAAGACAATTATTGTCACCAAAGGATTGTAATTTTTTTTTCAAAACATGTACGTTAAAATGTTATTCACACTTACAAGCTCAGTTGATTTTCCACCAATGTGATATATCAGGGAACTTTAGAGGTTTGCATGAAAAGATTGTATTGTAACCAACACCTTCTGCGCACATCGCGAATTTCGCAACATGAAGTACAATATTTTAATATGTGAGCTCAGCTGGAAGTTCGATGTAGTTTAGGAAGCAACGCTACAAAACCACTTTTTGGTACACCGAGTAAGGAGTTTTATTTTACAAAAACTATCCATGAAGATATCACTTTTCATTTTCGTATGCTGTTGTGGATGTAACACTATGTGAATAGTTTAGTCTAAATCTGACAGACTGGATCTCATAAACTCAATCAATAGGTCTCTGATCCAAAAATTAATCCATATTTCTCAGAGTTTGCATATTGATTTAATATATAATCTCTGAGAAATATGGGTTAAGTTTTGGACCAGGGACTTGTGACTCAATCAACCAGGAACGTGACATGTCAAACTAAAGTTTTCCTATCTTTATACTTAGACACCGATTAGCTGAAATTCGCCGGTTTTGTAACTCGCGCATTTCTTATCAATCGGTGTGAAACAAATAAATGTTTCAAATGCCCAACACCCGCAATGCATATCGCGAATTTCGCACAGACTAGATCTCCTAAACTCAGTCAACTAGAAACGTGACATTTCAATTTGACTTTATTTATTTTGATATCGACTTGAAAAAAGCTCTGGTTGTGTAACCCGCTAATTTCTAACCAATTAGTGTGAAACAAATAAAATGACCGCATGCACAAAATCATAGTCAGTGGAACTGACAACTGTTCATTACAAAAATCTTCTTTTCTTACTTACCGAGAAGTTGGCCCCAATACCACCGACCAGGGATGTGGCTACAGGGGTGGGTGGGGTGGGATGGGGTGGGTGTGTGTGTGTGGGGGGGGGGGGGGGGGTGGCTCACCCATCACATCTAGGAGTATTTGTTTTAATAGTTGGAAATTCCGAGGTCAAAAATCAAATAGTTGGAAATTCAATAAATTAACATTGTTCATGAAAAATATTAAAATTCCGACTTAATGATGAGAAATTTTGATCTTTTATTTCCAACTGGAAACTTGAGTTTCAAATTTCCTACTCTAAAATTGACATTGGCCTCAAAATTTCGACTCTGACATCAATCCGGTAAATTTTCTGACCCAGGCACATTATAAATGATGCTTTTTTTTCGTTTCAGGACTAGTGAAAATTGTCAGAAGGGTTCATAAGCATGTGTATATATATATATAATCACTTTAACCCTTTATCCAATGCAGACAATTTCAAAATTCATTATTTTAAATATCATTTTTTAAATTTTAAAAAAAAAATCAACAAAACCATATCATGTGACCCCTCTTTGGAACGAGCTCGGGAGCTCGTTCCAAAGAGGGGTCACATGATATGGTTTTGTTGAAAGTTTTCGAAAAATAATATTTTTTCCTCAGCTGCATTTGCATATTACGTGAGCGGATGCTGGCGATTCGTTGGTTAAAGAGTTAAAAGATATCACCCAGCGCTGCAGTGCAACCACCTATCGAAAATACTCACAGTTGGAATTTACACCGGTGGCACCCCCCCCCCCCCCCCCCACACACACACACACCAGCTGATACCCTCTAGCCACATCCCTGCCACCGACCTGTATTGTAATCATCATAAAACGGGCTTCCCAGCGATATGTGATTCACTGAAAACGACCAGAAACCTGGAACGTCCTTCCAAAGAAAGCGTCGAGAATAATGTGATTGCATTTCGAGTTTACTTTCAGGTATGTCGTACAGAAAATACTTTTCTTCAATGAGAGTCATACTGGGACTATTACTATAAAGCTTTTACACTTGTATTTTCCAGATCTGCACTTTCTGTGTTTGATTATAAATTGTAGAAATGGGTTTCTTGAGTTTTCAAAGAGGTAGCGACCTTCCGGTAAGAATGTTGCGAAGTCGTATAAATTGTCAATGGTTCATTTCAGTTATTTACAAGCAATGAATAGAAAATACAAATCTGGGAAATAAAGGTGTCGAGGCTTTATAGTATTGGCCATGATGATATTATGTAACTTACTTGGTGATGATAATTAACCCTTCACCTAGCATAACGACAATAATCAATCACCTGAAGTTCCGACCTTGTATTAGAGGGAAACGTTGGTCACCTTTTATGTGCACCAGGCTGAATTTGTCCACGTATTTACTGTCAATATATACACCTGGAATTTAATTAAGCAGCCCCTGTTTTTAGCTCACCAGACTGCAGGTCAGTGTGAGGTATTGCCATCACCTGGCGTCCGTCGTTCGTCGTCTGTTAACTTTTGCAAACTTGGCTTCTTCTTCACAGCCGTTCAGCCAAATTCAAACATATATTGCACAAACCACCCCCGGGGTATACCCTTTCTATCTTGTTCAAATGAAGCGGCTGCCTTCTTCGGGCTCTGGTCAATGATGCCAAAGCCTAAAAAAATGTTTCTTATGAACCACTAGACAGATTGCCTTGATATATGGTATATAACACCTTTTGGTGTTGAAGATTAAAGTTTGTTCAAGAGAAGTTGGTAGATCAATATTTGGGCTCTCTGTGGGCATATAACCATTTCGGGCTCCGCCCAAAATTTCTATTTCAAGAACCGATTGGCCGATTTGAACCAAATTTGGCATGTAGCATAAGTTGGTCCAAAGAACTTGATTGATGGCCGAATTTTTTTTTTCCGTTGCTCCGTGGGTACCCCAGGGGCTAAAAATAGAAAAAAATTCAAATGCCCTTCCTTTCCAAACTACACGGAACAGAGAACTGTTATTTGGTATGAAACATCCTTTTGATCAGTAGAATGGATTAAAAAAATGGCCATCCGCTGTGTCAGGGTGTTCTGCAGGGGCGTTTGAAAAAATGCTGAGTCAGCATATTTGCAAAAATTGAAAAACATTTTTTCTTCAAAACCACTGATCAGAATCTTTTGATATTTGGTATACACCATCCATAGGATAGTCAAATACAAGTGTGTTCAAATCGACCTCTCGATTCATATTTGGGCTCAACAGAGGAGCCCAAATAATTAACTTAGGGTGCTACGGGGAATAAGCTTTAAAAATCTTCTTCTTCAGATCAGACAATCAGATTCTTTTTATACTTGGTATACAACATCTGTACAGGTGTCAAATTGAGTCATTGGGTTAATATCTGGGCTTCCTATGGAAGCCCGATTATTAACTTGGTGCAATATGGGAATAATCTTTAAATGGGATCTCTGGATGAATATTTGTGCACTTTATTGGAGCCCAAATTTTAACTTAGTGCAATATGAGAAAAATTCTTAAAAAATCTTTTTCAGACCCACTAGTGAGCATCCTTTCGTATTTAGTATGTGACGGCTCTACAGGTGTAAGGTTCAAATTTGTTCAAATCGAGTTCCTGGGTTAATATTTGGGTTCCTCAAGGAGCCCAAATATTTACTTAGTGCAATATGGGGAATTATCGTTTAAAATCATCTCTTTCAGATCCAGCAGCCATATTATTTTGATATTTGGTGTACAACACCCCTGGGAGGGTTAGATTGACGGTTGTTCAAATCCGGTCCCTGGGGTAATATTTGGGCTTTTTATTGAAGCCCAAAGGTTAACTTAGAGCAATATGAGAAAATTTTCTTGAGAATTCTTCTTCTTCAGATCCACCAGTGAAAATCCTTTCATATTTGGTATGTAACATCTCTAGGGGTGTCAAATTCAAGTTTGTTCAAATCGATTCGCTTGTTGCTTCTTGTTTTTTGTTTTTTCCTTTTTTTTTCTTTGGGGGTGGGAGGGGGGGGGGGGCTAGAGAGAATCACAGTAGTTTAAATCAAAACAAAATATTCGTTCGGTTGTTGTTTTTTAATACTTCACAGAACAGAGCTTTGCTAGGAAGCTTTCCTGAGACCTGCAGAAATGAATGGCCCAAAAAGTTGCCTTTGGTTGTGTCATAGCAAATAAAAAAAAATGCTCTTGCTGCTGGTCACTTACTGATACACTCATCTGTTTTGACAATTTGAGCCAGGTGAGCGTTTTAGGCTCACTTGATCCTCTGGTTTTCTCATTGGTGTTAATAGAAACTGTCATTACTTTCATGCTATTTTTAAGATGGCCGAAAGTGATTGCGTACAGTTAAAACTAGAAGTCCTGTCATGAAATGCGCACAAATAGCACGTTGATATGCGCGTTAATATACGCGTTAAGGCCCAAGTAAAGCTATCAAATTCTGTACATATGGCCTGTGCACAAGCAGTGTTTCAGCCAATGGACCTCCGGGTAACCCGGAGGTCCATTGGCAGAAACATTGCATGTGTTTGCTTTGAGTAACCAAGAGAAACTGTCGTGCTTTGGATGCCATTCGATATGGCAATTGCGCGCAATCTCAACGCGCAATTAAGCCTAGATAAGCGCACTATTCGTGACAGGACTTCTAGTTTTAACTGTAAGCAATGGTCTATTGACAAATGAAAGACAACACAACGATGAAAATATGCAGTATTTTAATGGCACTGATTACACATATCTGCCACTTATGTTTCTGATGGACAAATGTTCTCTCGACAAGTATGGTGCTGGAACGGTCCATGATGAAACAATGCTAGTCATTACTGACAAAAAAAACTTGTGATCTCCTGAACACAATAGCAGTGTCTGACGTCAGTAGTGAGTGTATCCACCACCTACCTGGGTGACAGTCTGAACCCTCCTCCTAATGCTACCAGCGAGTCTTCTGATACGGTTCAGAAGCACCTGCTGCCTCTCCTTATGCCATGTAGCTTCCAAAATGGGCCAAATTCTGTGCAGGCGGGTCCTTTGGTTGAACACGACGTCCAACAAAGTCCCAGATGTGTTCTAAGGGATTCAAATTGGGGCTCAATGCAGGCCAAGCTAGTACTGTAATAGCGTTGTTTTGAGGGAATACTCTCAGAGCATGGGGACGATGTAGCCTTGCATTGCCGTCCACGAACACAGGACGACTAGCTAACGGGTGGTTGTCGAAATGAGGCACGAGAACCGAACTGAGAATGTCCCAGATGTACTGATGACCATTGAGATTCTCACGTACAGTCATCATATCATGTTTACAATCATAGGAGTGACATCACAGGATCGTTACTGATCTTCCATCACAAGAAGAGTAGGTCTGGTGTTCATGGTCACGTAAGCAGTATTTCTATGCCTCCACACTCACATGCGACCATCTGTGACGTGAAGCAGGAACCTGCTCTCATCTAACCAATGGACTCTCCTCCGTGTCCTGAGATTCCAATGTTGTCGTGCCATACACCACTCCAAACGTCCTCTTTGATGCTGATCGGATAGAGCTGGACGCTTGATGACCATTCTGGACCTCATATCCGGTGCTTTGAGACGGTTACGGACAGTTCTGTTGCACAAACGCCTGTTGGGTAGAAAACGGCGTTTCGAAACCCCACTTGAAGCAAAAGGGTCAACGCCTAACGAGGCGTACCAGACTCCGATCTTCTCGCGAAAAAGGTATTTCGGGGTTGCCCAGGCCATGGTTGGTCCTTAACAACATTTTTTTGTTGCTTTTTTCGGACACGTCTGCTGATGACAGAATGACTATAGCCAAGTTGCCTTCCAATAGCTTTGAATGACATGACTGTTGAATGCATGCGTACGATTTGCCATTTTAGTGCCTCCGACAGTCTCTTTGTTGCCATACCAACATTTACGGATAAACGAAGTGACAAATTTTCTTGTTTTATACCCAGATATTGCATGTGGATGATAGTGGGTTTTTTTACATTCATGGGAAGCCTGCTTCACATGGACGAGAGGATGTGTTTGGGGTGCGCTATCAACCAGAAACATCTTGGTTCACAAGAACATAGATGTACTGCAAGACATAGCAATCATTAAAACATAATAATCAGTAACAGCAACTTCACTGACATGAAACATTTCAGGGGTACTTAATTAAGTTCCAGGTGTTACATTATAATATAATTTTGTGTCTTAAGTAACACGAACGTTTCCCATGTTCAGTTACAGCAAATTAGAGCAGTAATATAAGTGATCTCACGACCAATTGGACGGATCCCGTAATGAGACAATAAACATGGATTGGACGCTTCGTTTTGGGAGCATAATGCATATTTGTTGTTTTTTTTTGTGCGACTTGCAACCTCCGAACTTTATTTCCGTAGAACCTAAACTGCTTGTGAAAGTCAAATCTTTCGGACAATTTCCAAATGTTTTTTTTGACGATGTTAACTTTAGATTGCCTGAAAAACTTGTGAAAAATGCCCTAAAAGTATTAACGTTCCCAGGTTCAAGTGGGGCCAACCCCCGCCCACCCCACGCACATCCTGTACACCGGCTCGAACGCCTACAGTTAAAACTAGAAGTCCTGTCATGAAATGCGCACAAATAGTACGTCGATATGCGCGTTAATCTACGCGTTGTGGCCATAGTAAGGCTATCAAATTATGGTCATATGGTCTGTGCACAAGCAATGTTTCAGTCAATGGACCTCCGGGTAACCCGGAGGTCCATTGGCAGAAACATTGCCTGTGTTTGCCATGAGTAACCACGAGAACCTGCCGTGCTTTAGATGTCATCGAGATGGCAATTGCGCGCAATTCATACACGCAATTAAGCCTAGATAAGCGCACATTTCATGACAGGACTTCTAGTTTCAACTGTATGTATACCAATAGGGGATCGCCAACGAGTTCCATGTTGGCAACACTACTTTATAAAATTCTATGCCCAAAGATTATTTGATTTCAGATTTCAGTATAAACTAGGGTATTGGAGATTCCGTTGGATTCTCGTAAGTGAATAATACGAAGGGCGAGACATTGCGCGAAGCTCGCATTGAGCTCAATTCCAGTTTGGTTCGAACTGAATTTCAAAACGTCCAACCAAATTGTTTTTACAAGAAACAGAATCTGTCGTGTAGAACTTAATTAACCTTTTCTGGTTAGACCAATAGGTACCTTGGCTGAAGTCAGCTGATTTCTTCTGATCATATGTAGAGTTGAATCTAATAATTCATTTGTGGTATATCCATGGGACATTGAGGAATCCCACAATTATCCCATCAACCGACCTCATAATACAGCGAGTGCGTCCCCCGTCCCTTGCAAATAATCCCGTCTAATGTTCGTCTGGATAGACCCAGAATGAAGGAGAGCAGAACGATGGGATCCGAGGGATACCTTAGCCCCCAGAAGATATTAATACACCAAACGGTTTATAAATCAGCCGTAGGGCCGGTGAGAGGAAACTCAGGCCCAGGGTAAATTCTGTGGGGGCACCTCGAAAGTGTCGGATACTGATGCAGATGGCGAAGGCAAGTTCCGTTAGTGCCAACGGTACGGCCGATGATAGGGTGTGTTGGGGGTTCAGCTCCCAAGAACATTTTGAAATCCTTTATTAAATGGAGACTTCTTCACGGGTATTTTTGGCGGTCAAAATGACGTTTTGTTAGATTAAATTTCCAAGTTCATTACTGAGTATCCAGTTATAGCTTTTGAAAACACAATTCTTGAATTGAGATTAGTTTTGCGCAACGATAGAGCTAGTGGTTCTTAGTTGAAATGTGTTAATAGTAGGACACACGAGTTCAGTTGTGTGGAACTAAAATGTTGATAAGGTTACAATAGTACTATCTTTGGAATGGGCACCCCGGTGGATAATTGGCTTCGTTGGAAGCATTCGGTATTCGGATCAAACGTCTTAGAGGTGACGAGAATGAGAGGGGTATTCAGGGGATATTTCGGAGAAATTGTCCAAATCTGGGCTCCAAATGTTGCATTTTAATAGAATCTCGGCTCGAAGTCATTTCACAGTCGACTGCCATCAATGTCAAAAAGTTTTGAGCCTAACATAAATAAAGCTGGAACATCGGTACAGAACATATTTATTTTTCAACATAGTCCCCTTGTAATACGCTTGTTCCACCTGGTCTGCCAGTCGTTGATGTCGGGTCCATATCTTGGTCCTGTAGCCAAGCCTCCACAGCAGCAGTAAGTTCCTCATCATCTTGAAATCTTTGATCACGTAAGTGGTTCTTCAAATTTTCGCATATCCCTCATGGCCTCATACGACAAAAAAGGGGTGCCGAAGGCCATATGTTTTCCAAAAATGGGTGCCGAAATTAGGGTGCCTGGGGATATGGCTGTTAAATACCGAGATGAGGCTAAGAGGGATAGTAAATTATACCTCACTGAGGGATGTTTTCATGGCCATAATGACCTCAAAAGACATGAGCCTATGAGGGATAGTGAATGAGGCCTCATTGAGGGCTTTCTCATGGCCTCATACGACAAAAAGGGGTGCCGAAGAACATATGTTTTCCAAAAAGGGTTGCCGAAATTGGGGTGCCTGGGGATATGGCTGTTAAGTACCGATATGCGGCTAATAGGGATAGTAAATGAGGCATCACTGAGGGCTTTTCTCATGGCCCTCATGCCCTCAAAAGAAATGAGGTTATGGGGGATAGTACATGAGGCCTCATTGAGGGCTTTATCATGGCCCACATGGCCTCATACGACAAAAACGGGTGCCGAAGGCCATATGTCTTCCAAACAGGGGTGGCGAAATTGGGTGCCTGGGGATATGGCTGTTAGATACCGAGATGAGGCTAAGCGGGATAATAAATTATACCTCATTGAGGGCTTTTCTCATGGACCTCATGCCCTCAAATAAATGAAGCTATGAGGGATAGAAAAAGAGGCCCCATTGAGGGATTTCGCATGGCCCTCATGGCCTCATACGACAAACAAGGGGTACGGAAGACCATATGTTTTTCACAAAAATGGGATTCCATAGGATATGTCTGTTAAATACAGAGATGAGACTAAGAGGGATAGTAAATGAGGCCTCATTGGGGGATTTCTCATGGCATTCATGGCCTCATACGACAAAAAAGGAATTTTCCAGAAAGTATCCTCGATAGGTATCTTCAAATAATACAATACCAGTCCGTAGGTATCCTCAAATACTGAAATGAGGCTAAGAGGGATAGTAAATTATACCTCATTGTGGGATTTTTCCATGGCCCTCATGCCCTCAAAAGAAATGAGGCTAAGAGGGATAGTAAATGAGGCCTCACTGAGCGCTTTCTCACAACCCTCATGGCCTCATACGACTAAAACAGGATTCCATAACCAGCGACGTTTCAGAAAAGGGGATTCCATGGGACGTGGCCATTGGATATAGAGGTGATGAGAATCGTATAGGACTTCGTTGTAATAAGGGGAGATACCTCTGCTTACAGATTATGGGGGATGAAGCAATTTGATTGGTTAGTTAGCGTCAGGAAAGTGAAGGGATTGGGTGATCTAGATTAATGAAACAACAATCGTACCCGGAATAGGATCAGAACTAACAAGAACAGACCAGAAATTCCTAAATATAGCAACAATAAGCAAAGCGGTTCCAGTTGATAGGCTCTTCTAATCTACTAGAGTATACGGCGATTCAATCAACTCACCGGGGGGGGGGGGGGGTGGGCTTCTTGGTCCTATAGCACTACGTGCTAAGCCGATAAAATGGGGAATCCGTAGTAAATAAAGTAAATTTCGGTGATTTGGATGGATTGTCGGTTTGTTTGTGGTAATTCGTGATACTCCGATTCAATCGAACATACCCTCCGAATGTAACCCTGCTTGTACTAAGCCTTTGGGTCACCTAGAAACCACGTGCTACCATAGAAACCAAGACGGCGGCCTCCAGTATACAAAATGGACGACGGAAACACGTATCACCCTAACAACACGCGCTGCGCATGCGCACTAACATCACGTATCACTATGGGGATGACGACACAAGATGGCCGCTCACGCGGGTTACCATGACAACACAACATGGCGCCACCAGGTCACGTGACAAGACGTCACTTCCTAGCCCCCCCCCCCCCCCCACTAGGTTCCCCAATGGGGCACGATCTCCACATCTCCTACTACTTATACACCATTGACATTTTTATCAAACAGATTGTTAATTAATTTCTTCGCCTACAAGATATATGCCACGCGAGTCTTTGATAGCCACATACCTCAGTGAGGCTTACCAGTCAGAAACCTTTTCCTGGTTAAATGCGGTTAAAAACATTTTGTTTAGCCTGAAGTTTGATCACAACCAAGTTACATTCGACAACAAATTGTTATTTTCCTTGGAGAGACTCTGAAAGAAAATATGTAACTTGGTAGTCGTCGAATTTACGAACTTCCTCTAAATTCGCATTCTACAGAACAGGGAAAGACCCTTTTACAGTGGAAATATATCTTTTGGCAGAAAAGGTCAGTGAACTCCTTTCCGTAGCTAAGAATAAGCGCCGATAGATTAGCGTTTGAGACTGGTAGGATTACGAGACCGCCTATTACACGGAAAGAAAGATATTTCCCGTTTCGTCAGGTAAAGGACGAGTTCCATTTTCTGTTATTTATATAGTTATATTTATTGGTGTTTAAGGTCATATGCTTACGCACAATGGCTAATCATGACCGTGACAGTTTTACGGGTGGAGGAAGCCGGAGTACCCGGAGAGAACCACCGAGCAACGACGAGCAACTGCCAGCTCCCCAACATCATAACTCCGCACTGCAGCACAGGTAGGGATAGACTGGTTGAAGACAAGCGCACCATCGACGTACAGTACGCAGTGCAGTACGCCTTATTACACGGCATCATCGTGCCCCCATGTGGACAATCGGGGTTAAGTGCCTTGCCCAAGGACACAACGCCGGAGTCCGATTCAGTCGCTCAGACGGTCACCAATCCGAGGACTAACCGGGCTCGACGTCGCTCAGCTTCGGTGATCTGACGAGAACCGGTTACCGCAACGCCCCCCTCCCCCCCCCCCCCCCCAGTTTTCTGTTTGAGTGCTCTCTATACTCTGGCGACAGAGAAACAAGACTCAATATGTTTCTATTACCAGGTATATATATTAACATTTTAAAATATTTATTGTATGTTTGTGTTTTAGGCGCCTAGCTTCACTTACAAGCCACGCGGAACGTGCTGCGTGACATAGGCCAGCATGTCAAAGTTTTGAATTTGAAGCCAAAAGGTCTCGCTCCTATAACCATAATTCATCGATTCGGTCTACTACTGTTGATACATAGAACAACGGTGTCAGTGGCTGAGTACACTTCTCTCCTCCAGGGCATCACAGGTCACTAAGAACCACTCCGTACTTACAGGACTACGTTTGTATTGAACCTTCTCCGTTTACAATATACATGTACATTACTCTCCCCTTACAATATCTGCGTTTTTTCTCTCACCAGTCCAGCATATGCTTCATGCCAAATATATCAGGAAGACATTTGTCAATTGTCAATCTGCTATTCTGATACCTGCAAAATATTTATCCGCTTCTGGAGCACGGTGGCTCAGTGGTAGACTTTTGGACTTATGTGCTAGAGTGTTCGATCCCCGTCCGGGTCGACCCGCGTTGTGTCCTTGGGCAAGGCACTTTAGCCCGGTTTCCATTGGGGCACGATGACGTCGTGTACTAATGCGTACTGTACGTCGATGGTGCACATGTCTTCAACCTCTGTAAACCTGCTTGAGGTGAGCTTGAACAGAGTTATAATGTTAAGGAGCTGACAGTTGCTCGTCGATGCTCGGTGATTCGCTCCGTGTACTCCGTATTCCTCCACCCGTAAAACTGTCACGGTTACGATTATGCGACCTTAAACATCATTAAGCAATAAATAAACAAATATCCCCATCTCATTTAATTTAATATCTGTGATTCAACACCAGAAATCAGGTTTAACCTCTTGCATGCCGCTGGCGGATATTCCTGCGCAGGACAGCATTTCTCTTGTCACTGACATAAGTGTAATATGGACACATTTCATCAAATTATCTCCTTGTAAATTAAAAGCATTTTTCACCAATGATTCCTTGTATTAAGTTTAGATGAATTTTTCATCAAATCTAGTCATGGCTGCTTCACAGCAGCCATGACCAGATTTGATGCAAACTATCTTAAAAATACTCAGCGGGTAAAGAGTTAAACTGTTTTGTGAAATGTGTATTATATTAGCTAGAATATCAGCCTGCAACACACCCTTTCCCTTCAGCGTTTAAAACACGTTGTTTTAACAAATAGCACTAATCTTATTTGGATGACTGATAAATCCCAGGTTAAAAGTTATCCACATGCCGCTTAACAATAATACCCTCAAACAATTAACAGAGAGATGAATCTGAACATGTAACATAATAAATCCGAGATTTTATGAATACTTATTTCTCCCCCACTGCATGTGTAACATACGTCAGTCCCGGGTGAGATAGCAGGGAGAGACAGATGTATCCCACCCCACCCACGTGACGTTATACATTTATAACGTTATTATGACGTTATGCATATCGTAGCAGTTTCTTGCTACAAACTAATCCAGATTGACGACATCAGAATGCCGTGTGATCAAATTTTGATGTTTGATGCTCTAAAACTCTTTAAATCCTAAGATGCCACCGTTCCTGGTTGATTTCGTGGTATATACCTTTGGGATATACATAACTTTTGCATGCTTTTTCCGATGGTGTCATTAGTTTTTTCAAAACAACGGATAGCAAATGAGTTGATTACATCAGCACGTGACCGCCGATTACCTCTGGCTAACGTAACCGCTGTATGGTAGGGGAAGAAAAATAATCCCTGATGGGTACGGGTGCGGTATGGGAAAATCTCACCCTCGGGACAAGATATTTGGTCCAGACACTCGGCAAGCCTCGTGTCTGGCCCATATATCTTGTCCTCGGGTGAGATTTCCCCATCCTACATCCGTACCCATCAGGGATTATAATAATCTCCAATAAACTTATTGAACTCAGTCACTTCCTCTCCACACGGACGAGTGGTCCCTAAATATTTAGCCGCGGCATCAAGTAGGTTGTTACGGAATCCAAATACAGCGTATGTACAAACCAATCTCATTTTAATAAAGTGGTTTCTGCTCTTGCTGTCTCTGAATCAAGTAAAGTGAGAACATTTGCTTGGGAATGTCGGGACCCGGGCGTGGTCGTTCATGCGAGAGGTAGATTCACGTCGCGTATTCAGTGTTTACTCAAGCCTGAATCCGTACGTTAACGTATGCCTCGCCGTGTCGAATCCGCCCGTTTCGTTTTTATTGGGGTGGTTCATATCCTGAAGGGGTCAGTGACTTTTCATCAAAACGCATGATCAACAGGGCTCCACTGAAAATAACAATTTTAATACAAATAGAGCATATAGCAACTTGTGACTTCCATGAAATCCAATTGCGTGGCAATATAATAAAGCCCTAGCATAAAGAGGGAAACTCTGCGGATACCCCAAAATATCAGGAGTCGAGTAACTGCATAGACGCCTGCCAAATCGGCTTGCAATCTAATTTCAGAACATCGAACCATATTTCTCTCTTCGCCATATCATTGACAAATTCGTGAAGAAAGCACAACTGCTTTATTGTTCGTTCGTGGATTTCAAGAAGGCGTTCGGCACGGTATGGTGCGACGACATGCTGTATAAATTCCACCCGAATAAAGAATTTACCCGTTTTGCAGTAATAAGGTAGAGGATCAGTTCTATTTTCTATTTGCTTGCTCTATACATTCTGGCGACAAAGAAACACACAAACAGGAAGTTAACTCCATTCTCCCTGGCATTGATGTCATGAGTCACAAAGATCTAGCAAAGGCGTTAATCGGATCTTTTGATTCTGACGTAACACCTAATGTCATGCGCTACAGTTAATACTAGAAGTCCTGTCATGAAATGCGCACAAATAACACGTCGATCTACGCGTTAATCTACGCCTTATGACCATAGTAAGGCTATCAAATTCTGTACATATGGCTTGTGCACAAGCAATGTTTCAGCCAATGGACCTCCGGGTAACCGGAGGTCCATTGGCAGAAACACCGCCTGTGTTTGCTGTAAGTAACCAGGAAAACCTGCCCTTTGGATGCCATTCGATATGGCAATTGCGCACAATTCCTACGCGCCATTAAGCCTAGATAAGCGCACTGTTCAAGATAGGACTTCCAGTTTTAACTGTACGTCCATAATTCACTCAGAGACGGGTGGATGTTCAGGCACCTCATTAGAACGAACTCCAGATGTTGCTACTACCGGGTGCATATATTCTCATTTTTTTTTTAAAATATTGATTGCATGTTCGTATTGTGTGTGTGTGTGTGTGTGTTGTTGTGTATATATTCACATTGTCAGTTGTCATATACCCATGTACGGGAATGAAAGACAATAAAGTATTATTATTTCGCATATCGCAATATCTCAACGAATTAGGTCATTAATGTTTTTTTTTAAAACTCGATCAGTATTACAAACTTGCAGGCTCGGTGCTAGCTTATCAGAAGATTGCAACTCGATCCAGAGATGTGTATCGACAGCTTCGTACAAAAGTGCCCTAAAATATGCAAAGGTGTTCCATTATTAATAGTTGGCTCGCTGTATAACTAAATTATTCAGCTCATTTGTTGGGGATATATTTCAGACATAAAAAAATGACGCTTTAAAATTTGTTTGACTTCGATACTGTCCTCTGAGAACAATGTCACCGTCAATAAGATATTCGGAATAGAAATGTAAAGATTTATTGCAATGCGCATTAATCTATTTGCTAAGAAACTCAAGGTGCTATATAAGTAAGAAAAATTTGTTTACTTTGAAATTCTCACCTCTGATATTCCTTAAATTCAAATTAAATATACACAAGTTATACACCCAAATGAAGATTTGATGTTTTGAACACGAAAAAAACATATGCTGTGAACTCACAGGGTTGACACCAGGCACCAGTGGTTCCTGAAAGTCTGCTAGCGTATTCTTTTCCAAAACTGATAATAAAATAATATTTCAGGAAAACAACCCGTGGTCATTTGTGCTTCAGATATCCTAGTACAAAGCTAGACATTCAAGGCACTTTGCGCAGAGACTGGACTACGTCTGGGGAAAGGACACCACCGTCTGCATTTGTATTGAAGATGGGTTCCATGGCCGACAGACATGCGCATAGAATGCGATACCACGATTTCCATCGACAAATAATCGCGTTATTCTAAGAAATTCAAACAGGTGTCATGATACCTTGCAAATAATATGGCAACTGAACAGTCTCCATATAATAATGGTGTGTAGTGTGAAGGCGATCTGTCTCATTATTTGATATTTAGATGGCAGTGTTGAATGATGGTTTTCGGATCCAATGACCTTTGACCGAAATGTAAACAAACTAAAAACAAAACAAAGCCGAGAGTTTTGAAATGCCATTTCGCTATGTGGCTGTCATTTGAAGACGTTTGATTTTCTAGCTTTGTTCTTGGATATCTGAAGCACACATGACCACGTGTTGTTCTCGTGGAATATTATCGTATTACCAGTTCTGGTACGGTAGCAGATTTCCTGGAACAATTGTTGCCTGATGTCACCTCGGTGAGCAGACTGCACATATTGTGCGTATTCTACACATCACAACGTTCATTTTGATGTATAATTTATATATATTTAATTTGGATTTATGGAATCGCAGAGGTCTGAATTTCAAAGTAAACAAATTCCTCACATAGCGATAGGAACACAGGTGAAAATTAAAATACATACACACAAGCCAGTTTGTTTATACAAAGTTTTTCTGGTACGTTCAACTGAAATCCTGTGAAATCCATGTTAAGAAATTTCAAATACTTGTTAAAACTGTCGTGATATAAAGCTAAATATTTATTTTTATTTCCTTCTTCCTCACCTCTACGCGATACTGGTGAAGAATACATATGACAGGTCATTTGTTGGGAGAGCTTGAAACCAATTAGTTTTACATCTATCCTTAATTCATTGCCGTCTATCAGCTCAGATTTAAAGAACATGTTGTAACGCAAACAATCCCCATGACAATCTCCGTGACAGATTAGCATGTATGGTTCTACCGGGCGTAGATGTTTTGTCACCATGTCCTCCAATAGTGAATTACACCAAGATGAGATATATTAACCAACCATCAGAATGATCAAGGAAAGGGAAGGAAAATATTGACATTTTTTTAGAGGTATGGAGAAAATATCAAGTCAGAAAAATGCCAAGGTTCAATGGGATAGAGAGTCAAGGTCGTACAGACTTGTAGATATCTTTAAATTTGAAAATTGTGTCAGTAATATACATTTAAGATGCCAGAAATCGGTGGGTCCAGGCGTTTCAGGGACGATTTTGGGAAAATTCTCTGGTTATTTGAGGCCCTTTCGCAAGGCCGTATGGGATAGCCAGGTAGAGGGAATGGTTAGTTGTTTGTTTCACGAGCACACATAGGGAATACCCAAGGGCTTTACGACTCCGAAGTGGCGATTTTAGCCATTTGAGTACCAAAAATGTCATCCGGACATGGGAGAGTACTATTATAACCATAAATATGCCCGTCTTCCAAGACGTGTGCAAAAAGCGTTTCCTTAAGTCGCAATGTCGGCCCGCATGGTTGCTGACATTATTGAGAAATCGTGAATTATAACGGCTTCTTGATATTATATATACAGTTGACTTAACTGGATATCTCTTAATTTTACATCCCTGTTAATTGAATATAATGTCCCAACACAAAACCATTTACCACACCTCCTGTACAAATTTGGCCTGTTAATTGAATATGGGTTATAGAGGAGACACCTGTCAATTGAATAAAACATATTTCAACCTGTCGTGAAATTACCCTGACTCTCTCCAGTTTTTCTTTGCTTATAAACCTATTTGGCCTCAGTACCTCTAATACAGCCATTTAATGGAGCTCTGTCAAACAAGATATAATACAATAAATGCCCAGATTATCCCTAGAATACAGGAAAGTGACACAATCTCTGTTAACTGAATACTGCTGTTAATTGGATAATTTTGATTGGCAAATTGGCTATTGAATTAACAGGGTTCCACTGTATTACTAACCTTGTTTGTAAAGACCGTGGTGGTGTCGTTTGTCACTGTCCATGCACTTACAAGCTGTAGTTCTGACCACTGTTGTGTTTTGAGAAAATTTGGACATAGCGGATATTTGCTCTTAGAACACGTCATCATCGCTCGGGAAAGCACGCAAAGTCAAGTAGTTCTACTACTCCAGTGGATTTTTGAGGAACACATGTCGTTTTTGCTTGTTTCAGCATTCTAAAAGAGAATGTGCAGTACACGAAAACTCGTACTACAAGGTGGCGCTTCACGATTTTATGTTTTAGTTGAATAATTCTCTTCTGCACTCTTTTTCCGTGTAATTGCGTATTCGCAAATATAGCGACACCTTTGACCTCCGGTTGGAAATCTGTCGCGACATATTTCACCCTATACTACTAATCCTTGAAATCTCTAACTATTACTTTCACTACCAGTAAACCCATGATACAACATCTACTATTAATTTCACTACCAGTAAACCAATGCTACACCATATACTATTACTTTGACTACCAGTAAACCAATGCTACACCATCTACCATTACTTTCACTACCAGTAAACCAATGCTACAACATCTACTATTACTTTCACTACCAGTAAACCAACAATGCTACACCATATACTATTACTTTCCCTACCAGTAAACCAATGCTACACCATATACTAATACTTTCTCTACCAGTAAACCAATGCTACAACATCTACTATTAATTTCACTACCAGTAAACCAATGCTACACCGTATACTATTAATTTCACTACCAGTAAACCAATCCTACACCATCTACTATTAATTTCACTACCAGTAAACCAATGCTACAACATCTACTATTACTTTCACTACCAGTAAACCAATCCTATAACATCTACTATTAATGTCACTACCAGTAAACCAATCCTATAACATCTACTATTAATTTCACTACCAGTAAACCAATGCTACAACATCTACTATTACTTTCACTACCAGTAAACCAATCCTATAACATCTACTATTAATGTCACTACCAGTAAACCAATCCTATAACATATACTATTAATTTCACTACCAGTAAACCAATGCTACAACATCTACTATTAATTTCACTACCAGTAAACCAATGCTACACCATATACTATTACTTTCCCTACCAGTAAACCAATGCTACACCATATACTATTACTTTCTCTACCAGTAAACCAATGCTACACCATATACTATTACTTTCACTACCAGTAAACCAATGCTACACCGTATACTATTAATTTCACTACCAGTAAACCAATGCTACACCATCTACTATTAATTTCACTACCAGTAAACCAATGCTACTACATCTACTATTAATTTCACTACCAGTAAACCAATGCTACACCATCTACTATTAATTTCACTACCAGTAAACCAATGTTATTACATCTACTATTAATTTCACTACCAGTAAACCAATGCTACACCATATACTATTACTTTCCCTACCAGTAAACCAATGCTACACCATATGCTATTACTTTTTCTACCAGTAAGCCAATGCTACACCATATACTATTACTTTCACTACCAGTAAACCAATGCTACACCGTATACTATTAATTTCACTACCAGTAAACCAATGCTACACCATCTACTATTAATTTCACTACCAGTAAACCAATGCTACTACATCTACTATTAATTTCACTACCAGTAAACCAATGCTACACCATCTACTATTAATTTCACTACCAGTAAACCAATGCTACTACATCTACTATTAATTTCACTACCAGTAAACCAATGCTACAACTTCTACCATTACTTTCACTACCAGTAAACCAATCCTATAACATCTAGTATTACTTTCACTACCAGTAAACCAATGCTACACAATATACTATTACTTTTACTACCAGTAAACCAATGCTACACCGTATACTATTATTTCACTACCAGTAAACCAATGTTACAACATCTACTATTAATTTCTCTACCAGTAAACCAATCCTATAACATCTACGATTAATTTCCCTACCAGTAAACCAATGCTACAACATCTACTATTACTTTCACTACCAGTAAACCAATGCTACACCATATACTATTACTTTCACTACCAGTAAACCAATGCTACACCATATACTATTATTTCACTACCAGTAAACCAATGCTACATCATATACTATTATTTCACTACCAGTAAACCAATGTTACACCATATACTATTAATTTCACTACCAGTAAACCAATGCTACACCATATACTATTACTTTCACTACCAGTAAACCAATGCTACACCATATACTATTATTTCACTACCAGTAAACCAATGCTACACCATATACTATTATTTCACTACCAGTAAACCAATGTTACACCATATACTATTAATTTCACTACCAGTAAACCAATGCTACACCATATACTATTACTTTCACTACCAGTAAACCAATGCTACAACATCTACTATTACTTTCACTACCAGTAAACCAATGCTACTACATCTACTATTAATTTCACTACCAGTAAACCAATGCAACAACATCTACTATTACTTTAGCTACCAGTAAACCAATGCTACACCATATACTATTAATTTCACTACCAGTAAACCAATGTTACAACATCTTCTATTACTTTCACTACCAGTAAACCAATGTTACAACATCTTCTATTACTTTCACTACCAGTAAACCAATGCTACAACATCTACCATTACTTTCACTACCAGTAAACCTATGCTACAACATCTACCATTACTTTCACTACCAGTAAACCAATGCTACACCATATACTATTATTTCACTACCAGTAAACCAATGCTACAACATCTACCATTACTTTCCCTACCAGTAAACCTATGCTACAACATCTACCATTACTTTCACTACCAGTAAACCAATGCTACACCATATACTATTATTTCACTACCAGTAAACCAATGCAACAACATCTACTATTACTTTAGCTACCAGTAAACCAATGCTACACCATATACTATTAATTTCACTACCAGAAAACCAATGTTACAACATCTTCTATTACTTTCACTACCAGTAAACCAATGCTACAACATCTACTATTAAATTCACTACCAGTAAACCAATGCTACACCATATACTATTACTTTAACTACCAGTAAACCAATCATATAACATCTACTATTAAATTCACTACCAGTAAACCAATGCTACACCATATACTATTACTCTCACTACCAGTAAACCAATCCTATACCATCTACTATTAATTTCACTACCAGTAAAGCAATGCTACAACATCTACTATTACTTTCTCTACCAGTAAACCAATGTTACAACGTCTACTATTACTTTCTCTACCAGTAAACCAATGTTACAACGTCAACTATTACTTTCACTACCAGTAAACCAATGCTACAACATCTACTATTACTTTCACTACCAGTAAACCCATGATAGAACATCTACTATTACTTTCACTACCAGTAAACCAATCCTATAACATCTACTATTACTTTCACTACCAGTAAACCAATCCTATAACATCTACTATTACTTTCACTACCAGTAAACCAATGCTACAACATCTACTATTATTTTCACTACCAGTAAACCAATCCTATAACATCTACTATTACTTTCACTACCAGTAAACCAATCCTATAACATCTAATATTACTTTCACTACCAGTAAACCAATGCTACACCATATACTATTACTTTCACTACCACTAAACCAATGCTACACCATCTACCATTACTTTCACTACCAGTAAACCAATGCTACACCATATACTATTACTTTCACTACCAGTAAACCAATGCTACACCATCAACCATTACTTTCACTACCAGTAAACCAATGCTACAACATCTACTATTACTTTCACTACCAGTAAACCAATGCTACAACATCTACTATTACTTTCACTACCAGTAAACCAATCCCATAACATCTACTATTACTTTCACTACCAGTAAACCAATCATATAACATCTACTATTACTTTCACTACCAGTAAACCAATGCTACACCATATACTATTACTTTCACTACCAGTAAACCAATGCTACACCATCTACCATTACTTTCACTACCAGTAAACCAATGCTACACCATATACTATTACTTTCACTAAAAGTAAACCAATGCTACAACATCTACTATTACTTTCACTACCAGTAAACCCATGATAGAACATCTACTATTACTTTCACTACCAGTAAACCAATCCTATAACATCTACTATTACTTTCACTACCAGTAAACCAATCCTATAACATCTACTATTACTTTCACTACCAGTAAACCAATCCTATAACATCTACTATTACTTTCACTACCAGTAAACCAATGCTACACCATATACTATTACTTTAACTACCAGTAAACCAATGCTACACCATCTACCATTACTTTCTCTACCAGTAAACCAATGTTACAACGTCTACTATTACTTTCTCTACCAGTAAACCAATGTTACAACGTCTACTATTACTTTCACTACCAGTAAACCAATGCTACAACATCTACTATTACTTTCACTACCAGTAAACCAATGTTACAACGTCTACTATTACTTTCACTACCAGTAAACCAATGCTACAACATCTACTATTACTTTCCCTACCAGTAAACCAATCCTATAACATCTACTATTACTTTCACTACCAGTAAACCAATCCTATAACATCTACTATTACTTTCACTACCAGTAAACCAATCCTATAACATCTACTATTACTTTCACTACCAGTAAACCAATCCTATAACATCTACTATTACTTTCACTACCAGTAAACCAATCCTATAACATCTACTATTACTTTCACTACCAGTAAACCCATGATACAACATATACTATTACTTTCACTACCAGTAAACCAATCCTATAACATCTACTATTACTTTCACTACGAGTAAACAAATCCTATAACATCTACTATTACTTTCACTACCAGTAAACCAATCCTATAACATCTACTATTACTTTCACTACCAGTAAACCAATCCTATAACATCTACTATTACTTTCACTACGAGCAAACCAATCCTATAACATCTACTATTACTTTCACTACCAGTAAACCAATGCTACTACATCTACTATTAATTTCACTACCAGTAAACCAATGCTGCAACATCTGTTATTACTTTCACTACCAGTAAACCAATGTAACAACATCTACTATTAATTTCACTACCAGTAAACCAATGCTACAACATATACAATTACTTTCACTACCAGTATACCAATGCTACAACATATACTATTACTTTCACTTCCAGTAAACCAATGTTACAACATCTACTATTACTTTCACTACCAGTAAACCCATGATAGAACATCTACTATTAATTTCACTACCAGTAAACCAATGCTACAACATATAAAAATTACTTTCACTACCAGTATACCAATGCTACAACATATACTATTACTTTCACTACCAGTAAACCAATGTTACAACATCTACTATTACTTTCACTACCAGTAAACCAATGCTAAAACATATACTGTTACTTTCACTACCAGTAAACCCATGATAGAACATCTACTATTAATTTCACTACCAGTAAACCAATGCTACAACATATACTATTACTTTCACTACCAGGAAACCAATGCTACAACATCTTCTATTAATTTCACTACCAGTAAACCAATCCTATAACATCTACTATTACTTTCACTACCAGTAAACCAATGCTACACCATATACTATTACTTTCACTACCAGTAAACCAATGCTACACCATATACTATTACTTTCACTACCAGTAAACCAATGTTACAACATCTACTATTAATTTCACTACCAGTAAACCAATGCTACAACATCTACTATTAATTTCACTACCAGTAAACCAATGTTACAACATCTACTATTAATTTCACTACCAGTAAACCAATGCTACACCATATACTATTATTTCACTACCAGTAAACTAATGTTACAACATCTACTATTAATTTCACTACCAGTAAACCAATCCTATAACATCTACTATTACTTTCACTACCAGTAAACCAATGCTACACCATATACTATTACTTTCACTACCAGTAAACCAATGCTACACCATATACTATTACTTTCACTACCAGTAAACCAATGCTACACCATATACTATTACTTTCACTACCAGTAAACCAATGCTACAACATCTACTATTACTTTCACTACCAGTAAACCAATGCTACACCATATACTATTACTTTCACTACCAGTAAACCAGTCGTCTAACATCTACTATTACTTTCACTACCAGTAAACCAATGCTACACCATCTACCATTACTTTCACTACCAGTAAACCAATGCTACACCATATACTATTACTTTCACTATCAGTAAACCAATGCTACACCATATACTATTACTTTCACTACCAGTAAACCAATGCTACACCATATACTATTACTTTCACTACCAGTAAACCAATGCTACACCATATACTATTACTTTCACTACCAGTAAACCAATCCTATAACATCTACTATTACTTTCACTACCAGTAAACCAATGCTTCACCATCTACCATTACTTTCACTACCAGTAAACCAATGCTACACCATCTACCATTACTTTCACTACCAGTAAACCAATCCTATAACATCTACCATTACTTTCACTACCAGTAAACCAATGCTACACCATATACTATTACTTTCACTACCAGTAAACCAATGCTACAACATCTACTATTACTTTCACTACCAGTAAACCAATGCTACACCATCTACCATTACTTTCACTACCAGTAAACCAATGCTACACCATCTACCATTACTTTCACTACCAGTAAACCAATCCTATAACATCTACCATTACTTTTACTACCAGTAAACCAATGCTACACCATATACTATTACTTTCACTACCAGTAAACCAATGCTACACCATATACTATTACTTTCACTACCAGTAAACCAATGCTACAACATCTACTATACCTTTCACTACCAGTAAACCAATGCTACACCATCTACCATTACTTTCACTACCAGTAAACCAATCCTATAACATCTAACATTACTTTCACTACCAGTAAACCAATGCTACACCATATACTATTACTTTCACTACCAGTAAACCAATGCTACACCATATACTATTACTTTCACTACCAGTAAACCAATGCTACAACATCTACTATTACTTTCACTACCAGTAAACCAATGCTACACCATATACTATTACTTTCACTACCAGTAAACCAATGCTACAACGTCTACTATTACTGTCACTACCAGTAAACCAATGCTACAACGTCTACTATTACTTTCACTACCAGTAAACCAATGCTACACCATATACTATTACTTTCACTACCGGTAAACCAATGCTACAACGTCTACTGTTACTTTCACTACCACTAAACCAATCCTATAACATCTACCATTACTTTCACTACCAGTAAACCAATGCCACACCATATACTATTACTTTCACTACCAGTAAACCAATGCTACACCATATACTATTACTTTCACTAGCAGTAAACCAAAGCTACAACATCTACTATTACTTTCACTACCAGTAAACCAATGCTACACCATATACTATTACTTTCACTACCAGTAAACCAATGCTACAACGTCTACTATTAGTGTCACTACCAGTAAACCAATGCTACAACGTCTACTATTACTTTCACTACCAGTAAACCAATGCTACACCATATACTATTACTTTCACTACCAGTAAACCAATGCTACACCATCTACCATTACTTTCACTACCAGTAAACCAATCCTATAACATCTACCATTACTTTCACTACCAGTAAACCAATGCTACACCATATACTATTACTTTCACTACCAGTAAACCAATGCTACAACATCTACTATTACTTTCACTACCAGTAAACCAATGCTACACCATATACTATTACTTTCACTACCAGTAAACGAATGCTACAACATCTACTATTACTTTCACTACCAGTAAACCAATCCTATAACATCTACTATTACTTTCACTACCAGTAAACCAATCCTATAACATCTACTATTGCTTTCACTACCAGTAAACCAATCCTATAACATCTACTATTACTTTCACTACCAGTAAACCAATGCTACAACATCTACTATTACTTTCACTACCAGTAAACCAATCCTATAACATCTACTATTACTTTCACTACCAGTAAACCAATGCTACAACATCTACTATTACTTTCACTACCAGTAAACCAATGCTACACCATATACTATTACTTTCACTACCAGTAAACCAATGCTACAACGTCTACTATTACTGTCACTACCAGTAAACCAATGCTACAACGTCTACTATTACTTTCACTACCAGTAAACCAATGCTACACCATATACTATTACTTTCACTACCGGTAAACCAATGCTACAACGTCTACTGTTACTTTCACTACCACTAAACCAATCCTATAACATCTACCATTACTTTCACTACCAGTAAACCAATGCCACACCATATACTATTACTTTCACTACCAGTAAACCAATGCTACACCATATACTATTACTTTCACTAGCAGTAAACCAAAGCTACAACATCTACTATTACTTTCACTACCAGTAAACCAATGCTACACCATATACTATTACTTTCACTACCAGTAAACCAATGCTACAACGTCTACTATTAGTGTCACTACCAGTAAACCAATGCTACAACGTCTACTATTACTTTCACTACCAGTAAACCAATGCTACACCATATACTATTACTTTCACTACCAGTAAACCAATGCTACACCATCTACCATTACTTTCACTACCAGTAAACCAATCCTATAACATCTACCATTACTTTCACTACCAGTAAACCAATGCTACACCATATACTATTACTTTCACTACCAGTAAACCAATGCTACAACATCTACTATTACTTTCACTACCAGTAAACCAATGCTACACCATATACTATTACTTTCACTACCAGTAAACGAATGCTACAACATCTACTATTACTTTCACTACCAGTAAACCAATCCTATAACATCTACTATTACTTTCACTACCAGTAAACCAATCCTATAACATCTACTATTGCTTTCACTACCAGTAAACCAATCCTATAACATCTACTATTACTTTCACTACCAGTAAACCAATGCTACAACATCTACTATTACTTTCACTACCAGTAAACCAATCCTATAACATCTACTATTACTTTCACTACCAGTAAACCAATGCTACAACATCTACTATTACTTTCACTACCAGTAAACCAATGCTACACCATATACTATTACTTTCACTACCAGTAAACCAATGCTATAACATCTACTATTATTTTCACTACCAGTAAACCAATGTTACACCATATAGTATTACTTTCACTACCAGTAAACCAATGCTACAACATCTACTATTACTTTCACTACCAGTAAACCAATGCTACAACATCTACTATTAATTTCACTACCAGTAAACCAATGCTATAACATCTACTATTATTTTCACTACCAGTAAACCAATGTTACACCATATAGTATTACTTTCACTACCAGTAAACTAATGCTACAACATCAACTATTACTTTCACTACCAGTAAACCAATCCTATAACATCTACTATTACTTTCACTACCAGTAAACCAATGCTACAACATCTACTATTACTTTCACTACCAGTAAACCAATGCTATAACATCTACTATTATTTTCACTACCAGTAAACCAATGTTACACCATATAGTATTACTTTCACTACCAGTAAACCAATGCTACAACATCTACTATTACTTTCACTACCAGTAAACCAATGTTACACCATATAGTATTACTGTCACTACCAGTAAACCAATGCTATAACATCTACTATTACTTTCACTACCAGTAAACCAATGCTACAACGTCTACTATTACTTTCGCTACCAGTAAACCAATGCTACAACATCTACTATTACTTTCACTACCAGTAAACCAATGCTACAACATCTACTATTACTTTCACTACCAGTAAACCAATGCTATAACATCTACTATTATTTTCACTACCAGTAAACCAATGTTACACCATATAGTATTACTTTCACTACCAGTAAACCAATGCTACACCATATACTATTACTTTCACTACCAGTAAACCAATGCTACACCATCTACCATTACTTTCACTACCAGTAAACCAATGCTATAACATCTACTATTACTTTCACTACCAGTAAACCAATCCTATAACATCTACTATTACTTTCACTACCAGTAAACCAATGCTACAACATCTACTATTACTTTCACTACCAGTAAACCAATCCTATAACATCTACTATTACTTTCCCTACCAGTAAACCAATGCTACACCATATACTATTACTTTCAATACCAGTAAACCAATGCTACAACATCTACTATTACTTTAGCTACCAGTAACCCAATGCTATAACATCTACTATTACTTTCCCTACCAGTAAACCACTGCTACACCATATACTATTACTTTCACTACCAGTAAACCAATGATACAACATCTACTATTACTTTCACTACCAGTAAACCAATCCTATAACATCTACTATTAATTTCACTACCAGTAAACCAATGCTACACCATATACTATTACTTTCAATACCAGTAAACCAATGCTACAACATCTACTATTACTTTAGCTACCAGTAAACCAATGCTATAATATCTACTATTACTTTCCCTACCAGTAAACCACTGCTACACCATATACTATTACTTTCACTACCAGTAAACCAATGCTACAACATCTACTATTACTTTCACTACCAGTAAACCAATGGTACAACATATACTATTAATTTCACTACCAGTAAACCAATGCTACAACATCTACTATTACTTTCACTACCAGTAAACCAATGGTACAATATATACTATTAATTTCACTACCAGTAAACCAATGCTACAACATCTACTATTACTTTCACTACCAGTAAACCAATGGTACAACATCTACTATTAATTTCACTACCAGTAAACCAATGCTACACCGTATACTATTAATTTCACTACCAGTAACCCAATGCTACACCATATACTATTAATTTCACTATCAGTAAACCAATGCTAGAACATCTACTATTAATTTCACTACCAGTAAACCAATCCTATAACATCTACTATTAATTTCACTACCAGTAAACCAATGCTACACCATATACTATTACTTTCACTACCAGTAAACCAATGCTACAACATCTACTATTAATTTCACTACCAGTAAACCAATGCTACACCGTATACTATTAATTTCACTACCAGTAAACCAATGCTACACCATATACTATTAATTTCACTACCAGTAAACCAATGCTACAACATCTACTATTAATTTCACTACCAGTAAACCAATCCTATAACATCTACTATTACTTTCTCTACCAGTAAACCAATGTTACAACATCTGCTATTAATTTCACTACCAGTAAACCAATGCTACACCATATACTATTAATTTCACTACCAGTAAACCAATGCTACAACATCTGCTATTACTTTCACTACCAGTAAACCAATCCTATAACATCTACTATTAATTTCACTACCGGTAAACCAATGCTACACCGTATACTATTACTTTCACTACCAGTAAACCAATGCTACAACATCTACTATTAATTTCACTACCAGTAAACCAATGCTACACCGTATACTATTAATTTCACTACCAGTAAACCAATGCTACACCATATACTATTAATTTCACTACCAGTAAACCAATGCTACAACATCTACGATTAATTTCACTACCAGTAAACCAATCCTATAACATCTACTATTACTTTCACTACCAGTAAACCAATGTTACAACATCTACTATTAATTTCACTACCAGTAAACCAATGCTACACAGTATACTATTAATTTCACTACCAGTAAACCAATGCTACACCATATACTATTACTTTCACTACCAGTAAACTAATGCTACAACATCTACTATTACTTTCACTACCAGTAAACCAATGCTACGACATCTACTATTACTTTCACTACCAGTAAACCAATCCTATAACATCTACTATTACTTTCACTACCGGTAAACCAATCCTATAACATCTACTATTACTTTCACTACCAGTAAACCAATGCTACAACATCTACTATTACTTTCACTACCAGTAAACCAATCCTATAACATCTACTATTACTTTCACTACCAGTAAACCAATGCTACACCATATACTATTAATTTCACTACCAGTAAACCAATGCTACAACATCTTCTATTACTTTCACTACCAGTAAACCAATGTAACAACATCTACTATTACTTTAGCTACCAGTAAACCAATGCTACACCATATACTATTCATTTCACTACCAGTAAACCAATGCTACACCATATACTATTACTTTCACTACCAGTAAACCAATGCTACAACATCTTCTATTACTTTCACTACCAGTAAACCAATGCTACAACATCTACTATTACTTTCACTACGAGTAAACCAAGGCTACACCATATACTATTAATTTCACTACCAGTAAACCAATGCTACACCATATACTATTACTTTCCCTACCAGTAAACCAATGCTACAACATCTACTATTACTTTCACTATCAGTAAACCAATGCTACAACATCTACTATTACTTTCACTACCAGTAAACCAATGCTACACCATATACTATTAATTTCACTACCAGTAAACCAATGCTACACCATATACTATTACTTTAGCTACCAGTAAACCAATGCTACAACATCTACTATTACTTTCACTACCAGTAAACCAATGCTACACCATATACTATTACTTTCGCTACCAGTAAACCAATGCTACACTATCTACTATTACTTCCACTACCAGTAAACCGATGCTACACCATATACTATTACTTTCACTACCAGTAAACCAATGCTACACCATCTACTATTACTTTCACTACCAGTAAACCAATGCTTCACCATATACTATTACTTTCACTACCAGTAAACCAATGCTACACCATATACTATTAATTTCACTACCAGTAAACAAATGCTACAACATCTACTATTACTTTCACTACCAGTAAACCAATGTAACAACATCTACTTTTACTTTAGCTACCAGTAAACCAATGCTACACCATATACTATTACTTTCACTACCAGTAAACCAATGCTACAACATCTTCTATTACTTTCACTACCAGTAAACCAATGTAACAACATCTACTATTACTTTAGCTACCAGTAAACCAATGCTACACCATATACTGTTAATTTCACTACCAGTAAACCAATGTTACACCATATACTATTACTTTCACTACCAGTAAACCAATCCTATAACATCTACTATTTCTTTCACTACCAGTAAACCAATCCTATAACATCTACTATTACTTTCACTACCAGTAAACCAATGCTATAACATCTACTATTATTTTCACTACCAGTAAACCAATGGTACAACATCTACTATTACTTTCACTACCAGTAAACCAATCCTATAACATCTACTATTACTTTCACTACAAGTAAACCAATGGTACAACATCTTCTATTACTTTCACTACCAGTAAACCAATCCTATAACATCTACTATTACTTCCACTACCATTAAACCAATGCTACACCATATACTATTAATTTCACTACCAGTAAACCAATGCTACACCATATACTATTACTTTCACTACCACTAAACCAATGCTACACCATATACTATTAATTTCACTACCAGTAAACCAATGCTACACCATATACTATTACTTTCACTACCAGTAAACCAATGCTACAACATCAACTATTACTTTCACTACCAGTAAACCAATCCTATAACATCTACTATTACTTTCACTACCAGTAAACCAATCCTATAGCATCTACTATTAATTTCACAACCAGTAAACCAATCCTATAACATCTACTATTACTTTCACTACCAGTAAACCAATGCTACAACATCTACTATTATTTTCACTACCAGTAAACCAATGCTACAACATCTACTATTACTTTCACTACCAGTAAATCAATCCTATAACATCTACTATTACTTTACCTACCAGTAAACCAATCCTATAACATCTACTATTAATTTCACAGCCAGTAAACCAATCCTATAACATCTACTATTACTTTCACTACCAGTAAACCAATGCTATAACATCTACCATTACTTTCACTACCAGTAAACCAATCCTATAACATCTACTATTACTTTACCTACCAGTAAACCAATCCTATAACATCTACTATTAATTTCACTACCAGTAAACCAATCCTATAACATCTACTATTAATTTCACAGCCAGTAAACCAATCCTATAACATCTACTATTACTTTCACTACCAGTAAACCAATGCTACAACATATACTATTAGTTTCACTACCAGTAAACCAATGCTACAACATCTACTATTGCTTTCACTACCAGTAAACCAATGCTACAACATCTACTATTAATTTCACTACCAGTAAACCAATGCTACAACATCTACTATTAATTCCACTACCAGTAAACCAATGCTACAACATCTACTATTAATTTCACTACCAGTAAACCAATGCTACAACATCTACTATTAATTTCACTACCAGTAAACCAATGCTACTACGTCTACTATTACTTTCACTACCAGTAAACCAATGCTACAACATCTACTATTACTTTCACTACCAGTAAACCAATGCTACAACATATACTATTACTTTCACTACCAGTAAACCAATGCTACAACATCTACTATTACTTTCACTACCAGTAAACCAATGCTACAACATCTACTATTACTTTCACTACCAGTAAACCAATGCTACAACATCTACTATTAATTTCACTACCAGTAAACCAATGCTACAACATCTACTATTAATTTCACTACCAGTAAACCAATGCTACCACATCTACTATTACTTTCACTACCAGTAAACCAATGCTACAACATCTACTATTAATTTCACTACCAGTAAACCAATGCTACAACATCTACTATTACTTTCACTACCAGTAAACCAATCCTATAACATCTACTATTAATTTCACTACCAGTAAACCAATGCTACAACATCTACTATTACTTTCACTACCAGTAAACCAATCCTATAACATCTACTATTACTTTCACTACCAGTAAACCAATGCTACAACATCTACTATTATTTTCACTACCAGTAAACCAGTGCTACAACATCTACTATTAATTTCACTACCAGTAAACCAATGCTACAACATCTACTATTACTTTCACTACCAGTAAACCAATCCTATAACATCTACTATTACTTTCAGTACCAGTAAACCAATCCTGTAACATCTACTATTAATTTCACAGCCAGTAAACCAATCCTATAACATCTACTATTACTTTCACTACCAGTAAACCAATCCTATAACATCTACTATTACTTTCACTACCAGTAAACCAATGTTACAACATCTACTATTACTTTCACTACCAGTTAACCAATCCTATAACATCTACTATTAATTTCACTACCAGTAAACCAATCCTATAACATCTACTCTTAATTTCACTACCAGTAAACCAATGGTACAACATCTACTATTACTTTCACTACCAGTAAACCAATCCTATAACATCTACTATTAATTTCACAGCCAGTAAACCAATCCTATAACGTCTACTATTAATTTCACTACCAGTAAACCAATGCTTCAACATCTACTGTTAATTTCACTACCAGTAAACCAATGCTACTACATCTACTATTACTTTCACTACCAGTAAACCAATCCTATAACATCTACTATTACTTTCACTACCAGTAAACCAATGCTACTACATCTACTATTACTTTCACTACCAGTAAACCAATCCTATAACATCTACTATTAATTTCACTACCAGTAAACCAATGGTACAACATCTACTATTACTTTCACTACCAGTAAACCAATCCTATAACATCTACTATTAATTTCACTACCACTAAACCAATGTAACTACATCTACTATTACTTTCCCTACCAGTAAACCAATCCTATTACATCTACTATTACTTTCACTACCAGTAAACCAATGTTACAACATCTACTATTAATTTCACTACCACTAAACCAATGTAACTACATCTACTATTACTTTCCCTACCAGTAAACCAATCCTATTACATCTACTATTACTTTCACTACCAGTAAACCAATGTTACAACATCTACTATTAATTTCACTACCAGTAAACCAATGCTACAACATCTGCTATTAATTTCACTACCAGTAAACCAATGCTACACCATATACTATTAATTTCACTACCAGTAAACCAATGCTACAACATCTAATATTCTCAGTCAATGATACTGACTTCAATCTAAACAAGTTAAATCCGCTGTTGTCCGACTTTGTAACTGACTTGCAGATTTTTTACTATGAAATCGTATCGCTAGCGTTATTACTGTTAATTAACATTTCCCGTTGACAGTAATACTAGATTCAGTATGATTTCTATATTAATGGATTTCAAGACACGCACTCATGCCCCTGCAAGCTGATTACTTTGAGATACTATTCCGGAAAGTGACGTCATGTCGAAGTTAATTGTGGGGGTCAGGTGTGGTGCCATGGTGGCCCAAAATTGTTATGGTGATTGTTGGCTGCCAACAATGACATGTGAATGTACTCAAGATGAATGCTGCATACCTACTGGGGTCTTTAGGAAGAACACACAAGGTGTAAGCAACATAATGGTAGTACTTTGTGGTTGTGTGGGGACTCTTTATCCAACACACAGGATAGCAAAATGTTTTAATTTAACTATTGTATTTTTAAACTTTTTGAAAACAAAATTCACCAAAACCATGTCATGTGAGCTCGTTCCAATGAGCGGTCATATAGTATGGTTTTGTGGAAATATTTTGACGCGTAATTTTTTTTTTGAACTGCTTAATTTGCAAATTATGTGAGCGGGTGTGGCCGATTCTTTAGATTGTATAAGAAATTACTGTGAAAACATTTCCACGACAAATCCTCTTACTGTCACGCCCACTTTAGCCAAATATGGGCGACCTTTATGCACACCTGTATCCGATAAAAATTAATATTTGTTGCATCCTTGAAAGTCTATCATCTAATTAATTGCTGGAAAGGGCTCTCTGAGCCCTTTCCAACAATTAATCAGATTATAGTTTGGATCTTCGCATACCATAACGTACAGATAATCATCATAAAATAGGTGACAATAGTCGCTCTCGGCACCGTATGTGTTAATGCAGTGTTAACCGAATGGGTTCCCAAAGAAGAAGACTCTTGGGATGACATATATTTTCAAATCAACATAATAGTATCACTTTGTGGTTGTATGGGGACTAGCAGCTAAAACAAAGATAAAGTGAAAAGTCAATAATAAGTGAACACTGAAAAGTTAATGACAGTTTATGGCGTCGAGCAGTAGAGTTAAATTTAACCTCTTAACTAACAATGATAGAAGATACACACTTGCCAAAAAAATTTTTTAATAACTAAAAGGTAAGTGTTTGCTCTAATATGACAATTGAACTAGTCCGACGAACTAGTTTTATAAAATTATAATCTGTGCTTTATATGAAGTTATGAGAATAATAAAAATGTCGTTGGCCATAAATGGCGGTTAGTTTAATTAATACGAATACTTATTTACGGAAGACCCATTTCAATCATATCCTCAATTTTACTGAGGAATTCTGCTTTATTTCCCTGAGCTTCCAACAATGTTGACATTTCGAACTCATTTTTATCTTCCTCAGAACTATGTTGTTCTTGAGGACGTTTTGCTTTGTATCTCCTGATTATAGCAAGAGGACCAAGAGTGAAGAGGAAAATAATTCCATACCACGCAGTTTGTTTGTATAGACGTTCTAGTGTGTTGAACGAATATTCTGGTAAATCTATGTTAAGCAACTTCAAGCATTTGATAAAATTGTCGTGATATATAACTAAAAGTTCCTGTAATTTGCTTTTCCTCATTTCTCTGGTCGTGCTGGAGAAGAAAAAATAAGAAAGGTCAGTTGTTGGGAGTGCGTAACGACAAAGTTGGAAATCAATTAGTTTTATGTCTACAGGTGATTCTGTGCCGTCCACTTGTTCATATCTAAAGAGCATGTTGTTACGCCAACAATCACCGTGACACAATACCGCGTATGGTTCTATTGGCTGTAACTGTTTTGTCATCAAATCCTCCAAATCTTTACTTCTCAGTGTTTCAGCAGCAGCAATAATATTTTCATCAGAAGTGGATGATTTAACAAAGTTTAGAGATAAATTGAAACATTGAGTGAATAATTCAGGGAACGGACGATTCCATAAATTCTCATCTAACGCAGATTTAAATTTAAGCAAATTCCTCGGATTTCCTTTCTTCATTGCAAAGCCCAAAGCATGAAAGTTAGCAAGCTCTTTCATTACTAATTTGCAATGGTCGAAATCCAGTAAAGAATCCGCCATTCTATACCCTTCCGGTCTGAGATCCTCTAAAACGATCACTCCACCAGCTTCGTCCACAGCGCTATAAAGATGCAATGGAACGGATGGTCCAAATTGATGTAATCCACGTTCTACTTGAAGTTCTCTCATGGCTGGTATTATGTCGCAGTAGAAACTTGATTCTTTTAAGAATAAACGTCTTTGGTTATCGGCTCTTTCCTTGAATATTACGTTTGCTGTCGGAATTTTCAAAATTAGTCGTTTCGTTATTTTCTCTCCCGCCTTCTGGATATTCGCTACTACAGATAAAACAACAGTTGCAAAATTATCATCTGCCTTGCAGCCTTTAAAAACTGCAAACTCTTTTATGAAAATATCGTCAGTATTTTCGTAATGCGTGATCGCGGTAAGTAACAATTCTTTGTTGACTGTCTTCTGTGTTGTTTCGTCCACTGCATCGGTGTACGAACTTGCCATATTTAACTTTCTGTAGAAGATAAAAAAGAAGAATTGTCAGAGGTTTGGGTTATTATGAATGCTACATAATTTAGGAGATAGGAAATGCTTAACTGTTAGGGTGCAGGAAGCCCATACCTTGGCGTTATACTGAACTTACAGGTGCAACAACATGAAAGCTTCATACTTGGTAGATATGCTGTATATTATCCCTAATGCCACAATGTTTAGTTTGTTATGTTTTGCATTGTTGCAATTGATGGGAGAATGCTTGTTAGCACTCTCCCATAAACTGCAACAAGGCAAAGACATGCCAACAAATTTTGATGATCTAAATTCATTTTGCATTCTACCAGGTAACATTTTTTATTGATCAACGGCTATTCAATATAATATTGTGTTGCAACGCTTATTGGTCACATTTAGAAATGTGTCTCATCTACCGCCATCTTTGGATGGTGGGGAGTAATTGTTACTACAAATGAAAAGGCTCTACGATAAAATGTCTCTGTTCGCTATTTTTTAAAGAATATTGATATCCGTGTAAGATAAATGTGACTATTATATACATCTTGTGCGTGCAGATGCAAATTAAATATTTCGAACATATTTCAGAGTGACCCCGAATTTTCTCACAGGACATTATGCGGCGTGCAACTATCCAGAGGAACATATTCTCGCAGCGACAAAATACCGTGACAACAAAGTGCCTCGATGACAAAATATCACAATCTGGTACAAGGAAATGGAGTGGGGGAATCAAGGAAATAGACGGAGCACATATGATTTTTATTATTTTTGTTTAATCTTTGCCTAACAACATTATGTTCATTTTCACCTCAAGGAAATGCCTTAAGGTAATACACTCTGTTTTGGAGACAACAAAGGAAGTGTTGCCGACAGTGTCAGGATAGGTAAACAAGATTGATAAACAATTATCACAAAACACTAAAACAATAAAGGGAGAAATACCAGACGAAAACACTTTTAAACTCGCAATATCCTTGCGCATAAACTCGCTGAAGTCATTTCAATTCTTTGTCTTCTTGCTGACTTGCCGCGTTCCTCTGAGAAGGAGGCCCACATCCCTCCCCCCCCCCCCCCTTATTCCCAAGCACATTCTGACACAAACTTTTTTTTAATTCCCCCAATGGTGCTTTCTCAATCTTCACAAATCTGATATGGCTCTTTCCACCATGTTATCCCTCATCCACCCATCTATCATGATTTCGTCTCATCCTTCCATTAGTATATCGAGATGTCTTATTTTACTAGACAATTATTTCGGGGCATACTGAAATAAAATGTTCCAGTATCTCCGTTATTCCATTACTATCTCGAGATTTTTTTAATCTACTAGACAAGTATTTAGGACATACTGACATGAAATGTTCCAGAATCCCCGTTACTCCAAAGCTGCACATTTGTCACCATTTTTTACATAGCTCAGTTGAACATTAAGGAGCCCCCCACCCCCCCCCCCCCCCCCCACCGAAAAAAAAACAAAAAAAAAACAAAAAAAAAACAAACTAAAAACAAAAAACGATCCATACAGATATTCCACAAACCTAGCACACCTCTTTTGCATATACCCACCACCCCCCCCTCCCCCGAAAAGCTTTTGGCCGTAACTCCAGCTCGCCAGTTTATATTGCAATCTTCGAGCACTGTTGCCCTGACGAAGCTCCTCTTCTCCCTCAGTCCCTATTCTAGATGTCGAGTCTAAATGGTATAATTTTCCATTATCTCATTAACGTGCCCTGTCTATCCTGGTGGGATGTTGTATCCCTATCTACAGTTAAATACTACATTACACCATCTTCTGTTTGGATGGCTTATCGGATAATTTACGTCAAGCGCGGTAAGTAGTTGGATGGGTGACCATTTCAGCGACTGATTAGCACTTCCGCGTTGTGTCCTTGGGCAAGGCATTTAACCCAGATTGCCTGTATGGGGACATGATGGCGCTGTGTACTAAGGCGTAGTGCACGTCGATGGTGCGCATGTCTTCAGCCAATCTAACCCTACCTTTGCCGCGGTGCAGAATTCAGAGTTTCGATGTTGGAGAGCAGACAGCTGCTCGTCGTTGCTCGGTGGTTCTCTCCGAGTACTCCGGCTTCCTTCACCCGTAAAACTGTCATCGACATGATATGACCCTGGCTGTTAATATGTCGTTAAACCCTAATAAAAAAAATTAGATAATTTGGTTAGCGTAATGTCCCCATATATATTGTGTTTACCGCTTCCAGTGTGGCTGCATTACTTGCCCCGGTTATCCACTCATTTTGCAGAATCTCCCAGTTCTTCACTGCTGTCATTAAGTTATATTTGGTAGTCTCACCCTCTCCCAAATAGTTTTTTTTTTCGCGAACACCTTGGTAAAGGTATTTCTTCCTAGATGTTTTAATTGTCAGAGCATTATTTTCCCCTTTGCATGAAAATTGGTGTAGTTTCTGAATACATCTCTCATCCAACTGTAACAGCTAAGTTCACTTCTAAGTTTTCATATTCTCAGGTTTCACCAACTGTTACACCTTTGCTTTCTCTTACCCACTCCCATATGCGAGACTGATTTGCCCTCTTGGCCACAGGTACTACCTCACGCATGCATACATTAAATTCAAGTCGCCACTTACAGTTAAAACTATAAGTCATGTCACGAACTGTGCGCTTATCTATCCTTAATTGCGCGCAATTGCCATATCGAATGGTTACTCATAGCAAACACAGGCAATGTTTCTGCCAATGGACCTCCGGGTTACCCGGAGGTCCATTGGCTGACATATTGCTTGTGCCCAGACCATATGTACAGAAGTTGATAGCCTTACAATGGTCATAACGCGTAGATTAACGTGCAGATCGACGTGCTATTTGTGCGCATTTCAGCACAAGACTTCTAGTTTTAACTGTATCTCAGTACTGCCCTACAAAGTCCAATAGTTTATGTAGTTGCTTTTCACTCTCATGTAATAAAACCATATCATCAGCAAAGCTAACCTTCGCGTTTTTGTTTATCTAACTTTCACCGTATCTACACTTTCCATGAAACTCTTATTCTCAATCTTTAACCCTTTTCCCACACGGAGCTAGCGGGAAACGAAAAGAGTCAAAACACTCTGCAGGCTCAAGGGGTTGATCATGATCGCTTGAGTCACCCAATGATCAGTGAATGCATTTCCCATTTTCAGAAATCCCACTGACCCACAATTTTGAAAGTGGGGCGTGCCTACTGTCCATATCTCAAGTATGGTATAACACTTTCATCTTTGAACCAATTCCAGTCAAGTCAACATTAGTTATAGGTTCACGTGTTTCGGGGCACTCTGTGGTTATTCACTGCATATGTCAGAAATATTGACAATCACATTTTAGACCTCCTACTACATTCCTAAAGTTCACACATATAAATTTCAACATCCCAAAAGTGTGGAGGGTGGGGGGGGGGGGTGAGGGGGGGGGGGGGGGCATTTTGAAAGCTGACCGAGGCAGAATTTAGAAAGCTCGACACAATTATGCTGAATATTTCAGATATATTGTCAATCACATTTTAGACCCCCTAATGAATTCCTAAAGTTCATATATGTATTCATTCCCTCAAAACTGGTCGGGGCCGCAAAGGTTAAATATATTCTGGTCAGAATTGTTGATGCTGGACACGATTATACAATTGTTTATCGGGCATGGTATGACATACTGACTTGGGATCAATACCATATTGTTAATTTGAGGGGTGATCACCAGTGTAGAGTTTCGTATTTTTGCAACTCCTTGCTGTTTTCTGCACGAAACTCTTTCGATACACCAAGATGTATGTCTCAATTCTTCAATGTATATTTGTGTTTTTGAGACAAAAAGTGAAAAAAATAATGAAAATTCATTGGCGATTTTTGAGAATAGCGCTGGCCGGTTTTGGCCGTTACGTTAGGTAAAGGGTTAAACAGCGTTTTCATCGGTAGAATATTCTATTACACTGAACAAATGGGTAATTGCGCCACGAAATCTCGTTAATAATGAACTTAAATCCCAGTAACTTTTAAATCAAAACTATTATTTGAGTCTTAAAAACGAATCGCATATCCTCGTCGAATCTTATTATAAACGAATAATCTATAATTCGCAGGAGCCTACTGCAATAATATAAATGAGGGATATTTCGGCCGCGTAAATGTACGTTAAAATACAATCAAAAATCTGAAGTAAATTATAGAAATTGAAATGAATCATATGTCGCTTCATTGGAATATGAACTGGGATGTGGGCGTTGATTTTTGTATGAAATGTCACTCTCTCCATACAACATCAGACATTCATACTCCGATAAAGTGTTACTCTCACCATACAACATTGCACATTGGTACGTGGACGTTCATCTTTGTATGAAGTGTAATCCTCTCCATACAACATCACTCATTCATATTCCGATAAAGTGTCACTCTCTCCATACAACATGACACATTCATACTCCGATAAAATGCCACTCTCACCACACAACATCGTACATTGGGACGTGGACGTTCATCTTTGAATGAAGTGTAATCCTCTCCATACAACAACACACATTCATATTCCGATAAAGTGTCACTCTTTCCATACAACATCACACATTCACACTCCGATAAAATGTCAGTCTCACCATGCAACATCGTTCATTCATGCATGTAGTCCGATAAAGTGTCACTCTCCCCATTCAACATCACAGTCCGATAAAGTGTCACTCTCACCATACAACATCACACATTCACCTCCGATGAAGAGACATGTAATTAATTTCAATTGTTAAATGATTTATGTAAGCCTGATTTTATAGCAAAACGCAGTTGTAAAGCATATCGTTGAGGGTCAAACCGGAAGTGCCATGGCAGCCATTTTATATTGTTGTATTGTTTGCCTATTGTATAGGACTTATATGGGAATACCATTTTTCTAGGGGCAGGTGCCATTGGTGAGTTATGGTCTAATAAGGAAAGGAATGTCGCCCCCACACACCAATCCCCATGTTACTGCAGGCATTCCAACACCCGCCCTCGCATGTGGCCAAGATCATTTAAGGAAAGGAATACGAGTGGTCCACCCCCACAACATAATCACGCCTTTATGAATTTCCGCTGAGTAATGATTGGCCCTTTACTTGTAAGCGCATTAATTTTCCAGTGACAGACAAAAGCCATAATAAATTATTGCTGGTCCTTAAAACACTCTGTCAGTAAATTCCCGCTGGAGTATTCATCGCCCCCTTTGTGTATAGGCATAATAATTTCTCAACGACAGACAAAGGCCATAATAATTTACTCCTTACCCCCCCCCCCCCCCCACCCGAGTAACTTTCCGCCTAGAAATCATTGACCCCTTTGTATTAAGGCACGCACATTTTACAATGACAGACAAAGGCCCTAATAAATTACTGCCTGTCCTTTCAACACGCCCCCAGTACAATTCCACAAGCCCACATTTGACTGCCCTGAAATATTGCCCCCTCAAAAAAATCACTGATCCTTCACGAGAAATCGTGGTAAAAAGAACGACACAACTGACCCTGAAGAATAAAAACTTTGGAAAAGAAAACAAACAAAAATAAATAAATAAATAAATAAATAAATAAATAAATAAATAAATAAATAAATAAATAAATAAATAAATAAATAAATAAAATCCAACATGTGTTCAGTATAAATGATCATAATTGACACGACAAATGCGTTGCAGTCGACTGAGGGCATTTTTGTAGTCGGTTGTCTGAACGATAAACAACTGTTTAGTTATATTGGGAGGGGGGGGGGGGGGCGTTTCTCGCTAATTGGACGCGAACTGTATAGGCCATTTGAACTCTACCAAAGCCAAACACCCGCCGTGCTAATCAATAATCAGATGTCTCAGACATAAATAATTATATGTTAAACCCTTTGAACTCTAGTGGTATCGTCCATGCCAGTTCAATGGAAGTACGTGGAAGATTCCATATTCATTATTTGGGGCTGTACGTTGATAATATTGATTGCCCTGCCCCACACATTTACTGGGCAGCCATCCTATTCAATGATCTTATGACGTGTCATGTTCCTGCCCGGAAAAGCGGCCGTTAGGGTTCAATGGGTTAAGTGGTCGTCCAACCTAACTTTGGTCAATTTGTTGACATTTTTCCCAATGCCTCAGAAACAGATAAGAGAAGTAAGGAAAGGCAAATTGTATATCAAAGTAATGAGTAAAGTGCAGGCCTGGCATTCTGAAAAATGCAGGAGGGCAAAAAATCGCTCTCCTCAATCAGCTTAGGAGAGCAATTAGCTTTACACAGCATTTTAAGTATCCAATTGAACGAACTCATTGAAACTGAAACCAACAGACTACATCAGTGATTTTAGTAACTTTACTAAGGTAAAGCGAAATCTCTTAGACATCTAGATGTCTCACTCAACAACCAACCACACACTTGACAAGACCTGTGTGTGTACCCAGACCTGTTGTCCAAGAAAGTCATACGCCTACCATTACCACCTTCAACCCCCCAAGGGGGGGTTGAAGGTGGTAATGGTAGGCGTATGACTTTCTTGGACAACAGGTCTGCTTGAATCTACAGTCACATCCTGGTGCACGTTCTTCAAGTGACAGGATAGTAGTAATGGTAGTATATTATAGTGTCAATATTCCTTGACTAATTACCCCTCAAACTGTGATGTCAGTTGTTGAACTTGAAACTGACAGAAAAAAAAATATTGCTGTGACCCATTTTGCTTCAAATGATTGCAACTGTGTTTGGGTATGGTTGTAGCCATTACCTTTTACCACTAAACGACTTTCAAAATGAAATTACGTGATGTTATGTGACTTCGAAGTTAAATTACATTTTTGCTTTACAACAAAAATTTAATGTGAGCATAATACATGTAATCTCATTCATCCCAGACCAAAATATTTAGGAGGGCAATTTTTCGCTCTCCTTAATTCTTTCAGGAGGGCAGTAAGGAGAGCTAAAAAATCGCTTTCCTGAAATTGCCAAGCCTGCCACTTTCATAGAAAAGGTACATATAATTTTTTTTCAGGAAAAAAGGTGAATTTTATGATTTTGAAGAAGATTAATTTGCCAATGGCGTAAGTAACGAACCGGTAAAACCACAAAATAATCGGTAATTCGAAAGCATTGTCCTCAATATAATGATAACATACTACAGACTCGGAGAAAGCATTTTTTGACACACACTCTGATGGGTTTTGATGTTTGAATGTAATAACACCAACACAAATTTTGGATGTTCCGGATGTGGCCATGTTTCAACGATGTTTATTCCGGTCATGTGATTACGATGGGGTTCTTGCAGAAATATTCAATTTGAGCAATCGTAAGAATGCAAGGACGTGATTACGCCCTTTATTTGTTCGAGACAGTGTATGAGCCGATTTGCAAACAGGTGACAGCAAATACTTGAGTTGTTAATGTCATAACTTCAAAATATGGTTCGAAATTCCCTCTCTTGTTTACAGGCCGTCTGAAATTTTTTGTTGACAAAAAATCTGAATTATTGCGCACTAGAAAGACAGCATGAACCACTTGTAAGGGAGCGCGGTGTCTCAGTAGGTAGAGGTGCAGGCTGCAAGCCGAGAGGTCCTCGGTTCGAATCCCACCTGCGGCAACCGCGTTGTGTCCTTGGGCAAGACGCTTCATCTCCATTGCCCGCATGGGGGCACGATGACGCCGTGTACTAAGGCGTACTGCACGACAATGGTACGCATGTCTTCAACCAATCTAACCCTGCCTGTGCAACAGTGCGGAGTTACGATGTTGGGGAGCTGGCAGCTGCTCGTCGTTGCTCGGTCGTTCACTCCGGGTCCTCCGTCTTCCTCCACCCGTAAAACTGTCACGGTCATGATTAGCCATTGTGCATAAATATGTGACCTTAAACATAAATAAAATAAATAAATAAAAACAACTTGTAAAAGAATAACCGAGTGTATAAAATCGGGACGATACACATAAAATAAGGCAATAATCATAACAAAGTAAGCAGAATCCCTCAGAAAACACTTTTTCACGAAGTATATTCCAAGTGACCAGGAACTATATTGAGCGTGTTGATTTGATTTCCACCGATGTTGTGAAGTTATTTACTTCATAGTAACCATGGAATTTGTCGCAGTTCTGTTTGAAGTCTGCAAAGGACCGATTCAAGATGGGTTGAAAATGATGCATTCGCGCTTTTAAATACGGTGCGTTTGTACGATGCTGAGAATTTAGTTTTTTCTTGCAACCAACCATACTAACACAAGCTTCGATCAGTGTCTTTTGTCAACGTTTTACACTGACAAATGTTACGAATCTCCTTCACCGTAAACTATCTCCCAATTTGCATATCACAATAAACATAACCGCTGTCAGCGTGACCGTGTGGTCAAAACCGAAGCGAATTATCGAATCCACGGTCACAATTAGCTGCAATTGGCTTTTAAACAAATGAAATACACGAAATATTCGCAATTTCTTCATTATCCCTGCCGAGTTACTTTTTAACCAGACCACATGCCGTTCAGTTTCGTTTGTCGGCATCAAACTGATATTGTTTGTGGTAATTAATAGTACTAGAAGGCGAAAGAAGCCAAATATTTCCCTTCATCTATAAATTAATTAAAATTGATAATTCCTTTTATTTTACTGAAATTATGAATTGATAAGGTGGGTGTATTGCGATTATTATGTCCCAGACCTGGAAGTTGTAAAATCAAAGGTGCATCTAAGGCCGTGCAGTGGTGACCTCTGTCCTCTTAGTCTTACCCATTCATCATTACATGTACCAACATTTTTCCTTGTATCTCAACCACTGCTACTCCAATGTGAAGGATATTTGGTGTTGTGAGCGAGCATCATGGGGAAACAATGCCTGTGTAGCTGCTGTAGCATGTGTTTCTTCCCACATTTTTCAGAGTTGTGGTACTTTTTCTCTCTTTTGAGTTAGAAAATTTTGTTTATAATTAGTTGATTTGTTACAGTTTGTTGGAATGTGCCTGCTGATACCCTGAAATGTATTGCTACAAAACATGTCTGGTGAAGATTTCGTTCCTATTACTTATCAAGCAATAACCTGATGAATATTCTGTATAAAGCCACCAATCTGATGTTTGAAAATTTTATCGGAACTGTTATGAAGGCTTATGGAACTCAAAATGTTGATTATGGCAGGACTTTTCTATTCACACATTAATGGATAAATTAAGTGTTATAGTTGGAAGTAAGTATTTATTCATTTATTTATTGATGTTTAAGGTCATATATTTATGCACAATGGCTAATCATGACCGTGACAGTTTTACGGGTGGAGGAAGCCGGAGTACCCGGAGAGAACCACCAAGCAACGACGAGCAGCTGCCAGCTCCCCAACATCGTAGCTCCACACTGCAGCACAGGCAGGGTTAGAGTGGTTGAAGACATGCGTACCATCGACGTTCAGTACGCCTTAGAACACGGCGTCATCGTGCCCCCACATGGGCAATGAAGGTGAAGTGTCTTTCCCAAGGACACAACGCGGTTGCCGCAGGTGGAATTCGAACCGAGAACCTCTCGGCTTGCAGGCTGCACCTCCACCTACTGAGCCACCGCGCCCCTGTTGGAAGTAAGAAGCATGAAAGGTCCAGAACAAGTCTAAAAAGAATGTTTTGCAATGTAACATGATTTTTGCAGATACACTTATTTGGAGGGTTACCTGTCTGATAGTGTTTGGAACATGTGTGGCCAGGATCTTCAAAAAGAATAAAGAGTTAAACTTTGAGAAAAAGGAATATGCCTTGAGTGCCGGAGGTAGAGTCATACAAGGAAGAGAGAGCCCCCCCCCCCCCCCCCCCGGAATTTTTTTGTGTCAAATGGAGCTCACTTGTCACCTTTTGGGGATTGCTTTGTGTACTGCATTCTTGATAACAATACGTGAGACCCTCTGGATGTGCCCTTCTGATCTCATTATGCCAATAAGCATCCTTGGGGAAAGTACACGCAATAATGGTTATGTAAGGTTGAGTTGATGTGTTTTGAATAACAATGCACTTTTAAGTACATTAGATGGTTTATTGCAGTGACAGGTTACAGTTACCCTTATTTCTTATCCAACAGATATCATGAGTGTATTGGTGTCCAAGAGAAAACAAATCTATTATACTTATTGATAAACCAGACAAATTTAACAATTTAATCACTATCAAATTGATGCATGGGATAAAAGTGGTTTGTAAATATATTTATTCAGCTACGATGTATGACTTTGCAGTACATTCTACATAGGGGAATATCATAGTTTCTTTCCAAACCACCACAGTGACACATACATCTTTATATTGGGAGACACTCCTTTGTCCTTTCATACTTCTTCTGCTGGACTCCTTCAAGTTGACCTTTGTTGAACTCCCCAAACGAAAACATAAACAAAAGAAAATGTCTGCCTTCAATCAGTGAGTACTCCACTTATAACATTTGGTCTCAATCTTTATCACTTTCATGAATTAGGAAAAGATTTCTTCGAGTATGTATTTCAATGTTTATAGAATACAGCTGTTATTTTATTTTGAGGTATTTTATTGTAAAAAATTGTTCTCTTACTTATGTCATAGCAGACTTTCAGGTGGTGCTATTTACACATGGCAGCAGTTCCACGGCAAACTTCAGTTTCCACATGGTCTATGTTTCATTCCAAGCATTTTGGTATATATTTTATTGGGATTATTCATTTTGGGCCTTTTTTAGACTTGAAAGAAAATTGAATGTAATCTGACCAAAGTTAGGTTGGCCGTCCCCTTAAATGATTTCCGCCATGACTCTAAATGCTAGAAGTTACGTGTGTATCTTGAAGCAGTCTACAACGATTTAAATAATTTCCACCTATAAGCTGAATAGAGTACAGTTAATTATGAATCACAAATGGATCACAATACAATTGTTCTTACCACCCACACCGAGGGCTGACTTGACCATGAGGCCGATGGGAATTTCCCTTTGCTTCGTTCCCAGGCATATATTCTAAATACACTGTTAAAAGTAGGGGATATCCGAACTGATGTTGATATTTTCGGAAAATGGTATTGGATATGCGTGATTGGACACATTAATATGTTACCAAGTGTAGTGTAGATCGTGAATGTCACCGTCCCACGAAATCTTCGTGCATGTTTTTTTCGCACAAGCGCTGTGTTAATGTCTATGGGGTACGTTATGAAATTTGTATTTGTACTGGACGGGCTGTTTCGGAGGTTTCATCGTTCTTTTCTCGTTCATCAGTAGTTTCTGGTCAGTGTGTATTTTCTTGTAGTGTGTGATGTGGAATTCCATTTTTTTATAACCAGAAAGCGTGACTAACCCTGTGCTTTGCACAGGGTTAGTCACACTTTTTGGTTATAAAAAGTTTTCATTATTAAGGGGTCGTCCAACCTAACTTTGGTCAATTTTTTGACATTTTTCCCAATGCCTCAGAAACAGATAAGAGAAGTAAGGAAAGGCAAATTATATATCAAAATAATGAGTAAAGTGCATAGAAAAGGTACATATAATTTTTTTCAGGAAAAAAAGTGAATTTTATGATTTTTAAGAAAATTAATTTGCAAATGGCATAAGTAACGAACCGGTAAAACCACAAAATAATCGGTAATGCGAAAGCCTTGTCCTCAATATAATGATAACATACTACAGACTCGGAGAAAGCATTTTTCTGACACACACTCTGGTGGGTTTTGACGTTTGAATGTAATAACATCAACACAAATTTTGGATGTTCCGGATGTGGCCATGTTTCAACGATGTTTTTCCGGTCATGTGATTACGATGTGGTTCTTGCAGAAATACTCAATTTGGGCAATCGTAAGAATGCAAGGACGTGATCACGCCCTTTATTTGTTCGAGACAATGTATGAGCGGATTTGCAAACAGGTGACAGCAAGTACTTGAGCTGTTAATGTCATAACTGCAAAATATGGTTCGAAATTCCCTCTCGCGTTCACAGGCCGTCTGAACTTTTTTGTTGACAAAAAATCTGAATTATTGCGCACTAGAAAGACAACATGAACCACTTGTAAAAAAAATAACCGAGTGTATAAAATCGGGACGATACACACAAAATAAGGCAATATTCATAACAAAGTAAGCAGAATGCTTCAGAAATCACTTTTTCACGAAGTATATTCCAAGTGACCTGGAACTATATTGAGCGTGTTAATTTCCCCCTGTCGCTGCGAAGTTATTTACTTCCTAGTAACCATGGAATTTGAAGGCGGGTATGTTTGGTGTCTGCAAAGGACCGATTGAAGATGGGGTGAAAATGATGCATTCGTGCTTTTAAATAAGGTGCGCTTGGACGACGCTGAGAATTTAGTTTTTTCTTGCAATCAACCATAGTAATACAAGCGTCGATCAGTGTCTTTTATGATCGTTTTACACTGACAAATGTGACAAATCTCCTTCACCGGAAACCATCCCCCAATTTGCATATCACAATAAACATAACCGCTGTCACGGAGTGTCAGCGCGGCCGTGTGGTCAAAACCGAAACGAATTATCGAATGCACGGTCAATATTAGCTGCAATTGGCTTTTAAATAAATGAAATACACGAAATATTCGCAATTTCTTCATTATTCATGCCAAGTTACTTTTTAACCAAACCACATGCGTTCAGTTTCGTTTGTCGGCATCAAACTGATATTGTTTGTGGTAATTAAATAGTACGAGAAGGCGCAGGAAGCCAAATATTTTCCATCATCTATTATTTAATTCAAATTGATAATTTCTTTTATTTTACTGAAATTATGAACTGATAAGGTGGGTGTGTTGCGATTATTATGCCTCAGACCTGGAAGTTGGAAACTCAAAGGTGCATCTAGGGCCGTGCAGTGGTAACCCCTGTCCTCTTAATCTTAGTTTTCCCCATTCATCATTACATGTACGAACATTCCCCCTTGTATCTCAACCATTGCTACTCCAATTTGAAGGATATTTGGTTTTGTGATCAAGCGTCATGGGGAAACAATGCCTGTGTAGCTGCTGTAGCATGTGTTTCTTCCCACATTTTTTCAGAGTTGTGGTACTTTTTCACTCTTTTGAGTTGGAAAATTTTGTTTATAACTAGTTGATTTGTTACAATTTGTTGCAAAGTGCCTGCTAATACCCTCAATTGTATTGCTACAGAATTTTCTTGTGAAGATTTTGTTCCTATTTCTTATCAAGCAACAACCTAATGAATATTCTGTATAAAGCCACCAATCTGATGTTTGACACTTTTATCGGAGCTGTTTTGAAGGCTTATGGAACTCGAAATGTTGATTATGGCAGGACTTTTCTATTCACCCATTAATTGATTAATTAAGTGTTATAGTTGGAAGTAAGAAGCATGAAAGGTCCAGAACTAAAACTCTAAAAAGAATGTTTTGCAATGTAACATGATTTTTGCAGATACACTTATTTGGAGGTTTACCTGTCTGATAGTGTTTGGAACATGTGTGACCAGGATCTTCAAAAAGAAAAAAAAGAGTTAAACTTTGAGAAAAAAGGCATATGCCTTGAGTGCCGGAGGTAGAGTCATACAAGGAAGAGAGCCCCCCCCCCCCCCCCCGAAATTTTTTGTGTCAAATGGAGCTCACTTGTCATCTTTTGGGGATTGCTTTGTGTACTGCGTTCTTGAAAAAAATATTTGAGACCCTCTGGATGTGCCCTTCTGATCTCAATATGTCAATAAGCCTCCTTGGGGAAACTACATGCAATAATGGTTATGTAAGGTTGATTTGATGTGTTTTGAATAACAATGTACTTTTAAGTACATTAGATGGTTTATTGCAGTGACAGGTTACAATTACCCTTATTTCTTCTCCAACAGATATCATGAGTGTATTGGTGTCCAAGAGTTAAACGAAGCTAATATACTTATTGATAAACCAGACAAATTTAACAATTTAATCACTATCAAATTGATGCATGGGATAAAAGGGGTTACAGTCCAAGGGGTTTGTATATATATTTATTCAACTACAATGTATGACTTTGCAGTGCATTCTACATAGGAGAATATCATATTTTCTTTCCAAACCATTACAGTAACACATAATCTTGATATTGGGAGACACTCTTTTGTCCTTCCATACTTCTTCTGCTGGACTCCTTCAAGTTGACCTTTGTTGAACTCCCCAAATCAAAACATAAACAAAAGAAAATGTCTGCCTTCAATCAGTGAGCACTCCACTTATAAAATTTGGTCTCAATCTTCATTACTTTCTGAATTAGGAAAAGATTTCTTCGAGTATGTACTTAAATGTTTATAGAATACAGCTGTTATTTTATTTTGAGGTATTTTATTGTAAAAATTTTGTTCTCTTACTTATGCCATAGCAGACTTTCAGGTGGTGCTATTTACACATGGCAGCAGTTCCATGGCAAATTTCAGTTTCCACATGTTCTATGTTTCATTCCAAGCATTTTGGTATATAATTTATTGGGGTTATTCATTTTGGGCCTTTTTTAGACTTGAAAGAAAATTACATGAAATTTGACCAAAGTTAGGTTGGACGTCCCCTTAAGGGCCTATATAAGTTATGAAATTTTGTTTATTTTGACAATTCTCACCTCTGATATTCCTTCAATTCAAATTAAATATATACAAAATGTACATCAAAATGAAGGTTGGGATGTATAGAACAGGAAACACATGTATAATCAACTCATAGAGTCCACTGTAGGCACCACTGGTTCCTGGAAGTCTGCTGCCGTATTCGCACCAGAACTGATCATTTAATAATATTTCACGAAAACATCCTGTGGCCAAATGTGCTTTACATATCCAAGAACAAAGCTAGGGGATAAAAATTCTTCAAAACACGGCGACAGAGCTGCATTGTGGAGAATTCCAAAGCCTTTGCTTTTGTTTACGTATGAGTTTACTTTCGATTTCCGGTCGGCGTCATCGGACAGAAAAAGCATGTAAAACAACGCCGTCTAAAATAAAACAATGAAAAAGATCGCCTTCATACAGTATACTGTTATTAGACAGAGATTGCACAGTTGCCATATCCAATGCAAGGTAACATGATACCTGTTGAAATTTCTTAGAATTACGATTTTGTTTTTTGATGCAATTCGTGGTAACGAGTGATTTGCGCATGTCTGTCGAGCATGGAAACCATCTTCAATAAAAAATGCAGACAGTGTTGTCCTTTTCCAAAATGCAGACCTATCGCTGTATTCGAAAGTGTTTTGAATACCTAGCTTTGTTCTTGGATATATGAAGCACATTTGGCCACAAGTTGTTCTGATGAAATATTATTTTATTATCAGTTCTGGTGCGAATGTAGTAGCAGACTTCCAGGAACCAGTGGTGCCTACAGTCGATTCTGTGTGTTGATTATATATGTGTTTCGTGTTCTTTACATCCCAACCTTCATTGTGATGTATAATTTGTGGATATTTAATCTGATTTTAAGGAATATGAGAGGTGAGAATTTCAAACTAAACAAAATTCCATTACTCATATAGGCCCTTAACATGAATAACTAACCCTGTGCATTGTACTGCCTTGGTGTAAATCTAATTTATATCAACCTTTTACCCAGCATAATGGACAAACCAGCCAGTATGCGAATTATTAGTAGTTATTGGTGTATAAGGTCACTTACTTATGCACAATGGCTAATCATGACCGTGACAGTTTTACTGGTGGAGGAAGGCGGAGTACCCGGAGAGAACCACCGAGCAACGGCGAGCAACTGCTAGCTCCCCAACTCCTCACTGCGGCGCAGGCAGGGTTAGATTGGTTGAAGACATGCGTACCATCGACGCGCAGTACGCCTTAGTACACGACGTCATCGCCCCCCCCCCCCCTCCCCATGTGTCAATCTGGGTTAAGTGCCTTGCACAAGGACACAACGCGGGAGTCCGAATCGATCGCTCAGACGGTCACCCATCCAAGGACTAACCGGGCTCGACGCTGCTTAACTTCGGTGATCTGACGAGAACCGGTTACGCAACGCCACCGCGCCCCCTGTGGTATGTGAAGACTGACGCGTTACGAACGTGACTCAAATTCACAACGTTTCTCAACGTTACTCAACTTGTGCTCACGTTACCGTTAGACAGGCTATGTTGATGGCAGACGTCGGTCAGATCGTCCAAGGGCGACAACTGCTAACCAGGATCGTTTCATCCAAACCACAGCATTACGTAACCGCCATCAAAGTGCCTCGACAGCAGCTGCACCAAGCGACAGATGTGCGAGTCAGTGGTAAAACGATCCGAAGTCGCCTACACAGCTGGAATTTGTACGCTCGACCTCGAAAAATTCCACGTTTGACTGAACGTCACATCGCAGCAAGGCGTAATTGGTGTGGAACACGACAGCGCTGGGACAATCGTCGGTGGAGCAACGTCATGTTGTCCGATAAATCGAGGTTCACTCTCGACTTCCACGACAGGCGAAACAAAATGTTGCGGCGGCGGAACGAACGATACCATGGCGTAGCGGTTAGGCAGCACGAGCGTTTTGGTGGTGGAACGGTTATGGTGTGTGGAGGCATAACCATGACAAGCAGAACAACATTACATGTCACCCAAGGGCATGTCACAGGGCAGTGCTACCGTGACAACAGGTTAGCAGCTCATGTGGTGCATTTGCGCGACGTCAAGGCCGTCGATTCATTTTCCAAGATGACAATGCAGGAGCACGCATGACCCGTGTCGCTACGGAGTTCCCCCAGGAGCAGTACATCGCTACGGTGCCTTGGCCAGACCTTTCACTAATTGAGCACGTTTGGGATATGCTTGGCAGGCGCCTACGACAACGCCAACAGCCCCTACCAATGCCCGGGAACTCGCCGCTGCACTGCAGGAAGAATGGAATAACATCAGTCAAGCTGATATTGGACGTTTAGTGAGGCGTATGCCACGTCGGATCCGAGCTTGTCTCGCGAACCCAGAAGGATTTATAAGGTATTGAGGTCTTGGATGAACGTGGCAAATTCTCTGACTGACCACTCATGTTTTCTACAGTCCAATGCGTGGAGTGTGTGCTTGTCAGACACCCAACTATCGGTGAAATCATTCACCAGATGTCACGGTGCAATGCCTCCACTGTCTTTTTGACGAAAATATAAACATATTTCTTCATTTTTCTCACTTTTATCAAATGTCCCCTACTTTTTTTGAATAGTATATATGCGCCCATTCTTGGTGTTCAAGGAAGGGTGGGTCACTTTCGGTAACGAGAGTGTGATTGATATATTACCCCAAAGTACAGTTAAGGGAAAATGCGCGTGCTCCAGAATATATGGGGGGTGGGGTGGGGGGGGGGGAGTGTCCAAGAGTGGCGGGGAGGAAAGGCACGTGCCACAAGATGTCGATCAATTACAAATAGTGTAATATGTTCTGCCTCAATAATAAAAATCAGTGGATGACAAGAACATTAATACAACAATAAAACAAATCAATAACAAGTCACTGCCTATTTTCGCTCTTCATATAAGTGCGGTGTAATTGTCTGAAAATCTGTTGGAATTTACCAAGAATTGTTGCAGATACAAATATATACTGAGTCAAAAACGAAAGTATAATAAACTTTGAGGAGCAAATTTTTAGTGTTATCGACTTTAATCCCAAACAAATTATTGTAAACTCATATTTCGAGTCTGGCTGTATGAATTTACATAATTTCTTGCTCTTACTGTTGCCAGCTTCACGTCAGGACGTCGCAATTCAGAAATTGGGTGAAATGAACAGTTCACACATGCAGTCAATAGCGTGTATGTCTACCGTTTGCTTCTTGGATGGCAAGATATCGACGGCCCAAGACACTGATAAGTCGCTGGATGTCACCCTGTGGTATTGCGTTCCACTCCTACTTTAGAACATTACGTAAATCGCCTAACGTCTGAAGATCAGGAAGTCGTACCGGACGGTCCAGTTGATCCCAAAGATGCTCGATTGTCGTCAAATCTGACTAAAGTGGGGGCCAGGGAAGAAGTTCGACGCTCTGCTCCTCAAGAATGTCACGGAAGATACGCGCCACGTGACACCGGGCATTGCCTTGCTGGAATAACTGCAATCTGACGTTAGCGTTGAACAACGGGACAATAACAGCAATAAACTTTGAGGAGCATTTTTTTTAGTATTATCGACTTTATCCCAAACAAATTATTGTAAATACATATTTCGAGTCTAGCTGTATGAATTTGCATAATTTCTTGCTCTTACTGTTGCCAGCTTCACGTCAGGACGTCGCAATTCAGAAATGGGGTGAAATGAACAGTTCACGCATGCAGTCAATAGCGTGTATGTCCACCGTTTGCTTCCTGGATGGCAAGATATCGACGGCGCAAGAACCTGATAAGTCGCTGGATGTCACCCTGTGGTATTGCGTTCCACTCCTGCTTTAGAACATTACGTGAATCGCCTAACGTCTGAAGATCAGGAAGTCGTACCGGACGGTCCAGTTGATCCCAAAGATGCTCGATTGGCGTTAAATCTGGCTAAAGTGGGGGCCAGGGAAGAAGTTCGATGCTCTGCTCCTCAAAAAAGTCACGAAAGATACGCGCCACGTCACACCGGGCATTGTCTTGCTGGAATAACTGCAATCTGACGTTAGCGTTGAACAACGGGCAATAACAGCGTTAGGAATGTTGTCCCTATATCGCTGTCCATTCAGATTACTATCGATGAAGATCAACTGCGTTCGATGGTGCAAGGAAATTCCCGCCCGAAGCATTACGCTTCCTCACCGAAATGCTGCTGAGTCCAGCGGACACACTGACGTATCCATTCCTCTATGACGGTACGATGATGTTGGGTAAGGATTGGTCCGTGGTATGGACGCCTACAGCGGATGCCGTGTTCAGTGAGTCTGTTGCGGACAGTTTGAGCACTGAGTCTTGTCAAGATCGATTCGAATTTGCCCGAGTTAAGGGTTAATGGTCAGGGACTGTAAATAATTAATTTGATTTGTTTGCTTGCAAAAGCCGCAAATAGACACTGGGTACAAATTATTGTAGGCTAATTAATTAACTGCTTCACCAGATGTGTGTTTATCTCTCTTTGAGAGGACTAATGGTTCCCCGCAGCGACGTTTAAAACTACGATGCGACTTTTCTCTGAAAGTCCCTAAAAGTACTTCGTTGCTGTCAGCCGCAGATGGTGTTCCACACTATGTGGCACTCAAATAAATGCCATCCCTGCAATTCTAAATGTCAGACTCACGAGCTTACAAAGAGATATATCATCTATCTTGATAACGGTGTCCTATATCACAGAGGAACTGACTTAATGATTAATTTGACACGCAAATGCTATATAATGAGAGACTGATCATCGGTAGCCAGTCGGCCTTGGACTGAGTCAGTAATTCGTCGGGAAGAGGGCTCGGAGCTCTAGCCATTGGGGCTGTCATTTGTTGAAATTAATTGTGGAGACTAAGCGGGCTCCGGTTAAGTAGGCGAGCGGTTGCTTGGTCCAGTGGTGCGACGCATAGAAGTGTAGAGTAGTAAAGAGCTGTCAAGAGCTCGAACAATTAACTTAATCGAAGCTGTTGAGAGCTCGAACATTTGATTTAAGCTAAGAGCTTACAGTGAGCTTAGTTGAGACCAGTAAATTAGATGCATGGACTTTATTTGTTTAAACGGTATACGGAGATTAGTGTAAACGGAAACTGGTGTAGAAGGCGAGTGGTTAAATCCTTGGAGTGAATGTGTAAATTTAGATAGACAGAGTTGGTTACAGTTGACTGGCAATTTAGCGTAGATGGAGGTTGAGCGGCGTAAAATAGACAATACGTTATGTACGCAATCGCTTGAGAAGTGACGAGGAAACCCAGGTGTCAGGAACAACCAGAAACATCTAGACAACAGTATGGAACACGGGGTACCCCGGAAAGAGCTCGAACTTTATGGAGGAAATTCACATGTGCTTTGTTTGTGTATAATGTTTATTCTTGGATTGTTCATTGATGCGTATATGTGAGTACATAGTGTTATTCTTATTTCCATTAAATTATACTCAAATGATCCATCGTCGGTTATCTTTTTAAATATCAAATCACGGACACCTTAAGTTGACGAATCAGCTCCAACAAAAACCACCACACCGCGAGGCCGAGAGACGTATGTTCACTCGAAAACCCGGCTGTCCTCTCTGAGTATGACCGAGCCCTAGAGTGACCATAAATCTCACATATCTTCCCCAACGTGTTGTGACAAATCTATTGTTAGTTCTACCAGGAGTAATTACTGTTGACCTCGTCGCCGGAAGGAAGCGATCCCGCAAGTGAGACGTCCTGATGTGTCAGTCTTGTGCAGGTGTCGTAACTCTTGGTCGACCTGAACGCGGTCGGTCGGCAGTGGATCCAGTGGTTCTGCACCTTCCAATTAGACGGTAAATAGTGGCCACAGTGACTCCGAACTCAGCAGCGAGCTCATCTAGAGGTGTCCCAGCCTCATGCACACCATTGGCACGCAACCTCTCATTTTCGGTTAACCTTGCCATTTTTTTTAAAATGTCGGAAGACAAAAACTAGCGTGTTTTCTCGTTAACCCAGGCTCTCTAGCACATCATAACACAAAGAAAATCGTCGGCCACACATTCAATTTGACATTCGCGGGTAGCACGTGCCATTTTGAAATCAGTAGCAAAAGTGTATATGGTTGGGTGGACAACCACAACATTTCATTAAACCCTTTGCACGACTTCTTGTACACAAACATGCAACATTAGAACTATTATATTTCATCGTCTATGCTATTTTTTTCATATTTGTTTCTATTATACTTTCTTTTTTGACTCAGTATATGATCGACTTTGTTGTGGTATGGAACAAAAACGCAAAACGCCGTCTGAAAGGGGGTTAAAAGAAAACATATGGACAGTGTCTACACAAACAAAATGAAAATGTTTTATAAATTGGCCATGATTTCCATTAGATAGGTCATGCCCTGCGTTAACACGTAACACACATACCGCTGTGTCCACTCTGTGAGAAAATCAGTTGTGAACTGCAGTTGTATGCAAAGTTATGATATAGGTGTTTTTAACCCGTTGAACCCTGGTGGTATATTCTATGTCAGTTTAAGGCCAGCAATTGGAAGTGTCCATATTCATTATTTGAGGGAAGACCAATCAATATTTTCAACGTGCAGCCTGTGGGAAATATTAATTAGTCTACCCCACACATTCACCCAGCAACCATTCTACTTAATGAAATTTTGACATATCCTGTTCCTGGGCCGGAAAAGCAGTCTCTCGCGTTCAAAGGGCTACATTGTCTGAAGTCAGAACCTAGTGAGGCAAGTAATAGAATGCATAAATGCACACGCACGGGTGTTTTTAATCTTGTCACTTCTATAGGTCCGTACTGTGTGCGGGCACAAGTGTTGATGCCCTCTGTAGAGCTGTCACGAATATTCAACCAGTCGACTATCGAAGTGGAGACAAACCAAAGGAGGAATACCTCAATAAAGGGGCAAGGGAGTGGGGGGTCCGGGGCAGTAATCCCGGGGCCCTGAACTTTGTGGGGGGGGGGGGGGGTCTCAGGAGTCCATGAATGGGGGTTACGTCTGTCCGCATTTGATAACAAATAAGTGCCCCCCCCCTCCTCCTCTCGTAGCTCGTGCCTTCAGCACTCGTGGCAGATGCCTTCGGTACGTGCATCAGCATCTTCGACACTTTTGAAAGAAGGTCCGTCTCAGAATTAACTCTGGGCCCGAAATTCTTCTTTCTGGCCCTGCTCAATCACAAAAAATCATAAGGCATAACTCAGGATCAACCCTGGGGCCCGACATTCTTCTCCCTGACCCTGCTCAATCACAAAATATCATGAGGCGTAACTCAGAATTAACCCTGGGACCCGAAATTCTTCTTCCTGGCCCTGCTCAATCACAATATATCATAAGGTGTAAAGATGAAGGAAGGTCCGTCTCAGAATTAACCCTGGGGGCCCGACATTCTTCTTCCTGGCCGCTCAATCACAATATATCATAAGGCATAACTCAGAATTAAACCTGGGGCCCGACATTCTTCTTCCTGGCCCTGCTCAATCACAATATATCATAAGGCGTAAATCAGAATTAACCCTGGGACCCGACATTCTTCTTCCTGGCCCTGCTCAATCACAATATATCATAAGGCGTAACTCAGAATTAACCCTGGAGCCCGATTTTCTTCTTCCTGGCCGCTCAATCACAGTATATCATAAGGCGTAACTCAGAATTAACTCTGGGGCCCGATATTCTTCTTCCTGGCCCTGCTCAATCGCAATATATCATAAGGCGTAACTCAGAATTAACCCTGGAGCCTGTCATTCCTCTTCCTGGCCCTGCTCAATCACAATATATCATAAGGCGTAACTCAGAATTAACCCTGGGGCCCGACATTCTTCTCCCTGGCCCTGCCCAATCACAAGATATCATAAGGCGTAACTCAGAATTAACCCTGGGGTCCGACATTCTTCTCCCTGGCGCTGCTCAATCAACAAATATCATAAGGCGTAACTCAGAATTAACCCTGACCCGAAATTCTTCTTACTGGTCCTGCTCAATCACAAAATATCATAAGGCGTAACTCAGATATTTACCCTGGGGCCCGAAGTTCGTCTCCCTGGACCTGCTCAATCACAATATATCATAAGGCGTAACTCAGAATTAAAACTGAGACCCGAAATTCTTCTCCCTGGCAGCTCAATCACAATATTTCATAACATAAGACTTAACTCAGAATTAACCCTGGGACCCGAAACTCTTCTCCCTGGCCGCTCAATCACAAAATATAATTAGGCGTAAAGAGTACATTAACTCTCTTCCACGAATTCTCAATAGGACTGCAGTGGCTGGTCAATACAGTTGATGCTGTCCAAAACATGTATTCCTGGGCCACCAGGTATCTACGTCCCTGTGAGTAACAGACGATTTGAACCCAGTCATTTTCATTTTAATGTTATATTTTTGTTGTTGTATCAAGGGTATTATGTTCTATAAATGTAAATGAATTCAGAAGCGGCGGAACCAGAGGCGAGGAACTTTGACCCCTCACAATTATTCAGTCTTGAAGATCAACACAAATCGATGTTTCCGCCATGTCTTTTGTGTAATATCATGTTGGAGTATTTCTCGCCATTGGTGTTCAAACATGTGTGTACATGAAATTTGTGAATTCATAAAACTTACATAGACGTTACGTAAAATCTATATAACTGAGTTCTGTATTCCTTTTTTGTTAATTTTTGTCTTTTTATAGCAAATCAAAATAGTAGTGTGACTCACCTGAGAGATGCAAAATACTTAAATCCCTCGACCTGACTCGAATACACAAACCTGTTCCCACAATGAAAGGTTGAAAAGTGGATCAGAAATATAACATAACAACTTAGTAACTGGGTCAGATTTTAACATCAACATGAGCAAATCAATGCATGCAAACAAACTGCAGCGTACGCAAAGAATGATTACAACAGTTTTGAAATGATAATTGACAAAGAAATGCTATAAACTTTCTTTAACCCATTACAAAATAGAGGCGGTGTAAAGTTTTTTTTTTAAAAAGAAGGCCTTGGAAATGCGGGCGGGGGAGGGGGAGAATCATTCGCTTAGTGCCAAGACACACACTATTAGTAATAAATCATTGTCCTGCACCATTTGTCCAGTACTATAAATGTAGAGTTGTATCTCAGGTACCTCCAATCGTCGACTAGGGATATAAGTACAGCATCACATGGCGCTGGAGTCAAATGACACCGATGTATTTAAATTGACTTATGATATCAAGACACCTATGGGGTGCGGTGGCGTTGCGGTAACTGGTTCTCATCAGATCACCGAAGTTAAGCAACGTTGAGCCCGGTTAATCCTCGGATTGGTGACCGTTTGAGCGATCGATTCGGACTCCCGCGTTGAGTCCTTGGGCATGGCACTTAACCCCGAAGGTCCCCATGAGGGCACGATGACGCCGTATACTAAGGCGTACTGCACGTTGATGATGGCTTCCTCCGCCCGTAAAACTGTCACGGTCATGATTGGCCATTGTGCATAAGTATGTGACCTTAAACAACAATAAATAAATCTAAGCAACTTACAATCCGGCAATAAAGTGGAACCTTGCTGAAAGAATAGCGCTTTTGTCAGTGAAAAATATTCAGTTAACCGGAGTATTCAGTTAACAGAAATATGATCCTTTCCTGTTTTCTAGAGATAAAAAGTCATTTATTCTATTATATCTTGTTGGACAGAGCTCCACGAGCTCTGTCAAACAAGATATAAGAGAATGAATGACGTATTGTATGCACTGGTTCTATAAATAGTACAATTTGTGTCAGACTTATTTCTCGACATGCTATATTTATTTATGTATTTATTTATTGGTGTTTATGGTCACATACTTATGCACAATGAGTAATCGTGACCGTGACAGTTTAACGGGTGGAGGAAGCTGGAGTATCCGGAGAGAACCATCGATCACCGACGTGCAACTGTCAGCTCCACAACATTCTAACTCTGTTCAAGCTCCGCTAGTACGGGATTTCGGGGGATTCCACTACAACCAGGGTGGTCTGGAAAGTTAGGTGAGCTGGAAAATTTGAGTTATTTTTGGAAAAACCACAATTTGTCTCTTAAAAATGTTGATTTTCTTAATTTTTTTAATTCAATTTTCGCCCGAAAACCATGGGTTTTTCCGGAAAATGTTTAAAATTCGAACATTTCTGGACCACTTTCGACGGAGTTTCTTGAAAATGTCAAAAAATTCACTGATTTCAAAAATTAACTTTTTCATAAATTTAATATTGATTTTCCCGTTAGGGTGAATTTTTTTCGAATTTCCTTATAAACAGAGTTGCACAATTTTAACCGGTGACAAGATTAGCACTGAGATTCCCACTGGGAAAAATTCCGAAAACGGCATGCTTTTTTGCGGTTTTGGGTTGGAAAAAACGCGACCCAGGCGTCGATTCCCATAGGAAAAGATTTTGGTTCGACAGGGGATGCGAAAATTGGCCTGGTAAAGTTGACCGTTTGAGACCGCACGTCTGAGTCTAAAAATTAGCTCCATGGCGATCTGGGGATGGGATCGCGATTAAAGATGTGTATGCTATGAGTTATGAAACGAATGATGATAAAATTGTTTTTGTCATTAGAGAAAAAAAAAACTGTAAAAAAGTTATTTTATTTTTTACACATATATATGAAGAATAAAACAAAAACAAAATATTTTTTTACAATTAATAATTATTAACATTTAAAAAAAACCACAAAATTTAATATTTTATAAAAAATAATCAATCATGAAATCGAAATACCTAAAAAATCCACATTAAAATTTAAAAGAATCGAGATATATTCAAAGTTCGATAGTGAAAATTATAGACTGCAATCTCACGACGCTCTGGAATTGAAGGACGTGGAGACGAGTGGGTTGACAGAGGAATACGACAAATATGTCTTACCTTTGAAATTGAACGAGGCCGCCCTGGATAATGTACGGATGACAAGACGATCTATTGGCCATCCTCTCGGAGAAGATAGAAAATGACCCAGACGATCTGTCGCTGTTCTACGGGAGTACTATATATCTGAACATCTCTAAAGAAGTAGTTGATTGAATCTGACCACAAAGGAAGAACGAACGTTCGAGAGGGTGAACCTTGTATTCCAATGAATTTATCAGTGGGAAGACGATAGCTTTAAGGTTAATATGCTCATTGGGGACGTGCAATTCTGAAAGGGAGTTAGTCCATTATAGATAGATTTTTAATCTTGACTCAAAAACCATTAACGTGCTTTTCACCACGTACACTGCTCATTTTTGCACAATAAAAATAACCGGATGTTTTCCCACTTTGAAGTGTGCACTGTTATATATAGCCACAGACGTATCACAGTGTGAATACCTGGATATTTTTATTGTGCTGTTTTTATTTCAAAAATAGAACCGGTTTTAAAAACGCCTGCATTCATTACTGAACGAAGTGGAAAATGTTATGTCGATGGATTTTTATTTAATATAAGTACAATCTGGGGCAAGTGTTTTTCCAATGCATGTAAATATTCACCTCTGTTTTGGAATGAAGTGGAAATCGAGGTAGTAGTACTCGTTTTCAGCAGTATACAATTTTTTTTTGATTCACTGATGTTTAAAAAAAATATATATATATATTAAATAATAAGTTTAAAAATGCGTCAAAAAAAAAAACAAAAATAAAAAAACTCAAATATTATATATATTAAATAAGAAGTTTTAACTCGAAAAAATGACAGAAAAAAACGTCTATCGTGGAAAAGTTATATTCGTCTACCATACCCGAGTTGAAAAAGTACTGTAAAAATCTAGGAATTAAAAATTACAGCCATTACGGAACCATAGGACAATTGATTGAAGCTGTGCGTGGGAAACCTGTGATATAACACTGCTGAAATTACAATCCAAAGTGCGTCAGTCATTGAATTTGAAAGGTGTTAAATACATGAAAAAAGATAAATGGATTGGTCATTTGCTCGATGGAAAGGGAATGGACGAACGATCTACGGCACCGACAAAAACTCGAATCATGAAAAAAAATGAGAAGGCAGCAGTGACAAAACTATGCGGACAAACGACTGTTGAAACTAAGAAGAAGCCTGTTAAACAAAAAGTGGACTGGCATGGCATGTTTCAAAAGAGAATGAAAAAACATGAAAAGTGATGCGGTTTGAGGTGACGATTCATTACAAAAAACAATGGAAGCAGTCGTGAGAGTGCTGAATGAAAAAAGGGACTTTATGTGATAAAGGGAATCGTAATCAAAGTGTTAAAGTCAGCGGTGAAGGCGATAAAACGAGATGTCGGCATTAAAGGATTTTTAAAAATTTTCAACACGATTGCCAGTCTCGCAAAACTCGATCCTGAATCGTTCATGGAATGGTCGAAGGGGTGTTGGATGTCTTTCGAAAACATCTAGTTATGGGTCTAAAAATAAAAATGATCTTTCATTGTCTGATGAAAAAGGTCGACACGAACACGGGTGAGAGCATGGTGCAAGATACCTATTTCAATTCTAAAATCGAGACTGTATTTAGAGACGAGGAATTAGCCGATGTTTATGAAGTGCTGAAAGACAAGATGTTGGAATCCATGGTTAATTATCAAGATGGGGGAAACAGTTGGACGTTCGAGAAGGTACTGAATCTCGAGATTCACGTGGACAGACACGACCCTTTGAGAACGTCTTCCTATATAAAATTACCTTATTTCGTATCTAATAAAATGCCATGATTAACATGAAAAATATAGATGATAGTGAGTGTTTCAAATGGGCGATCACATCGGCCTTATATCCTGTAGACGAGCATACTTATAGATTTTCCAAGTACATGTGGACTTGTTAAAATATCGATTGGACGGGAGTGCCTTTCCCAACACGGTTGGAAGACATCGAGAGTTTCGAAAAGCTAAATCCCATCGTGTCCGTGAACGTCTTGGGGTGTGACAATGGAAAATGAATAGTCTATCCTCTCAGACTAACTTCGACAAATAGAGAGAAAACATTGTTAATTTGTTATTAATTTCCGAGAGTGACAATCAACATTATTGCTGGATTAAAAATATGAGTCGATTGCTGTCAAAGCAGATTACTAAACATAAGTGCGAGAGATTTTTCTGTCTCAACTGCATGAATTCGTTCAGTTGTCAAGAATCGTTGACGCATCATCGGGAATAGTGCAACGAAAAACAAGTGTTGCCGTCAAAATGTCAAACCTAACACTTATACGAACTTTTGCAACCACAAAAGAAGATTATAACTGCCATTCGTCGCCTATTTTCGAATGTTTCACCACAAAAAAATAATTCTTGCAAGCCCGACGAGCGTAGAGTTACGCTGAAAAATATCAGAAGCACATAGCTTCTGGCTATTGTTATTACAAGAAATGTTCTTTCGATGATTGAGAATCGTCAGGTCCATTCATCTCCACTAAACGTTCCGAATGCGACAACGTGGCTCAAAAGTATGTGGAAGAGTTAGAATCGAAAATTCAAATATTATACGAAAAATTAAAAAAATCCAAAGACATGATCATCACGCCAGAGCAATGGCAAGAATACAAGGAAACCACCAAATGTCACATCTGTAGACAACCATTCGATAATAAGTCTAAAAATAATAAAAACATTAGAGATCACGATCATTACACGGGTCTGTTTCGTGGCATTGCATACAGCAAATGTAATTTAAGATTTTTCTGACGCCCAATTCTATCCGGTAATGTTTCACAATCTTTTGGGCTATGACAGTCACCTGTTTGTACAAAATATGGGTGTCACCAATGGAGAGTTCAGCTGCATCACGCACAGCAATGCAAAATACACTACCTTCACTAAATGGAAGGTTGTTGATAAAAAGAAAGTCGATGATGGATCGTCTCAGAAAATGATTCCCATTTGTAGAGAGATACATTTCATCGACAGTTATTAATTCATGTCGGCCAGTCTGGGAATATTAGTCGACAGTTCGAATAGGGAGAAGTTAAAATCACGAGTAAACATTTTGATCGACCACAATTGGTGGATGTCATGTTGAGGAAAGGCGTCTACCCTTATGATTACATGAGTGATCTCGATAAATTCGACGGCACCACTCTACCTCCTAAAGGAGATTTTTATTCGAAATTATACCAGTCCGACACTTCTGATGACGATTACGAACACGCACAAAAAGTGTGGAAATTATTCAACATGAAATCCATGAGAGATTATCACGACTTCTATCTGAAAACCAACGTGCTTCTCTTGGCCAACGTTTTCGAAAATTTTCAATGAGTGTGTCGACGACATTACGAACTAGATCCGGTTTGGTATTTAATGGCACCCGAACTTGCCTGGGATGGTCTTTTGAAGACGACCAGAGTCCATTTGGAATTCTTAACAGACGTCAACATGTTGCTCATGTTTGAAAAGGCCGGGAGGGGTGGTATCTCTAAGATTTCCATGAGATATGCTAAAGCTAATAATTATCACATGGGAAAAGATTTTAATTCATGAAAAACGAGTAAATACATACAGTACTGGGGTGCTAATAATTTGTAAGGTTGGGCCATGAGTCATCCTTTACTGATCGGAAATTTCAAATGGGTCGAAACGTTAGAAGAAAAACAAAAATGGAGACACTATCCTTGTATTCTAGAAGACGATTTGGACTATCCGGTAATGTTACACGATCGACACAATGATTATCCACTGGCTCCCGAACGAATGGAAGTGAACGGTATCGAAAAACTCATTCCCAATTTAAATCACAGACGCTAGTATGTGGTCTACTGCAACAATCTGAAATGTTACATCAATCGCGGGATGAGATTAACTGACGTGCATCACATCATTCGATTCGACCAGGAGCCTTGGATAAAAAAATACATCAATCTCAACACGAATTTAAGAATGCAGGCTGAGTGTGACTTCAAAAAGATATCTTCAAACTCATGGACAATTGTGTGTATGGGAAATCTATGGAAAACATTAGGAATAGAACCGACGTGCAACTCGTCACGTCTGAAGAGAGGACTAGAAAATTAATCTCAAAACCCAATTATCAACATTGAATCATATTCGACGAAAACCTAGTGGCCGTACACATGCAAAAGACGCATCTGAAGTTTGGCAAACCCAGTTATCTTGGAGGGGTCATCTTAGACGTCAGTAAGCAGTTGATGCACGAGTTTCACTACGATTATGTCAAATCCAAATTCGGTTTGAAAGCCAAACTAATGTTCACCGATACCAAAAGTCTGGCTTACGAGATAAAGACCAGAGACGTCTATGAGGACATAGCACCAGACGTGAATGAATGGTTTGACACAAGTAATTATTCCAACGACCACCCATCTAAGATTCCAGCGGGTGTCAATAAAAAGGTGTTGGGTAAATTCAAAGACGAGAGTGTTGGAAGACAGATCACCGAATTAATGGGTTTGAGACCAAAATTGTACGCTTATCTCCTCGATCAAGAGATGTAAAGGCATTCAAGCATGTGTGACAAATAAAAACATCACTTTCAAAGTGTATAAAGATTGTCTTTCTGAAGGTTTGATGGTGTATAAAAAGATGACTGTGATTCGAAGCGAAAAGCATGAGATGTACACCAAAGAAATCAGTAAGATTGCTTTGACGGCGGACGACGATAAGTGAATTATATTTGAGGATAAAATACACACTTTCACGCTCAAACATTATTATTCCACGATAATTCAAGAAAATCAAGAGGATGAATGCAGTACGACTGAAGACATCAACATGTTATAAGTTTAAAAAAGAACTCGCAACTTGTAAATTAAACAAAAAAAATAAAAATAAAAAAAAAAAAAATTATGAATAAGAAAAGAAAACACATATCTGTAGAAGGTGTCGTCTTACCCAACGAACCCCTTTCCAACATTCATCTGTCGAAGGTGGCGAAAGATTTAAAAATCAAACATTTTCGAGGTGTGTTTTCTAGAGATGCCTTACCGAGGTGAAAAGACGATTTGGAATGCAGAATTTTAAATCTGGACGATATCAAAGGTGAGGGCACACATTGGGTTGTTTGGTTTTTGAACCGGAAGAAAACTTATTATTTTGATAGCTACGGAATATCGCTGCTGATAGAAATAAAGAACTATTTAACATCCGTTATTTGCAATACCGAACGAGTGCAAGTGCTGGATCGAGTGTTTTGCGGTCACCTGCATCTCTATCGTCGGAAGGAGATCACTTTCAGGATATTCTCAACGATTTACATTAAAGGTGGAGAAAGAAAAAAAATGATATATATATATATAAATAAAGAATATAATAAAAAAAAGTTATAATTAAAATAATAAAAAAAAGTCATAATTAAAAAAAACAAAACAAAACATGCCAGTCGATAAATTTGGTCGTGCTGACGATAATGAAGGTTCCTGTAGAAAGAAAAGAAAAACAGTTGAAGTTGTTGGCAGTGGTGACATTGCCACTTAGATGAACGATATGTCCAGAGATAAGAACCTCGTGAAGAACCTTTAAACTTAAACAATAAGACAATCTACAATCTTCCTGAACCGATCCATCTGTCAGATGGCGTGACTAAAAAAATACGTTGATAGAGGAGACGAGAATCTAGTGGATCCTAGAGATTTGACTGATGCCACCACTAAAAGATATGCGGACGATGCTCATGTGAGATTCAGTAAACATCTGAGAGACCGCTACGTTCCTAAAGTGATGCAGTCCGAATTGAACGCGAATTCTAACTAGATAACCAACGTGCCCATTCCAGTGAATCCCAATGATGTAGCAGCCAAACAATATGTAGACTTGGAACTGAGAAAGAATAACGATGAGCTAGAAATGAAATCGGATCCGGATGCGGGATTCAACAAGATATTGAATCTGTCCCAGTTTGACGATGTGGATGAAGACTCAACGGTGGTCAACAAAGGCTACGTGGATTCTGCCCTACAGGATTCTCAATGCTATCTGGAATCTCCAGTCGCCGAATTGTTTCTGAACAAAAAATCCAGATGAACGATGGAGGCAGGCATAGACATGGATGGTTACAGTCTATATGGTATCAGCACAGTCAGCAGACAATACTTGGACAAACATATGGTCTGGAGAAAGGGTGATATCATGGAAGGCAAACTGGACATGGGAGGACACGCACTCACGAATCTGACAGATCCTTTGCACATGTCGGATGCCCGCACTCTGATCTATGTTGTGGAAAAGATAAAATACACCAGACAAGTGATCACCATTTGGGTCGAGGAGAGTGGCACGTTAGAAGAGAAGACCAAATTGTCCTTCGGAAACGGAGGTAACAGACTGCTGCACATTCAGATAGGATACCCCATGGTGGTGGGAGGCGGGATTATTCGAATGAGTCTGACTTCTACAGACTTGAACAACAGAGTGGTCGTCAATCTTGTGGTGAACAGTTTGGAAACTGATAAGAGTCAAAAAGATGAAGGATCAACACTCGAACACCAGCATCTTCGGTATGCCGCTCACGATGCAGATGGGGGATAGGACCAATTTCAAGACGAAAACCAATAATCCTGAAGTCGCTACTTCCGTGGTCTCTCTGTTGATTGAACTCGATCCTCTGAACAAACAGTGAAAAAAAAAAAAAATGAAATACCAAAAATAAAAAAAAATAAAAATAAATGTAATTGGATTTCAATTACTTTTTTTTGTTGGTATTTTGAATTTTTTTTTTTTAATTATCACTATTTTTTCATCGAACGATGGACATTTTTTGTTCGTCTGATTTGAATTCTAACTCTCTATCAGACAGGACTAGAGCGAAAGCCTCGTTTCTCTTTGGCATAATCCTGTCGAATTGCATCTTGATCTGAATATCCAAGACTGTACTCTTGAGTCACTTGCTCTGTTTACTAACGTCGAATACAAACAGGGGATACATCGATTTGTATTCGGTGGGAGTGAAGTTAGGATTACCCATCAATTCGTCCAGATGATGATATTTCTTTTTGAAATCGGCGGCATCAGTATATATCCTGCAGAAATCATTCTTATCGAAAGAGGCTGGAGGGCTGGATACCTCGTGGCGTTTAGAAATACCTGCATGTTTTCCAAGTGACAATGATCAAACAGGGAAGGATTTTTCTCTTGAGATCCATCCCTATCAGTCTGAAATTCCACTACTATGAATCGTGGTCTTTCCGTAGCAGATTTCAAGGTCAATCTCCAATCGAAGTGATTGGTGGACAATGGAATATTATCCGTGTTGCACTGACTCGTTCTAAATCCCACCGGTAATTTACTCTTTGATTCGATGATCTTGTAGAGACATATTTTCTCGGCGACTGAAGGCAGCACGTGTGGAACGAACCAAGATATCTTGTTCAGATGTATCTTGCCCACATCGGTTACTGTGAGTCGCATGATGGCTTTGTAATTTCCTTTTCGAATCAACATCAGATTGTGTTTGAATCTGTAGTGAATCTTATCATAATCGTCTGTGAATCCGAATATGTGTTTCAGAGTATCCTGAACGAAATCGTCCATCTGGGTCTCGACGTCTTGACGCCATAGTCGAATCTCATGGTGCCACCTGCATTAGCTGCAATCTTGTCAGCGACAGTGTCCTTCACCCACAATTGATTGAGTCTTTTAGATTTCGAAAATCGTTCGGAATATGTCAAGGGTCCGTAGGTCGTGCTGGCCTGACTGAGATGAAACAAACATTCTATCTCTTGTCCTGAGAGCATGTATTTTATATTACTGAAAAGATGCATCATGCCATTATTGGCTAGAGTGACTACGTCATCATCGGCATAATCACTTCCATCTTCCTTGGTGAGATGTCCCTGTATCATTATGTAACTTTCACTGGGGTGGACGAACAGATCATGAGTCTCGACAGTGATTCTTATCTCTGCGGTATTGTTCAGACTGGTTCCAGTCACGGGTTCGTACTTGTGAACTTCGTATTCTTGATTGCTTTCGTCTCTCAATAGACCTTCGGTTATATATAATATATTCATCATGTTTTTTTTTTTTTGTTAATTCGTTTAATTTCCTTATTATAAATTGTGTTTTTTTTAATTATTATTTTATTTATTTATTTATTATATACTACAGTACGTGGAGAGTGTATTATCACTAAATCACCTGCAGAATGGAGATTCCACCCAAGCAATAATTGCAAATTTGTTGCAAAGCATAACCAGCAGAAGCAAAGTTTCAGCCAATGGACCTCTGGGTTAAACCCGGAGGTCCATTGGCTGAAACATTGCTTGTGTCTTTTATCGCTATGTACAAAAATTGACAGTTATGGCATGGGTGATAACTCCACTCCGCAGGTGATTTAGTTACAATCCACTCTCCACGTACTGTATATACATGTAAAAAAAAGTGAAGGTTTTTTTTTTTAAAAAAACGCCTCCATCTGCAATTCTTTTTCGTAAAATGTTCCAATGATTTCTCTACTGCCATCTTTGTCATCCTTTAATGCTTCTATTTTTTAAGTCACTGGATCCGTGTGAAATATTCTAATGATCATAAAGATTTCCTCGGTCCATCGAGGAGTTTAACCTTTTGCGAAGAGTGACTTATAAGAAGTGATTCTCACTCGATCACCATCTGCAAATTTTGGTGGTCTTGACTCCTTATTGATCTTAATCCTTTTTCAGGATAGAGATTCACGAAGAATCGTCTTTCGTTTCGAGAATCGCTAGCTTCCGCGGGCACCATCTTGATCGATCTGCGTCACGTGTAGCGACGTGTTGCTGTATACTTCGACCAGTCAATCCAGGACGTCAATGTATTTCTTGGTTGAATTGGCCGTGAAATACTTGTGCATTTTTTCCTTCATGGTTCTATTCCAACGTTCGATCACGTTAGCTTTCCCTTCGTTTTCGATGGAATAGAGGTCGACCAAAGGATGAACGTGACCGTTGTAACATTCCTTCCCCTTCTCCACCCACAATTTATTCAGTTTTAGAGAAGATGATCCGAATATGCTTTTCAGAGCCTCGGCCACGCAAACTTCCAATTTATTCTTCAGAGGACTCATCCATCCATATTTCAAAAACGATTACCGTCAGTATGTATTTAATGCCCTTGTTCCATCTTGAAACCGATTTCATGTCGACCAGATCACCCGACCAGATCTGATCCAGACCCTTCATGAACACCCTTCTCCTTCGAAATTTACGTGTGACGGGCTTGTGTAGTTCGTTCGCCAATGCATTCATTAATAATTTTTTTCTGGACACTTTTTTATGCCCTCATCTGAATCGACGTTTGGTACCGATCATTTTACCGACCAGTGAGCATTCTAGTCTCTCTCTCCTAGTGGGATTCGGTATATTTTTCGTTTGTATCAACATGTTTTTATCGCAGACTGGATTACGAGTCTCGACATTGGGATGTTTAGCGTAGAACAGATCATGAGCATAAGCCGCCGAATCCACCCAATTAATGGGTTTGCTCCAAGATTTAGGAGTTAGATCTCGATTCAATCTCTTATTTGATTTTGTGCTGGGTGCTGTGAATTGATGTCCTGGCAGATGCATTTGAAGGGTAGATTAATAATCATTTTATTCGTCCGGCGGGCACCGCGTTTGACGAATTGCGTCTTGGTCAAACTGCACACGTTACACATTCCGTGAAGCATGGGTCTGTTATTTTTTGTCAGTACTTTTTTAATGTTAACCGTATCGGTAACTCTCTTGAATTTTATGCAATACATTTGTTTTTTCATATATATTTAAATATTTTTTTTTTTTGTATTTTTTTAATTTATATATATATAATTTATTTTTTCTTTTATATATATATGTATATTTTTCAATCGACTGCTTGCGGAATCTTTTTGGGATCCAACAATTTACAAAATGATTGTATCGCTTCTTCCGTACCTTTTTCTAAGAGAGAATCCTTCAATTGTTCCTTGATGTTCTGACGACTCTTCACTCTTATATTTGTTTTCATGCCTTCTTATTTCTTATCAACCTACCTCAATTGTTTACAACAGGCTTGCACTACAGTGAAAGAACCTAACTCGGATAAAATACTCTCCATTTTAATCTTTCCCAAGATTTGGGATAGAAAAGTGGTGTAAAAACACCACGAAAAAATAAGCCAAAACTGGGCCGAGCGCCATCGGCGCACACCCAGTATGGGACGCTCTTCCATAGTACAAATCCATGACTTCCGTCACAGTGCGCAATGCATCAATTCGCCATTCTTTTTCTATCCGAAGCACGAGCAGGATGTGTTTCCGCCATATGCATGATGAAACAATGATAATTCAACTCGTGGATAATGGTTTTCCTGTGACTGGAATTATGGATCTGGAGATCGTATAATAACAGGACTGTGTTTTATATATTCTCGTTTATATTTTCAACCACATTCTCATTGTTTATTAATTACTATTCCGTTTTCGCGAATGTTTTGCGACATCGTGTCATCGCGATTCGACAATGAATTTTTTCGGTTGATAAAAAATTTTATTGGAGTAGGTGTCGGCCGTCTGGGTTCTGCCACCTTTTCTCGTAGTTGAGGGTGTTCTTCTCCTTTCTCTTTCTGTTGAGTTCACCTTTTTCTTCTACTGCTCTCACCTCTGTTCTTTCCAGTTCGGTTCCTTTAGGGCAATTCCTTTTGCCCTCGCCATCGGTGCGTCCTCGTGTCCGTTTCGTCCGCACACGCGGGTGGTGTGGAATGCAGTCGTTTCGGGAGCCTCCCGACTCGACCACGTCTGATGTGAGTTTACCCCATCCGTGGGGGATGTGCAGCTCCTCCCGCACCCCCGGGGGGGGCACTGTCGTTTCGGGGCCCCCCGACTCGACCACGTCTGGTGTGAGTTTGACCCCCCTCCGTGGGGGATGTGCAGCTCCTCCCGCTCCCGCGGGGGGTGGTGAACGCTTTCGTTTCGGGTCGCCCGATTCGACCACGTCTGATGAGAATGGCTCCTCCTCCGTGGGGGATGTGCAGCTCCTCCCGTACCAGCGGGGGGTGGGGACCGCTTTCGTTTCGGGGCTTCCCGATTCGACCATGTCTGGTGAGAGTTATTCCCCTTCCCTGGGGAATGTGCAGTGTTTTACCGTGGTGGATACTGCGGGAGCTGTTGGTTTTCTGGTGTAGAGATGCCTGGTTCCGGGACTATGCATCTGAGGCTGTCACTAGGGTTGTGACTCCTCCTTTGGAGGCCGAGCTTGGTGGCCCTCTCCGCTTTTCCGCCAGTTCCAACAGCTCCCGTCGTATCTGCTGCTACTGCTGTTCCGTCTACAACGTCATTGGGCACCGTTTTTAGCCGGCCTCGGCTTCTCCCTGCCAGGGTCTGCAGGGATGTCTGTAGTGTGGTTGTGGGGTTTCGGCCTCAGCCTTCCCAGACTTCCACTCGGCGAAGTCAAATGGGGCTGCCGACTGAACCCCATACTGTGTCCTCTCAGCCATTGAGCACAGTAGTTTTATACCTGCAGTGGTCTGCTGCGGTGTCTGGTTGTGTAGACGTGGGGGTATCGGCGTCAGCCTTTCCTGACTTCAACTCGGCGAAGTTGGAAGTGGCTGCCGGCCGGACCCTCTCCTGTGGTCTCTGCGCCGTCGAGCACCACAGTTGTCATTGGATTCGGTTGTTCTTAGTGGGACACTCTGAACTCCGTGGCGTTTCCGTCCCTCATTCTGGCCACACGACCAGTTTTGGGGGTCCAACGTCTTTTGTGCAGCCTGGACCTTCTGCCCTGCAGAGGTCAGCGGTGACTCTCATGAGTTCCTGCTATGTTGATCCTCGGGGTGTGTCACACCCCTATACACGTCTGGCTTCAGACATTTTCGGCTGCCGCCCGTCGTCCCACGTCGGGTCTTTTGGAGGATTGTGACCCCTCGCTGGTTCAGAGGGTCAGCGGTGAAGCCACTTTGCCGGTTCGTTCCCCTGTCGAACCGGCCAGTACGGGCAGTGAGCTTAGGGAGGCCCTCTCCTTACTCACTCAGGTTCTGTCAACGAGCCTTCCTGTTGCTTCCAGCGAGACAGCGAGTGGTTTCCAGGCGCCTCCTATGGCACCGCCTCCCGGGATTGGAAACAGGCCGCTTTCTGATCCCCTGGGGTTCCGACACCATGGGAGGCGTCGGCTGGTTTGCCCACGATGGGCTATGTGTCTTCCGAGGAGGGGAAGAGTCAGACATGCTTGATGTCGAGAGCCAACAGTCTTCGGACTTGGGGGCAGCTCTTGATTTCGTGTTTGGGTTCCTTCCGGATCTCAAACCATCTAACCAGTCGACAGTGTCAGCCAGGCTGCGATCATCGGTCGCGCGCCAACAGTTTATGGAGCAACCTGCTTCTGGGCGTCTTCGACCGTGCCCTTCGGTACAGTTGGTTGAAGCATTTTCAGCCTTGGACTCCAAGCTAAGTTCCAAGGCTATGAAGGCTCCGTTCTTCACCAGGGTTGACGCCTTTTTGCCTCTGGCGCGTTATCGTTCCTACGATTCCGCCAATCCGTCGGTCTACCAGACTTTGACGGTTTTGGATCAGGACTCCTATTCCCTCGGGCTTTCAAAGTCCAAGTCTGCCGTCATTCCGATGACGACTCTGGAGTCCACATTGGGCTTATCGAGAGAGATGCTTGGTATGCGTTCTCTCTCCGATCACGTCGTCTCAGCTTTTGCTGCTTATCTGCCTTCAGATAAGATTGACGAGGTACAGGCTCCTTTGCGTGTGCTGTCCAAGGCGCTCATGCATCTTACTTACACGCATGCCCGTAACACGGCTAATCTGGAATTAGTTCGAAGGGACTCTGTGCGGGACACAGGCCGATCCCTTCCTGAGGAGCAGTACGCTGCTCTTCGATCTGCTTTTTTTGACAGGTCCGCAACTTTTCCATGATTCTGTGTTGACGGTCTGGGATGACGTCCTACGTCATTCCAACGATCAGCTGCTGTTTCTTCAGCTTGATCAGCCTTCTAGGGTAGGCACGGGCCGTTCCAAGCCTAACAAGTACCCTCTGCTTCCTCTGCGAAGCAAAAGGGGCTGATCCTTCTGCCACTGCTTCTGCTTCTTACTCAAGGGGTAAGGGTAAGCGTCGGCAGTCTTGAGTGAACCCCCAGGATTCTTCATTCAGTAGAGGTGTTTTCTCCTCTCGCAAACCTCGTTGGGGTTCGCAATGAAGGTCCTCACCTCGACTCGTCCCAGGTTGGAGGAAGGTTAGCAGAGTTCGCAGACCGTGGGCCACCATCACATCCGATCCTTGGATGTTAGATGTTGTTTGGTCCGGGCTGCGAATATCCTTCCAACGGCACTCCACTCTGTCCGGGGTGGCTTTTCCAACCACAGTTCCTTCAGACTTTTTACGTCGGGAACTTTTGTCCACGGAGATAGACAATCTCCTGACAAAGGGGGCGATTGAGGTCATCAAGAACATTTGGTCAGTGGGTTTCTATTCCCGCCTGTTCTTGGTGCCGAAGAAGGACGGCCGACTCCGACGGTTCTCGATCTGAGTTTCCTGAACCAGTCTATCATTGCTCCCAAGTTCAGCATGGAGACTTTCAGGTCGGTCCTCCGTTCAATTCACCAGGGAGATTTCGCTTCCAGCTTCGACCTGCGAGACGCTAACTTTCACGTTCCGATTCATTGGGCGTTACGGAAGTATCTCAGGTTCTTTTTTTCTGGGGCGAGTTCACCAGTTCAAGGTCATGCCTTTCGGCCTCAACCTGGTTCCTTGGTCCTTCACCAGACTGATGTCGCATGTGATAGCTTTCCATCGCACACAGTCCAGGGTGACTACTTCGGCATATCTGGACGATATCCTCCAGGGGCATTCCAATGCTGCCTTCCTGGAGTTGGATGTCGCCACTCTGTTGAGCTTGCTCACGTCGCTACGTTTCAGAGTCAACGAAGAGAAGTCGGACCTGGTCCCTTCTCAGTCGTTTTATCATCTATCATCTGGGGATGGCTTTCCGCACACAATACAATTTGGTGGCGGTTCCCCAGGCCAAGGCTGTGGTTCTCTCAGCTTTTGCTCCGACTCTGTCCCAGTCCACATCCACGACAGCTCGGAGTTTTCTCCGGCTAATCTGTCTCTGCTGTTTGGTGACGGATCTCATTCCTCTAGGTCGGCTGCGTGTCAGACCTCTCCAACACTTTCTGCTCAGTCTTTGGAGGCCGAATGTAGATTTTTTGGATCTGGTGCTTCAGTTTCCAGACTATCTTTATCCTCACCTTCTCCTCTGGGCGGATGTCCAGTGGCTTTCGCATGGTGTTCCGTTGGACTTAACCCACGTCCGATCGCGTTCTGACGGCAGATGCCAGCGATCTCGGATGGGGTGCGACGTTGGATCCTCTAGGTCTTTCCATTCACGGGATGGTGGACCAGGATCATGCAGCTCTACACATCAACCAGAAGGAGCTTCTTGCTCTTCTTCTGCGTTTCAGGCAGTGGATCCCTCACCTGTCGAATCGCCAGGTCCTTCTGTTGTCCGACCATTTGACGGGGGTTGCTTACCTTCGGAACCAGGGCGGCACGCACTCTGTTCCAATGTACGAATTGGCTTGGGATCTTATACTGCTCGCTCAGGATGTCCACGCCGGGGTGGCTGTTCGTCACATTCCCGGTCGTCTGAACGTCCTAGCCGACTCCCTGTCCCGTCGGGGCAGGGTCATTTCCACCAGGTGGATGCTCCACATGGCGGGTTCCATCGATCTCTTGTGACTAGTTGGAACCATCTGGTGGACACTTTCGTGTCCCCGTGTCCAGATGCTCTGGCTTTCGCCGTGGACGCTCTGGCCCTTCTTTGGGATGGTCTTGTCGGCTACACCTTCCTACCGGTTCCGATTCCGCCTCAGGTTCTCACCCAGATATGAACCTGTAGTCGTCGAATCCTTTCGATCACACCCGTCGCTTCGGTTGGTGTGGATCAATCTGCTCCGCTCACTGTTAGCGGCGGTTCCGGCATGTCTCCCTCTACCTCGCGACTTTCTTTGCCAAAGTCGCCCGGGAGGTTTTCAAGTTGACCCGACTTCATTGTGCCTTCGCACATGTCTTTTACCGGGCCCTGTCTCCTCCGTAGTGGTTTTTCGAGACACGCAGTGGAGTTGCTTTTCTTCAAGGAGGCACTCACTCCACTGGTTTAGCCTCTGTGGCTAAGTGGAAGGTTCTTCTGTCGATGGCGTGCGATCACTCTGTTGCTTCTGTCACTCCTTCGATCACACTGCTTGAGGAGTTTTCTGGTATATGTTTGTTTCTGGGGGTCTCCAGCAATGTGTAATTGTCCATGCTTCGGAGACATTTTTTTTTCCTATGTGATACCGCATTGTTTCGACACTCATCCTTGCCTCTCCTAGCTTGTTCAGCTCTTTTCCTTGAAAAGGCCTAGGACTTTGCAGTTTACTCCAAGATGGTCACTTTCTTGGGCGCTGCTCTGCTTGGGGGTGGGGGGCGTTCTCGCCTTTATTCTGGATGAATATGCGTTTTCCCACATGCCAGATCTCTCCTGCATCCATTTCTTGATGGACTTGTCTTGCTATTCGTGCAGCTTCCGCTCGTCTAGCTACTGGTGATTGTATCACCAATTGTTTTTTCTGCCACGAGGTGCGTGCATTGTCTTCCTCTTTTAATAACTCTGTCATGTTGTCGGATGACTGATGTTATACTGGCAGCCTTCTGGAGAAATGCTACATTCTCCTTTTCTCTGCGACAGTTGCAGGAGCCGACAGAGACCCTTGGGGCCCTCTTTCTTCGGCTCAGAATGTTGTCTATCCAAGCTTTTCAGCTTTTTTTCAGGGTCGGTTCCAGCTTTGTGCTGTTACTGCCCTTTTCTGTCTGTGCGTCGCACTTCACCATACGCCTCATCTTTCATTGGCCTTTCTAATGTTTGTGATGCTATGGTTTGATAGGCTTAGGGATCTCTTTCTCTGTCCATGGTCCCAGTGCTATTGAGTTGTGTGGGTTGGTTATGTGATTCCCTCCAGTCTTTTGTCTATTCAGCCTGTTGTAAACAATTGAGGTAGGTTGATAAGAAGTATAAATTTTATAGTAAATTTCCTTTCTTATTATACCTACCGAAATTGTTTACATGGAGGCCCTCCTGTCTTCTTATTCGGGTAAGAATCCTTCCTCCCCGCTGATCACATAACTCTTGTGTTGTTCGGAATCAAAAGAATGTCGAATTGATGCATTGCGCACTGTGACGGAAGTCATGAATTTGTACTATGGAAGAGCGTCCCATACTGGGTGTGCGCCGATTGCGCTCGGCCCAGTTTTGGCTTATTTTTTCGTGGTGTTTTTACACCACGTTTCTTTCCCAAATCTTGGGAAAGATTAAAATAGAGAGTATTTTATCCGAGTTAGGTTCTTCCACTGTAGTGCAAGCCTGTTGTAAACAATTTCGGTAGGTATAATAAGAAAGGAAATTTACTATAAAATTTATACTTTTGTTTTTCGTTCAATATGTTGATGTATTTGCCATCTGAGATCATACTGTCTTTCAACGCCAGGAAGACCTTCTCCGACATAGTGTCGATCTTTGCATCGGCCAAAACGCCGATGTTTCCATGCTTCCTGACCTTTACAGATAATTTCTTAACGTAAAATTTTCTGATCATACTAACGAATCCGGCAGTCTAAGCCACTCATTCTATGGCCAACACGACCAGTAGAGAAACAACGATGGTCAACAATAGACTGATTCTGGCAACATTCAAATCAACAGAGGCCACGATGAGAGTCAAATACACACCATTCACAAATTTCTCTAATCTCGAATATTTCTTATTGAGCGAATGACGAGAATCTCTCTCTCGCATCAGATATGATTGAATTCTATTGATTTCTTTGATTTGATACCTCTGTCCCATGTGGTCACTTTCTCCTCATTCTAGTGGTGGTGGTAGAAAAAGTGCTGTGGGCTCGACACTCAACTTCTCTAACGATGGACATATTTTCATTTTTTTTTTTATTTGTTTATTTTATGTATTTGTTTTTATTTTATTTTTCATCCCATCCCTTATTATTTAACGAGAAAAAAAATTAGTGGTCTCCCCCTTTTTTCAACAATAATTCCAAAACACTCCCCTGTCTTCGGTGGTGAGAATTGCTGAATTGTTCGTTTTACTCATAATTATTATATATATATATATATATATATATATAAAAATTCTAAGTCCTAAAAAAAATAATTTTTATAATTTTTTTATATTCCTATTATTTTTTTTTCAATTATTTTTTTTAGTATTATTATTTTTTTTATTTTCTTTTTATATATTACATTTTTTTATAACAACACATTCTATTCATCACATCATCAACTGAATGAATGAATACTTCTTGTCTATTACGATCGTGCATATTATAGGAAAGAGATGACATTTTTTTCGAAATAAGGATTTTATTTTGTTCCAATTGAATTCTTTCTAATGCATGATCGTGTAAATGTTTAGAAAAAGCTAAAAGCTATTTTTTATTTCTCTCCTTTCACTTCATTCTTTTTTAACATTCTCAAAAGAGGTATATTCTTAAATGGTTAATTCGGACCCAACAACAGACCTTCACCAATCGGTTCCACATTCTCTCTGGTCTTCAGATAGAGACCGTCTCCGTGGAAAGCTCATTTAATTGAAAAAAAAACTTAATAAAAAAAAACAGAAGAAAAAAAATTAATGATCAAGATAGAGGTTGTTTGGGACGAAATTAAAAGCATTTGGTAGATAACATAGATGAGAGTTTTTTATTAAATATATTAGATCGGTTGAAAATGACAACACAGATACTATTGACTTCGGAAATGGTAGAACAAATTAAAAAACAGGGAACAATGTCCAAAGATTGTGTGAGACATTTACTAGATACGTTAACATATAGAAGAGAAACGACTCTAACAGATCGCCGTTCTGATCCATCAACGTGGTTTCGATGCTATACAACATGTCCAGAATCGCGGGTAGATAGACAAGAGTTTGAGGTCGCTCCACGATCTTATAACCCAGCGAAACGTCTGGCAAGAACGAGTAGATCGTAGGCTGAGTGCTACCGTTGACGAAACTTACCGTGATCACATAGACATTCACTAAAATGTTATTGACCGTGAGAATGTCGACCATATTTTTGGACGTGGCGTGAACTCGATACATCTTTTGATCAAATCCCAACATCTCACCGATCGAATCTTCTGCACTAAAATCCACTCGAAAATTATCTCCCAAGTCTAATATCGTCTGAAGAGTACTCGTATTGGGAGCGAGTCTTATCATCTTGCTTCCATTACCATCGGTCTTCAGTCTCGTCTGGATGTGATGGTTCAGATCATCTATGTCAGAACTCCCTTTGGGAAATCAAATCTTGAACCAATCCACTACGTTGGAATTCTTAATCATTTATTTATTTATTGGTCTTTAAAATCGCATATTTCTGCACAATGGCTAATCATGACCACGGCAGTTTTATGGGTGGAGGAAGCCGGAGTACCCGGAGAGAACCACCGAGCAACGGCGAGCAACTGTAAGCTCCCCAACATACTAACTCCACACAAGCAGGGTTAGCATTGGTTGAAGACAGGTGCACCATCGACGTGCAGTACGCCTTAGTGTACAGCGTCACCGTGCCCACACGTGGGCAATGGAGGTGAAGTGTCTTGCCTAAGGACACAACGCGGTTGTCGCAGGTGGGATTCGAACCGAGGACCTCTCTGCGGGCAGCCTGTACCTCTACCAACTGAGCCATCGCGCCCCCGATGGAATACTTGAACGCGTTATTTTTTTCAGTGATGTTGGGAAACGAATAGTAAGTCTCGAGATTACCGAACGCCATCTTGTATCTCTTTTCCTCCTTCAATTCAATGGAAGGTTCGAATTTCATAGTGAATCGAGTCATGTCGTGACTCACTACTGTTTGAAAGGACTGTTTTGCAGCCGTATTCTCGACTATCTGTTCTAATAGATGTTCTGACATTTTTTAATTATTATTTATTATTTATATATTTTTACATTTTTTCAATATCTTTTTTTATTTTTATTTTCTGTTCTATTATTATCGCTAGTATAAAAGCAATTGTCGAATCTGCTTCGATATATTCCGTTGTTAAATTCACTTGTCAAATCGATCACCACGCAATTGTGAAGTCCTCTGTCCCACACCTTCTTACAGAATCTCCTGAATTCTTCCCTGCTCATTGTCCACGTGATCGCCATAGATGTGACTGAGATTCTTGAGATCCTGACAAAAGAGACGCAGACAGTTAGCATTCTCCCTTATCGTCTGTCTGGGCAGTCGAAAATAATTCTGAGACATATAGAAACAATCCACGTTGCTGTGAGGTCCTCGAACGTAATACGATTCGCGTTGATTCTGTCTCTCCAACTCGTCGAAGATCATGAGATTTTTATTCTCCGACTTCAACTGTCTGGGATCGGGAACATCGTCGGCATTCTCGTAAAACAGACATTCCACATTGAACACTCAATGTTTCTCCTAGTCAATTCTCTCACCGCCACTTCCAATATATTTGAAGTCTCGTGACCTTCTAATTCGTCTCGATTGTCGAAGATGCTCGCCATGGCGTCCTTGGGTAATTTATGATTCATGCACTCTCGAAGCAATCTGTATTCTGGTTGAAAGAGACTCTTGCCGAAAACGAATAATCTGTCATAATCCAACCAGTCAGGTCGCAACAATCGATTCATCAAGAGATTGGTCTTTCCGCAATTCGATTTATCCACTATCAGACCTTTTATGCTCTTGGGAAATAACTCGCCATTTGACCTCTTGTTCATCGTGTCATTCCAAGACATGTCCGTGATATCCATTTTTTACAGGTTTTTGAACTATGTTTTAAATTCAGTTTTGAACTATGTTTTTTTTTCTATTTTTTTTTATTTATTTTAATTCCTATTTTATATACATTATTTATGATTTTTTTTTATTTATAAATCACTTTCAATCCATGTCCTTTCATCATTTTAGCTAAGACTTGTATCGGTACGATGTCATAGAAGTTTCGCCAACGTCTCGGTTCGATTCTCGATCGTTTGGCAGGTGGTGGTGGAGTTATTTATTAATTTATTAATCAACGTCGGCACCTCTCTTGCCAGCTTCCAAAGCTATTCTACCGCTCGCTTCAGTCGCCGCTTTTTTTACCCACATCGATTGCCGTCTTCTTTCCAATTTTGAGAGTGCTCGAGCTGATCTGTTTCGCGACATGGCCAGTGAATTTACGAGTTAAAAATCGCATCATTGTATCCAGGATGCCCGATCCACATTAGACGTAAAATCTAGCGTATCTCTTGTTATTTATCACTAACATTGTTTTGTTTTTTTTTTAAATTTGTATTTTATTTCATTATTTTTGAATATAGATATATTTTTTTATTTACTTAATATTTTTATTTCTTTTATTTTACTATTTTATTATTTCAAACGATTCATCAACTCTTTATAATCCTTCCTAGTCAAGACCTTCTGCCTCAACAATTCGTCGCACGCGTTCACTATCTCGTTATCCACTCCAGTGTTACCGACCTCTCTGCTGGCCATCAACAATCTCAATCTCTCTGACAAGGCATAGGGATCGCGCAGAAGAAACATCGTATCAGTCATTCCTTTTCCAATCGTCGATCTCACGAATCTCTCAGACTCCTCCCATATGGATTCCACCACGTTCTTCCAATTGCAACCTCTCCTATCCTTCGGTCTCGTCTCTTTGGGATCGTTGTTCCTCTTAGAGGCGTGGGTCTGAACCAGAATGTCTCCGTATTTTTGGTAATCCTCAGTGGTGTAATCTCTGTGTCTCTGGTGAGCGAGCAGATTATGCAGTCCGTCGGTCATTTCGTACCTGTTCGAACCGAAGACCAAATAGTCGCCTTCATGCGATACTTCCGTGTCACCCACGCAAGGTTTATCGCGATCTTGACGAAATCCATACATCAGATCTTTCACGATTCCCCTACGACTACTATCATCAGATCTGATGCCACTTCGATCGGTCTCGATTCCCGTAGGTGTAGCTTCGCTATCGACGCTACTTGGTTCGGTCTTGATTCCCGTCGGAGTGTATTCGGGCAAAGTTCTCACCACAAAACTATCAGGGAGCGAAGCCATCCTCTGAGAATCTTTTTTTATGGGTCTCAATTCCTCGACGATCTCTTTCCTGGCTCGTTCCTGAACCTCGGTGACGGGTCTGAACACCCTGGTCGTCTCGTAACACAGTCTCTCCCAATCGCCTGGCCCTATCCTGGGCCTGAATATTCCTCTTACTCTGTATTAATTCGCGAACCAACTCGTCCCTTCGTTTCAAATCTTTGATGTGTAGGAGCATTGTTTTATTTATTTATTATTTTTTGTTTTTTTCTTTAATCAAAAACAGTTATTTCTTGTATTCTTATTTTTTTTTTTTTGAATGTTGTTTTATATATATATGCAACATTATTCATAAGGAAATTCGAAAAAATCACCCCAACGGGAAAATCAATGTTAAATTTATGAAAAAGTGAATTTTTGAAATCGGGTGAATTTTTAGACATTTTCAAGAAATTCCGTCGAAAGTGGCCCAGAAATGTTCAACTTTTAAACATTTTCCGGCAAAAAACAGGGTTTTCGGGCGAAAATTGAATTATTTTTTGGAAAAACCAAACATTTTCCAAGAAAATCAGCTTTTTCAAGAGAAAAATTGAGGTTTTTTAAAAAATAACTCAAATTTTCCGGCCCACCTATATTTTGTGGTAGCCTGGAATACCCCGAAATCCCCTAGTTCCGCTCAGGCAGGGTCACAGCACTTGAAGACATGTGCGCCTTAGTACACGGAGTCATTGTGCTCCCATGTAGGCAACCAGGATAAAGTACCTTGCCGGGACATCCCGGACGGGGATCGAGCTCGGGACCTCTAGCATAGACGTCCAACAGTCTACCACTGAGCCACCGTGCACCCTCGACATGTCATAAGATTTACCATTCAGTTAACTGGAGATTACTCGATCACGTTAATGCTATTAACAGATCAAATTTGTACTGAAGGTATGGTAAATAGTGTGAGTAGTGAGTGTCATGTACCCGAACACCCCATATTTGGGGGACCCCGGAAGTGACGTCATGTCACGTGACTCAGTGGAGCCATATTGTGTTGTCATGGTAACCCGCGTGAGCGGTCATGTTGTGACATCATCCCCATTGTGACACGTGGCGTTAGTGCGCATGCGCAGCGCGTGTTGTTACGGTGAAAGGTGTTTCCGTCGTCCATTTTGTAAAATAGAGGCCGCCATATCGGTTTCTATGATAGCATGTGGTTGTTATATGACCTAGAACCTTCTTATGGGCCAGGGGTACGTTTTGGTGGGTGTGTTCGATTGAATGGGAGTATTTTTCTGGAACGGATTACCACAGAATTCCTTATGTAGTCTATCTATATGGAAACATGTTGTATAATAGAAATGAAGCAATTCAGATTGAATATTTTCAAGGTCTGAGCGAAGGTATAGCTAGGGAGTAGTATTACAAGTCAATATTAATGGATGATAGTATAGCCAACAGTACTGGTACAAGGCCGCAATGGCAAAATACTGCTGTAGAAGCTAATGATAGGTAGGGTTGCGGACCGTACCTCTTTTGTACCGGTACAGTACGCGGTCCGGGGTGTACCGGACCGTGGACCGGACCGCCGGCCTGTACCGATACACTACCCCCGGTCCGGCATTTTGCGGTCCGGTCTACCTCATCAATTGAATCCTTGATAACATAAAGACAGAATTGTTTTTATTCGTCAAGTTAACTGGCTTTCATAATATTGTCACATTTGTATTATCGTGTGCCCTGTGCATGTCGGTTTTTGACGACGTTTTGCCGTCTGTCAAGAATCTTTCTCATCGTGACCGCATTTGACCTCGATGTTAATTTCAAAGACTTCGCTCCGCGAAAGCACCAAAGCAATTAGCAATGACAGAGTGATCACTGTCCTCGTCAACACGACTACGTGTGTGATTGTTTCCAAAGTTCTGTAAGCGCTGCTTGGCTGCTCAGTTCAGTCGGTAAAACTACAAAGAAATTGACAAAAATGTTCGGAACAGGTCCATTTCAAACACCAATTCCTACAATAAAGCTGTCATTCTTGTGAGACTACGCGATGTCGAACGAGTCGGAAAAAAGCCCGACGGCTTCTATTAGCGAGGATAGTAGTCTTAGTAGACACTTTACCTGTAAAATATTCTGGACCTATTTACGAACATTTATATTTAATCGATTCTGATGATTCCGGTGTATTTAGGTGCATATCATGTGATATGGCCGTCAAGAAAGGTGGCGGTGGTCAGAGTAATTTGAAAAAAAACATTTCAAGCGCCACCACAATGACATCTACGACAAGTTGGATGCCAATAAGCTAAAACTCCCTCAATATGATGAATTATGTGAGAAAACAACCCGAATCAACATCAGCATTAGGATCTATGGGAAGTTCCGACTCAAGACAATCTACTTCAGGTATACTTCAAGGATATATATATACTCGCCCAAAACAGAAAGTGTGCATTGCAGAAATTGATCAAACTCCAAAAAAAAAAAAATTTCGTAGGTGTAAAGAGTGTTAACCTGTTCATGAATAAGTTATATTGAACACAAAAACAGCTTTCCCCGTTAAAATTGCATTGACGTTAAATGACGTGCTACACGTTTGTGAAAAGGTATGTTTTGCACGTGGAGAGTCTGAACATTCATGCAGCAGTGTGAATCCTTGGGTATTTAAACACTAAAGTAAGGCCTTCCTATCGTTCACATTCAAACTTGCGCTGCTGTTAAAACGACTCCACATTAGCATGCCAAGACTGACAATGAATCAACGTCTCCTTGCCCTGGGTATGATTAGAGCTGGCAGAACACACAGACAGGTTGCCCAGCATTTGAACTGCCACCCTAACACTGTAGACATCGACAGGCACAACATGATGACGTTCGAGACCGACCCCGCTCCGGTGGACCCCGAGTTACCACCCCTGCACAAGATCGGTATATCCGTGTCGTCCATCTCCGGAACCGACAACAAACGGCAACGACGACAGCCAGGAACATCCCTAACCTGAGACGGATACATCCTCAAACAGTAATCAACCGGCTGAGAGAATAGGCTTACGTCCTCGAAGACCTGCAATTCGTCCAATTTTGACTTTACGTCATCGTCGTGCTCGACTGCAGTGGTGTAGACAACATCTCAGACATCCCTTACACTGGTGGCGACGTGTTTTGTTCATAGATGAATGTCGTTTCCATCTTTCATCATCAGATGGCCGCCAGAGAGTGTACAGACGTCGAAATGAACGCTACGCAGATCCATGTGTCGTGGAGCGAAACCGTTATGGGGGAGGGTCTCTCATAGTGTGGGGTGGCATCACTGCCCGTGACAGAACTGAGCTGGGCATTATTGATGGCAATCTCAATGCAGCCAGATATCGTGATGAAGTGCTTACACCTGTTGTTGTCCCATTTCTGCAACGTCACGGCCCCGGCGTCATTCTACAGCAGGACAACGCCCGACCCCACGCAGCTTGTGTTGTTCAACAGTATCTGCAGCAACAACAAGTGGATGTTCTTCCCTGGCCCGCAAATTCGCCCGGTATCTCACCCATTGAGCACGTATGGGACGAAATGAAACGTCAGCTACGCCGGCTTCCCCATGCACCGTCAACGCTTGTGGAACTCCAGCTTATCAGAATATGAAACCACATACCAAAACACTTCCATGCTAACTTGTTCGCTTCCATGAGGCGTAGATGCACAGCAGTAGTCGATGCAGACGAAGGTCATACCAGATATTGCGTGTGCGACTTTTGTGTTTGACCCTTAGTGTCTTTGACTCTCCATGGCACCAAGAGTATTCGTCGTAGCGTAATTAAATTTCTCGTGTTGATCACAAATTGATTCATCTGTGATTGAATAAACTTTCCATGAATGAAAATGATATATATCTTTTTTTAGTGTTATTTTTTAGCATGCACACTTTCTCTTTTGGGAGAGTATTTATATCTTTATTCTGCAGTGTACTAGTACATTAACAACGTAACATTACAATCTACAAGAACATAACCTAGTACACAGCATGGAAATAGCATAGCCTAAAAGGCTGACTTCCTGCCATTCCCATAATTTGCTGTCCCGGAACCAGAATTTGGATCGCAGGCATACTACAAAAAGGATAGTAATCTCTATATCCAATGCAAAAGTAATCTTGCAGAAGTGATCTGTGCAGATGTTCGACCAGTTTCTATCGTGAATGACCCAGGATTTCTCAAATATTCCTACACCTTGAACCCAAAGTTCCCCGTGCATTCGAGGGAGACTATTGAAATAGAAATAAATAAACTTTACGAAGACAAAAAGGACGAAATTCTCTCAAAATTGGAAACTGAAATTGATCATTACTCTATAACATTTGATATATAGACATCTCGGGTAATGAAGTTATTCATCATTAACAGTGCATTATGTGGATATTAAGAAATCTTGGAAACTAGAAAGTAAACGTTTAGACGCTCTGCCTTTCTCATGAGAGCATACAGCTCAGCTCATAGCAGAGAAAGTCGATGAAATGCTCGACATTTGGGACCTGACGAAAGAAAACCTAGTGGCTGTTACTTGTGATAATGCTAGCTCAAAAACAAAATGTTGTCAAGAGTTCTTGGATGTTAAGATATTTCCTTGCTTCGGACATGTCATAAACTTACAGTACGTGGTATCACTAAATCAAATCACCCGCAGAGTGGGGATTCCACCCAAGCAATAATTGCATATTTGTTGGAAAGCATAACAAGCACAAGCAAAGTTTCAGCCAATGGACCTCCGGGTTAAACCCGGAGGTCCATTGGCTGAAACATTGCTTTTGTTTTTGTCGATATGTACAAAATTTCAAAGTTATAGCTTGGGTGATAACACCACTCCGCGGGTGATTTAGTTACAATCCACTCTCCACGTACTGTAGCGTGTTCAAGAAGGTCTGAAAATCCGTGGAATCAGTGAGGCTGTTGCTCGTTGTAGGAACCTAATCGAACATTTCAAGAGAAGTGAAGTGATGCTAGACAGATTGGAGGAAGTTCAGACTGAGCATAATTCCCCAAAACTCAGATTGATACAAGATGTAGAGACAAGGTGGAATTCTTGTCACATGATGATTGCTCGGCTTTTAGGGCTGAAAAATATTTTGACCAAAATAGTTGATGAGATCAAAAGTTGCCTCACACGAATGTACACAAACCAGTTTATTTTCCATCTGAAGCTGAATGGAACCTCATTGCTCAGTTTGTGCCCAATTTAAGGTCATTCTACGATGTAAACCCCTCGATGAGCAGCTCATCGTGTGCTAATGTTTCTGCTGTCGGACCTTCTACCTGTATGCTAGGTAAAACGGCACGTGTTACCGGATGACTTGCCTTCAGTGAAAAACCTAAAGAAACGCATAATGATGAAAATCGACAAGTATTTCGAAAACAACGAAGAACTGGAACTGGACAAACGTACATATTTGGATCCACGATTCCCTGAACTTAACCACAAAATTGAAATTCGATCGAATATTGAAAAAGAGCTGACAAGTGATTTGGAAAGAATGCTTGAACAGAGAGAACAGTTCTTAAATGCATGTCTGACAGTTCGTGGTTCCAGTTCTTCGCGCACATGTGGTTGTAGTGAACCATCGGAGACACAAGTGAAGGGGCTAGAGCATCTGCTTCTGCCAGTTCTGGGGACTAAATCATTGGAAGAGCCCAGTTTTAATAACGCACAGAAAGCTGTCACCGAGATTGTCAGGTATAATGCTTTGTCAGAGGCAGATATAAACACTAACCCTTTAATGTGGTGGAAGCTGCACGAGAACACGCTTCCCACATTTTAGTCAGGAAATTAATGAGTATTGTTGCCACAAGTGTCCCAAGTGAATGACTGTTTAGCACAGCCGGTGACATTGTTAGTAGTGTTGGGAACAGACTGCTTCCATCCAAACAATGTACATAAACTCTCTTTTCAACGTGGTAACATAGGACTATGTCATATTCAGCCTTATAAAAAGGATGAGAAGCGTCTGTTCTTGCAAGGCCTGCAAAGAGTTGGTCAGATCTGAGGGATTTGGCAGTCTTTTAAGTAGGGCTGTCGCGATTATTCGATTAGTCGACTAACCGTCGACTATTGAAGTAGTCGACGTTTTTTATTTTTAGTCGATCGTCGTTCATTTTCAAGGTGGTACACGTCTACTACACGTCGGGGCTAAATTGTATTGTTTTGGGAGGTGAATGATCAATGAAGGTGAATAACTTTCAATATCTAACCATAGTTAACATTCATATCCGGAAGACTGTACGACTGTCGCTGACTGTGTAAGAAAGAACACTCACAGTTACTCGAGAAGAATAGATTCTTCTGAATTTCTCCAGTCTTGTTCACACGAATGCACCCATTGGAAAGCCTAAAGCGCGGAAGTGACAAAATTATGACGAAAGTCAGAACGTCAGATCACTTCTCAAAGTTCGGAACTTCAGACTAAGATCCAATTTTAACAACTGACGAGGGAATGCGTAGATCTCAATGTTCAAAATTTCGAGAAACTTATTGCAGAAAGGAAACATATGCAGGAACGTTCTTTGGTAAATTCATCGGCTTCAATCAAGTTCAAACTTGGACCCGCAGTCAGTAATATTATTTTTGGGGTTGGTACGTCCTACAGGACGTACCAACCCCAAAAATTATATTACGGACTGTGGGTCCAAGATTGGACTACATGTAGCTTCAGTCGGGACCGATTTGTTGTTCCCACAACCCCACTTCGTCTGAACACACTGGTACCATTGTCATTTTCAGAGTTTTACGAATAGAAGAACGATTTGCTAAAAAATCATGGGAAGCGACTATTAATCGACTAACCGTCGATTACTGGTCACGATTAGTCGATTACAAAAAATGATAGTCGCGACAGCCCTACTTTTAAGATTCCATTTCCACCTTTTCTTGGAATTATATTACTGGTAACTGGGCATAGTCTTTTTCGTTACCTGCAGTTTCTTTCGGCCAAAAAAGAACAATGCAAACTTTATTGTCGTTTATTTCTTACATAAAGGTGCGTTTACAACTTCACATTTGTCTGATTTTGCGTCAATGGCAATGCGGCGGCAATGCGACAACAACGAAAAAATCAATTATGTGGTATACTGGTACTGAATTGGTGTGTGCACATGTATACGGAAACGACAACGATAACGGTATCGTTGCCGTTTCTGTATACATGTGAACATTCCCGTTTAATAATTAATACCACATAACCGATTTTTCGCTGTTATCGAATTGTTATTATCGCATTGCCGTTGCCGCAAAATCGGAGAAATGTGAATTGTGAACGCTCCTTAAGGGTTTCTGAAGTGTGACAGTGTCTTTTTGAGTTTCTGGTTATTAAAAACGCTCAATTTACTTGAATTTAGATTATTCTTAAATTTGTGTGGACCGGACCGTGAAGAGCTGGGCCGGACCGGACTGGGCCACCCCGATACTGGACCGGACCACCTGAACGGTCCGGTCCGGTCTGCATCTCTAATGATAGGGCAGATAGACCATAGACAAATAGTGGCCTTGGAGCTTTGGAGATAAGATGGAAGCCGTTGGTAAAACTACCTGTGTAGGAACTGTATAGGAGCCATATAGGCGATAGGAGCTGTATAGGAGCTGGATCATAGGTACCCTTAAATACCGCAATGAGGCTAAGAGGGCGGCTGGTAAATTAGACCTTACTGAGGGTTTTTTCATGGCCCCAACAGAAATTAGTCTAAGAGGGATAGTAGAAAGGACCTCATTGAGAGATTTCTCATGGCCCTCATGGCCTCATACGACAAAAAGGGATTCTTCAAAAGGTATCCTTGATAGGTATCCTCAAATAATACAATACCAGGCCATAGGTATCCTCAAATACCGAAATGAGGCTAATAGGGACAGTAAATTAAGACCTCATTGAGGGATTTTTTAATTGCCCTCAAAAGAAATGAGGTTAAGAAGGATAGTAAATTAGACCTCATTGAGGGATTTTCGCAGGGCCCTCATGGCCTCATACGACAAAAAAGGGATTCTCTAGAAAATATCCTGGATAGGTATCCTCAAATAATCCAAAAACAGGCAATAGGTATCATCAAATACCGAAATGTGGCTAAGAGGGATAGTAAATTAGACCTCATTGGGGGATTCTTTCATGGCCTCAGAAGAAATTAGGTTAAGACGGATAGTAAATGAGGCCTCATTGAGGGATTTTCTCATGGCTCTCATGGCCTCAAACGACAACAAAGGGAATCTCCGGAAGGTTTCCTCGATAGGTAGCCTCAGATAATACAATACCAGGTCATAGGCATCCTCAAATACCGAAATGAGGCTAAGAGGGATAGTAAATTATACCTCAATGAGGGATTTTTTCATGGCCCTAATGTCCTCATACGCCAAAAAACTGTTTATCCAGAAAATATCCTAGATAGGTATCCTCAAATAATACAATATCAGGCCATAGGTATCCTCAAATACCGAAACTAAGAGTCGTATGTGCGAGTCACTCGACATAGGTATCATCGAATACCGAAATGAGGCTAAGAGTCGTATGCGCGAATCACTCGAACGAGCAATTGCTCGGTAGCTTATTTGCTCGATGGGGATCGACTCAGTAACTGCTCGATAGATTCTTGGCTTCAGGAATCACAGAGGCTTTCATTATACACCAGGGAGATATGCATACAGGTTACGGAACATCAAGCACTGATGATTTTTAGACTTGGATGAGGGAATCAGAGATAGTGTGGACTATATGAACTTCTAGGGATAGGGTACCATCTGTAATAGGCAGAAAAAAATGGGATTCCGAGGAAATCCAAACCAGAAAAAAAACTACTCTTGGTCAATCGAACTTACCCCTGGAGCCTTCTCGGTACCCAGTACCCAGTGAACTCTCGGTACTATGGTATGGCGGTCCTGAAAGGATTCTTGTGAAAATAAAATCAATTTCGGTGATTTGGAGGGATTATCGGGTTTATTTGGGTAATTATATGAATTAAACGAGGAATCTGGGAGAATCCGTTCCAGAAAAATACTCCTATTCAATCGAACACACACCCCGAACATACCCCTGTCCTATAAGAAAGTTTTGGGTCACATAGCAACCACGTGCTACCATAGAAACCAAGATAGCGGCCTCCAGTATACAAAATGGACGACGGAAACTCCACGACCAGAGAACCTCATGCACGCACAGGAATTAATGAAAAAAATCCAAATTCTCAAGACCCTCCACCCTCACTCGTGCAAACATGATTAGTCAAAAAGAGCACACAAATTATTGATGCAGTCCCAGGTCAATCCAAGCCTAATGATCGCAACCGGTCGCTCTTTCACATGTGCAAAGGATTGGTAAATAAACACGTGCACAAGACCTCACGCACGTGTTTTTAAAATCTGCGCAAAATATATTCATGGGCATAAATGAACAAACAAAAACTCGTGACTAGGAGAGCTAGAGGAAGCGGTCGAGCCACACCTTTTGTCGGTCCTGTACTTTTTACATATGTATTGTTAAAAATCTATCCATCAAATGTGAAAGGTCCCCTGACCAGTGTGGATTGACATTTGTGGCCCATGTTGAACGGCCCGTGTCCTATGTTTACGTACACTTTGAGAAGCACCATGTCCAGCTTAGACTGAGAAAAGTCAGGTAACATCATTACCACAAGTGTGAAGTTAGGCCTCAATCAGAGACCTGAGTTTGTAGAACCTGTGGAGCACACAAAGGAGTGGAAAGTTGGAGAGGGTTTGGGACATTGTAGGTGGGACGGGCCGAAAAATAACCTGATTCCTTACCACCATCCACCCCGCCGAGTTCTACGCCACTACTTACTTTTCATGACTTATATAGCCCCTTAATGTTACGGGTACAGGAATTAAATGAATAGACAAGCACTTCCATGATGACATTATTCCAGTGTACAACCCAACGACAGACACGAACCTACCATGTGATAAGGACGGAACACATTCATTCAAACGCGTAAATTCTCATAGTATCTACTTCATTTAGTAAACAAGCCACCAGAAGTACCAAGTAATATGGGCAGTATATTTCCATAATAGCTACATCAACAGTAATTAACAACCTCCCCCCCCCCCCCCCCCCCTTGCCAAGATCAATGACCAGTTAAGGTTATACCACTTAAATCAGTCTGAATTTCCCAAGTGCCCTGAAGGATCTACTTATTGTCATGCTTGGGATCGCGGTGGCTCAGTGGTAGACCGTTGGACTTCTATGCTAGAGGACCCGAGTTCGATCTCCGTCCCTGACGACCCGCGTTCTGTCATTGGGCAAGGCACTTTATCCCGGTTGCCTACACGGGGGCACGATGACGCCATGTACTAAGGCGTACTGCGCGTCCATGGTGCACATGTCTTCAACCGCTGTAACTCTGCTTGAGCGGAGCTTGAACAGAGTTGGAATCTTGAGGAGCTGACAGTTGCTCGTCGATGCCAATGTTTTTCTCTGCTGGTACTCCGGGTTCCTCCACTCGTAAAACTGTCACGATCACGATTTGCCACTGTGCATAAGAATGTGACCTTGAACACCAATAAATAAATGAATATACATATTGTCCTGATTACTTTGAAATAAAAGAATCATGGAATTACGTTACATGCGTTGATCAAGGAAGTTAAGAACGCTGAAAAGATGTTTAGTAGAAATTTTATTTCTACTCTGATATCCACAAATATACACAAAACGAGCGACACGACGTGTGAATGCGTTCATCAATACGACACGATCATCAGCACGGAGGGATATAGAGTGCAGCCTCGTGCTCTATCCTTCGTCGATGGCGTGTGTGCCGTATTGAGGAATGTATTCACACATCGTGACGTTCTGTGTTTATTGCACGCCTCTACGACATAGAACCCCTTGATATAAAACTTTGGTTTTATTTGTAGAAGTAGAAGGTTCTGGCCTTCTGTTTGAAATAAGAACAAAAACAAAATTAAGAATGGCCCATGTGGTGGGTTTTCATAGCGAGACCCTCGGAGAAATGGACACAAATCTTCACCATGCTGTTCCATCACGATCCATTCTGCTGCTAGGGTGGTAACATGAGCCTCGTCAGTGAGGACAAAATGCCCCTGTCCTGTATCACGCGGATAGTAATCATTATAAGTTATTGTGATGAGCTGACGGTAACATGGTCTGAGGTTTGAGGCTCGGGGCTTATGTTCAACCGAGACGGGAAGCTCCAGGTTGAACAAATGCTCCGATCCGCAAACCTCAGGTCAGGTTACCGCCAACTCATCACAATAACGTATATATTCCAATAAGACACTACCAATAGCCCAAAACCTGGATCGTGAAACACCAGAGGCTTATTTACTAAACTTGTAATCGTTAAAAGTTGCCTTCTGAAAGGCAACCTTTAACGATCACAGGTTTAGTAAATAATCCCCTGGTGTACCCCACGACGACACTGGATAAATGAACAATAAACCAGATAAACTCATTCCATCTCAGTTCAAATCGTAAATCGGTTCTAATTTAAACACTTCATCCTGAACACCGTCTGCTGCACGTGTGAAACATCAAGAAAAATGGAGCAGCTTGCTAGCCACTCCGTTGATGAAGCAATTACAGGCGACGTCATTTTAAATATTTCGCGTGGTGACGCCAGACGGTAACATTTGCTACTGGAGCCGTAAACATAAAATAAACTACGCCAGCTCTCATCCAATCAAAGAGCGAGAATTTTAATCTTATTGGAACATATTGTTTTGTTTTCTGCTGTTCTTGAGATGAGAAAGTGATGGTGAAGTGGACTGAAGTGGTCTTTCTCTCTTTGGAATAGTAGCACTTGTGCTACAAGTGGGAACAGGATCAAGTAGCTTCAACTGGATCACAAAATCAGTTCCACCCAAGGCAGCTAAGCAGGGCGGTCTGTGGGATAGTTTATATCCATTTATTGGTCGTTTCACTGACGAAACGCTTTGTTTCTTGAGGATATCATCGAAACTTTTAACCACTTTCCAGGCAACGTTGTTAATATTGTACTATGCTCTTATAAGGCCAGGCTTTTTGGAGTGGATATATACTATATAGACCATAGACTTGGCCGCATCCTCGTTCTGATTGTATGGCCCGTCGATTCAGAAAAGTGTACGTCTTTCTTTCTGTATTTCAGGTACACCATCATCAGACGCTCATACTTATTCATAGCTCTACACTAAACATTAGTACGCTCTCAACAGTGAGTGGATACCGAAAATTATCTCATGTGTAACCGAGAAAAATGGTCATTTTTCGTGAGCAGTTGCGCGAGCGAAAATAACCGTTTCTCTCGGTCACAAGTGAGATAAATTTCGGTATCCACTCAAAAACACTAGATTTTCTTTTTATTATACACTTTTAATAAGAATCTGATAATTCCACTCTTTTCAACCTTGAACTGATGCATGAAAGTAAACAAAGCATTGAATCATTGATACGTGGAAGTGATTTGATTGATACTTGGATCAGATAGCATCTTGCAATCTGATTCAGCTGGCGGGTTTCTTGTCCAAACATGACCTGAAAATCCGTAATATAAGTTTTTGGTTTGGTACGTCCTTTCAAAGGAGGACGTACCAAACCAAAAACTTATATTACGGACTTTCAGGCCATGTTTGGACTAGCGGGTTTCATGCATCAATTCAAGGTGAATACGTGTTGAATTATTGCTGGTAATGTTCAGTATCCACTCAAAAACCCTGGATTTACTTTCCATTATACGTTTTTAGAAGAAAATGATCATTTCCAGTAATAATTTGACTCGTATTCACCTTGAAGTGATGTTTGAAATCCGCCATTTTGATTGATACCGTGAAAGTGAAACTGTCCATATCTTCACAGAGGGGGATACGATTTCCATCTTTCCGCCATTTCTTCCATAATCTATCGTTTAGCGTATAATAAAATGCTATACCAAAATGCCCAACGATATATCGGCACTACAATGCCATAACAGTATGTTCAACGATATTTCAATACTCAGAAAAAACATATACGAGCAGCTTGTAGTTTTACAATACGGGTAGATACAAGTCAAGAAAATGTTCAAGGGAGATAACACACGTTTCTGGAAACTGCAAATGAAAACAAAACATGGCGCTTTAGTGTGGTCAACAGAATGTAAATGCTAGAAAATAATTCAAAATGGGCCAAAAGCGTTAAAGCGTCCATACTATGCTACAGTATCACCAAACATAACCCTGGCCACATAGTAATCCAACAATAATGTACAAGACTTCAGGTCGGCCAGCGGCTGTGGAAGACGAAGTTAGACCAAAAAGGGCCAGCGACAAAGGCCTTGGGAATCTTTTATTTTATACTTTCGATATCGATATCGAATAGAATCGGAGGATGTTTATAAACATGGAGCAATGGAGTTCCATGGGGGTCTATCAAGCAAAATGTCACAGATGTTGGCATATTGGGTCTATTTCATCGTCAAACCTTTCTATAGAATAGATATACCCCAGACAACGGGGAGGTAAGTAGAAAATGATTTTCATGTTGTGCAACCAAACGAGACTGACCATAGCAAATATTAAATTGTAAAACTTTGGGTTGGATATTATTAGAAATGACTATCAGGTGAACTGTATACCGACATGGGCACATACCGTACATTGTATACTACCTTGTCACTCCTGTAAGATGAGCTCGACACAATATGATCCACAAAACAACAGCACATTGGACCGTCAACAATACACAAATGTTGGTCAATGTATTTATGGCGTCGAGTGCGTATTGTGGCGTCACGTCAGCCGTTTCGCTTGGAAATTCGCGAAAACTCCTCTCCCCCATTAAATTATGTCCAAGCTTAGCCATTGTGCTTAAATATGTGACCTTACACACTAATAACGAAATAAATAAAATTCCACATTAACCTTCAATAGCATACCGTCTACCCAAAACTTCGGTACAATGTGACCCTTGTTGATTAAACTATCGTTGATCGTATACAAACTGACATACATAAATACAGTACGCGGAGAGTGGATTGTAACTAAATCACCCGCGGAGTGGGGTTATCACCCAAGCTATAACTTTCAAATTGTGTGCATATCGACAAAAACACTAGCAATGTTTCAGCCAATGGACCTCCGGGTTTAACCCGGAGGTCCATTGGCAGAAACCTTGCTTGTGCTGGCTATGATTTGCAACAAACTGGCAATTATTGCTTGGGTGGAATCTCCACTCTGCGGGTGATTTAGTGATAATACACTCTCCACGTACTGTAGCTGTACAAACTACACGTTCTTTACATCAAGTTGGTGGGGCGCGGTGGCTCAGTAGGTAGAGGTGCAGGCTGCAAGCCGAGAGGTCCTCGGTTCGAATCCCACCTGCGGCAACCGCGTTGTGTCCATGGGCAAGACACTTCACCCCCATTGCCCATGTGTGGGCACGATGACGCCGTGTACTAAGGCGTACTGCACGTCGATGGTACGCATGTCTTCAACCAATCTAACCCTGCATGTGCTGCAGTGCGGAGTTACGATGTTGGGGAGCTGGCAGCTGCTCGTCGTTGCTTGGTGGTTCTCTCCGGCTACTCCGGCTTCCTCCACCCGTAAAACTGTCACGGTCATGATTAGCCATTGTGCATAAATATGTGACCTTAAACATCAATAAATAAATAAATAAATACATCAAGTTGGAGATACAAACACGTGTCTTGTTAGGTAACCCAAAACGTTTCACCTCTGTGGGAATTTAACACTGCTGCTCCACCAAACCTACGGCAAACAGGAGTCTACAACCTCGTGTTATACTATTGCCGGTGAAATTTATTCGAAGCCATTATGCATATTTGCAGATATTTCATACTTATTTATAATTTTGTTTTTGAAACGCTTTTTAGAAAAGGTTCATCAATAAAGAGGTGCCTCGAGACCATGCGTCGTTGCATCCGTCATCTCCTCGATTATCCATTACTCAAGCGGAATAGCAAGCGGCACTTGCAAAATAAATCAAATAAACATTCAGTCTTTTTTCCCTAAAATGTAGTTGGTGACCAGTAATAGCAAGGAGTTCAATAAGCTCTTTCCAATTACTGGTCATAAACTATGATTTTGAGGTAAAAGAAAGAAAAAGAAAATAAATGACAGTTTCCGTTAATATACTACAGTTAAAGCTAGAAGTCCTGTCACGAACTGTGCGCTTATCTAGGCTTAATTGCGCGTATGAATTGCGCGCAATTGCCATATCGAAAGGCATCCAAAGCACGGCAGGTTCTCCTGTTTACTCATAGCAAACACGGGCAATGTTTCTGCCAATGGACTTCCGGGTTACCCGGAGGTCCATTGGCTGAAACATTGCTTGTGCACAGGCCATATTTACAGAATTTGATAGCCTTACTATGGTCATACCGCGCAGATTAACGCGCACACCGACGTGCTATTTGTGCGCATTTCAGGACAGGACTTTTAGTTTTAACTGTACTCAAAGTTTGCTGAGCACTAAGAATATCCCACTACCTGTTTTACGTTTTAGTTGAAATATTGTTATGAAAAGTGTATATATTTTTTATTTAATTATATATCTTTAATGATTTAAGTACAGAAATTGAGATTTTGTTTGTGTTTGACATTATGTTTTAGCTTTTGAATACGATAACCGTGGAAAATGGATATTATTGGTAAAAGGGCGCATTTTTCAAATTTCCCTAAAAGTAATGGGAGCGCTCTGGTATGGGTTAAATTTCGAGTATGATACCCATTACTGTTAATTACAGCTTCACAACGCCTTCTCATGTTCCCAATCAGGTCCCTGGTGGTCCTTTGTGGGATGTTGTTCCATTCTCGCACCAGCATGGCACCAAGCTCCTGGACATTTCTTTGCTGGACTGGACAGGCTGAAATTGCACGCTGCAACTCATTCCAGACAAGCTCGATTGGATTGCGGTCAGTGGATCTTGCTGGCCAGTCCAAACGCTCAATCCCATCCCTCTGCCCGTACTCACGGACAGCACAGCAATATAACGACGAGCATTATCGTCCATCAGAATGAATCTATCATCCAATGCACCTGCATACAATCTGACGTGGGCGTCCAGGATCTCATCAATATACCGCTGTGCAGTCAGTGAACCACGGTCAAGGACACAATCCTCTGTAAGTCCGTCCCCGCTGATGCCGTCCCAGACCATTATTGACCCTCCACCATAGCAGTCATATTCAGCAATGTTGGCTGCATGGAATCGCTCTCCCGATCTTCTCCATGCCCTAGAACGCCTACCTGTGTAGTCTTGGCAGCACCTTGACTCATCTGTAAAAAGGGCAGGTCACCAATCTTCTCTGGTCCATCCAACATGGTCTATGGCCCATTCATATCGTGCTTGGCGGTGGTTCTGGGGCAGCGGAATGTAAATACATGGTCTTCTCGATCGGAGACAACCTTCGTGCAACCATTCCCGGGCAGTCTGCGTCAAAACCTTTACGCCGGATACATCCTGAAGGGCCCTGCGAAGCTGGGATGCTGTGGCAAAGCGATTCCTACGGGCCAGAAGGATCAAAAACTGGTCTTCAGCTGCAGATGTTGCCCTGCCTCTGCCACCACCGTGCCATCTTACTGGTGTGCCGTATTGCTGAAATATTACACAGGCTCTGGTGATCATCGTATGGTGCACACAAAGGGCTTCACCAGCCTGACGATGGGCAGCCCTTTGCTCCACCATCCCTACAGCCCGCCACATTTCTGCTTCAGACAAATGTCTTCTTACATTTGCATTCGCCATATTCAATCACTAAATCACAAGGGATTGTGTTGAAATGAAGTTTGAATACCCTACACATGTCATGTACATGTAGAAAGTACACGAAAATATTATGGGCATCAAAGGTCACATGCTTTCCATGACTATCTCGAAAAGTCTGACTGTCAAGAGAACTAATGTAAACACTGGGGACCATTTCAATACATTCCTCAATCACATCCACCAAAAATGTCGCAAATATGTCACAAGAAAAGTTCACAATGATATGTCAAATATTGATTGCTTAGCAAACTTTGAGTAGTGTAGAGTTAAAACTAGAAGTCCTGTCACGAACTGTGCGCTTATCTAGGCTTAATTGCGCGTTGGATTATCGAATGGCATCCAAAGCACGTCAGGTTCTCCTGGTTACTCATGGCAAGCACATGCAATGTCTTTGCCAATGGACCTCCAGGTACCCGGAGGTCCATTGGCTGAAACATTGCTTGTGCACAGACATTATGTACAGAGTTTGATAGCTTTACTGGGGCCATAACGCGTACATTAACGCGCACATCGACGTGCTATTTGTGCGCATTTCATGACAGGACTTCTAGTTTTAACTGTACGAATGGGGGTAGCGGTAGGTAATGTCTTGAAGCGTGAAATTGTTTCTATGACGCCTAAAGCTTTTGTGTTTTCCACCGAACCAGAGTTACTGACCAATTGCAAACTGACAGTGGGTGTGAGCTGTTCATTTGTTTTGTTTATTGACCAATATTGGGGTTTAACAACACTTTTAGCAGCAAAGGTCATATCGTACCGGACAGTTTTATGGGTGGATGCCGACATACATGGAGAGAACTGCCTATCAGCGGAATCACCTGCGTACTAACACTGTACAGCGATTGAAGGCAAGTGAACCATCGAGGTGCAGCACACCGCAGAACACAGCGCAACCGTCTCCCTCTATTCGGCAATGAGGATTAAGTGTCTTGCTCAAGGACATATTGCTGGTCAGGATCGACCTTTCGGTTTTAAGATACTACACTAATCAATGAGCCACCGTGCTCCAAGAATCGGTGTGAGATAAATTGTGCTTTGTAACACGAAAGGATAGAGTCTATGGCAATCTCCATTTGTGTGGTGTAAATATTGAGATTATTGACTTGTGGCGATGCTTGGGTGTTTTTGTTTAATTTTGTATCAAGTTTTTAATGTTTTTGAATTGTTTTTGGGGTTGTATTTTTAGGTTGAGGATCCCATTTGACTTATAACTTTGTTTTTAAAAAATATAAACACGAATGGAAAGTGAATTTTAAACAAAATAATACACACGACTCGACTCCCGCGTTGTGTCCTTTGGCAAGGCACTAAACCCTGATTGACCACGTGGGGGCACGATGACGCCGTGTACTAAGCCGTGCTGGACGTCGGTGGTGCGCATGTCTTCAACCAATCTAACTCTGCCTGTGCTGCAGGTCGGAGTTACGATATTGGGGATCTGACAGCTGCCCGTCGTTGCTCGGTGATTATCTCCGGGTACTCCGCCTTTCTCCACCCGTAACACTGTCACCAACACGATATGATTTTGGCTGTTAAAGTGTCGTTAAACATTAATAAATAAATAAATAAATATGCCCGACTCAGAGAATACGGCTTGATAACAGTCGAAAGCTTCCCTCACTCTCGAGAAATATCTAACCAAATCTCCAGACTCTCATGTATCATCTCTTTCATTGAACTTTAAACGTTTTTCTAGTTCAGTTAGTTAGTTTTTTAGTTTCTTATCGTTCATACTCGAGTTCATTAAATGAACAATCATGGCACGAATTTATGAAAACACTACATGTAGCCCTTTTTCGAAGTAGAAGTTCAAGGTCACCAATTTCAAGGTCAAGGTCACCACGCACGGGCACCCCGATAATGTCAAAATGATCGATGGGTCAATATACCCGCACCCATGAAACTTTAGACCGATCGGCCCAGCCGTTTTCGAAATAAAAGGACAAGGTCGTCAATTTCAAGGTTATGGTCAGCCCGCATGGGCACGGCGCCCATCCCATGTTACTTAGTGACAAATTACCCCCGTGTACAAAATTTGAGATCGATCGGTCGAGAAACGGAGGAGTTCACCCGGAACAAAGATAGATAGAGAGATATAGAGAGAGAGATATAGATACAGACATTCGCATTTATATATTAGATTAAACATATATACACCAGGTGATCTGTCAAAATATCAAGAACATTTAAAACAGATCAAGTAAAATCAATAACAACAGAGCACGTGATTACAATGTTTGAACAAAGGCTTTGTCCCAACATACAATTTCCTCAACGTCTTCACAACGCATTCGTTTTCTTCAGTTCAAAGGCAAACGTTCACCGATCTGTAAGACCTCGTTTGTTCCAACAAGAACAATTCGTCCCATTTCACACGTGGGGAATATTCCATTATGAGTGATGCAAATTTATCAGCTGTGTTGTATGGCAAGGATGATTTACGTCTGGTGAGTTACAATAGTATTTCAAACACTTTGTGTTTAACTGACATCAGCTAAATTGTACCTTCAGGCACGATCTGTTGTATAACCTTGATGCGCTGATTGAACGAATTTCGCAGTTTTCTTTGATAAAACTCCAGTTTCGCCGTATTACGAATCTCGCAATATCTCAACGAATTAGGTCACACGTGTTTTTAAAACTCAATCAGTATTACACACTTGATGGTTCTGTGGTGGCTAATTAGAATATTGCAGCTCGATCTGTAGAAGTGTATCGACAGCTTTGTACAAAAGTTGCCTAAAATCTGAAAATATTTTCCATTTCTAAAATTGATCAAACAAACGTCGTAAAGGAGAACAGCTGTGCAGTGAGGGGCGGGATTAAATAATTAATGATACCGAAGTGAGCGAACAATGTTGACTCGCCGTTTGACTAAATTATTCAGCTCATTCGTTGAGGATATATTTTAGACATGAAAAATAAATGTCGAATTAAAATTTGTTTGACTTCGATACTGTGTATGTCCTCTGAGAACAATGTTACCATCGATAAGATATTAGAAACTCGAACTGTAAAGATTTATTGCCATACACAATTTAATCCATTTGCTGAGAAGAAAACAACAAAACGCATTTTGCTGACAAGAGCAGCATGCGTGGAGTAACATCCGCGATATCCCCACGTCCACCACATCTCACGTGAAACTATTCTCGACCGTTAATAATCCATGTTACTCGCACATGGCAAATTAGACCCGATATAGGGTGAGTGATGAGTGAAAAACGTGGGTTTGCAATCGCTCCACTTAAAATAAACCATAAAAGTGAGACTGGCTTTTCTGACCACATTGCGTACACGCCAGGAGAAACCCATGTCATGTGAAAAGAATGGAACCCACAATGATAGGACAACTGATCTCAACGAATGCTGATCCCTCTTCTCTCAGGTTTGGAAGTCCGATAAACTGGCAGTTACCCACTGATGATCGGTGGTTACGTCTGGATAATCCTACTTCCTACATAAGTAAAAGTGCCCGGCAGAAACAGTGATAAACCATTCGTAACTCCCAGGACCACGGATATTTATAGCTATAGAAGACCCACGTCTTCCGGAGCTCGATCACGACATTAATTTGCTTCTCGATTCTGACATATACAATAAACACAGTCGCCGTTTACAGATCAAAATCCACGAGTGGGCAGTGGTGTCCGTGCATGCGTTTACCAGGTGAGAAAAATCATCTGAGGAAAAAAATTAATTAATGAAGTACCGGGTTGTTAATTACATTGTTGATAAGTATTCCTGTAATTATGTCCGGGAGCTGATATTATTGCGTCCGTGGAAAATTGCCCACCCGTGGAAGGTGACCATTCCACGGCAGTCGTACTGTACCTATACTGCGTCGTATGAGTGCTAGAATGGGACATAGAACATTCTAGCACTCAGGCGACGACTGGTTGGTTAACTAATCAGACAAGATCTCTATAGTTATAAAAATCCTCCACTACAACTTGTAATATTGTAGTAAATACATAGGATTTTAGTGGTTAACTCCCTGGACATTTCCGACTTGCGTATCGCCAAACTTGTAACAACCTGGGTGAGGTTGGTTCTGTGGACATGACAACAATGTGGTGTTTGATCTCTGCCACGCTGCTGCCGAGCCAGTCTATTTGTATCTCTTTTTTCGGGTGTGGAGAGTGGGAGAGGGTCGGGACTATCCCAACAGGAAGCCGGAAGTTAAGCCCATTTCAAACCCTCACAAATTATTATGATTCTTTACCATGATACTGCAGCATCGTTTGTTGATATAGTTGAATGCCTTATGTAGCATTTAGCTCACCAACTTGATGAGCTTTCTGCCCACCCACGTAGAGTTCTTTGAACATGTCAGTGAACGGTAAGTTAGTACTCTGCAGTATAATTGAGAGGCAGTCCGTTTTATTATCGTTTAGGAAGGGTTGGGTCACTCGACGCACATCCAGTATGCACACCCTTGGCAACGCCCCCACAAATTACGTTATCCATTATCCTTACCGCACATACTGCAGAAGCATGTGTGTCTACAAAGGAATGTAGTGGCGACATATGTGTGTATGCCCAGGATATACTCGAATGGTGGTCACCCGTTAGCCCTGAAATTTGGCACAAGTGTTTCACTACTATAGATGGTCACTACTGTTTACTTCTTTTCATTTATTTTTACAACATTCATCTATATCCAGGCCGCCTCCATTTAACATTATCACGTTGTCGGCATTCTCATTGACATCGTCATCAAAATATTTATCATAATAATTACAACATTTCTTATATTATTCAATAAGTGAACTTCAGCTCTGAGTTCCATCCTTAACTTCCTACCTGGTTAGTGTATTTCTTAAACATCTGAACTTAAGAGATCTGACCCAAGGAAGAAGTCCTGTATTCAACAAACCAACGCTCTTTTTTTCCTGTCTCTTTCCTGCAGTTGAGGGGCCGCTACATAAAAATGATCATTACGTATTTGCATCGTCTCGAATTATTTTGATTTAACCCTTTAAACCTTAGTGGCCTTTTTTCGGCCAGGGACACGATATGCCATAACATCATTATCTGGGATGGCTGTACAGTAAATGTGAGGGGTAGACCAATCAATATTTTCAACGTGTAGTCCCGAGGCTGCACGTTGAAAATATTGCTTGGCCTATCCCAAATAATGAATATGGACTCTTCTAGAGATGGATCTGTTCTACGCATTATATAGGGTCCATATGATTGTGATACCGAAAGGGCAATGGAAAATTTAAAGAAAAGTATGTGCGTCGAAATAAAAGACATGGAGAGTAATCGCTTGACTGAACTGGTTACGTGAAATAATTCATGAGAGGTGAGGGTCGTTGTTCAAACACGAGTGTGCGAATGCGCACAAGTGTTTTACAATATAGTCCCTCGCGTCGAATAGGTTATTCGTCGAGCTCGTTCCAATGAGGGGTCATAACCTACATTTTTGAGACAAAAATGAAAATAATAGTTATTCAAGAATTTTTTTTGCAAGTGTCGTCTGATTTTCATGTTAAAAGAACAAAAAACATTGCAGTCCCGATTACACCCACGGCAAAGTGTCCTCGTTTGCGCGCACGGATACATGACACAATTGTTGATTGCATACTTCACTTGTGAAGTTATCGTTGAAAATCGAACCCAGAAATCCCAGTAAATCACACTGTGGAAAGTAATAAATGGATATAAATCGAAACACTTATGATCTCGAGCACAACTTTGACAAAAAATCATATATTTCAAGTGAGACGTTGTTGGCTTTTCTCGGATAGTTTGCAACTGAAATTAGACCACACCCTCCCCGTGATGCTGATTAGCAAAAATGTATTTTCACTGGTCGTGCGATGCCGAAACAATTCAAATAGGTATTGCTGCTATGACGAGGGATTCTAAAGACAAAGACCTCATAAAAACTATGCCTGGCTTCGAGTAACATGCTTCTTTGAAGAATTGTTGCGTTTCAAGAAATTGGCGGCAAATACGGCAGCTCGCAATGTTTTACTTCACACCTATATCCAGTTCTGACGATTGGATAATCCAGGTACAGTTAAAACTAGAAGACCTGTCACGAATAGTGCCCTTATCTAGGCTTAATTGCGCGCTGGAATTGCGCACAATTGCCATCTCGAATGGCATCCAAAGCACGACAGGTTTTCCTGGTTACTCATAGCAAACACATGCAATGTTTCTGCCAATGGACCTCCGGGTTACCCGGAGGTCCATTGGCTGAAACATTACTTGTGCACAGGTCATATGTACAGAATTTGATAGCTTTACTGGGGCCATAACGCGTACATTAACGCGCATATCAACGTGCTATTTGTGCGTATTTCATGACAGGACTTCTAGTTTTAACTGTAATGGTAGATACTTTCGATGCTGACATTACATCTCAGAATGGAAAACTTAGTACCTATTCTCTGGTTGTTTTGTTAATTCAAGCAAATAACACGGCCAAGTCGCAACACAGTCGGCTCCCGCGACTTAAAAAGCCTGAAATGTCAGAGACAATCAGTTGGATGTTGCTCGTAATCACGGATCGAAGCGGCCCGGATGTGCCTATTTCTCGCGCAAAAGATGCTTCGAGAAGGAACTTTTGACTAAGTTGCTTCAGCCCATAACAGTTCCGTCCGATGTTGCTCTGACCCCAGATGAAGAACAGTTTGTTTGGTACAATATTTTGTTCACTTGCTATCAACACAAAGAGAGAACCCATAAAAATAACATATTTTCTTGATGCATCTAACCCCAAAAAACGTCTCTCAAAACTTGTTGTACATTATTTTGTCTCATCTGCATAACTGTGCCAACAACAATGCTTCGTTTTTTTTATTTCCAAATAAACTAAATGAGAAAGCCTGTTTTTTTTGAAAAGAAGAAGTTTTGAGTGTAAAATGTTTTCTACTCGTGACCTAGCATGGTCTCACGAATGATAAGAGCTGTGTCTACACGGCTCAGTATACGATGTAAACCCACAAATCGCTATGTGCAATATACTGCCAAAATTCCTGTTTTCAGTCTAAAAAAAAAACAACACTGAACAATTGTTTATGAAGTCGAGTTGAAGAGTGTGTGCATGTGTGTGAGGCTGCGTGTGTGTGTGTTTGGGGTTAAAAGGTCGCACTGGCACAGACATTTCCTACAAAAACGTTTTTTTTTCCTTTAATATGCCGCCGAAAAATTGTTTTCATTTACTGAACCCTGATGGGTTTCAAACATGACAAAAATTACATAAAATTAATTTAAACTAAGTGATGAGCTTAGGAACTGGTTAAACTGACTGGCAGTAATTGATGTTATTCGTTGTTGGGCTCTAATTGAGTCCTTACAAGGATGTTACGCAAGCTTTTGTTTTTCTTATAGGCGATGACAGGTCGAAGATTCAAAGGTTCGTTTAATTTAGCATTGGTTAAATTGAATTCGTCTTTTTAACATTTTTGCTATTTCGATATTCATTCTGTTGTATGTTAAAGTGAAAGGAATGATGGACCTCCTTTCGCATTCTCCCTCTGATATGTTCATACCAAATGGCCAGAGGGTTTGAAGGGTATTGATCCAAAATGCTTCCCGTTTTTTCAATATTATTCATCCGTGTCTTCTAATGTGTCTTTAATTGGTGGTTGTTCAGTAGGGCGGATTTCGAAATCGTACAAAGAATGGCCAGGAAGGTTAAAATGTTGTGCAACTGGGGCATCAGCATTATGTTTAATGTCCTATTTGTGTCTAGAAGCACGTTCTCGGAAAGGATTTTGACTTTGACCAACATACTGTTTCCGACAGCGTTTACAAGTGATAAGGCAAATAATGTTTGGTGAATCACAGTGGAGGAGGTTACGGATCTGGTAATGCTTTTTTCGTTTGTTCGGAGGGAAATTCCTCTTTCTGATCAGGCATAAAAGTATGCAGTCTACAACGAGGCTTTTTGCATGTAAATACCGCGCCGCTACCATTCTGCAACATGCTGTTGTGTTCATTTTTAAGTGGTACGAAATCCGTAGTTTCTGCTGGACTTTCGAGTTTTTTCAGAGTATGAGATTTCAGGCTACGAAAAAAGCGCAGTGAGTACCCCCTCGATCTGAGGGCGCCAAATAGAGTAGAATAAGCCTCATTGAAATTTACCTTATCACTTGAATTGCGGTGGCAACGAATGAGCTGTGATTTGATGATACCTTTAAATGTATGTTGAGGGTGAAATGATTTTGTGTGCAGCAATTGGTGTGAATCAGTCGGTTTAAAATATACTTTATAATCTAAATGACCGGATGACTGAACTTGCTTGCCTTTATACACGGACACATCGAGAAAATCAACAGAATTTTCACTGACGGTAGTTTTTAATTTAATGATCATGATCTTCTTTTGAATGTTCTCAAATAATAAAAATGTCATCTAAATATCTAAGATATACGAGAGGATGCTTTGCACATTTGCTTAAGGCATTTTCCTCCCATTCAGCTAGATAAATTAGATAAATGCTTGCAAAATTAGGACTGAATCTTTTGCCCATAGGACAACCCATTATTTGTAGAAAATATTCTCCATTGAATTGAAAGTCATTACCTTTCTAGCTCAGCTCTAAAAGTTCCAAAATGTGTTCATCCGGGCGTTTTGCATCCGGACATTTTTCAAATGCATTTTTAACCGATTTGACACCTTTGTCAAGATCAATGTTCGTATGCATACGGTCGATATCCAAAAGGAACCAGCATAGCATTTTTCGATATTTTCAATTTCGAAATTTTGATATCTCGGATGTCTATTTGCTATTGGTTTAAGATGATTATCAATTAGTTCCCACATCGCATAAGATTCTTAGTTACAATCTGATACAATTGGCTTCCCGGGAGGAGTTACTGTAAGTCATCCGTTCATTAAGAACGCTCCTTGTGGATCTTTGGTAGGATGTAAAATTCCCTTGTTTGAGCACTGAGGTTAGCTGTTAAATATTTCGATTGTTTTTGGGTTATGTGACCTTCGTCGAGGAGAAATTTTAAGATCTTATTGACTTTTTCGACATTACTACAGTCAAAACTAGAAGTCCTGTCCTGAAATGCGCACAAATAGCACGTCGATTTGCGCGTTAGTCTACGCGTTATGACGATGGTAAGGCTATCAAATTCTGCACATACGGCCTGCGCACAAGCAACGTTTCAGCCAATGGACCTCCGGGTAACCCGGTGGTCCATTGGCTGCAACTTTGCTTGTGTTTGTTATGAGTAACAAGGAGAACCTGCCATGCTTTGGGTGTCATTCGATATGGCAATTGCGCACAATTCCTCCGCGCAATAAAGCCTAGATAAGCACGCACTTCGTGACAGGACTTCTAGTTTAAACTGTAAGTCATCCGTCCATTAAGAACGCTCCTTGTGGATCTTTGGTAGGATGTAAACTTGCCTTGTTTGAGCACTTAGCTCAGCTGTTGAATATTTCAATTGTTCGTTGGTTATGTGACCTTCGTCGAGGAGAAGTTTTAAGGTCTTATTGACTTTTTTGCCATTACTAGGCCAAATAAGTGAATCTATTTTCGTATAATGTTTAGTATTGCTGAATTGTCTCATGGCTTCCTTTATATAATTATCCCGAGATAAAAGGACAACCGACCTACCTTTGCGGCTGGTTTAATTACTAATTTCTTATTTTTTCGAAGTTTCGTGAGGGCTCTCCGTTCACCAGCTGTTAAATTGTCTTTATCGGATAGTACCTTTTGAAGGATTCGTTTGTTAGCCTCAATAATGTCGGCATCTACTTCACTATCTGGAGGTGACCTACCAGATAATTCTGTAAAAGGAAGTGTTCGACCGCTGGAGTTTCTAAAGCGGTCTGCTAATTTCATTTGCCTAAGAAAATTACAGTTTTATGATGGTATATTTGTTTGATTACCAGTTTTAGGCTTCGGTTGGCACAAAAGATAAACCGCGATCTAAAAGAGACTTCTCTTGGGTTGCTAGGTCATTGATGTCAGACAGGTTAACCACATTAGTTCCTAATCCCACATCTGTTAGGCGGTTGTTACCTTTACCTTTACTTAGTTTAAATTTAGGTGGTTCAACCAGTGATCGTACATAATATTGGCGGTTCTTGTGGTCCAGTGTATTAAATCCTGGGCAACATCAAACTTCGCGTCATCAATTTTTGGAATGACGTTAATGTCCTTCACTTTCTGAATGGTTTCATTGATGATGCTCAATGTTCTCCTATCAGCCTGAGGGAGTTTTTTGCGAAAAGTTTAGTTCAGTGAAATAATTTTTTGCTGATCTAAACTTGACCCTGATATCGCTGAGCATATTCCGCACCTGTTAACTACGAGATAAGTATTGTCACTTCGAGAAGTCACGCCAATATTTAATAATATTTTTGGGGGTACTGGACAGGCCCCTGTGCCCTTGAACATAGAGGCCTTGTGGGGATTTCATTCAGTGCGTCCTAAATTTGAACTACCGATCATAAGGATGTTTTTACAAACATCGGGGAGGCGCCATGTCCTTTTGTAAAAATTAACTCCGCTCTTATGCCGAAACTGGGATAATTTAGAATCAAATGAGCGGCCCGAGTTGCGGCTCGGTGATTTGGCTTTCTATCAGTACGATATACCTGGTTGAACCACACTAGAGGGAGGAGGAGGCGAAGAAACAGAAGTAAGGGAGGAAACAGAAGGAGAATCAGAGGAAGCAGGAGGAGTTATCGTGAGAGCACTAGGAGAACCAGAGAAGAAAGGCTGAGGAGAAGTAGGAGGTAGAGGAACAAGACGAGGCGAGACTGCGTTACTCAATTTGCGAGCATCGTCAGTCACAATATGGGCCGGAGATGTTTGCAAATTGAGAAGCTTACTCTGAGAGAATGCAGGAGATGTAGAAGGAAAAGAAGAGGGAGAAGTACTTTGCATTGATCTTTTCTTCTTGTGCTTTTCGCGCTGGGGTAGAGGGACGCGGGCTGGAGTTTGCGTGCTCTCTCCTGTATTGCTCCTCACTCCAGACGCTTGGCGAAGTTCCGAAATATAAGACTCATAGGCCGAATCCTCTTATCTGTCAAAGTACTTTTAAAGTTGTTTTTTTTAGCCAAGATCAAGGCATGCGCCGAAGCGCTGTTGAAGTCTATTTGTTCGAGTCCAGGAGGGGGTCGCATAACCAAAGTGGTATTTGACTTCACCTCGAGAGAGAGAGAGAGAGAGAGAGAGAGAGAGACAGAGAGAGAGAGAGAGAGACAGACAGACAGACAAACAGACAGACAGACAGACAGATAGAGACAGAGACAGACAGACAAGCAGGCAGGCAGGCAGACAGACAGACAGACAGACAGACAGACAGACAGACAGACAGACAGACAGACATATTGTCTGGTCGCCTGTCTGTCTGTCTGCCTGTCTGTCTGTGTGTATGTCTGTCTGCCTCTGTCTCTACCTCTCTCTGATCAATGAACCATCGCGCTGTGTGTTTTGATTATCGAAACAAATCATTGCTCTTTTTAAAACTATTCCACGTTTGGGAGCGACTGAATCGTGATATTACTAAACTGCTAAACATTAGCTTTTGCTCTAATATGATACCTCAAACTTGCTCATATACGATATATTGTCAGCTATACGTGCACTCGAACTTTGCCTTTTTTGGAACGTCCAAGAAATTATTAAAAAACCCGCAAAATTACCCTTACCCATATGCACACGATTGGTACGATGCCCCCGTGGCATGTGGCACAGCGGCTGTGGCTGTGTTCGATCGTTTGGGATTGTATTCGGACACCGCTGTTCCGCGCCACAAGGTATGCGTGACCAGTGAACCATCGCGCTGTGTTTTGTCTGCAGAATTTGTCGCCTGAGTGCAAGAATGTCCTATGTCCCATTGGGGACATAGCACCCAGGCGACGAGATTACTGAATCGTGTTTTTACGAAACTTAAAAACAATGTAATATGCTCTAAAATAATACCTGCGAACTTGCTCATAAACGATATATTAGCTGTAAGTGTGCACTCGAACATTGACGTTTTTGAAACTTCCAATGAATTACAAAAAGGCCCCCCCCTCCCCTCAAAGTTGTCCTTGTCCCAAAGCACAAGTTAAATTTTCGTTATGATGCACCCCCCCCCCCCACCCCACCCGAAACCGATTATATACTGTAGAACACCCCTGATTCTTATTGCATTCAGTAGATTTTAGATACTTCAAATAATTAAAAATGTCACCTATTTAGGACTAAATTCCCATTTTTGAAAAACAGTGTTTTCGAGTCGCCAAACAATCAATACAGACTTGTAGCGTGGTTGTTGTCTCGGAGCCGCCTGTGCTTCGTTGAATAGCATCTTGAGATTTGAGGCACCATCTCAAACAAAATCTCGTATGATCTGGCTTCCATAGTTACTGCCCTTACAACTTGGCGGGTTAGGGAGACGGTTCCAGTGTCCACTCTGGACCGAATGTTGTTGGTGCCAATTTGAATTAATTTATTTGGTCTCAATGAAAGATTTTAGTCCCAAATAGAATCTGATTGTATATAAGAAATTAACCACGTATTGCCCTTTGAGTACAACAAGGCCCTCCACCAGCCATCCTAAAGCATTGCAGATCGCCTTGTTGCAATCAAAGTACGATATTTTAATTTAGTATTATTAACTGTCTGATTTAAGTATTTTAGTTGTCAAAAAATCAAACACGGCTCGAAAAACGTAGATAATACGAAACTAAAACCAATAAATAAATAAATACATAAACTAAATGGCTGTTATTAACATTTACAAAATAATTCCAATATAATTATTTATTTAATGTTTATTCACTCTAAATAAGTAGCAGCTAATGATTTATCTCCCTTTATCTAACATGAAAAGCAGACGAAACTTGCAAAAACATTTCTTGAATAACTAATTTTTTTAAATTTTTTTGTCTCAAAAACAGAGGTTATGGCTCCTCGTTGGAACGAGCTCGACGAGCTCGTTCCGACGAGAGGTCATAACCTGTCTTTTTGAGACAAAAAATTAAAAAATAATGAAATTTAATTAGCTATTTTTGAGAATAGCGCTGGCCGGTTTTGGCCGTTACTTTGGGTAAAGGGTTAAGCAAGATAAAAAGGAGTAGATAAGAAAGAAATATTTTGATAAGAATGAAATTAAATGGATATGGTGTTAATAAATGGATATAGCGTTGACCTACAACAAAGAGCCATAATTATAACTTTTACCTGTAGATTATGTGAATTGGGTCTCGCCTGTATCTTCAGACACCGCTTTGTTGAAAACGACGCGCTGAACATAATAGTGTGTCAAATATTGGTGCTAAATTCTAGTTCAGCGTTTTTGGTGCCAAAACGAATTTGTTTTGTGCAATTGCCACACAACAGTGTGAATGATGGGCGACTCACATGGCGTTGTGTTTGACGTCAAGCCCAGTAAGTTCTTATTAGTATAACACAATAGATATCACGTTTGTGGCTGAGGTAAATCTTGTAAACTGTTCCGGTTTGGTTTATTCGAGAAATGTCTTCAACAAAAATATTGTTCACACCAACATCCTGAATATTGCAAAATGTGTCGCATCACGGGTGGTCGGGTGAGTCATTATCAGGCGCCATCTTCTTGTGTTTTACATGCAGTTCCGGAGGACTCTCGAATCGTAAAAGAGGACACAGAGCGGAAAATGGGCGACTTGATCTCGCAGATCCTCTTGTGCGCTCTCGATATTGTGGTATTTGCTTATTAATCCTTTACTCAACGTAACGACCAAAACCGTCCAGCGCTATTCACAAAAATCACCATTCAATTGTCTTTATTTATTCATTTTTTCCCTCAAATAGATTTTGACCGCTCATTGGAACGAGATAGTTCCAACGAGAGGTCAAATCTATGTTTTTGAGACAATAAATGAACAAAACATATTTTTTCAAAAATCTTGTTTGCAAGTGTCGTCTTCCGCTCGTGGTTGACAAAGGGCTAAAAGTCGCATTTATCATCGGTGTACATGATATATTCTCTCACCAGACCAAAGTGATATAATTCACCACCTCCCATCGACGTCATTGACAAAAATAACATTATTTAATTCCGTGAAAACATGTGCTGAGGGTTAAACTGCGAAATGTGTGTCGTGCAGATCACATGTCTAAGTACTTTTATTGTAATTTAAGCGCTGCTTGGAAACAAAGTCCAGATGACAGATCGATAACACCGAAATTATCACCTTATCCAAGTTTGATAACAAACGTGTTTGTTTTGGAAATGTTAAACCACAAGCGTCATTCTAGAACAAAATACGTACAGACGTTTCCAAATGAAGCTGTTTTCATTTGGATAAAAACTGCTGAAAGCGTTGCCTGGTCACTGTTTTTGAGACAGTCAATTAAAAGTAATTGACACCTGAAAGTGCCCAATAATTTGCATGTAGAAAAAGATTAATAGCTGGCTTGTCAAAGTACCGGTGGTACAACACTTTTCTTTGCTGATACGATACTTGTTTACACGTTTCTGTTTGTTTTTCTTGTTTTAAGTCTTTTTATTTGGGTTTAGCGACACATTCAGCAGCCAGAGTCGTATCGAGTTGGACAGTTTTACTGGTGGGGGAAGCCGAAGTACACAGCGGCACCGTGTCCATACGTCGTCTCTTGAGTTCCAATGTGTTCTATGTGCCTACTGGCACATAGAACACATTGGAACTCAGTGGACGACGTGGCAATCCAGGATAAATGTCATCCACTAGGACACAACGCGGTTATCGCTGGTCAAGAAATCGAACCGTGGATCTTTCGCTATAACTACTTAGCACCTGCAATTCCTCTTACTTTAAGTTAAGTGTATGTGTTAAATTTAAAGTTTAAATGTAAGTTGAACAGTTGAGGAATTATATACTCTTAGATTGTTAATTTCGAGGTTCCTTGGTAATGATGGGCTTGAAATGAATACATCTTTTCGCTGCCTTGAAATATTATAGACATATATCCGCGTTATTAAAACAGACCCAAATAAACTTCAGTTTAAACACTAGTTGACGAAACTTGCATTCTTTGATGGTTCACAAATTTTCTGTTTTTACTCACCAAATATACTTTTTGCTATTCATTGGAACGAGTCTCTAAGCTCCTTCCAATGAGGCGCCCTAGGCTTTCTCTCTAATAATTAAATACAAAATAGAATGTGACTGTCGATTTTTGAATTTCGTGAACTGTCCTGACCCGATATGGCCCTCCGTTATGGCGGGTGAAGCCTGTTGGCCCCACTTTATCGGCCGCTTCCGCGCATGCAGTTTGCAAATTGAGTAGCTGGAACTTTCTTTTAACACGTTTAAACCAAACCATATTATGTGAACCATTACTGGGACGAGCTTCAACAAACTTCAAGTCGATCAGAAGCAATAACACCGCCAAAATTCTGCGAATAAGACCTGAATTAAAAACTGGGCTAGACATCAGCAATATACACTTGCATATCACCCAACGCAGTATTTCGAGAGTTACTGAGATTAAAACCTCGACGCTGCCTTATATAGTGCTGGTGGCTAAGTAGGTAGAGGCGTAGGCTGCTAGTCGAGAGGTTCTCGGTTCGAATCCCACCTGCGGCAACCACGTTGTATGCTTGTGCAAGACACCTCACCCCACTGCCCGCGTAGGGGGCACGGTGGTGTTGTGTACTGAGGCGTACTTCTACCAATACTGACCCTGCTTGTGTGGAGTTAGTATATTGGGGAGCTTCAGAGCTGCTCGCCGTTGCTCAGTGGTTCTCTCCGGGTACTCCTGCTTCCTGCACCAGTAAAACTGTCCGACACGAATTGACCATGGCTGTCGAAAGTGTCGTTAAACCCCAATAAATAAATAAAATAATTTATCATATGACTCGTCCGTTTTGTTCACTTTAAAACATTTGATATTTTGTTTTCATATTAATCAGTGATAAATAAAACCTTCCGTCAATTTCATTGGTCAATTTCAAAACTTGACAATTTGATTGGCTGAACAAAATAAAACTGGGCCACATTTTCATAATTTGCATAATTAGAGTTGGGAGCCTTCATTGGTCAATTTCAAAACTGGACAATTTGATTGGCGAAACAAAATACCACTGGGTGACATTTGCATAATTTCAGTATGGAGAATTTGCGTTATCTGTACTATTTAGGGTGGGTTATATTGTATTAATATTTTACCTACAAGAAAAACGCCATTCATTTTTTTATATTTTAATTTTTTGCTTCCAAAATATAGGTTATAACCCCTCATTGGAACGAGCTCGACGAGCTCGTTCCAATGAGGGGTCATAACCTATGTTTTGGAAGCGAAAAATGAATTTTTTTGTTATACGAGGATGTTTTTTCCAAGTGCCGTCTGCAAGTCAAGTTAGGTGATGGGTTAAAAAGTCATACTAAGTGGCTAATTTGTACGTGTGTGTGTCATATGATAAATAGAATATAAAATGAGTGTTTTTCTCATATAATATTTATGAAACTCGTCCGAATTTTCCGTTTGGGCTTACCAGAAGCTCGCCAAAACGGAAAATTCTTAGACTCGTTTCATAAATATTATATGAGAAAAACACTCATTCCATATCCTCTATATATAGTGCTGCTTGACAGGGGCGGACTGTGTCAAAAAATGTTACACGAAAGTGCAGCAAGGGAGGCCTAGGATCAGGAGAAAATTGGATTTTTAGAACAGAAAGAACAATGCGTCCTATCATCTGAGCGATCAATGGCAGTCCACAGAGAGGACATGCAGATGGCATTTTTGTATCAGTACCGAATCTCATTAGGCCAAAATGGTTCCAACAAAGGGGTCCCAGATCCATCGGGCCGATCATAGTTCGGACCAATGGGAAAAAATTGCATCTGAGCGATCAATGACAGATGAGATGGCTGGTGTATCGAAATACCCTCTGTGTGGACTGCCAATGGCAGCCAACAGAGAGGGCATTTATATATACCCGTAGTCTTTGCAATCAGACCCATTTCACCTTTTGGCCATTTTCACGAAATTTTATATACCAATGGGTGCTGGACTGTATCGATTTTGGGGGCCACTGGGGACCACCCAATAGGGAGGCCACCGAAAAATGTCCCTGTGGACCATGCTGCCAGTCCACCTCTTCTGCTTGTCGAAGCTAAAAATAATTGAAATAACACATTTTAATAACAACTGAGTTAGGGATGAAGGGTTAATATACTCTGAAGTAGATTGTCAGATAACGTTGATATGAATTACGTTGACAAGCATTAGAAAGTATATTGAAGATACAGATCCGTGAAACAACATCCACACTTCACACAATAGAGTGACGTTAGATAAATATTTTAACACCAAAATAAAGTCAGCTGTGACAGTCGAAAGCTGTGCACTTATAATATATACCACTCGAAGTTTGCTAAGCACCAACTATTTGACACATCATTGTCAAATTTGCTTGTGACATATTTGCGATATTTTTGGTGGATATGATTGAGGAATGCATTGAGATGGTCCCCAGTGTTTACAATAGCTCTCTTGACAGGCAGACTTTTCGTGGCAGTCATGGAAAACCCCTTGATTTTCATGATGTTTTCGTGTGCACTTTCTACATGTACATGACATGTGTAGGGTATCCAATCTTCATTTCAACACAAACCCTTGTGATATAATGATTGAATATGGCAAATGCAAATGTAAGAAGACATTTGTCTGAAGCAGAAATGTGGCGCGCTGTAGGGGTGGTGGAGCAAGGGGCTACCAATCGTCAGGTTGGCGAAGCCCTTGGTGTGCACCATATCGTGATCACCAGAGCCAGGGCAAGATTGCAGTAGTATGGCGCACCAGTAAGACGGCATGGTGGTGACAGAGACAGGGAAACATCTGTAGCTGAAGACCGGTTTTTGATCATTTAGGCCCATAAGAACCGCTTTGTCACAACAACCCAGCTTCAGCAGTGACCCTCAGAATGCATCCGGGGTAAATGTTTTGACGCGAGCCATCCGGGCAAGGTTGCACGAAAGTGGTCTCCGATCGAGAAGACCATGCATTCGCATTCCGCTGTTCCAGAACCACCGCCAGGCGCGATATGAATGGGCCATGGACCACGTTGGATGGACCAGAGAAGATCGGCGACCTGTCCTTTTTACTGATGAGTCAAGGTACTGCCCAGACCACACAGATAGGTGGTCTAGGGTATGGAGAAGACCAGGAGAGTGATTCCATGCAGCCAGCATTGCTGAGCATGATCACTATGGTGGAGGGTCAATTATGATCTGGGGCGGCATCAGCAGGGATGGACGTACAGTGTTCGGTGTCCTTGGACGTGGTACATTGACTGCACAGCGGTATATTACGAGATCCTGGATGTCCACGTCAGGTTATAGATTCATTCAGATGGACGATAATGCCCGCCCTCATGTTGCCCATGCTGTCAGGAAGTACCGACAGAGGGAGGGGATTGAGCGTATGGACTGGCCAGCAAGATCCCCTGACCTCAAGCCAATCGAACATATCTTGAATGAGTTGCAGCTTGCAATTTCAGCCCCTCCATTCCAGCCAAGAAGTGTCCAGGAGCTTGGTGCCATGCTGGTCCAAGAATGGAACAACATCCTACAAAGGACCACCAGGAACCCGATTAGGAGCATGAGAAGGCGTTGTCAAGTTGTAATTAACAGTAATGGGTCTCATACTCGATGTTGAAGCCATACCGGTTCGCTCCGTCAACTTTTTGGCAAATTGAAAAAATTCCTCTTTTACCAATAATATCCAGTTTCCACGGTTATCGTATTCGAAAGCTAAAACATAATGTCAAACACAAATAAAATCTTATTTTCTGTATTTGAATCATTAAAGGTGTAATTAAATAAAAAATATATACACTTTTCATAACAATATTTCAACTAAAATGTAAAACAGGTAGTTGGATATACTTGGTGCTCAAACATTGATTAGCATATATTTATTAACCCTTTACCTAACCTGAAAAGCAGACGTCACTTACAAAAATAATTCTTGAATAACTTTTTTTTTTCATTTTTTGACTCAAAAACATAGGTTATGACCCCTCGTTGGAACGAGCTCGTTCCAACGAGGGGTCATAACCTATGTTTTTGAGACAAAAAATGAAAAAAATAATGAAAATTAATTGGCGATTTTTGAGAATAGCGCTGGCCGGTTTTGGCCGTTACGTTAGGTAAAGGGTTAAAAACCGCTCACACCATGCATTGGTTTTCTTTCAGCACTATCTTGCCCACATCTGCTTAATTGTACCAGATCAACTGATTCTCATCTCATCAGAAAGACGCATTCCCAAACCATTGTGGTTGATCTTCTGAGGCTCGCCTTTGGATATTAAGTTGAATAATGAACCTGGACGTCAAATGTTTCTTCAAATGTCTTGTACCACATTTTTCTTTCCGACTGCTGTAAACCTCAAAGGTCACCCTGTCACCGCGATTACACAATGCGAAACATTTACATTCGTTTCTGTTTTTTAGTTTACGCAGTTTATGACCAGCTGGTACCGCCCACCATATATCATATTGATTGCCATGCTGTCGAAAATGTATGCATTTACGAAATCATTAGTGATGCGTACCGGACCGGACCACCCAATAAGTTCCGCTCCACTGGAGGTCCAGTCCGGTACGGTTCAGGTGATAACGGTGAATAATATATTGATTATAAGATAAAAGTATGTACAGTACGTGGAGAGTGTATTATCACTAAATCACCCGTAGAGTGAAGATTCCACCCTAGCAATAATTGCAAATGTGTTGCAAAGCATAACAAGCACAAGCAAAGTTTCAGCCAATGGTCCCCCGGGTTAAACCCGGAGGTCCATTAGCGGAAACATTGCTTGTGTTTTTAGTCGATATATACAAAATACAAAAGTTATAGTTTGGGTGATAACTCCACTCTGCGGGTGATTTAGTTACAATCCACTCTCCACGTACTGTACAGTACAGCCACCGTTGACGGGTCACTTTCGGGTGGGCAATATTTCCACGGACTCAATAATATTAGATGCCAAATACTAATTACAAGATTAATCATCAATAATTTAATTAAACATCACTCATTAATTAAAATTTGTTGATAATGTTTTTCATTACCTTGTAAACGCATGCGTGGGCATTACTGCTCACGCGTGGATTACGACCAGTCCACGGCGACTGTACTGTATATTGCACCATTCCTGTCGGAAATGCATGTCAATGGTTCATGTGTTGGTTTCCTGACATTGTAGTCTATATTTTGATGCAGCTATTTCATATCTTTCTACGTTTTAAGAGTTACATCCAGGTAACGTAATAGAAAATGAACCGTCATGTTGAATAATGATGAAAGATGGGCTACCAGACCCACCCCCCCCCCCTCCCGCGCGCCTGCCACTAGCATGTAGTGTGATAAATATATAAGGTAAAGGATTAAAAGACCAAAGTGAAATTTCTCCCCCAATTTAGTAACATTTATTAATTTGAGAAACACATTTCTGTTTGTTGTCGCCTATTTTCGAACGCAACAATTAATCAATTGCGATACAAGAATAACAACTACCAATGCCTCCGGCAATGACACAAGTCTTTCCTTATTTTTTGCGACCTGGCCTAAGTCCTTCAAATGTTACCTGCAAACACTGATTTTTTATCGAGTTCAGGAGTTTCAACGCACTGCACTATTGGGAATTTCATAAAATGGTTTTGTGCTGGAAAATACTTGATAAGTTTTGGTAATATTGTCATAGTCACATACTTCAAATCTATTTATTATATTTATTTATTGGTGTTTAAGGTCACATTTTTATGCACAATGACTAATCATGACCGTGACAGTTTTACGGGTGGAGGAAGCCGGAGTACCCGGAGAGAACCACCGAGCAACGACGAGCAGCTGCCAGCTCCCCAACATCGTAACTCCGCACTGCCGCACAGGCCCGGTTAGATTGGTTGAAGACATGCGTACCAGCGACGTGCAGTACGTCTTAGTACACGGCGTCATCGTGCCCCCACGCGGCAATTGAGATGAAGTGTCTTGCCCAAGGACACAACGCTTCGAACCGAGGACCTCTCGGCTTGCAGCTTGTACCTCTACCTACTGAACCACTTCAAATCTATTATGGTGAACTTTGTTTGTTTGTCCGTAGATAGTGGTAATACGTGTATTAGGGCATACTACACGTCGATTGGGCACTTGACTTCCGCCATTGGTAACCCTGTTTGTGCGGGATTAGTACGTTGGGGAGTCGGATAGTTACTCTCCGATGCGCGGTGGTTTTTCCGGTAGTCCGGCTTCCTGAACACGTAAAACTGTCCGACACGAGGTGAAAGTGTCTGTGGAAAGTGTTGTTAAACCTCAATAACAAGTAACATGATTTTGTCGGGCGTTACTGTTCCATTAGCGACCCTCCACAAGATTAACAGCGCCTCTGAGCTCATAAGAACTCGATGTGTCAATCATTTATGTTGGGCTGCAAACGAACCATAACATTTGAGAACAGCATGTACTCTTGTGTTATCTCTTCCGTCGGGGGTCGGTTTCTTCCGTTGGGAGAGCAAGTGATAATCGGTACTGCTGTTACGATGCATGCTGACGTCTACTCGGCCCATGCAGCTATTGTCGTTATTTATATGTTTAGTGGTTAACTGTCTTTGGGATATTAATGGTCGTCTTGTGCATCTCTTGTGGCTGAATATTACTAAACTTAACACTTATGTTGTTCAATTTAGTACCTATTATGTTTGTTTAAGCTACCTGTTTTGACAAAGACCATTACACAGATCTGTCATAACATTTTAGCTAACATGTTTTTTGTGGTTTTTGTACGTGTGTACTGCCACAGCTTCATCTTTTTATCAATATAACAGTGTAATTTCCTCTTTCAAATTGTAGAGTTTTGAAAAACATTTTTAACACTTTTCCCAACGTAACGGCCAAAACTGGCCAGTGTTATTCACAAAAAATGCCAATTAATTTTCATTATTCTCTTCAATTTTTGTCTCAAAACCATAGGTCATGACCCCTCATTGGAACGAGCTCATCGAGCTCGTTCCAGTGAGGGGCCATAACCTATGTTTTTGAGATAAAACATGAAAAAACTGGTTATTCAATAATTTTGTTTGCGAGAGTTGTCTGTTTTCCGTGTTAGGTAAAGGGTTAACAAAACACGTCAAAGCTTTTTTTGGAGGATAACACTTGATAAGTTTCATATCGGTCAAGGTATAAGTCCGAGGTAACTTTATATCAGACTGAGATCAAAGGTCAAAAGTTGATGTGAAATTGCCGCGAGCTGATATCTACAGTACGTGGAGAGTGTATTATCACTAAATCACCCGCAGAATGGAGATTCCACCCAAGTAATAATTGCAAATTTGTTGCAAATCCTAACCAGCACAAGCAAAGTTTCAGCCAATGGACCTCCGGGTTAAACCCGGAGGTCCATTGGCTTAAACATTGCTTGTGTTTTTGTCGATATGTACAAAATTTGAAAATCATAGCTTGGGTCATAACTCCACTCTACGGGTGATTTAGTTACAATCCACTCTCCACGAACTGTAGGCCGATATCGAACCAACCAAGGAATAACCTATTTATTTATTGAAACAATTCAAATAGTTGCGGAACGTTCTCAGACCTGTTACAGTTTTCTGACAATGTTATCGAGTCTCATTCTTTCCACAAAGTCCTAAGTTTCCTCTTCTAGTTCAGCTGTCCATAAGTCTCGGCTTCATGGTAGAACCACAGATGATGAACAATACCTTAAATACCAGTAAATATATTAAAATAAATGGTGTGTATCATCTCACCAATTCTCATTTCTGACTTCCATCTGTCATTGACAACCGAATGTGCGGTTTCCCCGAGCTTTGAAAATACAGTTGTGAAGGTGGTAAAACACTCTATAACAGCACCTGTATTACTGGATAGTCATTTTCTAGAATTATATTAAATACGTTTATGCTTATATTTGTGTGGTTTGAAGTTAAAAGTAATTTTTATTCCGTATTATGCATTTTGATGCAACACTAAACAAATATAATTAGGTTCTATCAAGTGTTTTCTTACATATTACCTGGAAACAAAAGAGTGAAACTGTAACATAATCATCTTAATTTACTATACAGCTGCCTTGGATTGGGCAGTGATGTCCACCCATGTGTTTACCAGGTAATAAAAGTCATCATCAGCAAAATGTTAATTATCGAAGCACTCGTTTGTGCTCAGTACATCATTAATTAAATGTTTGATGATTGTCCTATAATTAGTTTTTGGAATCTAATAATAATTATTGCATCCGTGGTATATTGCCCACCCGTGGAAAGTGACAAGTCCACTGCGGCTATACAGTAAGGCCACCGGAAATGTCACCACGTTATTTTTGTCCCTTCGTCGATTGAAACGTTTCCTTTCTCATGATCCGTGGATATCATACTGCACTTAATGGTTCTACCTTGCCGATCACTGTCCAAGAAAATAACACTACAGTTAAAACTAGAAGTCCTGTCACGAATAGTGCGCTTATCTAGGCTTAATTGCGCGTTGGGATTCCGCGCAATTGCCATATCGAATGGCATCCAAAGCACGGCAGTTCCTCCTGGTTACTCAAAGCACACACATGCAATGTTTCTGCCAATGGACCTCCGGGTTACCCGGAGGTTCATTGGCTGAAACATTGCTTCTGCACAGGCCATGTGTACAGAATTTGATAGCTTTACTTGGGCCATAACGCGTATATTAACGCGCATATCAACGTGCTATTTGTGCGCATTTCATGACAGGACTTCTAGTTTTAACTGTAGATGTTCAAAATCAAAGTAAAACTGGGAACACAACGAGGGAAACAAAAAAACAAAACAAGACAAAACAAGAAATGTCTTGTTTTCGTGTTTTTTTTTAGGGGGGGGGGGGGCGGGGGGGGGTTGTTTTTTTTTTGTTTTTTTTGTAATAACGATAACCACTTTTTTATAACTTTCAGGAAAACACTCCAGTAAGAGACCCGGAATCTGGCGGTACGTACATAGTGTTGAACTTGTGAGTCATGTTTGTAAAATAATATAATTGTTGTAGCCCACATCCTACACCACATGACTGTTCTTCCGGTGGCTGAACAAAATATTTTCTTAATCTTTTCAGATGTACAAAATGTAACTGTCTGATGCAAGAGAATGACAGTTGTTAACATTTGAAGTATTTACGAGTTTATCAGAAACAATTAACCATGAACAGCCCACATTTGGTAATCGAAGCATTATGCAGTAACGCCGAATTATGGAAAGCAAAACTACACATTGTGATGTAACGTCACATTCTGAACCACAAAAACAACGCATTTTGGAATACCACCGCATTATGCAATTCAAAACAGAACATTAGGCAATAACGCAGCATTATGCACTTTCACAATGCATTATGGATGGCGCTACATTATGCAATAAACACACCATGTAGTATGTAGTAATGACGCATTGTGCAATAAACGATGCATTATCAAACAAAAAAATGTAGGGCGAATAATGACAGAAGACGAATTCAGTAGGAGAAACTTCGTAGGACTTTGAGAACATTGTGACGATCTATAATTTTCCAATCGGCACGAGAATCGAATCATCCCAACAATTCCGAATGGAATCGGAATTCGACGCTTCGCAGGGACATAATATATAGGTAAAACCAGATTTAAGGCATTTACCTTTGGAACAGTTGACGCTACTCTTTCATGTCGTGTCATGCACGGTAATTGTCAAGCATTCATGCCATTAGTCAAATTTTGTTCTTTTTGTGGAAATCTGCGCGTAAGCGACCATTAATACGGTGTGATATCCCTTTACTCAAGAAGATATACATATATTTTTGTGCTCCAGTTATAGATATTCCAATTCGTAATTATTTAATTGGCTTTGAAAATATAAAGATATTAGCACAATTATTGGAACTAGGCTGCGCAATAATAAAACTGCAGCTGTGTGTAGTCTTCAATAATAATGATAAAGTCAACAGAGATTCTGTCAAATCAGGTCACGATTGAGAAAAAAATCTTGCGTTCAATTCAAAGAAAATGAACGTTTATGGCATTTTAGATTCATATGTCTAGAATATTTCATTTGGTCGGAGTAGCAAAAAGTCTACTATTGAGCATAGTCACCTGTTAACAATATGTATCCAAATCAGCATCTGATTATCCTATTTGCCCCAGAGTGACACTACTCAGGTATTTAATAACTCTCGTCGTCCACCCACTTGGCAACAGTGTCACGGCCAGAAACCGCATACGCATCAACTTGATTTGGCATCAACTCTATGTGTTCACGAGAGGGTCTCTCTCAGGTCACCACTTGTTGAAATGATCATGTTCTATTTACAATAGAAATGGGCCAGTATAACGGAGACGTCACTGTCCTTTGATATTGCATTGACACTGTCGAAGACAGCTATTTTGTAAGAATGCTTGACCCGCTGGCACGTTATATCATATCATCAGCTTTCTCGTGGTCTGACTTGAGAAGATTCATCAATAAAGATAGTTTCGAAACGTACTGTTCAGTCCACCATGCCCTTGCCAGGTTTTAAAAAGCATCCTCATCAAAATGTTAATTTATGAAACACCGGGGTTGTACCCAGTTCTTCATTAATTAAATTATTTTTGATGACTTTAGAAAGTAACCAGTCCACGGCGGTCGCCTCGTATATAAACCAAATGCATTGCAACAGTTTACCCACAAAAGAATTTCTGTCTTTTCCGGTGTTTGTGGATGTGAATGCGTACAAAATGGTTCAATATCTCAATTGTACCAATATCTAGCGATCGACATCAGTGGTGGCGCCAGAGTTACAAAAGTGAGGGGGTACAGTTGGGGATTGTGCAGCGCCGAGCTGGGGTGGGTTTCGGGGCGGGGGGGTGTCCTCTCCCTAAGTTGAGAAAATTTTTTAACTGTTTTGCAACAAAATCATGCGAATATGGATATCATTGGAACCGGCTGAACAAGCCGGTTCCAGTGATATTCATATTTGCATGATTCCATCGAGTTATACCTTAGAGAATTTTTCTAAAATATTAAATTTTATTTATTTTTTAAAATCGCTGTAGGCTGAATTCCAAACGGATGCCTTGCACGCTCTCGATTCTAGCATTCGTCGAATACTCTTAAGCACTATGTTTCAGTCCGTTTAAACGCGGCATGCCTTGTTGCAATTTGGACCCTCGACTCGTGTTAGTTGTTTGCAGCTAGTGTGTGTGTTGGGGGGGGGGGGACGGGGGGGGGAGGGGGCAAATATAATTTGAAAACTTTTCGGATTTAGTACTCTTGGGAATATGGATGGGATTAAGAATACCGACCATTACACCGCAACGTTCAATACAACAAAAAATAAAATGATAGTATTGTTTTACTACACCTGGCGAAAAAAGTGGAGGGGTATGTACCCCCACATACCCCTCCATGGCGCCGCCACTGATCGACATCAACCGAATTCGGAATAAATGGTTAGAGATTCTCAATAAATGATCGTAAAATACCTCAAACGACGTAATGCTGTGTCTTAATCTTTAAAATACAAACGTGTTGTAATTCTTGGTCAGAGTTCACCAAATCGCCACCCTTTTCACCCATATCAGCATTTCAGACCGCATTGTGATGCTTTCAAATTGTAAACTGATTTGTAAGATAAATAACACTTCATTCGGAACATAGTATGCTACATGTTTGAGAAATTCATAAAAGTGAGAAGGTTTTGAAGTCATTCCATTGATGGAATAATTGCAAAATGGGCAACCTCATTTTAAATATTTGCGTGGTGACGTCAAAGGGTAACATATACTACTCAGACCCGGAGATGAGTAGGGCTGAAACGGTTGGCCCATTTTCACAACCGCCTGACCGTGAGCTATAACCGGATAATATCCGGTTATCCGTAGCCATTATTTCACACAATCATAACTACAGGAATTGGAAAGCAGTATTCTCATAGCCTTACTATTATCATAACGCGTAGATTAACGCGCAGATCGACGTGCAATTTGTGCGTATTTCATGACAGGACTTCTAGTTTTAACTGTAGGATATTCCACCTGTGCTTTTCTGGCGAAAAAAGGTACGAGATTCCCCCATGCCCCTAGCTTCAGGTTGCGGATAGTTGCCTCATCCTGCCCCTACTTCCGCCACCCTTGATTGCGCATGTCAAAGTCTGACCATGTTTGGGTGTTTTCCGGTCTAATTATATTCCATCTCGAAAGTGACATTAATTAACCAAATCATTAATACACCCAATTTTGTTTGGTTAAAACGAAGATACGTATACTTGACGATTGACATATTAGCATATTCAAACAAGCTCTGTATATGACCATATCATATATGCATCGAAACAAGCGAGAACACGTACCCATGTACACCTATGTTATCCGTTTCGCCGATTTGGACAATAGAAAACTGAAAAGGAAGAATGCGAAACGAAAAATACAACCTTCTTGAGATGGAATAGGTCAGTACAGTGTCGTCAATAGTTACAATACTGAAACATATATAAAACAACAATGAACGAGAGCTTCTAAAATACACTGAGTTTTGTTGTTTTTGGCATTATTATAACATGCTGCCTTTTCCAAAGTGTTTCTGAGAGCACACTGTATAATTCCCAGCGTGCGATATGATTGAATGTTTTTTTTTTAAATACATGCTTTTAAACAAGCAAAAATGTATAAAATCTGATGTTAGAGTGGCACGAACAATTTTAGACGGAGCGCGTGCCGTTTTAATCCTATCCGAATCTGTCTCTGAAATTGAAACTATCCAAGTATTTATCTCGTTGATATAAATGGATCAGTTCAAATTTCGCATTCACATTTTTGAAAAACGCATTTGGCTTGTTTCCTTTGATTTAACGACGTCCGGAAAACGAGGAATTGTGATTTCAAAATACTATAGAGGAGGATCTAGAAAAGTAATAGAGCTTAGAGATATCTGCCCATATTAGTGGGGCATCGGGGTCGGATCTCGATGACACCATACTGGGTTGACTGGTGGCGAGTTGGTTGCCATTGTAGCATGCGTGATGTCATTACAGTAATAATGTGTTGTCTAAGTTCGAACTCGCATCGCGTAGAGTTAGGGTGACCGTGTTTACGGCGTTAATTTGTCTACTGGAGTCTGCCATCTTGGTTTCTATGGCGGCACGTAGTTATCGTGATAAGCAAATGCATCTAATAGAGTCTTGCCATGCCGGGAGTGTATGTTCGCTTTTTATGGGGTATGCAGAATTAACTGAAAGGACTCGAGAATGACGAAAAATATCGGAACACATCCGAACCAATGGCACGTGGTCACTGTGGGAGTGTGTTCTGAGGGTATGTTAAATTGTTTGGAAGAGCACTTGCTGGCTCGAATTCTTTCAGACGCGTCGTTTGTCTGCCCTCGTTTTATATACATTGACCTATTCTACCCATGCTATGACTTCTAACTGCCGTTGTCTACCTAGTCCTGGCTACTCTTGGCACCGAGTCTCTACCTCTGCCCCGATCAAAGTTCAGTCAGACAGATCCATTCCTCTCAGCCCACTTTAATCTGTGGAGTTCCTTTCCCACGTGGAGGTTGTACTTGTGTGCTAGTGCACAGCGTGTGTACAATACACATAACATATATCCATAGGCTAGATATGCGCTTGCGTTCCACTACACAGTGTACGTAAAAGACATACGAGAGAAAACTTGACTTTCCCGCTAACAAGTCCATCGTTTCCTTACTTATGCATGACCCATGATGTTCCGATTTCCCCAGATGTGCAATGTACAACAATTAGTACGCACCGTATGCAAGACAAAACGCTGCAGTGTTTTCCTTGTGAGCAATTGCACATTGTGCGCGCAACACATGAATCACATAAGCACATTCGATACAACTGGGTTTACAATTGACTGCTATAAAACTTTTACAGTTGTATTTTCTAGAATTGTACTGTTTAGTTATGACTTTAAATAAGTTAAAATGAACCATCAGCATTTTCAAAGATCTGGCAATTTGCCAAGTAGCAAATTGCTACATCTTTTAAAATACCAGTGATTCGTTTTAGTCAGTTACATTAATAGGTAGAAAATACAATTCTAGCAAATACACATGTAAAAGTATTATAGTATTGGCTTCTGGTAAGTAATAAGGTATGCGTATGCGTGCTGCATATATTGTGTACATTTTGTGCTACAATGTGCGCTTTCCGATAGAAACAAAGGTTAAACAGGAGTACTGAAGGCGAGTCTGAATAATGATAAGATATCAAAAGATTGTCACACGAACGTGAAACTGGTGATTGTTGGTATATGAGTGCGTGCTGCATCTATTGCACATACAGTTCACATAGTGATACAAATTGCGCTATCACATCCTCCCCTGAGTGCAACATGGCGTCATTTGCAATGATGAGACATTGCAGATGGCGCTTTGTTTCAATGAACGAAAGACATAAGCGCATGAGGTGAAATGGTGTACCGATGTCACGCCAAGTGATGCCGATAACCAATACTGTGAAGAAAGAATGCTTGACATTATATCAGACTGCTTCATTTATTTATTTATTGATGTTTAAGGTCACATATTTATGCACAATGGCTAATCATGACTGTGACAGTTTTACGGGTGGAGGAGGCCGGAGTCCCCGGAGAGAACCACCGAACAACGGCGAGCAACTGTCAGCTCACCAACATACTAACTCCACACAAGCAGGGTTAGCATTGCTTGAAGACAAGTGCACCATCGACGTGCAGTACGCCTTAGTACACAACGCCACCGTGCCCCCACGCGGGCAGTAGAGATGAAGTGTCTGGCCCAAGAACACAACACGGTTGCCGCAGGTGGGATTCGAACCGAGGGCCTCTCGGTTTGCAGCCTGCACCTCTACCAACTGAGCCACCGCGATCCCCATCAGATTGCTTCAAATTTCAGAAGGCACAGAATACTAAAATAAAACACCTAGCCTGCCAAACTGAGTAAAAAGTACGAAGGAAGTTTTGATAACATTTAGATAATGATCATCCTTTAAGTTTCAAGTGATCTTTGGTGATAAATCCATCATTCAGGGAATGCCGCCAAAGGTCATGTGGGGGTGGGGGCATCTTAGAAGTAGAACTATATTAATATAGATGTAATCGCAAAGTTGACTCTAAATTGTCCTATATCTTGGAGAGTCTATAAAACTGCAATTTGTTGATTATAAAAAAGAGAAGAGAAAGGTACCAAAGATTACGATTAATAGAACACAGCGCAATGAATATTTTCTAACGTATATCTAAACTTATTAATGGAAGTTTTATTTTTCAAACTCATTACTGTTTGGAAACAATCTCAACTTCTTTTCTTAGCGATTAATTTGTATTCTGTCCTTAATTTAAAACGAAGAGCGGTGTCCACTTGTAAAAAAAGTGTTTGGATAACGAAAAGTTTAAATGTTTGCCTTCAGAAAACATCTGATGACCCTTTAAACGCGCTCAATAGGATTCTTCGAATGATGGCTTAGGAAAGGTTTGTGTATACAATGGTTTTGGTTAAACATTGAAAAAAGAGAGAAGATAATCGAATGACGACTCTTGCGGATATTGCTGGCCGGATGTGACGTTTTGCTGTGTAAAAGGTCAATAAAACAATTGTGTATCTTTACTGAACCACTTCACCGGTAAGTGAAGCCGTGCGTGCTTACTGTGGTAAAATAGGGACCTGTAACCAATGCCCGGGGTGGAAGTCCACGAAAATGGGCAACATAGGTATAAACGATTGGCTGGACTTAACTTTATAGTTATTCATCAAGTAATTGCGTCAATTCTACATAATGCACTGCAAGAAAATCAGTTGAGAACTTCTTTATATCCATGATTATCTATTGTACTATATATAAAAAGCCTATGACATAAATTTTTGCTTTACACACCAACCGTGGCGAACACGCCAGCAACGGGATTTCAGTAATTAAAATGTACACCTACAGTGGAACTACATCCAAGTTGACCTTTGGTGACGTCGACCTGAATGCGAACTTGTCTAAATTTATAGCACGTCGCCTCGCGAAGAGTGAAATGAAAGTGGCAATTATTTATTACGTTTTTAAATGTGTTTACCCCATAAAATGCCAAAAATCACCAAACATTCATTGTCTCGTGTTAATAAAGCATCCATAACTCGAAACAGTATGTTATTATGCTATTAAAATGAAAAAGTCCCTGCTTCCTTTTCTCTCTCGTTTTGGCGATAAAATTGGCAACGGAAGTACCGCCCACCGATCCTCATGTAAACAAAAGCAGATTCGCACGTATGTACGGCTCCTGCTCAGTAAATTCGAGAAAAAATGATAGCAACTCTTAATAATCTGACGATCATGATATAAATAAAATATACCCAAAGTAGCTTTGTATACCAAATGTTCACCACTCGTGATGAAGTGCTGTTAACCGCGCGCCGAAGGCTTGCGGTTAACACCACTTCGCCACTCGTGGTGAACATTTGGTACACCAAGCTACTATGGGTATATTCTATATATTCCCATGTTGCTGTCACGATTAGCCATTGTGCAGAAATAGACGTCTTTAAACACCAACTATAAATACATAAATACATAAAGAAATGCGAAACTACCGCATAGTTAGTTTTATAGTAATAGTCTACTGTTCATCCATCACCGAACAAACAATCTATCTGCAGCAGAACTATTATAGTATTACTATAAGCGTAGTCGATCGGTTCCTGGATACTAGAGTTGTGAACCATAAAGGCGTCTCTTCTTGTTCAATTCTTTGTTTTGGTCTACCCGTTTCCGTGCTGATGTATATTTGTTGTTTACTACTTCTTTGTCAGATGCTATTTTTTTGTCTTCAGAGGTAAAGTTGGAGATGCGCTTCTGCGGAATATGTGGTACGGACTTACACCTGTGGAGTGAGGGTGGGTGTGGCAGCTGGTACAGAGTAGAAAGCCCGTCTCTGATTGGACATGAGGGGAGTGCTGTAGTCATGGATGTTGGAAAAGGTGTCACACACCTAAAAGCTGGTACGTAGCTATTCCATTAGATAGGTTGGAACAATGTCAGATGAAGAATATATACAATTTCCTATTACAGATAAATCAGTACAAGCTGATTGCGTTTTAACTGACAAAAACATACGTTTATGAAATATTACTGTACAGTGGTTTGCATAAAGTGCAGTTATATATGTTTTATTACTGCTGGCAAATGATACACTAATATATGTGTCTAAGCTAATGGCGTGATTTTGGCAAGCCTGGAGGAGGTGGGTTGTAAAATTAATATATTCATATAGATAGTCCATGTTTATTGTGGAATATTAGAAGCTACACAATGTAATTCCTATAGCACTGTTCATTGCCTTCCTTCGGATGGTTTGGCTTCCTCCACTCACTGGGCGCTGCGAATAAGTTAGTGTGTGTCTGTGGGGGGGGGGGGGGGGGGGGGGGGGGGGGCTAATATTATTTTTAGTTGGAACATTTTCTTTTGAACTGGAATCTCAGATATTAAGTCGCTCTTGTTAGTACTCGTGTGCTTTCAAGACAATATTTGATTGTTGAGCTTATACCAAAAACAATCGATCATACATATGGGCGGCTATGACACCTAATTCGGGTAGAAGGGTGTGTGTGTGTGGGGGGGGGGGGGGGTGACTAACTTGAATATATGTTAATTAATTAAGACTGCCACATGCAGATTATTTTTATTCGCATATAAATGTCCGAGTAGTCTTCAAACGTTTACTGTAATCGCGACTGACTGGAATTACAACTGCATCATCAGGGCATATGCCTTCGACAATGGCATGCCTTTATGATTCAGCTAGAAAACGTTTGTCAGTCGTGACTTGAGCAATCGGAGTCGGGACACATCATGCTTACACCCCCACCCCCTTCGTCGTGACCTCTCTGTCCACCCGCCAAACTGTCCGACACTATTTATTGAAATAAATAATAATAATGTTATTATTATATTAAATGAATTCCTGAACATTGCATTAAATATACAATAATTACATTGTTAATGTAGTTATACGTTTTGGGTCCAAATACTCAATTCCCATTGGTCAGCTGGGTGAAAACGTCATGACCAAGTGTAATTCATTTTCCGGTGAATACATTTGGTCGAACTTTGACCCGCATTTACGGTAGAGCGCAGTTGACAGAATGTGATTCGGGCGGTGTTTGTGCGGGTTTTTAACTTTTAGCGCCTCACGCAGTGATTAACTCCGTTGCTGTTTCTTTGGTGACATTTCACAAATGTGGCATAAAGCCCGTTACTAAAATACTCGTATCCATTTCTAAAGTTGTGAAAATTAAAAATCAGAGTTGTGGGCTTTGTATTTTGTGTGAGGGTGGTTTTTCGCCTCGTTCGTTCGTACATGTTTTATTTCGTCTTTCTGCTTTGTTGTTTCGTAAAAAGTAGTTTAAACAGTGACGGAATGTAAGTATAAGAATAGAATGCAATTTTTATAATCTTTATTGGAGTATGAACGTGTGGCAATGGACACAAATTGTATGAATCCCACCGGGATTCGTACAATTTGTACCCATTTCCACACGTTCATACTTCAATAAAGATTATAAAAATTGCATTCAATTCTTAACTGAATGCCGTTTGTGGAGAGTATCTCAAAACAGGATTGTATGTAAGTCTCTCTACCTGTCTCTCAGGCCGAGGCAGGCGAATGTAGCTCAGAAACACTGCAGCTGCCATTGCTTGGCCAGGTGGGTAAAAGCAAACTGAAAACCTGATCAGTAAAACGGCATTTCCTTCATTCACGGATCTTTATAAGTACATGGTTGGGAGGTAATAAACTGGTACGTGTTCGGAGCGTGGGGGAAAAAGACACCGACTAATACACCGTACCTTAGACAATGTTGACAACGTCTATTTCTGTCAAGACACATATTTCAAACGAACATCAGCACATATATAGTTAGCCGTTCGAAACTATGTTGCGTGGTTATGTTATAGTCATGCCATGGTATTATCTCCCTCTTCTATAGTTTAGCCAAGTCACTTCTGGTTGGAAGCCAGTTACCGCTAAAGTAGACGGAACAAGAGCTCACATATCGCTGAAGCAATACAATGTCCTCTACCGGACTAATGAGCATTAATAGTTATACAAATATTATAACCTAGAGGTGATCAGCATGAATTCCATTGAAGCGTTTCCAAAAAGTCCGGAAAACTGATATTTTGGCGCTTTTCCATATTTTCAAGGGCCATAACTCACACAAAAATAATGCAATCAGCCTGAAACTCAAACTTGATCTGTATGTCATCGTTCTATAGTAGGTTACTAAGGAAGAAATGATTCGGTTGAAGCATTTCCAAACAAAGTCCGGAAAACTGATATTTTGGCGCTTGTCCATATTTCCAAGGGCCATAACTCACACAAGAATAATGAAACTCAAACTTGATCTGTAAGCCATCGTTCTATAGTAGGTTACCAAAAATGAAATCATTCGGTTGAAGCATTTCCAAAAAAGTTCGGAAAACGAAAGTGTGACTGACTGACTGACTGACCGATGGACAGACTGCAAACAAATGCCGGTAGGGGACTAATAAGCGAAACCGTCTGGAGGCAAAATTCATTGGCCAAATGTAGCTAAATGTATTTTAAATTTGAAGATAATATTTTACAGAGACGCGTGTATCTTGACACGTTTGCATGTTCTCAAATGTTTAACACCTGAAGAATGACTGGGGGTAAATATCCGTGTACTCCAATTCGGCAACCCCACCCCCATGTGTCCGCCACATCTGATCTTATTCTCTAGTGTTCTGTACAAAAGCAAATGAAGTACATTTCTTCAATTAATATACGCCGGTGGTTGTACATGTAGTCAGGTTTGTCTCGAAAACCTATTTTGTCCCGACTACGACGACTTCAGTCGGGTTTTGCCTTGAAGAGGTAGTTTGAACGTTAATTAGTTTGAATTGTTGTTGTTAAAAAACATTAGAGGTCTTCAGAATATATTTGTTGATAAATATATGTAGTGGTCGTGTTGCATGAACTTTCCAACAACATCATATTTAATCCTTTATTACACATCCATTAAACTTTAAACCGCTGTATTTCATGGAATCGCCGCTATGACATAAATGTTTCTATATTCAACTGGTGATGTACAAACCGGAACTTTTCTTACCAGCACCGTTCATACCATGTTCCTTTCCCCTCGAGTCATTAGTTACGCTTCGAAAAGTTTCCAAATTTCGTTATACAGTTATCGATTGTCTGCCGTGTATTCCAAAGCAAAATAAAGTTGGTTGAAAAAAAGAATTAGTCATCCAAAAATGATATGATATTAGAAAAAAAACAATTATTTCCAACCACAACATTAACCTTGCTCCGTGGCCGTCTCTTTAGCGGATTCTGTTACATCTAAATTTGTCAGCATTATTTCGGTAAATCTTCGGACATCCTGACATGCTTGGAACTTCTTTTAAAAAAGTTTCTCCCAGCTGTTTTGAAAATCTGCTCAAACTTGTACTTTACAATCAGTAATAGCCACCAAACGGTTAGGCGTGAATGGTCGCCAGCCGAAGTGAAACAGCGATACCCATTTCAACAAACATGCCCAGTAGAAAAGATAACGAATGTAATTTAGGCTGGTTCCCAAAAGGTTTTGATTTTTTTATCGATCCATTTGATGATTACAGCTTCAAACAAAACAAACGGATTCTTCATTTTTTGGGTTTAAACATCGGAATTAAAATTTGTTTATTTAAACAATTTTTAATGCATAAGATGTGTAATAAACACAGAAAGCTATGCGTGTTTGAATCGGAGGGTGTTTTACGTAACTCGTTGGAATGGCGTAGTCATATTTCCCGCGAGCCTACGGCTCTCGCGAAATATGACTACACCATTCCAGCGAGTTATGTAAAACACCCACCGATTCAAACACACATTACGTTCTGTCTATTTATGCAACACACAATATATCAACATTTATTATTTTAATTAACTTTTTTTTCGTTCAATTTTTCAAAGCTCGCTCCAATGAGAGGTCACGTAATATGGTTTTGCAAATTTTTTCTGAACAATATTTCTATTCACTTACTAAGTTTGTATGTTACGTGGGGAGATGATCCGATTCATTCGGTAAAGAGTTAATTACAGTTAAAAGTAGAAGCCCTGTGATGAAATGCGCACAAATAGCACGTCGATCTGCGCGTTAATCTACGCGTTATGGCCATAGTAAGGCTATCACATTCTGTACATATGGCCTGTGCACAAGCAATAGTTCAGCCAATGTACCTCCGCGTAACCCGGAGGACCATAGGCAGAAACATTGCCTGTGTTTGCTATGAGTAACCAGGAGAACCTGCCGTGCTTTGGTTGCCATTCGATATGCAATTGCGCGCAATTCCTACGCACAATTAAGCCTAGATAAGCGCACAGTTCATGAGAAGACTTCTAGTTTTCACTGTAGCTCGTAGCGGACACCATTTATTTTCTTTTGATATTTTTTTGTCATTCAGCGAGAATGACATATTGTATCAATATCGTACGCACAGCGTATAAACGGAAGGAATTTAATATTGCAATATACAATTTTTTTATTACTTATGATATATGGTGTCATTTTTTTGGGCGTTTGGATTTCCAAAAAAATGAGATTACATAGTACTGATTTAAATACTACATTTTATTTAATGCTCAGGCATCAATTCACGCTGAAAAATTAAGTCATATTCCCCTGTCGGTCGGCAAAACGAAATATCAAAATGATATTTAGAAATCGATATTTCATCGTAGGTTCGGATGACGAATCACATGTACTTTAAACGAGTCAGCACATCAGTAATGAATTCCAGAGTCCCAAATACAAACGAATTCGAATAATTGATAGTGACAGTGACTAAATCAATTCATTAAATCAGCGGTTTCAAAGTTTGACTTTCTCATTCACCTTCCAGCGAAAAGCCGAAATCACTTTCAAATTTCTTCAGTTCAACTTCACACGTCTTCAGTGCATTGAGTTCAAAAAAAATAAAATGACGTGTCTTGTTATTGAAAATAAGAAAGTGGTGTTTTTTGTTATTGTTCTATTTCTTCGAAACACATTGCGATTATTTCAATTCGCCAGCCTTGGTAAATCGTAAAGTTAGGGGAGAAATAAGACGGGACTACTTTTTGTGCGGATATTCACACATTCCAATGGTTGGAGTTTGGTTGTTGTAATTTTTGTATGGACGCCGGTTCGGCACATAAATTTTGCGCCTTAATGGCAAATAAAGGCCACAAATTGGAGAGTTTGTAGTCGTAGAGCATTAAATAAAAAGAAAATTCACGAAAATTTGATGAATACCGAAAATATCTCGTTCGTGGCTACAAGAAATATGAGGATCTTCACTAGCGACTGCGTCGCTCGTGAAGATCCTCATATTTCTTTGTAGCCACTCACGAGATATTTTCGGTATTCATCAAATTTTCGTGAATATCCTCTATGTACAATGAATGCGCCATTCAACTCGACTTTCAAACAAGACATAGCGGGAAAAACTGATATGCTGTCCAGAATTGCTTATTTTCAACACAAAGTGTGGAATTCTATGCGTTTACCGTCCGTCCAACATATCACCTGAACTGACAGCCGGCCTTTCAACAGATTTCGGAGCTAGCTGCGCCTACCATCCGTTCAAAATGAAAATTAGGAAAGCGGGATTTTTCTGTCACACGCAAAACGTTACCTCGATTTAAGTAATATGTCAATTCGTACGGCTGTATGGATCAATCACTACTTTAGAAGTTCGATTCGATATTTTAAGAACAGAAAAATAAGCATTGTCTCCTAATTTCGTTGCATTTCTGGAGGGACCTACCCCGGTTCTGATGGGATTTATCATGAAAAAATGAACATCTTCCGAAAAAGGTTGAGTTGGAATGACACACTAGTGTATGGTGAATCGGAATAATGCGATAATACGTGCGATATAATGACGGTGACATACTATGAAGCGAAAATATATATATGCGCCGTCTATTTCGGAAAATCCTTCTCCGCATCAAAAAAAAAAAAAACGTTTTCCGGATTCTTACGTTCAATTTCGTTTCGTTTATTCACAGTGCTACGGTTAACAAAAATACTACCATTATCATCAGCGGAAACACGCTACAGTTTCAACTAGTAACATAACTCGACTACTCACAGAGCCTTAGGTTGGAGTAGGAGTGTGGGATCCCCCATCCCATCTCTAAAAGAGTTTCCAATTGTTTCATTTCGTCTTGTGTGGAGTCTTAGAAATTGATTTACCTTTGCTTGTAACGATGTTCTTTCTTGCGAGTTTTCATTTGGAATTTTGACTTATTTCAAATAACTAGTCGGTAATACACACATACCCCAATCTGGGATACTGGGAGTGGGGGTGGAGGTTGGAGGAGCGTGTCCCTTAGGAGTTTCGATATCTCATTTGTAGTAATATATGAGGGTTTTTTGCCTGTGAGCCTATTGGCGAATGTGGAAATATGCTTTTTTTCGGGCAGGAGACGTTCATACAGTCGAATATTTTATGGGTGCGTTTAATGCACAATCATCGGCCTGACGCTTCATTTACTACAGTACGTGGAGAGTGGATTGTAACTAAATCACCCGCGGAGTGGAGTTATCACTCGAGCTTTTACTTTCGAATGTTGTACATATTTGTACATATCGACAAAAAAAACACAAGCAATGTTTCAGCCAATGGGCCTCCGGGTATAACCCGGAGGTCCATTGGCTGAAACTTTGCTTATGCTGGTCAGGCTTTGCGAGAAATTTGCAATTATTGCTTGGCCGGAATCTCCACTCTGCGGGTGATCTAGTGATAATACATTCTCCATGTACTGTATGCTTATAAGACACCAGTTCTGTGGAGTTCGTTTCTCGCCATTTCTGTGTTAAAATATCATCCTGTGAATATTTGAAGAGTTTGCGTTGAATTCCCCAACTCATACATTAATAACTGTAATTGTTTGGGTTTCTTTTATATATATACTGGCTTGTATTTTCAAAATTGTAGTGAACCCGTAATGGTTCGCAATAAATGACCATCGAGAAGCCATTTTTAAGTCGCCTTAACCCTTTACCCAACGTAACGGTCAAAACCGACTAGCCTTATTCTCAAAAATAGGCAATTAATTTTCATTATATTTTCATTGTTTGTCTCGTCGAGCTCGTTAAAATGAGTCATCACCTATGTTTTTGAGACAAATAATCAGCTATTCAAGAAGTTTTTGTGCAAGTGTCTTCTGCTTTTCATGTTAGGTAAAGGTTTAATTCATCCGAGGAGAACCATTTTTCAAGATTATTATTTTTATCCATATCTACATATCTGAATGTTTAGATGTAGTGTTTGCGATGCAGGTTTTGAGTTCAGATAAAGGCGACTCAATAGTCACTCTCTATAATCAAATGCAAACGACAGTGGCACATTTGAGTATTTCACGGAAAACTTGCAGACAATTGGCAAACATTAGTTCAAAAGTTTGAACTCTCAGGGAAGTTTAAGACGTTATACGAAGTAGCCCGCCCCCTTCCCCTTTCCCCCGTGCGGGCCGACCCGCGTTGTGACCTTGGGCAAGGCACTTTATCCCAGTTGACTACACGGGGGGCACGATGGCACCGTGCACTAAGGCGAACAGCTCGTCGATGGTGCACGTGTCTTCAACCGCTGTAACCCTGCTTGAGCGGAGCTTGAACAGAGTTAGAATGTTGAGGAGGTGACAGTTGCTCATCGTTGCTCGGTGGTTCTCCGGCTACTCCGGCTCTCTCCACCCGTAAAACTGTCATGGTCATGATTAGCCATTGTGCATAAGTATGTGACCTTAAACACCAATAAATAAATAATAAATATACGAAGTAACCCGGAATATCATATACATGTTAAATTACCCACGTGTTGTTGGCAAATCCGAAAAGTTATGATATTTGAACATAACTTTTCTGCCCTGACAGTAACATTAACATCACAACATGGAATGGATGCTGACATCATGACTGCTGTTATCATATTTTAATATTCCTTATGCCACAATTGAGCGGTGAAATCGAGCGATGTTATATTCTGTTTGTGAAGAGCGCCGACTGAGGAGGACAATACATATATTTCCAGACGTTACGCTCGAAACAGACATTCGTCACTTCCTAATAGACCGAGAAGAGGGCACTTACCTATCGCTCGCAGTAAATTTAGTTTTTGAGGGCGACTGGAAGCGAAGACAATCGAACACTTCAAAATTAAAGCCTATGTACATCTCTCTATTTTCAGGAGACAGAGTAACAATAGAACCTACCATACCATGTAGAATGTGCTCATATTGCACAGAGGGTAGATATAATCTGTGTCCAGATGTTAAACTCTCTGGGCTGCCTGGGACGATAGGATATTTGAAACGATTCCATACTCACCGTGCTGACCTCGTTTTCAAGTAAGTAGATGATTCATGATGGGGATATTCCCCACTTTTACGATTTGAAAGCACTCAGATATTGTGGATCTTTTCGGCCTGTTCTCCAAAGGCTTTCCATTATTAAAGACAACGCTTTTAAATAAGGCCTAAAAGTTAAAAATATGTTTCTCAGGCTCTCCAGCTTGGCCCTTTTGGCCGCCGTATGGTCTCTTTTTATAACCAATGCAAACATAAAAAAAGATAATTAAATGGTTTATGTCGGATATTTTTCCCAAGTTAATAAAATTGCTAAATTTGTCCCTTGCGTGCAACAAGGCTTTGCAGTTTCTTTAGCATTGCAAATCCTTCTTGCACTGAAGGGACGAATACACTACCTCACATGCTATACTGTAGATTATGAGGCCTAAAACATAAAACAAATCAAGAACATGAACTTTGATGCATAGAAATAATTACAAAAAATAGAGAATAATTTTTAAAAGTGCCCGCCCACATGAAATTTTACAAAACATGGCCTGAGAAACAGAAGATATACTTTGTGGGCCTAAACATGAATGTATATTTGGTTCCCCGAGAGTAACAAAGCTAAAACAATGCACACCTGCTTGTTGCACTGAAGGGGCGGTTCCACCATATCCCACTGAACTGGCAGATTTTGGAAACTTATAGGCCGTTTGTGCAAGACTGCCGTCTTGACCACCAATAGACGTTTTATCAAATATTTCGGCCCAAGTTGGATCGTTTGTGTGAACGACATTCCTGTGAGTTTCACAGGCGGTTTTAATCCATGTGTTCGGTTAACACATGAGAGTTTAAGGCTTGCCTCATTGTATTAAATATTTTAAAATGATCTGTAGAGAACAAAAGATTCATGCCAAATTGACTCCGAACAAATCCTGGATGTTGTGCAGCAAGTATACATTTGCAGCAGAGCGAGTAAATTCGTAACTGTTTCACCAAACACTTAAACTGCAGCTCCATATCATATCATTCAGACTTTTCGAAAATCGATCAACCTCTCCTTAACCGCGCCACTCTCCAGTGAACACTGACACAAGTTCATCACAATGTTCAGCTTTTCAAAGAATGAGTACTCAATTACATATAAACATACACAAAAATGTCATCCCAATGAATTCTCTGACCTATGGGCTAAAGATAAATGGAAGAGTTATTCCACTTGGTTTTCGTCTGGACAGCCCGCTGCATGAAGAAATAGTTTCTTTCCACACTACCTTATGGACAAATGTATTCGCATACCTATTACAACGTGGGCATAATGATGCCGCCCTTTCCTACAAAATCACCATGATTCCCCTCATTATTATTACCACAGAAGATTCTCAAATCGTAACCTAACCATTCAATATTACACTAATTATTTCTCTACAAACAAAATAATTCCTGTCTACAAAGCTTACAGGTCAAATTATTCCACGCATGAGGTTGCTGGGACGTACCATGTAAACACATGTAACCTGCCCTGACACATGATGGGAAACTTATAAAATAAAACAATATGGCACTATGCGTCCATTACAGCAACAAGAATGGAATCATACATATATCTATACTTTGATATTTATCACAAATTATCGCACGGCAAGGGCGCCGAAACCATCTGAGATTAGGAGGTTGCGATATCGAAAAGGGCATTCGACTCGGGGAATCAGTAAAGACTGGGAGTTTACAACGCATCACAAATTATAATGTGATATCCAATAACGTACAGTACAGCCGCCGTGGACTGGTCACTTTCCACGGGTGGAAACGTTTCCATGGATGAAATAATATTGAATTCCAAACACTAATTATAGGAACAATCATCAAACATGTAATGAAAATTTTGCTAATGATGATTTTTATTGCCTGGTAAACGCACGAGTGGACATAACTTCCACGCACGGATTGCGACCAATCCACTGAGATTGTACTGTACATATCGTTCCTTGAGATGAACAAGAAATCAACGAACCGATTGTATATATACAGAACCACACTTATGTTTGAATGAGTTAACGATTACTGGTCGAGAGCGAGTGGCGTAGGGATACCACGAGAGTCGGTAGGCTCGAGTGGTTATCCCAGCGCCACACGCTCGAGTCCAGTAACCCATTCAAACATAAGTGTGGTTCTGTATTTATTACACACCCAACCGTGAAAAAGAATTCACTGTAATTAATCGATAATTTAATTAAATAGTCGACAATTTGAACGGTTGAAGGAATTTTAGAGAGAAACTGGCAATTTTGTCAGAAAACCAGTCTTAAGTCTTTGACCTTGCCACCTGTAGAATCGCTGCTGATTCATTTTATTCGCTAAAAAATGTCGATCCGAACACTCAAATCTCAAAAGATTGCGTTCAGCATATCAGACGTCACAAATTATGAGGTCTCAAATGTGCTTTCAAAATTGTGTGCGCAGGCATCATTATATCTTGAGGATGGAAAATGTACAAAGATTTTAATTTGAATACGGTGCGAACTGGCCGCTCTGTTTAAATTTCGTGCTTTTTAAACTGAAACTAAAAATATAAGTTTGAACTCGGCTTGACGATACATGCACTACTGCCACAAGGCATATCGCATGTGGACATCGGTCGTTTCTGTTCTGCACTGTAACAAACGTACACTCTGGACGAGAAAAGACATTTTGTGCAATAATTAATCTTCCGGGGTTTTCATTCATTCGATCGTTTGGAGTTACTGAGCCTGAGGCTGTTTGAGATTCCATTCTGACTCTGAGTGAACTCTGCAGTCTTGGTAATTTTGCACTTTATTTTTCAACATTATAAAGAGATTAAAGTTTCTGATTGAAATTTAGCCTTCTTTTTATTTTACCTCAAGTCTTGATAACTTTTGTTTGAAATGGGCTGCACTTACAAATAAAAGATTTGGGTTGTCCACATAATACTACAGATATACAAAGGGAGAAATATATTGCATGATAACTGCAAGAAAATGTCGTGTCTCCACAAGTAATTTAGTTTGTACACCGTTTTTACAAACCCCCCACCCATCTATAACCTGTCAGCATTTTCTTGAAAGCTCACGAAATGAGTATCTAACAGTCTTAAAGGGGCGGGGGGGGGGGGGGGGGAGATTGTTCTCACCAGTAGGCTCCAACTTATTTTGGTTGATAATATTTTCAAAGATTGATTAATGTTTACATTATTTTGTACTTGTACTATTCTTTACCAGTTTGTTATCTGAACGGTTCTGTCAATATTTTTATTGGTATCTGGTTCAAAACAAAATATTTTTTTATGTGTCTGCTCCAATATCTTGTCAGTCTTAATTTGGGATTTGGTATTCTGAATTTGCATTTAGTAAGTAGTTTTAAAGAGGACTGATAGAATGTGGCTAAAATGATAGGCTTTTGGAGAACATTTTCTTGGGGATGGGGGCTGACCAATCAAACTGCCCTGAACTTTTGTTTAAAATGAAAATGCAGGCCCTTGCCTCGAATTTGCCTATGGAAATGCTTTTCCCACTGCCCTGATATTTGCCAAAATTATAAAAATACCCCCTCACTCTGAACAATCTGTTCTGAAAATACCAGTCCTTTTCAATGAAAACTGCAAAATTGACTGCTTATTGATGAAGGGGATGAGTGTGCCTCAACCCCTCCCCATCTCATACACCCATGTCACATAGGTGGCATTCGATTTAAGTTTTGTTGCTGAGAATTAAAGAAAAATAATAAATATCCTTGTATAAAACAGAAATACTAGCAAAAATCCTAAATTAGTCATTTACAAATACACATCAATCTGTGTCTGGAAACTATTGTCATATTGTCTGTGTTTTAAATATTCTAATAATTATTTTTGAATTTCATGGAAGTCATCTCATAAAATTGACAATATATTGCATTCATCAGACCACATACATTTACCACCCCTCCCCTCTTCATGGTCTCATTCCCAGCCTACTCGAGACTTTTCAGAATTTCTGTAGTGGGCAGCTGGAAACATTTTTTAATTTCCCCAGTACAAACTCCAGAAAGTCATATTTTAGCAATACTATATCCCCCTAAAAAGCCCTTCCCCCTGCCCCCACACGAAAAAATTAAATAAAATAAACGTGTTGCCCCAACACCCACTAGCCCGTAATAAACACTGGGTCCACAAATGTAAAATACCGATTTTTTTTTTTATAAAACCAGGCTTTTCCTTCTTCCGAATTTCTTTATTCAGCTAGTTTGGGGCGGGAGGGGGGGGGGGGAGTGGTCATCTAGTAAGGGTGGAATTGGAGATAGTTATTTAGTAACTGCATGCACTAGCTGTCAAACATCTCCAGGCGCTGTCGGCGTCTGTTTTTCCGCTTCATGGTAACCAGTATTCAAGATTCTTTAGTCTTGTTTCCTGAGAACTACTTCAACTTAACATGCTTTTCAAAGTATGTTTGCGTTGGCAAACGTGCTGCTTCATCGCCGAAGTGTGAATCGAATAAGATTACAGTTACACAGTAGGCCTCGTGTCGACTCGCTGGCAGCACGCAGCGCTGAGGGCAACATTGTAACAAAGTTTTATAGGAACTGTACTGGTGGCTGGCTGCAATATCGAACCCAATTGGACTTTTTTGCACTAAAATTAATTAAGTTTTCCTCGATTTTCAATAACGAAAGCAAAGGTTGTGTTTCGCTGTTCAATTTCTTAGCAGAGATCATGTGTCTTTCATGACTTTCAACAGTTTTTAGCATAGTTGTGCATCAACCATTTTGTAATGGGAATCGGTAATTCCGACAGATAAATATAGCCGATGGTTCTCATTGGTTATATTCCACTGAATGCTGAAAACTATAAGAACCAGTCTAACGAGAGAACTTGTGCACGCGAAGGGTACTTTTTTATCGGATTGTACTAGAGCTTTCTGGTTAAAATTACCGCATGCCCCTAAAATCCATGTGATCGTGACAAATACAGTTTCGGGTGTGTAATAAAGGTTATGACCCCTCATTGGAACGAGCTCGCCGAGCTCGTTCCAATGAGGGGCCATAACCTATGCTTTTGAGACAAAAAAATGAAAATAATTGCTATTCGAGAATTTTGTTTGCAAGTGTCGTCTGCTTTTCATTTTAGGTAAAGGGTTAAAAACAAAACACAAAATAATGAGGCCCCATTACATCCACGGCAAAGCGTCTTCGTTTGCACCCACGGATACATGAGCCAATTTTTGATTGCATAATTCACTTGTTAAGTTATCGTTTATAATCAAACCGGGAAATCCCAGTCAATCACACTTTGGAAAATAATAAAGCTTCATTATGTGGTGATTATTTACCAAAAATGCGTCATCATTCACGATACACCCCCAATATCATTGACGTACGTAAACTACGTTCAAGTCTAACTCCTCGTTTCCTTTGACAATGTCGCATTTTGGTTACAAAAACTCTCGTTTGCATGTCAGCGTCATTTTTCTGACTCTTTCTCCCGCCTTGCTCTGTTGACAACACACCTTCTGTCTTCACGCGGCAATTTTCGTCTATTCGTCTCCACCACATTCACGATCTCAATCGGTAGAAAGTCTCAACAAACATTCAGATCACATATCTCACATTGCAGCGTATACACACTTTCGTGTCGGGATATACTTTGTCTGATTAGTCGAATGACCTAGACTTACATGGCAAACTACTGGGGAAAGGACGATCATTGAAGGTGGCTACGTTCACCATCGGTAGATTGCACTCTTAAACAGCTCCGGGGGAAATATGCAGAGAACAAGATAGTCTAAGATGCAGTTGTCACCATATCCCAAGTCTGTTGGAGGACCGTATCAGCACGTACGCATGGAGTTTCCTCCATGAGGTTGTAAATTAAAGAGGGCACGTCTCAATGAGGTTTGATATGACATTCCGCATGATCCCTTTGCATATTAGAACACATTGTGCTATTGTATTGTGGGAGTGCTCATCATCAGAAGTTCATGGCATAACATGGTCTTTGATTCTGTTATAGGAGGCTATGAGGTTAATGTGGAAATCCCTCATTCGAGCCTAACCTTACATTCCCCATCTCCATGAACTGGGATTGACGAATTATCGGACACTTTTATGTATATTTATGTTTTTTATTAGGTGCTCAACACAATAAGGCGACAGGATGCAGATATTGTTTTATATGCATCGAAGCTTGGAACAACAAACAGTAGTATTTTGTCCGGCAAGGCGGCTATCTTTGTAACCCTCCTGGGTGTGAATGAATCGGTGACTTTTTGTGACACCAATGTTGTTATAAAGAACAAGAACTCAGCTCGTTGATATGACTAGGTGTTGATATCACATCAGACCTTTCATGGATTACTCATATAGATAGGATAGTGAAGAAGGAGAACGGCATGCTTCGATTCCTTGAGACAAACTTCAAAATAAAAAACTCAGACATCTCGGCAGCCGCATACTTCGTCATGGTGAGCTCCAACCCTGAGTACAGTGCTGGCATCTTGAATACATATTCTGCCAAAGCCACCATTTTTTATCTGCTCATTTCGTACTCTGTTTTTAGTTTGTCCTCTTCATATCATGATATCTACTAATTTATTTTCTCGTAAATGCTGTCCACTCTTGGTTATCATCGAATATTCTTCCAACCGAAACCAGCATTTTGACGCGAACGGACATATCTAGAAACCTTCATTCGACGATGGTCAGTGCTCAGTTCCCACCATCTTGAAATGTCCGTATGTACAGTTTATTGTTAATGGAGAATCAAAAATGCAATTTCACCCTTCGCCCACCTTCTCGGTCCCCTTTGGGGTTTTTCCTTGATGACACATCTGCTCCGAATAAGATATCCTTTTCTCTCTATCTTGGTTGAGCGTAAAGGTGCAGTTACAACTCGTCCGTCGGACAGTCAGTCATATTTGGAGGCATATACATACAACGTGATTGCCAAGATAGTACCGCAGTGTAAAATATAAAAGACAAATAAATGGGGAGGCAAGCTGACCGGAGGAGAATCAGTGTGTTTTTTAAGATGACATTTCTGTTAATATTGCCTCTGATGTTACTACCTTGTTTCATGTAGTAGTAAGTGATGATGGCTTGCCATACAATAACGACATTACCTCCCATTTTGTCCCGAGGTCGTACGCAGATTGGGTTCGGCTAGATGATAGTTTTTGCATCACTCGAATACAGCAATTAAAGTGCGAAATATGTAAACAGCTCTCCACAAAGCCTAACCGATCTCTGTACGCGTCCGCAATTCTTATAAAAGTTAGACGGTTGTAGCCAATATTTAAGGGTTTGTGTTAGATCGACGTGATGCGTATTGACCTCGGTCTTGCAGATATAAAGTGCACCCAGACAATGGTTCATTACCTGTATTGCTGCTTCTTGCATTATGAGAACTCGGCCCATGGAATACAATATAGCTGTGTTGGGAGCTCGGTCAGAAGTCGTAGCTCACAATAAGTATGTTCTAGAAGCTCTTACTGGGCACTTTACTGTTATTGTCGTACCTGCACATCGTTTAATATAACAGTTAAAGGGCGGTAATCCGCAAACTTAGATACGCAACGTGTTTAAACAGAGGATCTCTAACTAATGAGTCGCGATTTCAGTTGATATTTCTGTACCGAGTTCACTGAAATCGAGCTGAGCCGAGGTCTGCCGAGATTATTTTTATCACATAGTGTGTGATTTAACCATTTAGCTCACGTAACGACTAACGCTGGCCAACGCTGTTCACAAAAATTCCAACCACATTTTATTTTTCTTTAATGTTTACTTCAAGACATAGCATATAACACTTAATTGTCGCTAGAATGAGCCCGTCGTGATGTGATTCACGATTAGCCATAGTGCAGAAATACGTGACCTTAAATACCAATAAGTAAATAAATAATAGTACGCTCTATTTGTACACTTAGCTACATAATTTCGATAAAAATGTGACACAACCATTTCCCCAAAATACCAACAAGGCAACATGAGTGGTTTCTACTCCGTCCACGTGCTTTCAGTTGTGATTAGATACCCTATTTTGCCCAAAATGAATTCCAAAATGTCCGGAACCCCTAAATATCAGTATCTAATTAACAACCTCATGCATTAGACACGGTACATGTACATGCACGAATGCACCAGAAAATAAAACACAGAGATATATAAATAGCCGTGTCGTTCTTAATTGTTACGCGTATTTTTCTGCGACTGTTCTTTATTCTCATTATCGTTATCAGATTACCGGATAATATATCCTTGGAAGAGGGTGCTTTTATGGAGCCGCTGGCTGTTGCAGTACACGCTTGTAATAGGGCCAATATTGCCTTCGGAAATAAGATGTTGGTTTGTGGTGCAGGTAAGAATACAATATATGGATAGTTGATTACTTCTCTATTATATTATCTTGTGTCGACTTCATATATATACAGATGGCCTTGTCACCTCACTCTACCAGATGGTTCTAAAATGAAACAATGTGTTAGACAACAAACTTCAGCTGTGTGTATTTAAAAGCAATCTACGCTTTCCACACCATAACGTGGTTATAAAGAAATCTTCATTTGAAGATTCCTGTTTGACGATACATGGATACACACTGGGAATAACTGAATGACTCTGATATCTTTCTTCTGTACTGAGTTTGTTCATTTAAAACAAATGATACCCTCAGCATTCTTCACTGGTAGCTAATGCATTCTTTATATCTAAAAATCAACTTAATTTGCACCCAAAAACTCGGGGAAAAACGTTTGTATCAGTCCCCCGTTCCGATTCCGTATCAGAGAGATTCAGCTTCCGGTAAACACCGACCTATCGCATTAAGCAGCATTATGAAAGCAATATGCATTCTGATCACGCAATGCAAAAATTTGACCACTTCCAACGGGCTTTATGTAACGGGATTGTTAGATAAATATATTATCATGACAAATGCATGTTTGCATCAGATTTGTATCAGATTTGTATCAGATTATCGGTCGTGTTTACAATTGGATCGCAACTCGCCCTGTCGGGCTCGTTGTGATCCGACTGCAAACATGACCGAAAATCTGATACAAATTCCAGAACATGCACATGGCCATGATAATGTATATTTATCTAACAATCATATACATTTTGGTTTGAAAACCACGAGAAACGGTACGTATCACATAATGTGTTCCGATTCCGTATCATATAGACGACTCATTCTGATTCATATCATATAGACGAGTCGTTTCCGGAGACGCAACTGGCTGTCATAATAGGGGCATGAATACATTCTATGTGCGTTTCAGTGACCGGCTCAGCTGATTGCTTATAAAACAAAACAAAATTCCTTACAATTAGCGACATAACTATTAATAGCAAATGACCCCCCACCCCCACCCCCGCTATAAATAGAAACTGCGCAATTAAATATTGCAAACTTCTGAATTCAAGCGTACCATCATAGGAAGTTACATTGAGAGTGAATAATTTTACAACGAAACTTTGAAAATTTGCGGTGACCGCGTTACTCATTGTTTGTTAAAGTGCACAACAATATTCTTCTATAAAATATGGGTTTTTGTTTAACGTCATCTCGCCAAACACCCCCCACATGATACAATTTTGTTATTATTTTTTTTTTGAAAAAGTTAAAAAATCAATATTTAAAACCATAAATTTTGATATCGTCTACATTAAGTAAAGGGCTAATTATCAAATGGAAGTGATTATCCCAAAGCATAATTCCTCCTTTTTGTTTGTTTGTTTGCTTTATTTGTTTGTTTTTTGTTTTTTGTTTTTTTTTTTGCTGGGGCTGCACGACCCTTTAAGCAGCCAAGGCCCTGTCAGCAAAACAAAATAATTTTATCCCGCTTTCACGTTTTCGCACTCGACATCACATGCTATTCCCATAACCTTGATGGTGACATCGGGCTTGGGAGTGAAGTCAATGGATGTGTTTCTAAAATTTTGTCGATGTGGACTCTATGAAAAGATTCACACGTTCGTCTAAAATTTCGGTCCATATTTTATTCACAAAAAAATAGGAATCCATCACTCCAGCGGATACCAAAATACAATAAAAGTTGCGTCGACAAGCCGGTTTATTTAATTTGTTACGTAATGTGAATCTCCTTACAAGAACAAAATTGATTCAAGAAGTATTATAGACAGCTTCGAGTTATATCGCTTTCTCTAAGGAAACTCTGATTTGAAAACGACAAAGTAGAGCCTGAATGGTTGGGTATAAACGACAGTATTTGTTTGTTCTCTTACTATCTTTATAGGAACTGTAGGTTATTTATTTGTTCTCTAACTACCTCTATATGAACTATCGGTTATTTATTTGTTCTCTAACTACCTCTATATGAACTATCGGCTATTTATTTGTTCTCTTACTATTTTTATAGGAACTATCGGTTATTTATTTGTTCTCTTACTATCTTTATAGGAACTATCGGTTATTTATTTGTTCTCTTACTCTCTTTATAGGAACTATCGGTTATTTATTTGTTCTCTTACTATCTTTATAGGAACTATCGGTTATTTATTTGTTCTCTTACTATCTTTATAGGAACTATCGGTTATTTATTTGTTCTCTTACTATCTTTATAGGAACTATCGGTTATTTATTTGTTCTCTTACTATCTTTATAGGAACTATCGGTTATTTATTTGTTCTCTTACTATCTTTATAGGAACTATCGGTTATTTATTTGTTCTCTTACTATCTTTATAGGAACTATCGGTTATTTATTTGTTCTCTTACTCTCTTTATAGGAACTATCGGTTATTTATTTGTTCTCTTACTATCTTTATAGGAACTATCGGTTATTTATTTGTTCTCTTACTATCTTTATAGGAACTATCGGTTATTTATTTGTTCTCTTACTATCTTTATAGGAACTATCGGTTATTTATTTGTTCTCTTACTCTCTTTATAGGAACTATCGGTTATTTATTTGTTCTCTTACTATCTTTATAGGAACTATCGGTTATTTATTTGATCTCTTACTATCTTTATAGGAATTATCGGTTATTTATTTGTTCTCTAACTACCTTTATATGAACTATCGGCTATTTATTTGTTCTCTTACTATTTTTATAGGAACTATCGGTTATTTATTTGTTCTCTTACTATCTTTATAGGAACTATCGGTTATTTATTTGTTCTCTAACTACCTTTATAGGAACTATCGGTTATTTGTTTGTTCTCTTACTATCTATATGGGAACTGTCGGTCATTTATTTGTTCTCTTACTATCGTTATAGGAACTATAGGTTTGCTTTGCATGTTGACAGCGAAGGCATATGGAGCTACAAAGGTATGCATCACGGGTAAGTACATTTCCCTGTCGGGCACACTGTATCATAACATAACTGCACGAAGGCTTCAATCACACCAGTATGGTTGTCAACAGTATATGCTATATAAATTCTAAGCATGATGCTTGGCGTGCGACTTTTCGGTCGGAATAGACGGTTAAACATGTTTATGTATGATACCACAAAAAACATACAGCAATATTTTTTTTCAAAATTATTGTTTTTTCACATTCAAGATAAGAAAAAAGAAACAATAAAAACTTGGCAGGTCGAACTGAGCAAAATAATATTGAATATCGTTTCACCTGTCTGCATATCTGTCTGTCTGTCTGTCTCTTCCCCGCCTCCTCCTTTCTCTGTCTCTCTTTCTTGCCCTCTCTGTCTGTTTCTTTCTCACTCTCACGTTAGCTTGAACAGTTTCTGTTATTGAGACCATTTTAAATGATGCAACACTTGTTCCAGAAAATATCACGTGATACAAATCATTGATTCATTTGGACTTGATCTCGAAGACGGTGCACAATTGTTAAACATATATGTATTCATCGTCAATCTTGAACACAAGTGAGAACATATTGATCTTGTCCACGTATCTCCCAATACAATACATATAATATTTGCCTTCAACGCTTAAAGAAGTTTATCAAGAAAATACATGTCCAGAAAAAAAGGTTGTATTGTATAATTTGGTCTGCAGTGCTTGTACATAGAGTAGCTGGTGTAATGGGACTCCGTCGTGCGGTTAGCTTTGTCGCTATTATCAACATGTTCTTCAAAAAAGCAACAGTAGCACGCCAGGAATGTCACCTGAATTGGACTAAAAACCGTCAGTAACTTAAATACATTTGCATCCTCCCCCCTCTCAATCCCAAATCTATATCATTTTATTAATTTCGCGCATGAATTCCAGGAAATGGAAAGATCTGCTATGAAGTACACATTTCACGAATAGTTTCCCAGTACCTGTCGCTTATTCATATTCAGAACGCAAGCAAGGTCCCTCATTCTGCATGAGCTGGCGGGAGAAGCATGTATATTTTAAGCCTACCCGTCGGGGACTAGTTAGTGATCATTGTTTTTTCAAATGTCTCGCCAATAGGCGGCCAATCGTTCAAATAAATGCACCGTCTAAAAACAATGGATACGGTTGTCAGCCGCATGTCAGAGTATGAACTGGTCAACCGATCCTTAATTTGTATATTGATCTCAGCGAAGTGACCGGTCCATAAACTGTCCTATGGTTCGCTTATACCGAAACGCCCTCTGACGAAAACATACTGTATTTCCAATACATTATTAGTGTTATGCGCAATTTGAAAACAATAGACCGCTGTTAAAGGTCAACAGTACAGCATCCGTGTACTGGTCACTTTCCACGGGTGAGCAATATTTCCACGAACGCAATAATATTAGATCCTGAACACTAATTATAGGAATAATCGTCACAAATTTAATTAATGAAACACTGGGTACAACCCGGTGCTTAATTAATTAAAATTTGCTAATGCTGATTTTTATTACCTGGTAAACGCATGCGTGGCCATTGCTGTCCACGTGTGGATTTCGACCAATCCACGGCCACTGAACTGCAGCATGAGCTTTTTCTGATATAAAATTTAAAGAAAACACAAATGTGTTTCAAAATATTGATTTTCCCTAAATAAATTATCAAACAAACAAGACTATTGAGATTAATTGGAGGGACGGATAAGGGGCAGTTGTCCCGTCACTTTTTACCGCCACTGCTTGTTAACAAATGATAACTTAGGTGATTACACCACACCGACGCACTTATTTTCCCTTTCGGTGTATTACTTACCTTTTCCCAACAACAGGCTTAAAGGTTTCCAAGTTACGATGGCTCGTGACATTTTCGCGTATATTATAAAGTTAGGTCCGTTGTATTACCGGCCATGTTGAACAACACGGACTGTCAGCTGTGTTATTTTTTTTAAGAAACAACGCTGCTAAACCTCTTTGAAATTGTTTTATTTTCATAGATGTTTCTGAAATTCGATTAGAGAAAGCTAAGCAGCTCGGAGCGGATTACACTATATTGATAAAGGACGAAGCTAGCCTTGACGTGGCGAAGAAGGTCGAAGAGCTGTTGGGCGAACAACCTCACATAAGCATGGAATGTAGTGGATCTGTGGGTGCTGTGCCTATAGCAGTATACGTAAGTCTTAATTTATTTGACACAAAAGGTAAGGGTAGGCAAAACATGCCTGCACATTATGCCAAAATTCAAGGTCACTGTGACCTTGAAATTGGTGATGGTCTAGTTTCTGGTCTCGGTTCAAAGTTTCGAATTCCACTTGACCAGTCAAATCTAAGTTTGACATATTGCTTGACCATGATGAGCGGAAGAACCGTCTTCATTTGTAGCTCAACTTTGACATACGTCAAATTTGAGCTTATGCCATGGCCATCGTCCGTCTGTCCGTCAACAATTCAATACGGCTCGGACTAGAGGCCATATTTATGAACCGATCTTTACGAAATTTCTTAGGTACCTTTGTTATCGCCGTGGGACGAGAACGGGTGTTTTTGGGTCCGGTCCGAAATTCAAGATGGCCGCTGGCAGCCGTTTTGTACAAAATTAGGTGCAGTCAGATTTTTGCGCAGAACTTCCATATGGAAGCTCTGATTTGAATAATTTTTTGTATGAATGCTTAGTACCATGGGATACATCACATATAATACGGATATTTTTCTCGTGCGTAAATTATGCAAATTAGACTAACTTTGATTTATTTATTGTTACTTTCAGCACTGTTAGTGCAAATGCCAATACGGCTCGGGCTAGAGGCCATATTTATGAACCGATCTTTACAAAACTTCTTGGGTACCTTTGTTATCACCGTGGGACGAGAACGAGTGTTTTGGGGTCTGGTCTGAAATTCAAGATGGCCGCTGGCAGCCATTTTGTACAAATTTATGTGCAATCAAATGTTTGCGCAGAACTTCCATATGAATGTGCTGATTTGAATAGTATTTTGTGTGAATGTTTAGTACCAAGGGACACATCACATCACATATCATACGGGTTTTTTTCTCCTGCAGAAATTATGCCAATTAGACTAACGTTCATCTATTTAGTGTTGCTTTCAGCACTGTAACTGTTATATTCCTGTCATATTCATTATTGTTGACCTGCTCACAACAAATATTAATTCCTGTTATATTCAAAGCTAAACTGCAGTGTCACTGACACTTTTATCAGGACCTTGTGCGCAATGTCAAGGTCTCAATGGCCTACTTGAAATTGGCTTTCTCTTCATATTTTATCTTATCATCGGCACATTTGGAACACACTTGATATATACATCAGAAAAAATGAGAGAAAGAATTGGTTTCCCTTCCAAAATGAAATTTACGCTCTCTATTTAAAACCATGCCTTACCGTTTGGAGCCGTTCTTGACATGAGGATTGCACATGATGAGATGAATTACAGTACCCTATTGATAAGCGTGAGTGTTAAAAAAGCGTGGGGTAAAGTGAAGGTCACAGTGACCTTGGACTTGACCTTGCTTTTTGCTCCATATCGAAAGACATCATTGATCAATTTGAAGAATAATTGGTATCAAGATTGGACATGATGGAAGACGGAAACACGTTAAAATTGATAAACACGATATCTCCCGAGTAGGACTATGGTTATAATTTGCGTCGAGGTGTCACTGTTTGTTCCGTTACATTGTTCATACCGTGTTTGCATGAACCGTGTTTGCATTTTGCCTACCTTTACCTCCATTTCTCTCGGTCACCAGGGAGATATTTTTCGGAATCCACTCAAAAACACTAGATTTTCTTTTTATTATACGCCTTTTTAAAAGAATCTGATAATTCCACTCGTTTCAACCATGAATTGATGCATGAAAGTAAACAGCGTATTGAATCAGTGATACAGTGTCTTGCGATCTGATTCAACTGGCGGGTTTCTAGTCCAAACATGACCTGAAAGTCCGTAATATAAGTTTTGGTTTGGTACGTCCTTTGAAAGGACGTACCAAATCAAAAACTTATATTACGGACTTTCAGGCCATATTTGGTCTAGCGGGTTTCATGTTCCAATTCAAGGTGAAAACGTGTTGAATTATTGCTGGAAATGATCTGTATCCACTCAAATGCATTAGATTTACTTTTCATTATACGTTTTAGAACAAATTGATCATTTCCAGTGATAATTTGATTCGTATTCACTTTGAAGTGATGCTTTGAAAGCCGCCATTTTGATTGATACTGTGAAAATGAAAATTTCTATATCTTCACAGTGAGGGATACGATTTCTATTTTTCCGCAATTTCTTCGATAATCTATCGCTTAGCGTATAATAAAAGGGTATATCGATGATTCTGCAACTCTATCTATATCCGGGCAGATGAAGATACAACCAAATGAGCCCAACATCAATGCTGAATTCAGGTCAAACGATGCTAATGACGTGAGGATCGAGAACCTTAACTTCCTACATGAATCTCTAAACACTGGCACGCCAGCTTCCGAGGAATGGGAATATCTCGTGTGTTGGTCAGTTCATCTTAAAACGCTGATTGCATCTGAGCGACAGATCAGTCCGTAACCTTCTCTTTGCGTGAAAACTCTATGGGAGAAATAATAATGAATCAGAAACTTTCACTGGAAGAAACGATTGTTTAGCACGATCGACAAAAGACTCGCAAATCGCTATCGAATATTGTCCGTGAATGAATTTCCTTGGCAATGTGATTAATCGAATTTCCTGTATGACACTGTAAATTTGACAGTTCGTTGTTATTGAAAGATCGGAATTTATTTGTGATTGTGAATGTTTGAACCATGTGTGGATGAGAGATCCAAATTCGATTAAATCAATCCAGTATTTTGAATCAAGGCTCTCGTTTTATTTGTTGGGCAATTAACAAAAACATATGCGTATCAAAAAGCGGCAAATATCCCGGATTTAACCCTTTATCCAACGCAGACGATATCAAAATTTATTATTTTAAATATCATGTTTTTAAATGTTTCAAAAACTTTCAAGAAAAACAAATCATGTGACCCCTTATTAGAACGCACTCGACGAACTCGTTCCAATAACGGGTCACATGATTTGATTTTGTTGAATTTTTTTTTTAAAATGGTATTTTCAGCTGCTGAAATTGCATATTACGCGGGTGGATGTGGCCGATTCGTTGGGTGAAGGGTGAGACATTTCCCTGTTCCGTTTTCTAAAATAGAAACAAAACAAAAACGGGTAAGAATTGAACTTTACGTAGGACATGTAGAGGAATTTCACTATGACGCAAAGTCGTTTCGCGTGAGAACCTCATTTCGAAATATCCAAATTATTGCACTTTGATAATTTAACTAAATGGCTGAATTTTCATCAACAATTCTTTTTTCTAAAACAGTCTCCCTCATTTGTGAAAAAGGTTTGGGAAATACTGGATGACGATAACAGCGTCGTGAAATTTCCAGCATGGGAATGTCTTGACATGACGATCTGAAGATTTGTGTTTCGAACGATTAACCCATGATCTACGAATCAACAAGTCATTTTTCTGAAGGCTCCCGTACAGTACATATTTATCTTTCACATTCATGGGATAATCATCGGTGTCCAGACAAAACACTAGATGTCCCACATTTAACCACTCCTTTGATGTTTCCATTTGCAAACTGAATGCAAAGCAATCCAGTGAGGGATACACTATTTACTTAAAGTGGGTGCGGGAGATGGACAATCAGTTAAGGAGGAGTATAATTACTCGTATCGCATTCTCACCCAAGCACCATATCGTCATTAATGGAATGATCGCATGTATTAGGATGTGGAAATATGTTCGAAACACTGGATACGTAATTCAAGTACAATAACCAGCCATGACATCATTACAGAAAAGAATTCACAGCCGGTATGCCACTAGAGTCTCAGAATACAGTACGTGGAGAGCGTATTATTACTAAATCACCCGCAGAGTGGAGATTCCACCTGAGCAATAATTGCAAATTTGTTGCAAAGCATACCCAGCACCAGCAAAGTTTCAGCCAATGGACCTCCGGGTTAAACCCGGAGGTCCATTGGCTGAAATATTGCTTGTGTTTTTTGTCCATATGTATAAAATTTGAAAGTTATAGCTTGGGTGATAACTCCACTCCGCGGGTGATTTAGTTACAATCCACTCTCCACGTACTGTAGATATTTAATAATTTTATTGTCTGATTATAACACAAACAACTTAAGTAGTATAGCATGTACCCGATCGTGCCTCATTACCCGGAGCTTTGGGGGTGCAGCTAGTGTTAAATTCCCATAGGAACCGGAGCCGTTTGGGGTGCAACTTTGGGGGTGCAAAAGTACGGCTCTTTGCAGCTAGATCCGCCAAGCAGTGTAGTACTGCATATATAGTATGCTATGGCATGTATAGTGATATATGTACGCATGGGGCTATAGGTATATATTATGGGTAAGTGGTGGAAAGATGATGGGAAAATTGGGTTCTCTTGAGTTTTTCCCGCGAAACGGTTGACGTTGCTATTGACGTCGTGACGTCATTATACGCGCGCGACGTCATAGAGATGCTGACCGCTATTATTGTCCAGTATACAATCTGACATAACGTTTTTCGGGTCAGCGGGTGTCGGGCTTCTCGTTTAGGGAGAGGGGGTGATATGGTAGTAGTGGTATATATCCATGTTGTATACTATTAGCCCTTGGGTCTTCATATTATCCTATGCCTGCTATAGCTAAGTCAAGCAGTAGGGTGGGTGGGGGTAGTGTGGTATTGCGAGATAGTCGTTGGTCAAGATAACCCATACTACTATACTACTAACTTATCAAACATTACCACTGCAGTTTGCTAATCAGTTCAGACTCGCCAAATAGAGAGAGTCTCGACCTTTCCAAATGCATATACTACACGTCTCAAATGAGGCTGATTTGACGTAATGGACTCGCGCAGAATCTCAAGGCGACAATTTTACAAACGCGATTTGAAACCCTAATTTTATTTTCTATGCCTGTATTGTGACTGGTTTCGTGCCGATTTGTTCCAGATCATGGCTTATTACCCCCTCGTTCAAACGAGGTAGGCCAACACGTGCCACTGAGGGATCAACAATTATGTTTTAAAGAAAAACATTTTGTTGAACCCTTTTACTGCCACGCCCACTTTATCCATATATGGAAGACCTTTATGTACGCCTGAATGCGAGGAAGTTTAATAAAAAATTTGACATACTTGAAACTCAATCATCTGATTAATTGTTGGAAAGGGCTCCCTGAGCCCTTTCCAACAATTAATAAGATGGTGCGTTTGATCTGCGCATACCAGAACTTACAGATAATCATCATAACATAAGTGACAATAGTCGCTTTTGGCAGCGTAAGTGTTAAATGATATTTTTTTATGCGGAATTGTTTTGTGAATAACACAGACCGCATAGAACAGTTAGATAACGAGCTGTATTAACTTATGTTGAGAAATAATCTTACACCAATTGGAAACCTTATAACGTTTTTATTGGTTTATTTTTGCATTGTCACTTGTCATTCCACACTCAACGGTTCTCATACAATATTTATGGTGTACACTGTGATTGTTGATACCGTTTAGTGGGCTACCTAATGGTCTCGTTTGTGTTTGTGTGGTGGAGGGGGGGGGGGGGGCGGGAGCAATAACTTTCATTTGTGGACACTTTAAGGTTTATTCTCATTAGAAGGGGTCAACCGACAACCAGGATTGCCCCCAATTGTTGTAATAGCTTTATCATATTTTGTGGGCTGTGAAATAACGTTTAGTTCCACAGCTGTCAATGACCGCGATTGTAACAGATCGGGGACTTCTCCCCAATGTTTCGTAAAAAACATGTAATTTTTCCGTATTTCGTATGAGTGAAACGCTAAAAAGATCTGTGTTTGAACATGTTTTCTAAAGCCTCTTAATTTGTTCGTCTGATCACCACCATATATGAGATGTCTACTCGATTCAGTTCAGGGAGTATACCGGATGTTGGATCTCCATGGTGGGGAGAGGACAACGGGGTGAAACTAGCCTGTATTATGTGTGTTCTCTATCTCTTACTACACCGCAGATCGAATCGCCTCCAAACTTGGCATGTGCACTCATGAAAGAGAGTTCGCAAATGTAATTGCCAAAAGGACGGAATGGTGACGAAAGGGTGACAATTGGCTTCAAGAACTCTCTGATTATCTTGCTTGATTTGCACCGGCCTAATTTTCCGTCTTCAGACTAGTGAGTCAGTAAGAATAGCTAATGATGGGTTGATCTTCTTTTCAAACCGCGTTCGCCTTATTGGTTGACATTTATTTATTTCATCATTTCGATATGCGCTGTATAATTTCAGTCTACAAGACCCGGAGGAAGAGTGATGATTGTTGGGATATGTTCTTCGGAGTTGATACCCACGCCCATATGTAATGCTGGAATCCGTGAGGTTGACATAATTGGCGTCTGTCGTTTCGCAAACTGGTTAGTATTATTATTATTTTCTTATTCACAACAAGAAATTCGATGTGCTGTGCACTAAAAGAAAGTTAATACCACATGAACAGTAGATTTCGCACACTTGGTATTCGTTTTGTTCGGAAATTGCGTTTAAAATTTAGTTAAATGTACGAAAGGTGATGCAGGCATTGTGAACCAAATTTAACCCTTTGAATCTTGATGGCATATTTCGCGCCAGGTCACAGCCATCAACTGGTAGAGTCAGTGTTCATTATTTGGGGGAGGACCAATCAATATTTTTAACGTGCAGAGAGTAGCAGTAGTAGTAGTAGTAGTAGTAAGTAGTAGTAGTAGTAGTAGTAAGTAGTAGTAGTAGTAGTAGTAGTATCAGTAGTAGTAGTAGTAGTAGTAGTAGTAGTAGTGTCAGTAGTAGTAGTAGTAGTAGTAGTAGTAGTAGTAGTAGTAGTAGCAGAAGTAGTAGTACTGGGGTAATGGTAGCAGTAGTAGTAGAAATAGTAGTAGTAGTAGTAACAGCAGTATTAATAGTAGTAAGAGTAGTGGTAGTAGTAGAAGTAAAAGTAGTAGAAGTAGTAGCAGTATAAGTAATAGTAGTTGTTATAGTATTAGCAGTAAAAGTAGTATAAGTAGTAATAGTAGTAGTAGTAATAGTAGAGGTAGTAGTAGTAGTAGGAGTAATGGTAGTTGTAGTATTAGTAATGGTAGTTGTAGTATTAGTAATGGTAGTAGTAGTAATAGTAGTAATGGTAGTAGTAGTAATAGTAGTAGTATTAATAGTAGTAGTAGTAGTAGTAGTAGTAGTAGTAGTAGTAGTAGTAGAAGCAGTAATAGTAGTGGTTGTAATAGTAGTAGTATTAGGAGTAGTAGTAGTAGTAGTAGTAGTAGTGGTAACAGAAGTAATAGTAGTAATAATAGTAGTAGTAGTAATAGCAGTAGTATTAGTAGTAGTAGTAACAGTAGTAATAACAGAAGAAGCAGTAATGGTAGTAGTAGTAACGCTAGAAGTAGTAGTAGTAGTAGTAGTAGTAGTAGTAGTAGTAGTAGTATAGTAGTAGTAGTAGTAGTAGTAGTAGTAGTAGTAGTAGTAGTAGCAGTAAAGTAGAAGTAGTAGTAATAATTGTAGTAGTAATAATAATAGTAGTAGTAGTAGTAGTACTAGTAGTAGTAGTAGTAGTACTAGTAGTAGTAGTAGTAGTAGTAGTAGTAGTAGTAGTAGTAATAGAAGTATGAGTAGTAGTAGTAGTTATAAGTAGTAGTAGTAGTAGTAGTAGTAGTAGTAGTAGTAGAGTAGTAGTAGTAGTAGTAGTAGTAGTAGTAGCAGCAGTAATAGAAGTATAAGTAGTAGTAGTAGTAGTAGTAGTAGTAGTAGTAGTAGTAGTAGCATTAATGGAAGTATAAGTAGTAGTAGTAGTAGCAGTAATAGAAGTATAAGTAGTAGTAGTAGTAGTAGTAGTAGTAAGTAGTAGTAGTAGTAGCAGAAGTACTAGAATTACTACTAGTGGTAGTAGTAGTAGTAGTAGTAGTAGTAGTAGTAGTAGTAGTAGTAGTAGTATAGTAGTAGTAGTAGCAGTAGTAGCAGCAGCAGCAGTAGTAGTGGTAAGCAGTAGTAGTAGTAGTAGAGATAGTTGTAGTAGTAGTAGTAATAGTAGTAGTAGTAATGGTAGTAGTCCCTGGCGTAAAAGTGGTAATGGTAGTTCCAGAAGCAGAAGAATTGGGCGAAATACATTCTAGAATCCCTTATTATATGTACATTTATACGTTTCATTTGGTCAATTGTCCATGTCCAGAACCTATATTTTGCGAATTGGGCTTGGGTGACCGTTTCTGAACAGTGTTCCCCTCATACGAATAGTCGGTTATTGCTACGTTGACAGAGGTGTCGATTAATTCCGTATTGGCTGAAGGCACAGGATAATCATATGCTACCGATAAAGTTTCTCTTCTCCAACTAGCTGCTTAATTACCTTGTTACGACTGTTTAAACTACAATGCTTATTCTCAAATCCGCGCTGGCGTAAACAAGAGTTTTCGAAACTTTCCGTGTTGAAAACATATACTAAGACTCCCAGTCGATAAACCAATTTCGGACAATTCATAGGAAAGTGTGAATGAAAGAGTACTTGAAATTGTGGCAAGTTTCTAATTTGACGAAAATTGATTTTATCCCTTAACACGATGAAGTTATAACCAACCTATCGGCGAACGATCAGTTGACATGCCTGTGAACTAAGTTTGCCTGGGATCTCTTTGCTCATCAGCAATTTTAGATTTGTGTTGGTCGAATTGAACCCTCACACTTTCCAGTGACTCGAATATGTTGTATCGCATTGGATGTGAATTGCTGCAGAGAAATAGATATAAAATCTAATCGACTGGGTAGGGAGCAGGCGTAGAGTGAAAAATAGAGTGGAAAAATAGAAAGATGAACTGGACAGGGCAAATTCCTGAAGACTGATGTATAACAGAATTTTGTTCCAGTTTTAGGCTCACCACTCTTTCGAAATACACATGGAAATTGTCGAAAATAATACCGACTGTTAAAATCTAACGCATAGGATTCTAGGGGGTTTGGGAATCCTTAAGATCTTCTTTGACATCCCCCCTACTAGGCGGGTCCTCAGGTAGTGGATAAAGGAGGGCCTGATCAATTCAGCAGGTCTGCTGCGAAATACCAGAATACGGATCCAGACTTAAATGATTCGACCAATTTTTATGTAGGCACCTTGTTTTGAGGTGCGACCCGAAGGAAGTAAGGAATCGTGCTAGTTGGGGGGAAAAAGTGCCCCGGTTAGGGTAATCTCCATTTTGAAGATACCTGTCCAATCCTATGTTTTGGTCCTAACTTCGGACGAAGACGGATGGTCGGATGGCTCGTTCTGACCAATCGGGAGCCCCCAGATACATTTCTTTTAATACAATTTTATCACCATTGCATAGCATCTTTCAAATATCATAACATTTTAAATTCATGTTCGGTTTCATTGCACCCTATGGGTATTATTATCAGTGGTTGCTTACATCTCTATATTGTGAATATTGCAAATGATTGGTTGAATGATCGACATCTGAAGGTCTGGAGTCTCCCACGCACGGACAAATCAGTCAGTGGCATACTTTGGCATCAAAAGTAAGCATAATGCCCTAGTATAAGTATGTAGGAATACCAAGAGCTCGGTGGGTTCACTGCTTAGCAGTAACTCTATCCCCTGTTGGACTCCGTGGTGGGTGGGATCCGGGACAATGAACTATTTATATTCTCAACATGATATAGAGGATCTCAAACGAGTGATGTTTGGATATAAGATTTTTTGAAACGAGTTTGATGAATTTGATTCACAACGAGCCTTTAGGCGAGTTGTGAATCGAATTCATCAAACGAGTTTTAAAAAATCTTATATCCAAACATCACGAGTTAAAGATTCTGTATATTACATGAATTTTCGAATGTTTTTTACACTTTTTATTTAATTCATTGTCGCTAAATTCTCCAAAAACAACCGACAATCAGTTCGTTGGCTCAGACGGCTTACACCATGACGTCATGAATGCGCTTTACTTACACCTGTTGTCGTAATTGATGTCATGTGAACTATGCACAAGAATACAATGCTGCTGCTATGGGACCACGCGCCGATTATGATTTTGAAAATTCCTTCTCTAATTCTGTCTCAGAACATAAAATAATAGAAAACAAGTGGCCAAGATTTTTAATGACCTGTGCAACAGAAAAAGAGAAACGGATAACAAATATCAACACCTTTGCTCGGGTATAGCAGTGGTTGTTAAAAACGTCAAAAAATTACGGTACGGTGCTCTGTTAGTTGAATGTCAAAAGGAAATACAGTCACAAATATTATTAAGAATTACCAGGCTGGTAGATATGGACGTGAAAGGGACGTCATGAAAATAGACGTACGATAAATTTATCATCCATGAAATTATTGAGGGTCGAGCAAAATCCAATTAACCCTTTGAACACTGGTGGTATCTTCCATGTTAGTTCAATGTTAGCAACTGGGAGAGTCCATGTTCATTATTTGGGTGTAGAGCAATTAATATATTCAACGTACAGCCTCGAGGCTATTGATTGGTCTACCCAACACTTTAACTTAGGAGTCATCCTACTTTATACAAGTATGACTTATAATGTTCTCTGGCCAGAAAACCGACCTTTAGGGTTCAAAGGGTTAAATATTACAGAAGCATTGGGTATCGTTTGTAGCGATCAGAAATATAAATAAATAACAAATAAATTGATAAATGAATAATTTTCGCCACTGAAACACCATGGCGCACAACAGAGTATCGTGGCGGTGAATCCATCCCAGATTTATTTGGTCAGCAAAATCGACGTCCGATAAAGTTATACCTTAAATTAGTAGACGAGCGAGGAAGGTCCAACCTACCCTTTGAACACTGGTGGTATCTTCCATGTCAGTCCAATGTTAGTAATTGGGTGAGTCCATATTCATTATTTGGGGGTAGAGCAATTAATATTTTCAACGTGCAGCCTCAGGGCTGCACGTTGAAAATATTCATTGGTCTACCCAACACTTTAACTTAGGATCCATTCTACTGTATGAAAGTATGACTTATAATGTTCCCTGGCCGGAAAACCGACCTTTAGGGTTCAAATGGTAAAGAAGCATGTAATTGGTGAAAAAACACATTTGGCATCAATAGAAAATAAATCATTTTGTTACTTCTAATAAATAAAAGCAAAAGACAGAATTTTGGATGTTCTACTGTTTTCTTTTATTAAAACTTGCATTTTATGGTAACCTAATTAGAAGCAAACAGGGGGGGGGGGGGTGGAGCAGTAAGTAGAGGTGCAGGCTGCAAGCCGAGAGGTCCTCGCTTCGCATCCCACCTGCGGCAACCGCGTTGTGTCCTTGGGCAAGACACTTCACTTCAATTGCCCATGTGGGGGCACGGTGACGCTGTGTACTAAGGCGTACTGCACGTCGATGGTGCACTTGTTTTCAAACAATGCTAACCCTGCTTGTGTGGAGTTAGTATGTTGGGGAGCTGACAGTTGCTCGCCGTTGCTCGGTGGTTTCCTCCGGGTACTCCGGCTTCCTCCACCCGTAAAACTGCCATGGTCAAGATTAGCCATTGTGCAGAAATATGTGACATTAATCACCAATAAATAAATAAATAGAAGCAAATAGTTCACAGATAAACCATCAACATAGCAAATTTCACTTCCTAGACTTTTATATTAAAGAAAAGGACAGAGTATGTATTATATCTCACGATGTGCAAACTGTTTATATAAAAAACGGGAAAAACTAACAGAACATCAACAGATGGTGAAAACGCCGTTTTCCTATTTTTAAATGGGTTTCAAATGAAAATAGTAATCAAACGTTCGAACTAATTGGGGAAAAAATGTGAAAAGCCAGCTTCTCAATTTTGGAACTACTATACAGTAAAATGCCTGTAATTTGTGAAATAATGCGTACATCAATGATACAAATTCGCTAATGTTTCGAACTTTCATTTTTTTATCTGGAATTCTCATTCTCTCAGTGCTGAAGTTACAGAGATCTTTGGGAATATACAGTTAAAACTAGAAGTCCTGTCACGAATAGTGCGCTTATCTAGGCTTAATTGCGCCTTGGAATTGCGCGCAATTGCCATATCGAATGGCATCCAAAGCACGGCACGTTCTCCTGGTTACTCATAGCAAACACATGCAATGTTTCTACCAATGGACCTCCGGGTTACCCGGAGGTCCATTGGCTGAAACATTGCTTGTGCACAGGCCATATGTACAGAATTTGATAGCTTTACTGGGGCCATAACGCGTACATTAACGCGCATATCAACGTGCTATTTGTGCGCATTTCATGACAGGACTTCTAGTTTTAACTGTAAGGGGAGCTAACTTCCTTGTAAATCTCTTTCAATGACGACAATTGTCAGCCACATCAGAACGGATTTGGCTTCTAGCTTTGGTTGTCAGTTCACAATACTTTCTAGCGAGATAAACCCTTAGAGAACGAAACATCACACAAAGCAGGTCGCCGGTTTGCTGTTTCCATTTATCTGTATCCACATTTTAACGATCAAAAGCACTGTTCTGTCGAACTTAATAATTCACCGATAACTACAGATGAATTTGACAAAGTGAGATTTACCTCATGAGAAAGGAAAAGTTTCGGGTCGGGGGGGGGGGGGGTACTATCTGCGAAATGATGCGATTCGGTGGATAACCGGGTCAACTAACGCAGCGGCTCTGAAATTTTTCAAAATAGAATAGACGTGCAACAGCTATGTTACTTGAAGTACCTGGTAAACATTACAGGCAACAGGTGGTGTAAGTCAACATTTAAGTATGTATGAGGTTCCAGCATTCAGAGAGGTTGGGCATTGCATATCATGCAGTTAATTGAAAATTATTCTGTTGAGACTGGAGACCTAGAAGTAGGACTGAAGCAGTCGCAGTGTTAACAGGGAGAATGGTTCTCGAGGATTGCAATACAAACTGGAGAGCTAGAGTTAGAATCAAGAGGTCTTTGGAGATGCAAAGCTGCTACAACATGCGTCAGCTTTTTAGGAGTACCTCATTGGGTCGTTTTGGTGTCATTAATGTTCAAAGTGAGATCAGAGTCACTCACGTTGAGGGCGAAAATCGGAAAAGTCGAGGAGAGAGGGTACCCAGTGTGTAACGGGCACCTTAGAATGCCCTATATATTTGCCCAGAGGAATAAGATTCCATTAGAATCAAATGGAAGCATGGCATAAAATAAGGATGATATGAGAGAAAGAGTCAATCAATAACACAGGGAGATTGAAAAAGCACAAATAGGGGAAATGATAAATTAGTTTGTGTCAGAATTCTGGGATGTTTGGAGGAATAATGGGGGAGTAGTGACTAGTCATGTGACGGGTTAATGTAGGTTTCCTCGTTAGAGGACCGTGGCAAATCAGCGGAAATCCTGAGAATTATTAATTACTCATCGGTTACTGTGAGGGGTTTTATGGATTGCATTCCACCGGTCCGCCCGTCCTGTTACCATCGAGAATTTTGGTGTTTCAAATTTTTAAAGTTAATCATACATTATGGAAATATGATGCACGTCAAATTTTGGACAAAAAATAGGTATGGCCGAAAGGTGACAATTTTTGTTGTAATTTATTAGTATTTTTTCATACTTTTATATTTTACCACCTCTATCTCTGAGATGCTTTGCTTTTTGCGTCGCGAATGTTTTATATTAATCAGGCATTTTGAAAATATGACGTACGTTCAAATGTTTTAGAACAAAAATAAGGATGTCTGAATGGCAATGTTGAAAGTTTTTCGGATTTTCCATATTTTTATTAGGGCTGTCACGATTAATCGATTAATCGACTGTTGATCGGTCACGGCGAAATCGATTAGTATTTTTCTTTGTCGAATAATCGGTAAATTGTATCCCGTTTTAGACGTTTCATAATTAAAAGAAGATTTGATGAAAAAACTATTGTTTCTAAAGGTAAAGAATTAAGAACATCGATGTTAACCCCCAAGACGCTGTTGGAAGCAAAAGTCTTCCAGGTACATTCATCAAAGCTTTGATGTTCTGAACTTTTGAACCGTCAGTGTAATAATCAAGACCGTTCGGCAGTTGCGAAGTTCGCAACTGCCGACCGGTCTTGATTATTACATTGACGGTTCAAAAGTTCAGAACATCAAAGCTTTGAATGCACCTAAAAAGGATCGTCTTCATTGTTTCCTTGAGGTAGGTCAACTGACTTGAACTTCATTTCCACCGACTTCAAAGAGAGGGAGAGGAGGGGGGGGGGGGGGAGTCATTGAGGTACGATTAATCGTCGATTATTTGCGACGATTAATCGATTCCTAAATTAAAAAATCGTGACAGCTCTAATTTTTATACGTTACCACATGTATCTCCTAGATGCTTGGAAGTTGGTGCTTCAAATTTTTAACATTAATCAGACATTATGAAAAAATGATCACATTTCGTAGAACAAAATAAAGATGGCCCCTAATGGCGGCCCATTTTGTGTTGTATTATTTCGCATTTTATTATACTTTTAATATATTATCACCTCTATCTCCGCGATACTTGCCTGCTGGTGATTCACATTTTTGGTCGAGTTTTAAAAAAAACGCACTCGACCATTAGTTTGATGAAGTTGATGTGCGGACAGACGGGCAGGTGTTCAATGGACCGGCGTGTTGGAACGCGAGCGGGCGGGAGAATTGTGGGTGGATGGACGTCACCTTTTCTCAGTAGCACAATAACTTGAACGAATATCAATGGATTTGGTCAAAATTTGGTATGTATGCCTTTGAAAGTCGAAAACCGATGCGGTTTGATCACACTGAGCAGAATCACCATCTTAATTAATTAAGTTTGGCACATTTTAAGGCCAGTTAACATAATAACTGGTAAAAAAATATGAACAGATTTGGTCGATATTTGGGGTATGAGACTTTCTTGACAATGTATTGAATGACTTCAAAAACCGGTGCGATTTGATGATACTGGGCAGAGTTATGGCCCTTGACTAGTTATTTTTTACGCGTTTAGAGCTCGTTAGCGCGATACCTTGAACAAATATTTAACCATACTGAACGGAGTTTAGGCCCTTAATTAGTTATTGTTTTGCAGATTGTCAGCTCGTTAAGCCGAGTACTTGAACAAATATTAACGGATTCTGTCAATATGTGATATGTGAGGCTTCCATAACAATGTATTGAACAAGTTTGATGGCCGGTGCGGTTTAATCATACTGAGCAGAGTTATGTCCCTTATTGAGTTACGTTTTGCACATTGCAGCTTGTTAGTGTGATAACGCTCATGGAGGACTATTTTCTGCTCACTCGATCAGCGTTGTACTTGTTCTTATTATTATTATTATCAATAATTAATACATGTTGTCTGTTTTCCATAATTTCAGTTTTCCCAAGGCTTTGGAGCTGGTTTCCAGTGGAAAAGTTGATGTAAAACATTTGATTACCCACAACTACAGTCTTGAAAATCTAGATGCGGCGTTAGAAATCGTGAGACAAAGGTCGGGTGTAAAAGTCATGATCAACTGTAAAAAAGAGTGAAAAGGAAAACGATGTAGACGTATGGACATATGAACTGTTTTTTCCTTTCAATGGAGACTTGTCTGTTTTACAGGGTATAACCAGAAACATGCAATAATATTCTAATGTGAAATTTCATTTCTCTTCTTTAAATATAAAGTATTAGCATCTGGTATTGTTGTAAAATTAATTATTTACTAAATAAATCCACCATGAACATACATTTGTTACCGTTGTTAGAGTACACTTAAAAATTATTGCTAATCCGAAAATCTGATGTCCGACCTAACTTTGGTCAAATTTCAGGTAATTTTCTCCAAAGGTCAAAATGGACATGAAGGAATAACCCCATTAAATTATATGTCAGTTCCGTTAGAATGGAACATAGATCATGTGGAAAATAATATTGATCACAAAACTGTTGCCCTATGGTAAAAGCACTGCCTAAACGTCTGCTATGGTATAAGTAATAGATCCGATTTTGTTCAATAAAATACTTTAACCCTTTACCCAACGCAAACGATATCAAAATGTGTTATTTTAAGTAACATTTTTTTAAATTTTTCAAAAAATTTCAACAAAACCATATCATGTGACCCCTCGTTGGAACGAGCTCGTTCCAACGAGGGGTCACATGATATGGTTTTGTTGAAATTGTTTGAAAAATAATATGTTTTCAACTACTGAATTTGCATATTACGCGGGCCGATGCGGCCGATTCGTTGCGTAAAGGGTTAAGTGTACTGACTAGTTTGATTATGCAGTCGTAGTACAGATACGGAGAAATGTTTTTAATCATTCTTGCAAAGAACGGACTCTAAGAATAGTTGTAATTTAGGGTGTCTAAATTTCAAAAGAGCTGCCATTTGTCTTGTGTTTGCTTACCTTTGATGAAGTTCACCAAGGACCAAATCCACACAGTTCACGAGAACAAGTATGGAGTCACGAGAGAGTGCATCAATGTAAAATGAAGAATGTCCAATATGGCTTTTGTCAGTCCGCAGTGGTCATACCCCGACTTCAAATCTATGCCATTTTGCGACAAAAGCAATGGTGGCAAATTGATAAAAAAAAATGAAATTGACACACCAACAAAGGGAACACTATCTCACTTCCTCATTTGGTATTGTCTTTGACCATTTCTAGTGTGGTATAAGCAATGCCAGCTGTTGATAGTGCCATATAAAGGCCCAAGGATGGCAAAAAACAACAAAAATTACACGCCCTGCGCGCAGAGGACTTATATATCAATCGGTTTTGTTAGGTTAGAAAGCGTGGATTCCAATTCATTTCTGTCCATAGTTTGCTATGCTTCATTTGTTTTGAAACTATCTCCTTTTGGTATCTGCTGTTTGAAGAAACGTGACCTTTGCACACTCGTGAGATTTAAGAACATTAATAACTGACCTGCTTTACGATACCAACTTATAAGCAGTGAATTAGAGGCATGAACAATATCGCAACTTTGTGGGTTATTAAATTCATTTATTTAAAAAACTTCCGAGACGTTGTGGTCTAATTTCGGTAATTCGTGTGATTTCGCCCGGTGTCTTCATGCTATTTCCGGCAACAGATTGTTAAACGAATAGATTGTTACAAGCTTATTGTGCCAATAGTGATAAAAATCGACGTGGATCTATCTTACCCACGGCGTTGTTGTGCGAGCAAGAAATTTAAATTTACGATGGTACTTTATTTCAAAACATTTGCTGAACAGAGGTGAACAGACCGCCGGCTAAACCCAAATTGTTATCGAAAACGGCAGAGATTCTAGCGAATATGAAACTTGGAAACTTCAAGGGTTCTGGCGTCGTGCCGATACAGAAACTCTCTAGGACGTTGACCAACAGTGGATCGGGACTGAAAAACATGGTTTAAAGAAACAAAAAAAATTGATAATAACAAAATCTTTGTTAAAAAGCATGAAAAAACATTAAACAAAACTTAAAAGAAAGGCTTTAAAAACAACAAAATGAAAATAAAATTAAAGCTCTATCTTGGAATGAAACCTGGATCAAAGATTGAATCACGCACTCGTTCACAGAAGCATATGAGGATTGACAGAGGGAAAATCGAATTGCGGAAAGTGGAATCTGTTGATGTATCTGAGTCTCTTATAATTTTTAAATTTAAAAAAGGATATCCATGAAAATGGAAAGGCTAACCGATAATACGACTGCAGAAGATTCTTGTTCGATTGTGTTGAGTGACGACCAGACTCGATTCATGATGAAATTCAATCCTCCAGTCGAACTGAAGAGGAATGAGAAAAACGGGGTGGCACTGGTGAATATCAATATGTACTATTCGATTCCCAACATCACGGAAAAAAATAGCACGTTCAGGAATTCTGTCGAAACGGATTGCTTCACGATTCACATTCCCAAAAGCAGTTGTGACACGGTCAATCTGAACTAACACATCCAGACTAGAATGAAGATCGATGGTTACGACGGAACTGCCATCAACATAACTGCCAACGTCAACACTCTGCAAATGATACTGGACTTGAAAGACAGCTATCGAGTGGAATTCAAGGGAGACAACACTTTCAGGAAGATGCTGGAATTTGATCAATAGACGTACGAGGAACACGCGACATCAGAAAATGTGGCAGACAGTCTCTTCATCAATAGCATCTTAGTGAACGTGGACATGATCCCTGCAAGTTATGTGAATGGTGTTACTCATTTTTCCCAGATGTCTCTCCAGTCTACAAGATTGGAGAGGGACCACAAAATACATTATATCTGCCAATGATACGGCATATCTTGTACATCATCAACACCGAATCAACGGATCAATATAAGGGGTTGTTAGATCTTTGCAGAGAACGTGTGACGAAACGAATTCACATGAGCGAATTTTTAAAAAAAATACGTTATGTATATATATTTTATTATATAAAAAAGAAAAAAAATAAGAAAATAATATTTAGTTTTTACATCTTTTTTGTTTGTTTTTATCCTCCATAAATTTACGAATTATCTCTTCACATCTGTTTCTAGTGTAGCCAACATATCCTCCTCCATAAATAATTCATCCTCCCAATTTTCTTTTTTTTTTCTGGAAATTAATTTTTCTTCATAAGTGACGTTTCTATGAAAATAATTTTCGTTTCACCAATTTTTTTTTAAATTTATTTTGGTATAATTAAAATCAATCCATTTATACATGTATAGAGGATATGGAATGAGTGTTTTTCTCATATAATATTTATGAAACGAGTGTAAAAATTTTCCGTTTTTGGCGAGCCTCCGGCGAACCCAAACGGAAAATTCGAACGAGTTTCATAAATATTATATGAGAAAAGCACTCATTTCATATTCTATGTATCATATGAGACACATACGCACAAATTAACCACTTAGTATGACTTTTTAACCCATCACCTAACTTGAGTTGCAAACTGCACTTGGAAAAAACATCCTCGTATAACTAAAAATTTTCATTTTTTTTGCTTCCAAAACATAGGTTATGACCCCCTCATTGGAACGAGCTCGTTCCAATGAGGGGTCATAACCTATGTTCTGAAAGCAAAAAGTGAAAATATAAAAAAAAATGAATGGTGTTTTTCTTGTAGGTAAAATATTAATACAATATAACCCACCCTAAATAGATAGATAACGTAAATTTTCCCTACTGAAATTATGCAAATGTGACCCAGCTGTATTTTGTTTAGCCAATCAAAATGTCCAGTTTTGAAATTGACCAATTAAAGCTCCCAACTCTAATTATGCTAATTATGAAAATGCAGCCCAGTAGTATTTTGAAACTGACGGAAGGCTTTATTTATCACTGATTAATATGAAAACAAAATATCAAATGTTTTAAAGTGAACAAAACGGACGAGTCATATGATAAATATATATATAATAAGAAATAAAAAAAAAATAATTTGAAAAAAATATTATTAATCAAGTAAAAAGAAAATGGCGAGATAATAACACAAAATGTAAACGCAACCGAAGGACAGAAAGACAAACTTCGTAGAGCATTAGAACATGGAGGCGAGGTGGTGAGATGTTAATTAAGTCATCAAGATCTGAGCAACAGTCTCGACCAAATCGCATGGACCAAAACATAAATCAATAAAACAGCAAAAGTGCAAAACATTCGAAGAGGATTGACCATGAGAGACTGAGTCACACTCCATTTATAGGTGTTTTCATAGGACTGTTGGCGGGACTGGCCACCAAAGCATTACCCATTCTCACTAAGACCGTGTTGACCGCTTTGGGTATAGGAGCTCTATCTGGACTGGTCAGTTCTGATGCGCAGAAAATAATGGGAAACAAACTCTTTTGTTTTTAATAGAGGGGAGTGGTGTATAAAATCGAAACGGATGGTAAAGGATTCTATCTAAGACCCGCGAAAGGTAGCCGTGCCTTCCACACTCATGGGGACTGCCTGTATCCGAAGAGAGGAAGAATCTGAGCAATGGTCGAGGTCAGTTATTAGGTTCGAATTCGCCTTTTAAAAACGTACCCATTCTCGGTATATTATTATTATTATTATTATTATAAGAGTTTTTAAAAAAAGAAATAACTCGTGCACAAATGTGTGTGGTTCGATGAAAACTCTGTTCATTCAAAGAGGTTGCGTATCGGACGACAAACTCGTCAAAAATATTCCTTCTAAATGTATCTGTCAGAACATGAAAAGAAAGTTTGAGAACCTTATTATTAAATAATTCTAAAGTTCTCAAACTGTCTTAGTTTTTTCCCCTTCAGGTACTCCACATGTTCAAATCGATTAAACGTTTATCCATTTTTCTGTTTCCTATTATATTCTACACACTTAAAGGATTACATTCGATCAACAGAGACACGAAATAAGTGACAGCTTTAGAATTGGACACCTTCACCTGAAACTAATTCTATCTCCCTCTTCGACTCTCAAGGGTGTTCCGAATTTACTCATATTGGAATATTGATTCGCCATCGCCTCGACTTCATATCTATTGTTTTCTATGCTATTTACCACCATGTTGATGACTGCTCTAAGTCGTTAGAAGTCAGGCTCATTCGAATGATGTGTCCGCCTATTAGCATGGGACATCCTTTCTGACCTTGTAGGGGTCTATTCCCTCCACTTCCGAAGAACCATTCTGATTTACAAGAAACTAATCCACTGCTTTCCTCGATCTACAACTGTCTCGCATATTTTATGTTTTCCATGACCCATATTATAGTAAAGACGTCCGTTATGTACTCTGGATCAGGTAGATCCGTGATACGATTTCCTTCAATGTCTAAATCGCTTTCATCAGGTTTTGTGGGCTTTAGTGTCGTCTATGTATTTTCTGCTGACTGCACTCGATTCATATTCTGACCAAATAGTTTGTTACCGCCGATGTCGATGCTGGGCTCCATCATTCATCCTGGTCATTTGTTTAGATAGAGATCGTCCACGTGCTTTTCGAGATAGGTCTGAGATTTCGCCAGAGCAGAATTATCGAAGCCTTTATTGACTGCAGACGAATCGGAGGTGACATGATTGATTTGCGCTAGATCGACGAATTCGGCATTGAGGTCGGTCTTCATTTTGTTATTCAAGTCGTTCACGCATTATTTGGTGGTGGCATCTCTGGAATGCTCGGGTTATCCTTGTTTCGAAATCTTGTGAGAATTCACATTCACTTCAGAATTTGTGACTTTTGGAACGCTGCACCCTCTCAGAAATTCACTAAATCGTCTGTACTAATCGTTGCCATAATTGTTTGTGGCACTGCTGCAGCGCTTGAATCCCGTGGATCCGCAAGGTTCACCGATTGTTTAGATTTCAAATCTGGGTCGTTGGTCATGTTTTTGTCCATGATTCACGGTTCGGGAACTTTATAAAGCTTGTGATTATTTATGTTCAACAGTTCTTCTCGAGATTCGTATCTGGCCAGGAAATAATAATTTAATTATGTGGCAGAGACTGCGCCATCACCTTTGACGGTGATCTTTCTTTTTGTTGCAATTTCATCAGTTCTTCAAATTTACGACTGTCATTTTTTTAATTTTAATTTAATAATAATTTATTCTTTTCTTTTACCTTATATATAGGACAATTGATTTGCTCAATGTAATCGTTAAGGATGTCTTGAAAATGATGTCCCTAAGACCATCTCTTGAGAACATAGGGAGGTTGCGCATGTTCGGTGTTGCAATAGACAGACGATTTTAAATAAGCCATCAATTCGTCGGCTGGTGAGATTCAATAACTGTCGAAAAACTAAATGTTTTTCCCGTTTTTAAACCATTCCACCCAATGGGTACCGTCGCATGAGAAAAACGCCAGATTTAAGATTCCGCATTCATTGCCACCCAGTAGTTTTCTAGGCAATACGTCTCTCTAAAAGACACTGCAGGGGGGCGCGGTGGCTCAGTTGGTAGAGATGCAGGCTGCAAGCCGAGAGGTCCTCGGTTCGAATCCTACCTGCGGCAACCGCGTTGTGTCCTCGGGCAAGACACTTCACCCCATTGCCCACGTGGGGGCACGGTGACGCTGTGTACTAAGGCGTACTGCACGTCGATGGTGCACCTGTCTTCAACCAATGCTAACCCTGCTTGTGTGGAGTTGGTATGTTGGGGAGCTGACGGTTGCTCGCCGTTGCTCGGTGGTTCTCTCCGGGTACTTCGGCTTCCTCCACCCGCAAAACTGTCACGGTCACGGATAGCCATTGTGCAGAAATATGTGACCTTAAACACCAATAAATAAATAAATAAAGACCCTGCAGAAATTTTTTATCCTCAGTGCTTTGAGTGCACCCAACAAATCGATGTAGGATAGTGGTGTGTTAGGTAAAATGACACCTTCTACCGATATGTTTATATTTTCTATTTTATTGTTTATTTATTTATTTTTTTTTGGTGTTCTGTGTTTTTATTTTACTTTTCCAAATTCTCTTTAAGGGCTGGATGTGTAATAAATACAGCCCCACACATATGTTTCAATGGGTTAACGATTGCTGGACTCGAGCGAGTGGCGCTGGGATACCACGAGAGCCGTTATCCCTGCACCACTCGCTCTCGTCGAGTAATCATTAACCCATTCAAACATATGTGTGGTTCTGTATATATCCTTGTCGTGTACTCTACTAATCCCTCTTGATTTTGAGGAGTCATCGACTTTGTGGAATAATGACCTTGACCTAATGTGTATATTCCATCTGATTGTAGAATTCGGTTGACAAGGAAATGTTACTGTATTAGGTAAAATGACACCTTCTACCGATATGTTTATATTTTTTTATTTTATTGTTCATTTTTATTTTATTGTTTTTTGTGTTGTGTGTATTTTATTTTCTCCAACAATTTTGTTTTTCTTTATTTTTTTATTATTTATCTTCTATATATCCTTGTTGTGTACTCGACTAGTCCGTCTTGATTTTGAACCTTTATCAACATCATGGAATAATGACCTTGAACTAATGTGTCTATTCCATCTGATTGCATGATTATCTTGTTATCGTTGGCTGATACGGAAATGTTATTGATTATTTCCATGTAGAGATCGTGCTTGCCACTTTGAATCATGTTCGATTTGTACCCTCCTCGACTTTTGAACAGAAACACTTTACACTCCTCAAAAGTGCCGTCTTTAAGCACATCGTTTCTTTTGACACCTTTACATTTCTTGATTGCCTTCCTATCTAAGAGGTAAGCTGACATAGTCGACTTAAAACTCACGAATTCCATGATCTGTCTTCCACCGATCTCGTCTGTAAATTTTCCCACCATCTTCTTATTCACACCTGATGGACTTTTAGATTCGTGATCGCTGGGATAGTTGCTCGTGTAAATCCACTTGTGGACGTCCGGAGATATGTCACAATAAACATCTTCGGTCTCTGTCTCGTAATGTTGACTATCCGTGTTGGCGAACAACAGCTTCGCTTTCGAATTGCTTGCTAATGTCCAAGATGCACGTTCCCAAGTAAGATGGTTTGCGGAATGTCAGATGAGTCTTTTTTAAATGCACGGCTACTAGATTTGCGTCAAAGATGGTTCCATATCTGTAGTTCGGCATCGAAATGTAATTTTTAGTCTGCCTCTCTGATGTGACAAGACGAATGACAGTCCTTTTCCTGATATTTTTCATCAATTGTCCGTGCAGCGAATTGTTCATAAGTTTGAAAAAATCTTTCGCGAATTCGGTCACGTCTTGCGTACTCAAATTCGTGTTGAGATCTATGTACTTCTCCATCCATGGCTCCTCATCGAATCGGATGATGCAATGTATGTCAACTAATTTTATGCCATAATGTATGTTGACTTTCAGATTTTCGCAGTAGACTACATATGTATTTGCCGTTTAAATTTGGAACGTGTTTCTCAGCTTTGTTCATTTTCAGTTGTGCCAACAGATAATCCTTGTGTCGTTCGTGCAACGTTTCGGGATATTCTAGATCCACCCAGAAGACAAGTGTAGTGTCTTCATTTTTCCATCTCGTTGCATTTCTCAACCCATCTGAGATTTCCCGCTGGTAACGATCGACTCATTGCCAAACAAAATAAATTATTAGCATCTAGATATGTTATGTATTTACTCGGGTCTTAAGCGTCGAATCCTGTTTCCATGAAGCAGTTGTTCGCTTTCGCGTATCTTTCAGATATCGTCGACACTCCGCCTCTGATATTCTTTTCAAACATGAGCAACATGTCTATGTCGTATAATAAATCCAACTGTACTTCGTTCATCTTCAGTAGAGCGTCCCAAGCCATGCTGGTAGCCGTGTAATACCATGTCTGATCTAGCAGATCGTCATGTCTCCAACAGACTTCTCGTAAATTTTCGAACACGTCGGTCAAGAGAAGCAGGTTTTCAGATACGGATCGTGATAATCTCTCATAGATTTCATGTCGAATCTTTTTCCATGCTTTTTTGAGTGTGCTCGTATTCGACATAAGAAATGTCAGTGTGTATAATTTCCAACAAAACTTATCTTTACAGGCTAGCATCCACTCATCAAATCGATGCTAACCGTGCACGTAGAAATATACTGCTTTTCTCAATATGCTCTCAAATTGGCGATCGTCTCGAAAGTGTTTTGTCATGATCTCGAAATTCTCCTTCCCTTAATTGCCAACTTGATTCTCGAGCCTGGTCGAAATGAATTGAAACCTATCTATGAAACATAATTGCCTTTTGATATCGTCTGCCGACGACCGTCCATCTACTTTTTTCTTCTTCGTTTCTATGACTATCCATTTCGCGAAAGAAAGGTATTGTTCCCCACTCTTTGTGATGTAGTTTATATTTCCTTCCCTAGCGCTTCCAAGATTTTTCTTGAACAGTTGACTATCGTAACCAGATAGATTGTGAAATATCACGGGAAAGAACTTAACATCTCGATACTTTAGATTGCAATTGCTGTGCGTGGAACCTCGAAATATATCCAGTGATCATGATTTCTCACTTTTTTTATATTCAGGTGCCGATTTTTCGGTGAACAGTAGTCTATAGATGTGACATTAGGTGGCTGTCTTATACAGTTAAAACTAAAAGTCCTGCCACGAATAGTGCGCTTATCTAGGCTTAATTGCGCGTTGGAATTGCACGCAATTGCCATATCGAATGACATCCAAAGCACGGCAGGTTCTCTTGGTTACTCATAGCAAACGCATGCAATGTTTCTGCCAGTGGATCTCCGGGTTACCCGGAGGTCCATTGGCCGAAACATTGCTTGTGCACAGGCCATATGTACAGAATTGGACAGCTTTACTTGGGCCATAACGCGTACATTAACGCGCATATCAACGTGCTATTTGTGTGCATTTCATGACAGGACTTCTAGTTTTAACTGTAGTATTTCGCTTGATTGTTTATGATGATGTTTTTCTTGGTAGTTTTGAATTGCTCCTATTACGTGTAAATACGAGTTTCCAAATCTCACAAACGTTTGGTCCACGTCGTCATCGTTCGACTGTTTCGTGTTTGTGTACGGACCTGAAGACTGTCGAAGGTCGAAAGAACATTTTATTAAGAAACAATATCAAGACGGTATGTGCTTCTGATATTTTTCTGTGTAACTCTGACGATCTTTGGTCTGATACGAACTCATCTTCACAGCTCAACATTCAAAATCGACGACATACACCACAAACATCGCTCTCAATCTTCTGATGTGATGTATGAATTCTTTTGTTTGTGAGGTTTTTTCATGTCAACGGCATCGAAATGATTGCGTTCCAGTACTCCTTGTGGCGTTGCGTTGCATTGTTTTTTTTTGCCATGGAAGGGGTTCAAACAGCTGAAACCGAAAAGCTATCTCCATCCGTGTCTGTTAGTCTGTGCTGACAATAATCGACTCATGCTCTTGATCACCAGTAATGTTCATTGTTGTCTTTCAAAATCAATAATAGATCGATGTGTTTCTCGCGATTCTTTTGAAAACTTAACCTCAGAGAAAATATATATTTTTTAAATCGTAGTATCCCGTGAAGTTGACGGCGGCCGTTGGGATTTCGATTTTCGAAATGATCGATGTCGCGAAGAAACGTTGGAAAATTTATTACCAACCATTCTAAATTCTTGGAAGTCTCCGAGTACTTTGACCGTCTCTGCGCATGCTTTTCTATGGGGTGACGGTCCATTTGAAGCATTGGCTGGCATCTTTATTTTCCACGTTGCTCACAGTTTCTTTATCTGCACAATAGTGCAATTATATATACGAAGACGTTCTCAACAGATCGTACTAGTCGATGTGAATCTATAGACTCAAATCTCACCGAATCTCTTGTTGATACTGCGCAAAACATTGCAATATCTTTTCTTTCATGTCATCGAAAATATCGGACATCGAGAAGCTATAGAGATTGAAAATATACTATATTTTGTTCTCGTTTTCAGCAGTGTTCAGACGTGTTCAGATGGATCGTCTCCATCCTGCATTTCATACCAATTTCGTTTTGGTATCCACGTCTAGCATCCGAAGAAATAAGTCCAACACGCTAGATTTTATCTTGTTCATGAAATTGTTTAGACGAAAATTGTTTATACCCTGGACATCGAACGTTTTGAAAAATCCTTTGATGATCTGCTTTCGTTCTATTGGAGTGGGCAACAATTGTTTGTGTATGACTTTTGATAGGCTTTCTTCTATGTCACCATTGTCACCTTTGTTTCGAGTTTTGTAATGGCTGCTTTTCCGATATTCGTTTTTTGTTATTTTTCTCTCTTTTGTAGTCGTTCGAATCAAATTGTTTTCCGTTTCCTCTCCATCTTTCCACCTATTTGATGTATATTCTCCCAATCGAGTGAGCAAGTAGTCTTTTACCTTAAGTCTTTTCAATGAATGTGCGCCTTTCAAACCCACCTCACACCCTCTCGGGTGTAGTTCCACTGGAGCACCCTCTCATCGTCCGCCAGAACCCACACAATTTGACAGTGGTCACTCCCGCACAAGCCATCTTCAAACTTTGAATGAAAATCAAAGAAGAGAGAAGGACAGGCAGCAGTAAGATCAATGAACCAGATGCGGGACGCTGGCTGGTGACTGGCCCATCATTGAATAAACACACTTTGCATAATGTATTAAAATTTTCTACTGTTTCGCCTTTTATGTCTTTTTTGTCGCAGGAACAACCATAAGGAGGACTATGAGCACTGAAATCACCAAATGTACGGAGTTGGGAGCTGGTGAATGGGTTGCTCAATATCAATCTGCCGGAAGTGTTTATTTGGGGACATGTAAGTTGAACATAACGTTACCGTCTTGTCTAACTGCCACAGCTGATAAATTTGATTGCAAAGGTACAGGACTGTGAGTGATGTCCATTCTGTCCCAAATATTCCACGAATATGAAGATCATTTTCATCCACCCAGGCGATATACGAAGCATGATGCATAAAAACAGTACGGTCTTGAGTGTCAGGTTGCTTCAGACGTATTTCCTACAGCCAGAAAGCAGCAGGTTTATCATTTTGACATAGATGGCCCAGTTCATTCAAATTTGCTCTAAAGACGTAGTTCCTGCACTATATCAGTTTCTTCCATGTCTACCAATCCACTTGATCTTACAGCTTATCTCCTTCCATTGACGGTCTTGTGAGGGCAGAGATTGACCTTTAACTCGGTAAATCGTTCTTAACAGATTTAACTGTTCCAACAACATGTTTTCTGTAGAACAAAGGGATTTAATTTAGTTATTTGTGTATTTTGCTCAGCTGCATGTATAGCGATAAATTTGTTCGTGTCAGTTGAATCTGAAGTATGAGGTATATCTGAGTCAGAGTCATTAGGTCTGTAACCATATGGCGTCGTGTTTGTGTTGTTTGGAGTGCCGTGGAATGTTGATGTATAATTCAGTGGCCGTACTTTTCATCTCTGCTATGAGCCCAACCCGGGAGGGGGGACTCGAGAGAGGTTGTCACAGATGACAAGTAAACAACACGAGACGTACATATCGGACATAATTTTACTAATAGTCCAGGCGCAATATGGTTTGACTCGGAAAAAAATTGGGGACAAGCTGATTTTGGTGTCATTCGACGCGGAATTTATCTGGGAACAACATCTCCAAAATCCGCAAATATACGCTTTGGGGAACATTTTTCATGTAAGATGGCCGCAAGAAGGGGTTTCATAGAAAAAAATCTTTAGTGGCATCAATTTCTCAATAGTCTTGATATTTTGTGTGAGATCTGGAGAAGTTTTGTGCGCCATTCGTACTTTAAGCACGAATGCCAATCCTATAAACCGGAAAAATGAATGAGAAAATTCACAATTGTTAGGGAAATGGCCCAACAATACCATTTTCTTCATTTTTCACACCCATACGAAGTTGAGTCTGAACAGAACAGAAAAACGAGCTATAATTCTGCTGCCGGTGTTTTTCATAACTCCCGAGATGGCGAAGAATGATATCGATCAACTTTCTTTGTAATGGTTAAATCCCAAGATGAGATCTGACCGAAATCATGCTGATGTTCCTCAAGGCACTCTGCTGTCGCCAGTTTGGTCTCCAATCTCAACCTACTCGGAGTTCAGACAATTCTCCCATCGACAGTCTCCACAAGCAGACACATTTGATTGCGACAATTCTACAAGAGCATATATTCGTTCCGCATGGGTGTTTGGAGGTCATTTTGCATTTGCAATGTATTCATTTCAGGAGAGCTTTAGGCGCTGCATCCAGGTCAGTCATCACGGGTATCAACTCATTTTCGAGAATTTCCCAGCCCCATTTCTGAGGATCTAGGATATCAATATCCAATTGTTTCCATTCCACCGTTTGTAGGTGGACTCGCAGGCTGTGAAAGTATGCCGCGAGTTCAGTTCGAGGTAGTTTCTGAGGTTCGACTCCTGTCTTGCCGGAAGTGACAATTGTCATGAACTTTGAGTATCTCCATGCCTCCTCACCCCTATGTGACTTCCGTGCTTCTGAGTGGAAATAAACATCAGCCGAAGTGTGATTCCAATGGTGAACGGATAGCACTAGTACATCAGTATCATCTACGGCAATGACAACTGAATTCCCTTGAGATGGAAGTTTGATGGCACTTTCAACAATCAGGGTATCAACATCGCCTGAACTGCAATTAACAGTATGTCCATCTGCTGCCAGTAATGCGGACAGCAATCTTATGAATTGCACTTTGTTATTCTCGTTCGACAAGAACCGTTCCTGGTTGTTGTGTGCAGTCATGGTGTCTGTCAAACGGATATCGGCACAAACGTTGGCATTTCTCCTATGTTCAGGACTCTTCGTGTTTGGTCGCTGTCCATAACCATCGAAGACGACACAGCAATTCTGCCCATATTTGTTGGCCACATATCCAACACACTGATGGGCTACTTCCGATCAGGTAGCCTTCGCCTTCCATTTGTCTCTGCGGAGGAGAGCCCATCCGTCAAGCACGCACACGGAATCAGATGGCGGCTTAGAAAGGAAAGTGCTACTCGATCTGTTATTGCAGCTGCTAGGTCTGCCTTGTTTGCTTTGCTGAGAAAGACGTCGAAGAGGGCTGTTTGCATCACAGTCAGTCCGTACTCGAAGAACTGTGCCACGTCGCGCTCCCCCTGAGTAATAGCTATCAATCGAGTGAACAGAGCTGATGGGTCTATTGATACCCTCTGGTTATCCAACTTCACCCCGGGGTTCAAATGGTCTAAAGTGCGAATTTGATCACTTCTTTTGATGGAGGCATCACAAACAACAACATTGTCAAGTTTAGGGTGTATCTCCGCCCCTACCGACTCGGTATTGTCGCAGTTAATACCATCACCCAAGAAAGCTGACAATCATTCTCATCGAAAGGATCGTACAAGACAAACCGCTCTAGTGTTTTCATCACGTCGGTGTTGTCTCGTTTACGATGAGAAGTGCCCATGTCTACATGTTGTTCACTGGTACTGAGTTGCATGTCAGTCATAGCTTCCTGAATTCCAGCGCATTTATGCATGGTGTAAACTCCTGACGCACTGATTCGGTCACCCCACGACTTTTAATTGAGCGCATGAGGACTTGTTCAATCACAGGGTCACGGGAAAGGCCTGCCCAAACCCTGGAACTACGGCGTATAGCATGGAAACCATCAAGGAAGAACCTATCATACAACTGCGGATGTTTCTCGGGGAGATGAAGCATCATTTGCAGATACAACCTGCAACTCTTAGCGTAGTGTACATGTCCCGTGGCAGCGAAGATGTTCAACATATTACTGACAGCAATAAGGTGGAGATTCCAATCGCCAAGGCGTTCACCACTGATGAACATTTTCAGTGTCTGGACATATTCTAGATATTGTATCCATAGCTTAGCAGTGCGCGATTGTTCAGCCAGTTTGGCTTTGTACTCTTCGAGGGAAGTGTTTACCCTTACGAGAGCTGCTGAGTTTGCAACATCGTAAAGGGCAATCGAGCTGTCCAGCACATTAAATCACACAACTTCTTGACACTATCTAAATTTTCCCTGTTGATAGATTCCTATACACTCCCGACGCTACATGAACTCCTCGGGGCGGCATCAGGGTCAGCCATTTCTGAGCTAGTAAGGGTATTTATGGACTGTGATGATACACTCTGTATACCCTGTGTGTTAGTGAGTAGAGAAAAACTGGATTCACACAAATTCATATCCGCACGTTCGCAAACGTCAGGCCTGGCATTCTGAAAAATGCAGGAGGGCAAAAAATCGCTCTCCTCAATCAGCTTAGGAGAGCAATTAGCTTTACACAGCATTTTAAGTATCCAATTGAACGAACTCATTGAAACTGAAACCAACAGACTACATCAGTGATTTTAGTAACTTTACTAAGGTAAAGCGAAATCTCTTAGACATCTAGATGTCTCACTCAACAACCAAACACGCACTTGACAAGACCTGTGTGTGTACCCAGACCTGTTGTCCAAGAAAGTCATACGCCTACCACTACCACCTTGGGGGGTTGAAGGTGGTAGTGGTAGGCGTATGACTTTCTTGGACTACAGGTCTGCTTGAATCTACAGTCACATCCTGGGGCACGTGCTTCAAGTGACAGGATAGTAGTAATGGTAGTATATTATAGTGTCAATATTCCTTGAATAATTACCCCTCAAACTGTGATGTCAGTTGTTGAACTTGAAACCGACAGAAAAAAAATATTGCTGTGACCCATTTTGCTTCAAATGATTGCAACTGTGTTTGGGTATGGTTGTAGCCATTACTTTTTACCACTAAACGACCTTCAAAATGAAATTACGTGATGTTATGTGACTTCGAAGTTAAATTACATTTTTGCTTTACAACAAAACATTAATGTGAATACATGTAATCTCAATCATCCCAGACCAAAATATTTAGGAGGGCAATTTTTCGCTCTCCTTAATTCTTTCAGGAGGGCAGTAAGGAGAGCTAAAAAAAATCGCTCTCCTGAAATTGCCAAGCCTGAAACTTTGGAATGTTGGTTTCGGAAAATTGATCGAAATTCGCTCTTACACCACCATCAGTATAAATGCTATAAAAATTTTCCCAAAGCGGATTTTTGCGGATTTTGGATATGTTCTTCGGGAGACATTCCTTTTCGAAATGACACAAACATCAGCTTGTCCCGAATTTTTTCCGGGTACGACAACTTTACTTGATTCAACGCCTGTACTATAACTGTTGCAGTAACAGAAAGATTGATAGTCCCTTGGTGTGATTAATGGACCCCCTATGCAACGCGTGAAACTGCTGTGGATCGCTAAATAATGTGTGGAAGAGTGTTGGTGCTTGTCCTAACTTATGAAAGAGAGGAATGTGTTCAATGCTGCAGTGTTGGGACCACAATAGAGGTATTTCTTATCTTTGCGAAGGTTAAATAGCGCCAGTCGTGATACATTTAGACTCTGTTCATGAAGATTCACCTCTACTCCTACTTGCGCGTTGTAGGCTTCAGTGTACAGTGAGGCAGTTTTGTCGCGTCTCCAATCCTACAATGTGTGCAAATTTTAAATCACTGTAGTGTAATGTCAGTCATCCAGTGAGAGGACTATGACATTTCATGATGATAAACAGGTAGGTGGAGGGAGACCGAACAAAGACTGCTGGTTGGTGTGAAATTCGATGGTATACTATCAGATATGAGGGTAGAATTGTCCTACAGTTTGTATTGTGGTAGGGCACATGCCACTATATCGGTATCCTTATAGGAAGTGGCAGCTCGCTTGCCAGTCCATTGAATGAAATCGACATTGACTGAAAATACTTCAAGCCTCGATGGACCTCGACCTTAGGAGAACCCATAAAATTAAGATAGCAATTAAATCGATGGGATGAGGAGAGGAATCATTTTTATGCAATAGTATCTACATATCACCATGATGTCATCGGACCTCATCGAGACACTTTGTCCCAGTTACCTACATGGGGGCACGATAACGCCGTGTACTACGGCGTACTGCACGTCGATGGTGCACATGTCCCCAACTGCTGTAACACTGCTTGAACAGCGTTAGAATGTTGAGGAGCTGACAGTTGCTCTCCGGCTTCTCCCACCCTTAAAACTCTCACAGTCACGATTAGCCATTGCGTTGAGTCAGTAGATGTAGGGTATGCGGAAGCAAGGTATCATGGGTGAGATCGGCGAAGATATTGGGACTGATTGGCTCTGATTTATGGAGTCCACCAACGAATCAGGATGCGAACATTGTCTTCAAAACTGCAACAGCAGAACGAAGATCTCGCCCCTTAGATATGAAAGGGCGACAATATCACAATTAAATTGGGCGAGCATTGTTTAGTGAAACATATGCATGCATCCAAGGCCATCAAGGAGAGTGTTTGAAAGACGCTTACCTCATAGCCATCATACTCGTGCCAGATATCAATCATCGCTGATGGAGGCCAAGTTAGTTACGACTCAAGAGGCGAAGGTGTGGCAGTCTATTAGACCTGAGGTAGTTGATTTTAAGTCCGAGAATTCCCTCAAGCACCTATGCCACCACTAGGTTTGGGAATCTCTTGACAGAACCACACACTCTTGAAACCAATTGTATTAAAAATGATTTCAAATCAACTGGGTTCAGTGAATAAGAACCCAGCTGATTCGGGATGACATTTAACCCAATTGATTTTAGAGTACTTATTGAAAGGGGGGTGATTTGATCTCTGTACACTTACTGTCTTACTACAGATGTCCTGTGATGGCCTGGAGTTTGAGTTTACAAAGAATGTTATCATGTCCTTCATTGAATGTTGTGTACAACGTGCAGCTAGTGTATTAGGCCAATTATAGTATTGTTTTGATGTATTGGTCCAGAACTTAAAAGGACCTTGAGCAAGTCAGGCTGATTTGAGGGAACGTCCAACCTAACTTTGGTCAAATTCCATGTAATTTTCTCCAAAGCCTAAAAAAGGCCGGAAAAGAATAACACCAATAAATTATATATCATATTTTTTGGAATGAAACATAGATCATGTGGAAACTAATATTTTCCATGGAATTGGAACCATGTGGTAGAAAACACTGCCTGGAAGTATGATATGGTATAAGTAAGAGATCAGATTTTAAACAATAAAATACCTTAAATTTATTGAATAGTTATATTTTGCAATCCTCCTAGTACAGAATCGGAGAAATCGTTTTCTCATTCTTGCAAGAAACGGACACTAAGGCTAACTGTAATTTAGGGAGTCTAAATTTCACAAGGATAGCCATTTTACTTGGTTGTTTACCTTTTATGAAGTTCGCCACGGATTAAATCCACACAGTTCACAAGAACAAGTATGGAGTCATGAGATAGCGCATCAGTGTAAAATGAAAAATGTCCAATATGCATTGTGTCAGTCTACAGCGATCCTCCACCCCCTCCCCCCTCCACCCTCCCAACACACACACACAATTCTGCGCCATTTTGCATGGGATTTGTGTCCAATTGGTTAAGGGTTCGTCCAATAAAACTTGTTACATTTTTCTGAAAATTTCAACAAAGCCCTTGATACGAAATGAAGTGGTGAATTTTCAAAGATCTGAAGTCTGCAAACATTTCATTGCTGTTTTCGAATCTGAGAGGTGATGTAATGTATAACACACGATGCATTCATGGGCAAATATTCAATTGATAATGCAATACTTAAGAGATACAGTCCTCAGGGATGTTGAATACGGAAACGGTAGAAAGTTACGCAAGTTTCAGCAAGAGGTTAATAAGCCACCGATTCGACCTACTATTATTTGGGTGTTGTCGATGAGCAAAACAAAAAACTGCAAAATTATGTTTGAAAACAAACATATATTCAGATCTACATAAAATTGCAGTCCTCACTCTTGTATGTTTACGAAAAGATAATTTGATTGTTTCCGAACTATAGTTGGGACGTAAAGAAAGCTTGTTAAAGTCTGCAAGCCAAAGTCAAGGACTGATGTTCATTGAATGTGTTGAGTCTTTATCACTCCGTGTTTTACGTCTTGAGTCGGTTGTTGGCGTGTGGATTGGAGTAAGGCCATGGTGGAAGGGCTTATCTATTAATTTCATTCCTACACCCATAGCATTGATTGATCTGCTCATCCATGAATACATGGTGTTGATGAGGGTAATTATATTGTTGGAAACAATAGCCAGGCAACCATCTCGTCCCCTGAGTTCCAATGTGTTATATGTGCCTACTGGCACATAGAACACATTGGAACTCAGGGGACGATCTGTTGACTATCTTCCTGTCTTTCCCCTGTCACCTAGTTACCAGTTCGGCACCTCTTTTAGAAGCTGCTCAGGGATCAACCTTTATTCGCCCGAGATATGTGTTGTGTGCAGAATTTCTAGTTCTCTTTGAACAAAGGATATTATCGTAATTGTTTGTGAATATTGAATAGTGGCCATTACCCTGGCTCTGTTGTGGCAATAACAACTTCACTTCTAATTATCTAGCGAAATAATAACATTGCTAGCATAAATTACCCAAACAATTGTATTTTAACATCATTCATGCCCTAATTATTTGCACATACGCCCTAATGATTTGATCGTACTATTTTATTGGGGCGGTTGCATATATTTAATGAGATAAAAGCACACATGTAAACTAGAGAAACAGAATTTACTGCCACCAGTAAATTCAAGTCTGTGTGAAAAGGGTTAAGGAATCAGGAAAAAACTATATAGAAAGAGAATTTATGGATGCTTATTTTCAGGAGTGAAATATGTTTTAAACATATCAGAAACGGATTTTCGTTGGTAGTATTTACAGATATTCATACCGGAATCAGAACAATCTTTATAAAAGACAAGAAAAGTCATATGTGTGCCAAGCATTTAAAGGATTCGATCATGGAATCGGAAAATGGCATTACTGGCTTTGCCAATTATTTGAATGATGAAATACATGGATAATTTTCAGCATTGCATTAGCTGTTATAAAATGCAATTCCAAATAGTTCTGAAAAATATGCGCTTAATGACCTCCGTTACCCTCATACCACATTTGGAACCTCCAGGAGGTTTCAACTCATTCGGTGTAGGTCCCATGTCTATAGGTCATTCCAAACCTGAAGTATAAGCGTATCCCACTTTAAAAATATTGGCTCCACCAACTCCGGATCTGCCATGTTTATAGATGATAGCAAATATTCATATTACAAAGAAAAAGTTAAGGTACATGATACCTCTGGAAAATATATTGCGAGTAAAAGAATTCGGTAATGTTGGAATATAGAGGTAAACGGCCCCCAAGAGCCCATGCGTGTTTAGAGCATCATTGTTATAACAGAAAGTGTTATCATTTTTCCTGCATTGCAAAAGAAAATGTTTGGGAACCCATATTAAGATACTGGGAGTGTTTAAACAATCCCTTTAAATGCTCAATTTTAACCCTTTAAAAAGGAGCTCATTCCAATGAGAGGTCATCAGCAATGTTTTTCAAGCAAGAACGAAATGAAAATTGAATGGAAATTTCAGTGAATAATGCTGGCTGGTTTTCGCCATTATGTTGGGGAAAGGGTTAGGAATGCCTTACTTTAGAAGGTAAACCTGGAAAGGTGTCGTATTCCATATAGAATTAAACGTTACAGAAAGGAAAGCGTAAAAACATTTTGTAGCCATGAGTTATATGAAGGGTGTTTGTACTCACACTGAAGTATTAAGAGGGTTACAAAAGACCATTCAAATATTCCATTTCATTACTTTATAATTGTGATAGGTGTTTTGAGAAAGCCACACACCACTCCTTACCGAAACCTGTTGAGTTATGATTGAGAATAAATAAATCTTAAAAATGCTCTGAAATGTGAAGAGTTCTATTTTCAACATGGTTAATTTTGTAACATGATATCAAATAAATAAACCATGTTATTAGATGTAAAATTTACAGTACCTCTCTGACCTATTTGTTTTATGAGAGATTCTATCAAGTGTTAAATGATGACTATTGGTTTCATTGAACTCATTTGCAAGTACAGTCTATCAGTATAACAAAACATTAAGATAGGATTGATTGTATTTGGTTACCGTGTTGACAAACAGACACAAATATTACAACTACACTATAAAGGCATGCCTTCTATGAATGTTATTTATTTATTTATTGAGCTTAATGGCACTATTGACAGCCACTGGCTTCTTGTGCCGGACTTTCGGGGATAAATTAGTTTTAAAGAAATCAGAAATAGGTTTCCGTTAACAGTATTTAAAGATATTCATTCAGGAATCGGATACATTTTTCCAAGAAAACAGAAAAGGCATATATGTACGGAGAAAAAAAAAAGAGTTCGATCAAGGGAATGCATTAGGGGGCCAAAAATGTCCATCAATTCTGAAGAGTGCACTCAATGACCCCAAGGTGACCTCAGCGGCCTCGATCCATATTTTGACACCCCCCCCCCCCCCCCCCCCCAGTTAGGGTCAACTTATTTGTTGTTGGACCCAGGCCCATTCATCATACCATGCTTGATATGAATGTGACCACTTTCAAAATATTTGGATATGCCCACTTTTTTCATGTAAAAATGCATGAATGTGTTTTGGGAATGCATTAGGTGGTTCAAAATGTGGCTTCCAGCAATTCTGAGAAATACACTCAATGACCCCTGGGTGACCTCAGTGACCTTACCCATATTTTGAATCTTCATCGAGTGTAGACTCATTTGGTGTTGGTCCCAGGTCCATACGTCATACTCTGCTTGAGATATGAGCGGTACCCACTTTCAAAATTTTTGGCCACGCCCACTTTTTTTGCGTGTAAAAATGCATATACAAACTTCAGGAAAGCATTTTGGAGTCAAAAAATATGATTTCCAGCAATTCTGAGAAATACACTCAAAGACCCCTAGGTGACCTCAGTGACCTTGACCCACATTCTGAATCTCCATCGAGTGTCGACGTATTTGGTGTTGGTCCCAGGTCCATAGACCATATCATCCCTGAGATATCGGCGAGACCCACTTTAAAAACACCCCTACGGACAACCCTGATGGCCCGGAATATTAAAAAGAGAGGTGGCCGAGAACTTTTGACTGTCTACCAGTATACCAAAATTCAGCGAGATAGGACGATTCGTTTTCGTGTTATCGTGAGGACAAGGAAGTGCATAGAAGACAGAAGACAGGAAAATAAGAAGAAGAAGAAGAAGAAGAAGAAGAAGAAGAAGAAGAAGAAGAAGAAGAAGAAGAAGAAGAAAAAGGAGAACAAACTAGACTTTAAGATTCTGGAGAATCATGGCTTTTCCAGATGAGATTCCATGATTTGTCATGACCCCAGAGTGTCTGATGAATTGCTTTTAACTGTCTCACTGAAGTTCCCGTTTTGATGTTATGAGAAAGATGGGTATAGTAGTCTCAAATGACTCAGTTTGATAAAAAAAAATATTTAGGTAAAAAACATCACTAATGGTGGAGATGGTTAATATCTATATAGTCGTCCGACAGGTTAATGACCGACAAAAGGAGTTACGTTTGTTTGACACATACCCACTGAGCGCTGTGGCTATTTGAAAATGGTCCATTTTATCTCAAATGTATCCAAACTATTGATGTCTGGCAGTTTGTAGAGGGTTAACAAGTGCTGACAGGAATATTTTTCCGTGCAACTTGTAATGTCAAACCAAGAACTGCGAATGGCCATTTTTTCCTACAAATCTACAAGCTGTTTTCAGAGAAATCCAGGAAAAACATGAATTTTAAGCCTTTGATGGGTATCATTGTTTATCCAGCTCAAAACGGATTGAGGGTTGTTTTTTGAATACCTTATTACTTACAAAAATAATTCTCAGTGAATTCTACCTCCACTTATGTTGATCTCTCCTCTTAACTTTGGGTGCCATGGGTACGGAAACACAGCCAATTTTATCGAAATGTTGATGTTTGAGAACCTGTATAGGGTTAACAAATGCTTACTGGAATATTTTGTGCATGCATCTTGTAATGTCACACTAAGATCTGAAAGGCCAATTTTTCTTGAAAATCTACGAGATGTTTTTCAGAGAAATCCTCAGATAACATGAGTTTTTAACCTTTTGAGGGGTATCGCTCTGTAACCAGCCCTAAATGGGTTAATGCTTGGTTTTGTGAATACCTTCATTACTTACAAAAATGATCCTCGGTGAATTTCACTTCCAATGAAGGAGGTTATGTTTATCTCGGAGGTACACATTGGGCGCTATGGGTGCCCAAGTACAGCCCCTTTTCCCAAAATGTCTACCCTGGCAGTCCCTGGAGGGTTACCAAATACTTAAAGAAATATTTTGTCCATGCAACTTGTAATGTCTCTGCAAGGCCTACAAATGTTCAATATTTCTTGAAAATTTTTTTGGAGAAATCCACAGAAAACTGGAATTTTAAGCTTTTAAGGGGTATATCTCCTTAACCAGTCAAAAATGGGTTAAGACTTCGATTTTTGAACATCCTTACTACTTACAAAAGTGTTTCTCTATCAGTTTTGTGTCCGGTAAAAGAAGTTACGTTTCTTTGTGGCATTCCCATTTGATGTTGTTGGTGTCCCCCCAAAAACAGGCTAATTTTTCAAAATGTCGACTTTTAGCAGTCCACGGAACGTTAACAAATGCTTAGTGGAATATTTTATTCATGCAATTGGTAATGTGACACAACGACCTATTAATTGCCATTTTCTCTTTTGAAAACCTTCAAAATGTTTGCAAAGAAATGCAGGGAAAACATGATTTTTTAAGCTTTTGATAGGTATCGCTATTAACCACCCGAAAAAGGGTTAATGCTTGGTTTTCTGAATACCCTTATTACTTACAAAAATGGAATATTTTTCCATGCAACTTGTAATGTCACACACAGAACTGCGAATGGCCATTTTTACTTAAAAACTACGAGATGTTTTGAGAGAAATCCAGGGAGAACATGAATTTTAAGCTTTTGATGGGTATCGTTGTTTATCCAGTCCAAAATGGGTTAAGTTTTTTTTTTTGAATACGCTTATTACTTACAAACATAATTCTTAGTGAATTCTACTTCCAGTTATGTTGATTTCTCCTCTTAACTATGGGTGGTGCGGGTACGCAAACACAGCCCATTTTATCAATTTTTTTATGTTTGCAAAGCTGCATAGGGTTAACAAATGCTTACTGGAATATTTTGTACATGAAATTTGTAATGTCACATTAAGATCTGAGAATGGCCATTTTTTCTTGAAAATCTACGCGAAGTTTTTAGAGAAATCCTCGGATAACATGAATTTTTAACCTGTTGATGATTATCTCTCTACAACCAGCTCTAAACGGGTTAATTCTTGGTTTGGTGAATACCTTCACTACTTACCAAAATGATCCTCGGGGAATTCCACTTCCAATGAATGATGTTATGTTAATCTCGCGGGTACACATTGGGTGCAATGGGTGCTCAAGAACAGCCCATTTTCTCAAAATTGCTATGCCATGCAGCCTCGGGAGGGTTAAAAAACGCTTATCGGAATATTTTGTCCATGCAACTTGTAATGTCACTCCAAGACCTGCAAATGGTCAATATTTCTTGAATACTTACTGGATTTTTTGGAGAAATCCACAGAAAATGGGAATTTTAAGCTTTTATGGGGTACATATCCTTAACCAGGCGAAAATGTGTTAAGACCTCGATTTTTGAATACCCTTACCACTTACTAAAATTGTTCCCTATCAGTTTTGCGTCCGGTAAAAGAAGTTATGTTTCTCTGTGTCAAGATGTTTGTTAAGAAATCCAAGAAAAACATGATTTTTTAAGCTTTTGATGGGGTATCGCTATTAACCACCCCAAAACGGGTTAACGCTTGGGTTTTTGAATACCTTTATTACTTATAAAAATGTCAATTCCACTTCCAACAAAGGAGATTATGTGTATCTGTCGGTTATACATTGCGTGCTGTGCATGTCCGAAAATGGCCCATTTCAACAAAATTATGATGCTTGGCAGCCTGTAGAGGGTTAATAAACGCTCATCGAAATATTTTGTCCATGCAACTTGTAATGTCACACAAAGACCTGCAAATACTCATTTTTTCTTGAAAACCTACGAAGATGTTTCTAGTGAAATCTACAGAAAATGGGAATTCTAAGCTTTTAAGGGGTATTTCTTTTTATCCTCCAAAAATGGGTTAAGACTTCGACTTTTGAATACCCTTACTACTTACAAACATGTTTCCGTATAAATTTTGCGCTCGATAAAAGGAGGTACTTTTCTTTGTGGCGTACCCATTGGGTGCTGTTGCTGTCCAAAAACAGCCCATTTTATCACAATTTTGACATTTAGCAGCCCGTGGGGGTTCACAAATGCTCACCGGAGCATTTTGTCCACGCAGCTTGTATTGTCACACCAGGATCTGCGAGTGGCCAATTTTTCTTGAAAATCTACAATACTCGTTTAGAGAAATCCACAGAAAACATGAATTGTTTTTAGCTTTTGAGGGGTATTGTAGTTTAACCAGCCCAAAATGGGTTAACGCTTGGTTTTTTGAATACCCTTATTACTTACAAAAATGATCCACACTGAATCCCACTTCCAATAAATGAAGTTATGTTTATATCCGGTGTATCGTCTGGGTGCTTTTGGAGCCCGAAAACAGCCCATTTCATCAACATTTCGATGTTTGGCAGCCTGTGGAGGGTTACCATATGCATCGCCTAATATATCTTGTATAAGAATGGTCGTGTCACAGACAGGTCTAATAATGATCAATGTTTAAAAAAAATCTACAAGACGTGTTTCGAGAAAGTGCCTATAAACCCCAATTTAGTCGTTTTTGCCAATTCTGACTAAATAAGGGTTAAATCGGAAATTCCACTTCGGGACATTTTTAGATTTTGTGACCGTTTATGAGTGTGCAAAATTTCGTGAAAATCGGTTCGAAAATGGTTTCTGAATCGTACGGACAAAATGTGTCAAAAAAAAACCAACCCCCCCCCCCCAAAAAAAAAAAAATAATAATAATAATCCGTAGAATAACAAGAGTCTTTTCCAGAGATAAAAGCCTAAAAAGAAAAGAAACCGTGCAAAAACAATAGTCCGTGTGTTTTACGCAGACTAATTATTGTTCATACTGGTGTACGGTAAACGCGCCTGAGAGAAAAATACGTGGAACTCTCAAAGATTTGCTATCTCGATTTCATACTAACTTTGATATTCTCCAAGCAAATAACTTTGTTACGTCCATATAACTTACAGCACGAAATCATTTATAATACAAAGATGGCAATTAAGAGACCAGATTTGAACTTTAGTTCAAATTTGGCCTGTTAATTGCCGTCTCTGTATTAAGCTATCTTCAGCATGAATAAAAAGAAGTTGCAATTTATACAAAAATTCCTCCAACAACCAACAAATGTCCCTTGCCTTGAAGCCTATTCGGCCTTATTGTACCTCATTTTGGTATTTATCTATTACATTTTGTTTTACAAAGCTCTGCAAAACAAGATAGCTGATGCTGAGTTCATCATGAAATACAGAAAAAGACCGAATTCCTGATAACTGAATGCCCCGGCTAATTGAAGAAAAATTCGATCAACAGATATAACTGCACAGATTGGTCCAAATATTATGATGGCAGCTCAAGTACATTTCATGCACCAAATATAATGATATCGGTAACATATACAGCTCAAGTTTTATATTTTTGGCGTTTAAGGTCACATTCAGCTGCTGTAGCTATATCACGACTGCCACATCAGCATGAAGTGTCACAAATCCATTCGTGCTTATCCCCGATGCCCACTTTAGAGAGCTTCAACCCCAGGCGTGGGTTGCCGGGAGACAGGCATAATAATAATAATAATGATAATAATAATAATAATAACACTTTGGCTTCCCGCTGAGTTGTCGCTCTTCTCAGGTGAGAATGCCTTTGTTACCCCGTGCTCCCAACTGCCTCCCTATTCCCACTCCTCTTCACTCCTCCCAACACTCGGAGACGAATTGTTTGATGACATCCCGGGGCCCATTCCTCCCAATCTCTCCGATACGCATACTAACCCCCTCCTTTGTGTCACACACTAACCACATGTCCTTTACTCCCCCATCCCACTTCCTCATTATACTCCCAGTGAATTTTATTCTGTTACATTCGCATTGCGGACATTCTAGTAGAAAGTGTGCCATGGTATGCACCACGCCTAAATTACACATCTGACATTCCGTTTCACTGTTTCCCCTAATTTTTCCAACTGAGCTACAGAGACCACGACCTTAGCTGGAACAACAGTGACCCCACCCCACCCGCCCACAAGTTGCCTTCAGGGCACTCTTCAAAATCTGGCTTCTCTTTGTGACGCAGTCCACCCAAAGAATTTTTTGATTTGATCCACTCTCGCCATTTAACGTTACCATCCTCTATGATCGATTTGTTTACCCTGGTTGTCCCTACTTCTAAGTCCGGGATCTACAGAGAGAGTCCTCTATTAACTTCTTTACCTGGACCATTTCCCCCGTCTTTGTATTTGGATTCCAAATATTCTGGAGCATTAGTTTACACCATCGGCTGTCGGGGAGATTCACTAGATGGTTAAGTCTGTTCTGTCCTTTATCTTCACCCACCCAAGCTAACCCCTGATTGCTTCCAGTCCTGTGGCATTACCTGACCTCCTGATCCTTCAGCCTACGCCGTTCTGCTGGGTTTCCAGGCTAGTTAAAGCCGTTTGATTTAGAGGTACCACTTCCGTACAATATGTCATACTTTGTACTCCCATGATTTCCCAAATTGTTTTCCCCACGAAAACCTTATTGAAACAGTTTCTTCCTATAAGTTTAATTTGGTTCAGGATTCGTTTACCACTCACGGTTAGTTTTTTCTTGTGGTTTCAGAAGATGACTCGCCCGAACAGTTTACATACTACTCAAAGTTTGCTAAGCACCAAATATTTGACACATCATTGTGAAATTTGCTTGTGACATATTTGCAATATTTTTAGTGGATATGATTGGGGAATGTATTGAGATGATTCCCAGTGTTTCCATTTGCTCTCTTGATGGCCAGACTTTTCGTGACAGTCATGGAAAGCATGTACCCCTTGATTTCCATGATGTTTTCGTGTACTGTCAACATGTACATGACATGTGTAGGGTATTCAGTCTTCATTTCAACACAAACCCTTGTGATGTAATGATTAAATATGGCAAATGCAAATGTAAGAAGACATTTGTCTGAAGCAGAAATGTGGCGGGCTGTAGGGATGGTGGAAGAAGGGGCTACCCACCGCCAGGGTGGTATCTCTTGGAGTGCACCATATGGTGATCACTAGAGCCTGGGCAATATTTCAGCAGTATAGCACACCAGTAAGACGGGATGGTGGTGGCAGAGACAGGGCAACATCAGCAGCTGAAGACCGGTTTTTGATCATTCAGGCCCATCGGAACAGATTTGCCACAGCAACCTAGCTTCGCAGTAACCTTCAGAATGCATCCGGGGTAAATGTTTCGACGCAGACTATCTGGGCAAGGTTGCACGAAGGTGGTCTCCGATCGAGAAGACCGTGTTTTCGCATTCCGCTGTCCCACAACCACAGCCAGGCACGATATGAATGGGCCATGGACCACGTTGGATGGACCAGAGAAGAATGGCGACCTGTCCTTTTAACAGATGAGTCAAGGTACTGCCTAGACCACACAGATAGGCGGTCTAAGGTATGGAGAAGGCCAGGAGAGTGATTCCATGCAGCCAGCATTGCTGAGCATGACCGATATGGTGGAGGGTCAATCATGGTCTGGGGTGGCATCAGCAGGGATGGACGTACAGAACGTTGTACATTGACTGTACAGCTGTATATTGATGAGATCCTGGATGTCCACGTCAGATTGTATGCATGTGCAGTGGGTGATAGATTCATTCTGATGGACGATAGTGCCCGTCCTAATGTTACCCATGCTGTCGGGGAGTACCGACAGAGGGGGGGGGGGGGGGGATTGAGTGTATGGATTGGCCAGCAAGATCCCTTGACCTCAATCCAATCGAACATGTCTGGAATGAGCAGCTTGCAATTTCAGCCCGTCCAGTCCAGCCAAGAAGTGTCCAGGAGCTTGGTGCCACCCTGGTCCAAGAATGGAACAACTTCCCACAAAGACCACCAGGAACTTGATTGGGAGCATGAGAATGCGTTGTCAAGCTATAATTAACAGTAATGGGTCTCATACTAGATATTGAACCCATACCAGTTCGCTCCGTCAACTTTTTGGCAAATTGAAAGATTTGCTCTTTTACCAATAATATCCATTTCTATGGTTATCGTGTTCAAAAGCTGAAAAATAATGTCAAACACAAATAAAATCTTAATTTCTGTACCTAAATCATTAAAGATATAATTAAATAAAAAATATATACACTTTTCTTGACAATATTTCAACTAAAAAGTAAAACAGGTAGTTGGATATACTTGGTGCTTAGCAAACTTTGAGTAGTATATTTACCCCCAACTAATCGAAATCACATGCCTCTCTTGCCCTAAGAGGGCAGCGGTGGCTTAGTGGTAGACTGTTGGACTTCTATACTTGAGGTCCCGAGTTCGATCTCAAGGTGATAGCTAAATGTTGCGATTTTCGTGTTTAAAAGTGTAAATATTTGCGATAATCTTTCTGAATGGGTTAAGCATAAAATGTAAAGATAGGTAATAAACGGACCCCGAAAACCGATTTGTCACTTAAACAGACCATCAATAATCCAAGCGCCACTAAATGAAGTATGAAATTTAATATCCATTATGGCGTATTTGTTGAACGACACATGGGCTATCTGATAACTGATGAAAGGGATATTCTCCTGAAGTCATTATCTACGTAATTATGGCCAGTTAATGGGTAATTATGATGTAAACACAGTACATCGCACATGTTCTGGACACACACCCATATTACGCATCTAGCCTCACGAATGTCAGGAAATATCGAAATTTCGAAGGAACTTTAAAGCAAATCCTATATTAAGAGAGATCTAAACGCCCAAGTTCAAGAGAAACTATTAAACTGATAATTAATGTTCTGGCTATCTTAATAAAAATTGTGGGATTTCTCGAAAAATTCATTCCGGTCTTAAGGTGTTTAAGGCTGTGGGTCGTTGCAAGTAGATGGGGATGTCCCATGCTATAAGTTAGGGGAGGTGCCGCGTCGGTGCGAAAGTAAAGGCGCGTTGTGATGTAGAGGAGACACACAGCTCATATTTAGAATAGGAACGGCCGCGGGCCAAGTCGGTGGCCGTATATGAGAATAGGATCAGAAACACGAAGCACGAGCTAAGGGAACTAATTGCATTTAAGTAAACGGCATTATCTATTTTAGGAGACACGCCATACGTAAGCAGAGTAGTCTTTGCCTGTATGAACATTATTCTGAGGCAAACGTAAGGGAGAGTTTAACCCCATTGGTGGCGACTGCTTGTGTGGAAAGCGTCAAGTAAAGTGACAATAAGCTAGTGGCCGGGCGACGGCAGTGGTAGAGTGACATTCCTGCACAGAGCAGAGGCGTCCGATAAAGTGGCAATACGTTAGTGGCCGTGCGACGAAAGTGAAAGGGTGAAGTGAAGAGGCGACCAAGGAACAAATACCAGCGAAAAGGAGGAATAACCAGCGAAAACGGAGAAATTCGGGCCCGTAAGTGACTCAAAAACTGTGTGGGTAGGGTGAGATTGACGTTTTGTTTTCTTATTCTTTTGGATTCAATGTAAGTCACAAATTATCATATTTATATATATATATATGTATATGTATTATTATATTATTGTTGTTTTCAGTGAACCCCAGTTGATTTATGTTTTTCGAGAAGTTATTAACCCCTTCGGGATAAGATCCACCCCAACAAAAGTGAAACGGGCGGGTTTGTCACGGTGAGACATACGTGCATGCACGTATTCAGGCGACACTCCTGGAGTTTGGCTGAATACGCGGCGTGCATCTATTTCTTTCATCCAGCAGCGACAAAGCCCCGGTTTCCGACACTCTCCGGGTACTCCGGATTCCTCCACCAGTAAAACTGTCGTGGTCATGATTAGCCATTGTGCAGAAATATGTGACCTCAAACACGAATAAATAAATAAATAAATAAATAAATAAATAAATAAATAAATAAATAAATAAATAAATAAATAATATTATATTATATCTTATCTCCTACAAGTATCTGGGAATTTCATTGGTTGAAATCTTACCTCCTACAAGTATCTGAGAATTTCATTGGTTCAAAGACGTCACATGCAGACTGTATATAAAACCATATACTGCCTGTCAACATCAATATACGCTGATAGCTATGAAAAATCTCCACTTTGTTCATTAATTATTCAAAATGGCGGCAGCCGATAAACGCTTCACGTTGAAAGATTGAGTGTTGGAAGCCCATATCTGGTCTGAAGTGCAGGTTAGGCAACTTAAAAAGGCTTCATATTCTGTGGATGTGTGTTATGCTACCTTGGAAATGAAACTGTTTGGTATGTATGAATTTGCCTTGTTACAATTTATGGGAGAGTGCCTGTAGGCACGCTCCCATAAATTGTAACAAGAAAAAGACACGTAAACACATTGTGAGAATTCTCTCATTTAATTTTGATCGCTGCTGTTATTATTCGTAAATATTTATGTGTCTTCATAAATATTCACAGATTTTCAAAAGTGTTAATTAGGGAGGGCGGTGGCTCAGTGGTAGACTGTTGGACTTCTATGCTAGAGGTCCCGAGTTCCATCCCCGTCCGGGATGAGCGGCGTTGTGTCCTTGGGCAAAGCACTTTATCCCGGTTGCCTCATGGGGGCACGATGACGCCGTGTACTAAGGCGTACTGCACATGTTTTCAAACGTTGTAGTGCTTGAGCCTAGCTTGAACAGAGTTAGAATGTTGAGGAGCTGACGGTTGCTCGTCGATGTTCGGTGGTTCTCTCCGGGTACTCCGGCTTCCTCCACCCGTAAAACTGTCACGGTCCCGATTAGGCATTGTACATAAGTGTGCGACCTTAAACACCAATAAATAAATAAATTAGGTATTAGTTATACCATTCTAATATCGATATGTACACATTGTGTGTATACATATATATATATATCTGTCACATATATGATACTAACCATACATGTTTATTTATATGGTTAGTCTACATATATATTTATATTTATGCGTAAGATACAGTCGATTTGTCCTTATTTATTTATTGGTGCTTAAGGTCACATATTTCTGCACAATGGCTAACCATGACCGTGACAGTTTTACGGGTGGAGGAAGGCGGAGTACCCGGGGAGAACCACCGAGCAACGGCGAGCAACTGTCAGCTCCCCAACATACCAACTCCACACAAGCAGGGTCAGTATTGTTTGAAGACAGGTGCACCATCAACGTGCAGTATTGCTTAGTACACAACGCCACCGTGCCCCCACGTGGGCAATGGGGGGGGGGGGGGGGATTATCTTGTCCAAGGACACAACGTGGTTGCCGCACGTGGGATTCGAACCGACGACCTCTCGGCTTGCAGCCTGCACCTCTAACAAGTCCATTTGTCCTTAAAGTTATCACAAAATATTCAGATCCAACAGTTCAAATGTAAGCGTTCACTGAACTGTAACATTTCGTTTTTTTCCAACAAGAGCAATTCTTCCTTTTTCACAAGTGGGAAATATTTCATAATGAGTGAAGGAAATTTATCAGCTGTTCTGTATGGAAAGGATGACTTACGTCTGGTGAGTTACAATATATAGTATTGCTTACTCTTTGTGTTTGATATCAGCTAAATTATCAATTCAGGTTCGCACGGTTGCTGACCAATCTTCAATTCAAATACTCATCTCACAGTAGCTCGGCGAATTAGGTCACGTTTGCCTTTTGAACTGGGTCAGGATTTCGCACTAATAGGTTCAGTGTTGGCTTATTTGAAGATTGCAGCTTGATGTGAAAAAGTGTATCGTAGGTTTGGTACAGAGGTGGCCTGAAATGTGCAAATATTTTCCATTACATTATCTAACAAAGGCCGAAAGGGAGAAAAGTTGTGCGGAGAGGGAGCGAGATCAAATAATACATGATACCGAAGTGAGCGAACAATGTTGACTCGTCGTTTAACGAAATTATTCAGCTTATTCGTTGGGGATATATTTCGGACAGGAACAATAAATGGCGTATTAAAATTTGTTTGGCATCGATACTGTGTACAGTTAAAACTAGAAGTCCTGTCATGAAATGCGCACAAACAGCACGTCGATTTGCGTATTAATCTGCGCGTTATGCCCACAGTCAGGCTATCAAATTCTGAACACATGGCCTGCGAACAAGCAATGTTTCAGACAATGGACCTCTGGGTAACCCGGAGGTCCATTACCAGAAACATTGCCTGTGTTTGATGTGAGTAACCAGGAGAACCTGCCGTGCTTTGGATGCCTTTCGATATAATTGCGGGCAATTCCTACGTACAATTAAGCCTAGATAAACGCACAGTTCGTGACAGGTCTTCTAGTTTTAACTGAATGTATCTGAGGACTACCAATAAGATATTCGAAAATCGAAATGTAAAATTTATTGCCATGCGTACTTATCTCCTTTGAGAATAAAACAATTTAACCCTTGTTTAACAAGAGCCGCATGAGTTGAATCGCGTCAGCGATGTCCCACTCCCCACTTGTAGTAAAGCTTTGTATTTCATTAATTATTTATTGGGTTGTAACGACACTTCGACTGCCAGGGTCACCTCGTGCCGGACAGTTTTACGGGTGGAGGAAGTCGGAGTAACCGGAGAGAACCACCGAGCAACGGCGAGAAACTGTCAGACTCCGCAACATACTAACTCCACACGACCACGGTTAGCATTGGACGTGCAGTACGCCTTAGTACACAATGCCACCGTGCCCCTACGTGGGCAATGGAGGTGAAGTGTCTTACCCAAGGACACAACGAGTGGATTCGAACCAAGAGCCTCTCGGCTTGCAGCCTGCCCCTCTACTTACAGCCGCCACCCCCCCCCCCCCACCCCTCCCCCTTGAAGCTATTCTCGACAGTTATGAATCCGTGTTACTCGCTCGTGGGCACTTTTTCTGAAAGCAATTCATTGTGAGTGAGCAATGCAAAACTTGGGTTCGCATTCGTTCCACAAAAAACAACAAATAAAATAGAAACTGGCTTTACTGATCGCATTCCGTACACGCAAGGACAAAAAACATGTATTGTGGAGAGTACAATCATTTCAAGGAATGATAATCTCTCCTGTGTCAGGTTACTGAGTTGATTAACCCCTTACCCAACGTAACGGCCAAAACCGGACAGCGCGATTCTCAAAAATCGCCAATTAATTTTCATTATCTTTTTCATTTTTGTCTCAAAAACATAGGTTATGACCCCTCGTTGGAACGAGCTCGTCGAGCTCGTTCCAACGAGGGGCCATAACCTATGTTTTGGAGACAAAAAATGAAAAAAAATAGTTATTCAAGAATTATTTTTGCAAGTGTCGTCTGCTTTTCAGGTTAGGTAAAGGGTTAAACTGACAACTAATCATCGATTATCGGTGGTTCTGTCTGGATAATCCAACCTCCTACACCAGTAGCATTGTCCGATGCGAACAGTGATGAACCATTGCTACCCCCAGGACCATAACTATTTACAGCTAATGAAGGGGTGGGGGGGGGGGGGGGCATGTTTTCTCTGGTTCGATTACAACATTATTCGGCTCGACGGATCTGTCATATACATACAGAACAATCGCCGTGGACTGGTCGAAATTCACGCGTAGGCAGAGATATCCGCGCATGCGTTTACCAGATAACAAAAATCATCTTTGGAAAATTTTGTTCCCGGCGTATCATTAATTAATTTTTGATGATTATTCCTCTAATCATGTTTGGAAGCTAATATTATTGCATCCTTGTAAATATTACCCACCAGGGGAAAGTGACCAGTCCATGACGGCAATACTGTACCTATTCTGCGTTGTAAACTATTTAGATAAGATGTCAACACTCATCGAAATCATCCAAAACAAAATGCAATATTGCAATAAATGATTTGGATTTTTGTAGTTAACTTCATGGACATTTCTCACTTGCTTGTCGCCAAACTAGTAACAACCTGGGTGGGGTTGGTTCTTTGGACATGACTGCAATGGGGTGCTAATTAGCTCTGCCGAGCTAGTCTATTTATATATCCTTTTTCCCGCGCGGAGAATGATGGGCGGTGGGGGGGGGGGGGGGGTGGTGTGGTCGGGAGTAAAACAGGAAACCAAAAGTTAAGCCCATTTCAAGTACTCACAAATTATGTTGTCTTGTCTCATTACCGTAGTACGCCAGCATTATTTGTTAATATAGTTGAATGCCTTATGTAACATTGGGCTCACCACATTGGAAAGCTTTCTGCTTTCTTTGACCATCACAGCAATGGAGAAGTTTATACTATGCAGTGCAATTAGTGAGACAATCCTTTATTATTTAGCGTGCGTGCGTGCGTTGCCCCAGAGCATGCAGTACGGAATTCTCGGGTCGATTCAATTGACTTGGAATACAATGAAGAGTTGAACCGTTTTTTCTGGATCAGCAAGTAAGATAAGATAAGATTTATTTCGCAAATACCCCAGAACAAAGGCAGATTGCTTTCAATATAAAAAAATCAACACAGACAGCAACATAAACAAACTAACAATACCAATTCCAAATGACAGTCGTAAATATCAAGTTCTATCGTGTCTGTAATATTTACTACTCAAAGTTTGCTAAGCACCACATATTTGACATATCATTGTGAAACTTGCTTGTGACACATTTGCGATATTTTTGGTGGATATGACTGAGGAATGTATTGAGATGGTCCCAGTGTTTACATTAGCTCTCTTGACAGGACGACTTTACTGTCTACATGTACATGACATGTGTAGGGTATTCAATCTTCATTTCAACACAATCCCTTGTGATTTAATGATTGAATATGGCGAATGCAAATGTAAGAAGACATGGGGATTGGGGAACAAGGGGCTACCCATCGTCATGTTGGTGAAGCCCTTGATGTGCATCATACGGTGATCACCAAAGCCTGGTCAAAATATCAGCAGTATGGCACACCAATCAGACGACATGGTGGTGGCAGAGACAGGGCAACATCTGCAGCCGAAGACCGGTTTTTGATCATTCGTGTCCGTAGAAACCGCTTTGACACAGCAACCCAGCTTCGCAGTGACCTGCAGAATGCATCCGGAGTAAATGTTTCGACGCAGACTATCCCGGCAACGTTGCAAGAAGGTGGTCTCGGATCGATAAGACAATGTATTTGCATTCCACTGTCCCAGAACCACCACCAGGCACGATATTAATGGGTCATGGATCACGTTGGATGGACCATAGTAGATTGGCGACCTGTCCTTTTCACAGATGAGTCAAGGTACTGCCTGGACAACACAGATAGGCGTCATTGGGTATGGAGAAGACCAGAAGAGCGATTCCATGCAGCCAACATTGCTGAGCATAACCGCTATGGTGAAGGGCCAATAATGGTCTGGGACGGCATCAGCTGGGATGAACGTACAGACCGCTGTGTCCTTGACCGTGGTACATTGACTGCACAGCGGTATATTGATGAGGTCCTTGATGCCCGCGTCAGATTGTATGCAGGTGCAGTGGGTGATAGATTCATTCTGATGGACGATAATGCCCGTCCTCATGCTGCTCATGCTGTCCGGGAGTACCGACAGAGGGAGGGTACTGAGCGTATGGAGTGGTCAGCGAGATCCCCTGACCTCAATCCAATCGAATGTCTGGAATGAATTGCAGCTTGGAATTTCAGCCCACCCAATCCAGCCAAGAAGTGTCCAGGAGCTTGGTGCCATGTTGGTCCAAGAATGGAACAACATCCCACAAAGGACTACCAGGAACCTGATTGGGAGCATGAGAAGACGTTGTCAAGCTGCAATTAACAGTAATGGGTCTCATAATCGATACTGAAGCCAGTTCGCTCCGTCAACTCTTTGGCATATTGAAAAAATTCCTCTTTTACCAAAAATATCCATTTTCCATGGTTATCGTATTCACAAAATAATGTCAAACACAAATAAAATCTTAATTTATGTATTTAAATTATTAAAGATATAATTAAATAAAAAGTATATACACTTTTCATAATAATATTTCAACCAAAACTTAAAACACGTAGTTGAATGTACTTGGTGCTCAGCAAACTTTGAGTAGTATATTAGATGTTTGCGCGGATACTGTCCCTCAATTCGCGATTTTCCTGTAGGCTACATTTAAGCATTCTGCGGAGGGGTGGGGTATAAATCAACTTGCTTCCTCTCAAGTCACCTCAGCACGGGAGTTTTGTCCCACGTCCAGTTTTCGTACCGGGGCGATTCGTCTAAAATGCTGAGCATTTGGGTTGTGTGTTTATGTGTTTGTGTGTGGGAAGGTTGCACTTTCAAGTGTTTTTGAAGGAAGACATTAACCACCATAGCCTGTAACCCTGTCCAATGAACTTGGGATTATATTAAACTAATTTCTTGTGAATCACCAGTCACAATTTTTTGGGATGTGGTATTCATCTTCTTTCAGTGAAAGAGATTCAACTTTTGTCCACAGTATGTTTCTTGTTTATGAATACGAAGAGATTACATGACATATGTACACAAGAAGAGGGTTTCATGGGTATTTTTTCGCGCGTTTGTGCTTGCACAAAACGTTTTCTTGTTTTCTACTTTTGTTTCTAAAGATAATTATTTGTCGAGTCAAGTAGATTATTTTAAAAATCTATGTTCTTAGGTTTCCAAGTTTTTTTCATTCCACACACACTAGAATAAATCAAATGATTCGTTATCCAACAAGTTGAAAAAGAAGAATATCCATTGATAAAACCTATTGCTAAAGAAAAATTATTTGCAAAACATTCTGAGCAGAAACTGTATTGAATCAGCCAGTAGGATTTCGCAAGGATTTGGTTCCAGTTGTAAGTAAATCCCTTTTTCATTCGATGAGTTTTATGACCCTGAAAGTTCTCATGGTGACCATAAATGAATTCTAACTCCTCCATACAGTTTACAGATTTTGTGGAGGGCAGTATGGGGATTTAAATTTCACAAACAGTCTAGGAGTGCTCATTGAGCTCATTATATGATGGTGCTTTTGGAGGGTTTCACAGAAATGATGCCCCAGCGAAAAGCAGTTTTCATGTTGTCAAGAAGACACCTAATATTTTAGTTTTACACTGATTCTCCATTTTAAATTTACATGTCGTCAAGTAGATATCTATTGTTCATCTTTTACAAATACAGATTACTACAACAGTCAAAATAACAATTAACAACTATTTTTAAGATGCAAATCCAACAAAACGTAGGAGAATCTGTGTTATCGAAAGCGATTCCGATTGAAATTCAAGTCTTGCCTCCATTGTTTTGACTTAAAAGTTCCACGTTCGACACGAACGTTCGATATTACTACGCGTTTGGGATTCCCCAGTTCCATAAATTGTTAATGGTTATTTGGCTATTATAATTCTTGTTGTATTTGATTTTCCAGGTGTTGTGATCAGTTTAAAATACTAATTATCATATATTACACAAATTACTACAACAGTCAATTGATCTTTGTTGTTGTATTCCGTCGAGTTGACGAGTTGATATCGGCCAGATCAAACGAGACGCCTACGGCGTTTCGTTTGATCTGGCCGATCTCATCTCGTCAACTCGACGGAATTCAACAACACAGACCAATTGACTGTTGTAGTAATCTGTATTTCTTGGTCTCTTGATATTATGGCTAAATGGCTCCGACTTTTGGATGACGGCGTCTCGTTTGATCTGGCCGATCTCATCTCGTCAACCCGACGGAATACAACAACACAGATCAATTCACTGTTGTAATAATTTGTTTATTATATGACAGTTAGTATTTTAAACTGATCACAACACCCGAAAAATCAAATGCAAGAATTATATTAGCCAAATAACATTAGCAAATTATGGAATTGGGGAATCCCAAAAGCGTAGTGATATCAAACATTCGTGTCGTCATGAAACTTGAATGCCAAACCAATAGAAGCAAGACATGAATTTATTTCAGTCGGAATTTCTACCGATAACACAGATTCACCTGCGTTTTGTTGGATTCGCATCTTGAATAGTTGTTAACTGTTATTTTGCAATTGTTTAGTAAGTCAATTTCAAATATACATCGACTGGAATGTTTATCAACGGAGTTTAATGAGGAGACACACGTGTTTATGTTCTGTGCCTATGTTCTATATTTATTTATAGGTCACTGGTAGAAATAGTCCATTCACGTGCGCCTCGTTTGAGACCGGCATGATAATGATCTGGAAAACTTGAGACTCTTGTTTTCCGGAGAGCTGGAAGTGATTGTCAAACTACAGTGGTATTGGGGAGGGGGGGGGGAGGGCTATTTGTGGTAGTCATATAATAATGTGATTTACCATAACTTACAGTACATGTAGAGTGTATTATCACTAAATCACCCGTTGAGTGGAGATTCCACCCAAGTAATAATTGCGATGTTGTTGCAAAGCACATCAATCACAAGCAAAGTTTCAGCCAATGGACTTCCGGGTTAAACCCGGAGGTCCATTGGCTAAAACATTGCTCGTGTTTTTGCCCATGTGTTCAGAATTTGAAAGTAATACTTTCGGTGATAACTCCACTCCGCGGTTGATTTTGTTACAATCCACTCTCCACGTACTGTATATACTCCAAATTTATTTTTACATAAATGACAAACACGTTGGTGTGGAGATGGAATATTTATGGTCACCCTAGGGAATGGTTGACCTCGGAGAATATCAACTAGCCTTTCAGTATGTTTTAGGGGTAGATTAGTCATCTGGAGATTATCATCTGAATATAATTTAATGAAAGATAAAACAAGATTTACTCACATTCCAGCAACAAGAATGGTCCATGGAATAGAATTACGCACAACACAAATCACAATGAATTTAACCCGCGCCCGGATGTTCAAATTCTCTTGGGGGCCCCATGCGTTCTCTTGTCGATGTCTCTTGTCGGCGCACTGCTCCACAACATATTGTCTCTTTGCTCCTTCCAAACATCGTGTGCGTAGCAGCTTCCACTTTTAACACTATTTGTCTCCTCCCTCACTAGTGACCACTGTTAGTCAACACCACTGGCGTGTCTTTTACTAACTATAACACGACAAGGTCACCTTACCATGCACCTTCGGATACACTTCAGAGTCTCTTACCGGATCGACCATTCTCCGGCAACCATTTAAAATGTATAATGCCCATACATGAGATTTGCCTGGCTTTCAATAAGCCCACTTCAAACCTCCTAGCCTGACTTGTATGTAGGAGCTTTCGATAGCTCTTTCCAACTAACTTTACTTCTGCCTTATCTGGACCCACCAAACTGCATTTATAGCTCTCAAGGCCCTCACGTCGCTCTTTCCATTTAGCCTAATGACTTATTCTACTGTCCTATACAGCCTCTAGCCAAATAAAGCTATTGCTTGGTTCACTTGGCCCATTAACTACCTCTCGTGCACTAAAAAAAAAACTCTCGCCACATAAAACTACTTTTGGGTAACTCAGCCCAACAATTCATTCCGACATCCATCGCCGACAACAGCCTCTCGCTGCACTTCCAGGCTTTCCTCAAGCGGCTACTTGAGAGGATACTCTGGCGGACTATTCCCATACTCAGTCTTCCCAGCTTTACTAAATACAAAACAGAAATTCCCCAAAATACGATCAATCGTTCCTTCTTTGAAGGACGTAATAATTATTAATTGTTCCCTTTTCTGTGTAGAAAATGAAAATGTGTAATGTGAGATAGCATTCCGCCACTGCATCTTGCATTTTCGATAATGTTAATATAGCCGTTCCGCTTTGCCTACATGGAAGTTCGGTATTGTTACCTTTTTGTACTGACGCCCACCTCTGACTGGACAGATACGATATCGCTCGTCTCAAGGCAACGTGTGTGATTAATTGCTTGCCTGGATATCAATAGACTAAAACAAATATACACTATTAAAAAAAGTTGGGGATATTCGATAAAAGTGAGATATATGAAAAAATATATTTATGTTTTCATCAAAAAGACAGTTGAGGCATTGCACTGTGACATCTGGTGAGTGATTTCAGCGATAGCTGGGTGTCTGACAAACACACATTCCACGCACTGAGCTGTAGAAGACGTGGACGATGAGTCAAAGAATTTACCACATTCAGTCCAAGTCCTCAATACCTTGTAAATCGTACTCGGTTCGCGAGACAAGCGCGGATCTGACGTGACATACTCCTCACTAAACGTCCAATATCAGCTTGACTGATGTTATTCCATTCTTCCTGCTGTGCAACGGCGAGTTCCCTGGACATTGGTGTGTGTGTGCGGGGGGGGGGGGGGGGGGGGGGGGGGTGAGGGGGGCGTAAGCACCTGCCTAGCGTATCACAGACGTGCTCGGTTGGTGAAATGTCAGGACTTAATGCTGGCAAGGCAGTGTAGTGATGTTCTGCTCCTGCTGGAAGTCTGTAGCGACACTCGCGCTGCATGCTCTTGCATTGTTATCTTGGAAAATAAATCGACGGTTGTGACGTCGCGCAAATGGCACCACATGAGCTGCTAACATGTTGGCACGGTCGTACTGCCCTGTGACACGCTATTGGATGACATGTAATGCTGTTCTGCTTGCCATGGTTATGCATCCCCACACCATAACCGACCAACCACCAAAAACGACCGTGCTGCATAACGGTTACGTCATGGTATGGTTCATTCAACCGCCGCAACACCTGTCGCCTGTCGAGGAAGTCGAGAGTGAACCTCGATTCATCCGAAAACATGACGTTGCTCCACCGACGATTGTCCCAGCGCTGTCGTGCTCCACACCAATTACGCCTTGCTGCGATGTGACGTTCCACGACACGCCAAATCGAGTCGAACTCTCCACTCACAAATATTTTAGACAGCTTTATGATTTACACACACACATGTACGTATATACTTTCGACACCCCACCTTCTAAACCTCATTTGCTAGCTAAGATTCGAGTTTCCAGCAATGCCTTTTCCAGCACTGCTTGATGGTTCATTTGATAAAATCATTATACATGTTCCTTAGTTCTCCGCTTTCAGAATCTCTTTTAGGGCATAGAATCACTTTTGCCGAAATGAGTCGAAGAGTCGGATGGGCGTTTGCTCATTGGGCAATTATGAACAATTTGCCTATAGCTCATTTGCTCATTGAGGAATTGTGAGCAATTGTTCATTAGCTCATTTGACGAAACCACTCACCACGTTTCTCGATAACACAATAACAGCAATTCTTTTATACCATGATTACCTATTCTACTATATATGAAAAGCCTATGACATAAATTTTAGTTTTACACACCAACCGTGATGAACACGCCAGCAATGGGATTTCAATAGTAAAAATTTACACCTACAGTAGAACTACATCCCCGTTGACCTTTGGTGACGTCGACCTGAATGCAAACTTGTCAAAATTTATCGCACGTCACCTTGCGAAGAGTGAAATGGAAGTGGCAATTATTTATTACGTTTTTAAAAGGGTTTACCTCATAAGATGCCACAAATCAACAAACATGTATTGTCTCATTTTAATAAAGCATGCATAACTCGAAATAGTATGTTATTATGTTATTAAAACGAAAAAGGCTCAGTTTCTTTTTTTCATTTCGTTTTGGCGATAAATTGACAGCGGAAGTACCGCTCAGCGATGCTCGTGTAAACAAAAGCAGATTCGCTCGTATGTACGCTTGGTGCTCAGTAAAATCGAGAAAAAAATAATAGCGTCTCTTATAATCTGACGATCATGGTATAAATAAAGTATACCCAAAGTAGCTTGGTGTACCAAATGTTCACCTCTCGTGGTGAAGTGGTGTTAACTCGTGGTGAACATTTGGTACACCAAACTACTGTGGGCATATTGTATATTTAGTACAGGGCTGTCACGATTATTCGACTAATCGATTGTTGATCGATCACGTCGAAATCGAGTAGTATTTCTCGTTGTCGAAGAATCGATAAACTGTACCCCGTTTTAGACATTTAACAATTAAAAAAACATTGGATGAAAAACTATTGTTTCTAAAGGTAAAAGGTCAAGAACGTCGACGATAAATCTCAAGGAGCCGTTAGAAGCATTTGTCTTTTAGGTACATTCAAAGCTTTGATATTTTAAACTTTTGAACCGTCAGTGTAATAATCAAGACCGGCCGGCAGTTGCGAACTTGCGAAGTTCGCAACTGACGACCGGTCTTGATTATTACACTGACGGTTCAAAAGTTCAGAACATCAAACCTTTGAATCTACCTAAAGACGAATCGTCTTCGTTGTTTACTTGAGGAAGGTCAACTGACTTGAACTTCATTTTTAACGACTTCAAAGAGAGGGAAATGTGGGGGGGGGGGGGGGGGGGGAGGATGGGGCGGGTGTGGTCACCTATGTACGATTAATCGATTATAATCGATTATTTGCGACGATTAATCGATTCTTAAATTCCAAAATCGTGACAGCCCTAATTTAGTCCATAGAATCTTTTTTTTCAAAATGAGGCGAACAGTGGCAAGAGCATTTACTCACTGAGTAATTACGAGCAATTGTTATATAGTTTATTTACTCGATGGGTTCGAGTCTTCTGAGTAATGACATTTTTGAGTAACTGCTCGATAGCTTATTAGGTGAAATTGGAAAAGGTATGAACAAGTCGTTTGAGCAAGCAGACTGTAATCGACTGCTTTTACAGTTAAAATTAGAAGTCTGTCACGAACTGAGCGCTTATCTATGCTTAATTGCGCGTGGGAATTGTGCGCAACTGCCATATCTAATGACATCTCCAGCACGGCAGGTTCTCCTGGTTGCTCATAGCAAACACAGGCAATGTTTCTGCCAATGGACCACCGGGTTACCCTGAGGTCCATTGGCTCAAACAGTGCCTGTGCACAGACCATATGTACACAATTTGATTTGATAGTCTTACTATGGTCAAAACGCGTAGATTAACGCGCAGATTAACGTGCAGATTAACGCGCAGATGGACGTACTATTTGTGCGTATTTCATGACAGGACTTCTAGTTTTAACTGTAGTAGAGGAAGACAAATAAATTTGAGTGATAATTACTGGAATTCGTAGCGGCAGCTGCGCTATACTAGCCGTAGTTGTACCACAAATTAGCAATGGTGACACTCTCTGGCACAAGACGGAATCGTAGTAGCCAATACTAATGGTACAAGGCATAATGGAACAAAATTATAAAAATGGCAGAAGACTATAGGATTAGGTAACTACAATAGTGGAAAATCAAAGGACAGGTAGTGGAAGACAAGGTGGAATCCAATGATAAGACGACCAGGTGCTGTATAAGAGCTTAGAATCTCACTCAGAGAATCCGTTTTTTGAAAAAAGATTTTGGTTATAGAGTCCCGTTTTCCCGAGATGAGCAAACGAGTCGTGTGTGCAGACACTCGTTCGAGCAATTGCTCCGTAGCTCATTTACTCGATGAGATTCCAGTAACAACTCGATAGCTTATAAGGGGAACTTAGAATAGGTATGAAAAGGTTGTTCGAGCAAGCAGTAGTGGAATGATAGTGATATGAACTGGGACACATGGCAGCAATAGTGTCTTGATGGGTACTAAGAGTCGGAGTAGTGCAACCACTTTGTAATGGCGGGACTGCTAGCACACGACAAGATAGAAATCGCCAGTACTAATGGCACAAGTCAGTAATTATACGAGACTGATAGGCTGGCAGAACACCATACTAAAGGTGAATATAATACCGGCTGATCATAGGACATATGGTGTTGACTATAGACAGGTGGTTGTCTTGAAGCTATGAAGGGTGTGGGTGGTCCTAATTAAGGTTAGGAGACATAACTATCTTCAGATGGATATTTTCCAAAGGTATCCTCAAAAGGTATCCTCGAAAGGTATCCTCAAATAGTACTTCACCATGGCATAGGTATCCTCAAATGCCGAGATGAGTCGAAGAGTCGTATGTGGAGTAACTCGTTCGAGCAATTGCTCTATGGCTCATTTGCTCGATGATATTTGAGTCGTTCGAGTAATGCGTGTTCGAGTGGCAACTCGGTAGCTTATTATACAAGGGAGATAACTCTGTATGAGTAGGTACAGTTTACGGGAAATCAAGCAGTCTGACTGGTGGTTGTAAGACTTGGACTAGGGCAGAGGTCGCAACACGGAGTTGTCGAGAGAACCTAGGACTACATGAACAGACAGGGGTAGAGTAGATAGAATAGCGACTACAACAGGTAGAAAACCAAACTTCTGAGGATTCCGAACGGGTAAAGTACTCCAGTTTAATAGAGCGTGCCTATTATTGAAAAAAAGGATTCTGGTGGAATCCGTGCCAAATAAGGTGATATTAGAAGCCCTTATGGCCCTATAACACCGCGAACTGCTATTGAAATGGAGATTCTCAAGGAATTCTTTCTAGAAAAAAAACTTGTCGGGTCTATTTGGTTAATTCTACGAAGTATCCGAGGATTCTGGGTAATCAGAATGCCTCTTATGCAAGGGAATGCGTCTGTTATTGCTTGAAACGAGGATTCTGAGGAAATGCGAGCCCATTTCGGTAGTTTTGGGAGTTTTTGTTGATTTGGAGAATCGTTCGGTTCTGTTTGGGTAATTAGATACACTCACATTTAATCGAACATACCCTTCGAATACCCTTTTCCTATTAGAGGTTAGAGGGTTTTGAGTCACATAGCAATCACGTGTCACTACAGAAATCAAGATGGCGGCCTCCAGTATACACAATTGACGACACAAACACTTATCAGCCTAATAACACGCGTTGCGCTTGCACACTAAAACTACATATCACTTCGGTAATGGCGGCATGACATGGTGTCGCGTACGGGGGATACCATGACAACAATCATGGCGCTACTTGACTATAACGTCACTTCCCCCTCACTCATCCCCTCATCCAAATCAGTCATGTCCAGCCCCGACATACTAAACCAAAGAAACTCTTTTCTCAACATGAGCGGGGTTGGGGGAGGGGGCGGCGCGAGTGTATAATTGAACAAGACCCACTCTACTCTAAGGTACGGGAGAAGTTATATACCTCCCGCTCTTGAGGTTCGGGAAAGCTGAAAACGAACGGTTTTTTTTTTGTATTTATGTGAAAACTGATTTGGGCTAATTTTAGAGAGAAGCGCAAAGTTCGGGGTAGTTTTGTCTCCCGTTGATGGGTTTCGGTGGCCGTCCCCCGAGAATACTCCCACAAGTTCAACACACGACATGTAAGTAAAGTAAAATGTAAGTTAAATGGCAACGTTGATAGAGGAGTATGTTGGTGATATGGGTAAGACCAGATGAACGTGTTAACCCACTAAGCGGGTGCTTGTGGATAGATGTTGGACGAAGTGGAGGGTAAAATATTGAGGAGTGCTAGTGGATAGATGTTGGACGAAGTGGAGGGTAAAATATTGAGGAGTGCTAGTGGATAGATGTTGGACGAAGTGGAGGGTAAAATATTGAGGAGTGCTTGTGGATAGATGTTGGACGAAGTGGAGGGTAAAATATTGAGGAGTGCTAGTGGATAGATGTTGGACGAAGTGGAGGGTAAAATATTGAGGAGTGCTAGTGGATAGATGTTGGACGAAGTGGAGGATAAAATATTGAGGAGTGCTTGTGGATAGATGTTGGACGAAGTGGAGGGTAAAATATTGAGGAGTGCTTGCGGATAGATGTTGGACGAAGTGGAGGGTAAAATATTGAGGAGTGCTTGTGGATAGATGTTGGACGAAGTGGAGGGTAAAATATTGAGGAGTGCTAGTGGATAGATGTTGGACGAAGTGGAGGGTAAAATATTGAGGAGTGCTTGTGGATAGATGTTGGACGAAGTGGAGGGTAAAATATTGAGGAGTGCTAGTGGATAGATGTTGGACGAAGTGGAGGGTAAAATATTGAGGAGTGCTTGTGGATAGATGTTGGACGAAGTGGAGGGTAAAATATTGAGGAGTGCTAGTGGATAGATGTTGGACGAAGTGGAGGGTAAAATATTGAGGAGTGCTTGTGGATAGATGTTGGACGAAGTGGAGGGTAAAATATTGAGGAGTGCTTGTGGATAGATGTTGGACGAAGTGGAGGGTAAAATATTGAGGAGTGCTTGTGGATAGATGTTGGACGAAGTGGAGGGTAAAATATTGAGGAGTGCTTGTGGATAGATGTTGGACGAAGTGGAGGGTAAAATATTGAGGAGTGCTTGCGGATAGATGTTGGACGAAGTGGAGGGTAAAATATTGAGGAGTGCTTGGCAAGTCGATAGAAGAAGAATTCCAGCCTTCGCTGATCACGGATCTCGCAGACGTCAGTATCCCGGCTGAGGTATCCAAAGAATTTGTGTTGGTAAAACATGTATTCAATACTTGTATCCAATATTACAGAATTAGAAAACGGAAGATTGAGTATAGTTCTGATGGGGAATTTAATAGACACATTGGTGAATAAGGAAAATGGCATACAGGGTGTAGATAAAAAAAAAAAACGAATAAATAACATGAATTTGGAGAAAGTTGATTTACCGCATGGACGAAGACGATCTGAAGAGTTCTGAACAAGGATGAGAGGTGTGAGGGGTAATAGGAAAGATCGGACAGTAATACACTTTGTACTCACATGAACTGATCTATAGAGTGCATCAACGATTTTCGTTCCGCATGTATGTGCAGAATAGATTTTCATTTCCTGCATGTCTTATTGTTGCTGTAGATGTGGATTTCATAGAACTGGCGTGTAATAAATGACGTGTTCTCCGTGTTTTTTTAAAGTAACGATAACCATTTTTTTTATAAATTTCAGGAAAGCACTCCAGTAAGAGACCCGGAACCTGGTGGTACGTACATAGTGTTGAATGCGAGAGTCATGTTTTGTAAAATAATTGTTGTATTCCCCATTCTGCCCCACGCACGTGACTGTACCACAAATGGCTGAACAAAATATGCTTTTAATCTTTTCGGAAGTGCAAAATCCAAATGTCTGATGCAAGAGAATCACAATTGATAACGTTTGAAGTGTTTATGAGTTGATCAGAAACAATGAACGCTACACAGTCGCATTATGTAATAGAAGCATTTTGCAGTAACGCCGAAGTATGGAGAACAAAACTAAGCATTGCACTATAACGCCACATTCTGAATACAAAATAACACAATTTGCAATAACACCGCACTATCCAATATGAACAGAGCATTTTGCAATAACCCCGCATTAGACAATAATCACACCATGTAGTATATAGAGGATATGGAATGAGTGTTGTGCTCATATAATGTTTATGAAACGAGTCTAAGAATTTTCCGTTTGGACGAGCCTCTGGCGAGCCCAAACGGAAAATTCGGACGAGTTTCATAAATATGATATGAAAAAAACACTCATTTCATATTCTATTTATTATATGACACACACACGCACAAATTAGCCACTTAGTATGATTTTTTAACCCATCACCTAACGTGAGTTGCAGACGGCACTTGGAAAAAACATCCTCGTATAACTAAATATTTTCATTTTTTGCTTCCAAAACATAGGTTATGATCCCTCATTGGAACGAGTTCGTCGAGCTCGTTCCAATGAGGGGTCATAACCTATGTTTTGGAAGCAAAAAGTGAAAATATGAAAAAAATGAATGGCGTTTTTCTTGTAGGTAAAAAATTAATACAATATAACCCACTCTAAATAGGACAGATAGCGTAAATTCTCCCTCCTGAAATTATGCAAATGTCTCCCAGTTGTATTTTGTTTAGCCAATCAAATTGTCTAGTTTTGAAATTGACCAATGAAAGCTCCCAACTCAAATTATGCAAATTATGAAAATGTGGCTCAGTTTTATTTTGTTCAGCCAATCAAATTGTCTAGTTTTGAAATTGACCAATGCAATTGACGGAAGGCTTTATTTATCACTGATTAACATGAAAACAAAATATCAAATGTTTTAAAGTGAACAAAATGGACGAGTCATATGATAAAGTTAAAACTGGAAGTCCTGTCATGAAATGAGCACAAATAGCACGTCGATCTGCGCGTTAATCTACGCGTTATGACCATAGTAAGGCTATCAAATACTGTACATATGGCCTATGCACAAGCAATGTTTCAGCCAATGGACCTTCGGGTAACCCGGAGGTCCATTGGCAGACACATTGCCTGTGTTTGCTATGAGCAACCAGAAGAGTCTGCCGTGCTTTGGATGCCATTCGGTATGGCAATGACGCGCAATTCATACGCGCAGTTAAGCCAAGATAAGGGCACAGTTCGTGATAGGATTTCTACTGTCCTTTCCATAACCCCCCAATGGTAAATAAACTCTGGAATAATACAAAATCAAGAAAATATCTTTTAGTTTTCAGCTCCCGATTGCGTGTAATATAATTAACTTCGCCGTCGTTACGTTTCTATGATTTTAGCTTGCTCGATAATTATATGAACGAATTTTTTAATTCTCTATGTGAATTTGTGTGTATTTTCGGAAGAGCGTCCATTTTGCAACAATGCTCAAGTGAAGTAACTGGGACGGTCCATTTGAGAACAGGTAACATTTCAATTTTCACGGCTTGCCTTTGCAGAAGGCGTGTTTTAACGAAGTTGGAATATCAGTTCGTCGTGATGATGGTTCAAAATAAAACTCAAGTCTTGTTCAAAACGCGTCAGTGAATTAGTGAATAAATAAAATATACCTGTATTGTAGTCGTGACGTAAATTATTTTATTAATACGTGCCGTACCAGTTTTCCAAATTTATCATGTCTTGCCGACAACTGCCCTCAGTAGCATGTTGCAACAGACCTCCATTTAGGCTTTGATTGTTTGTGTGACAGTGACACGGGTACAGGCGAAAACAGCACCGTGTGAAATCCGGGGCCCGTTACTTTCGGTTTGTCACAGGAGTCCGAATTTCTTGGGTTTGGACTGCCCCATCCAAATATGGCCTAAAAGACCCTGTTTTAATTTTTTACCTTGGCACGTCCTTTGAATTCGGACTCCCCCCCCCCCCCCCCCCACACACACACACAAGATTCTGGTTCCTGCGTCAAATAATAAAGAAGGAGGTGTATCGTGAATCCAGGTTGGATAGATTCCAGGGCCGAGGAAAGGGTGGGGTTGGGGGAGGGGTGTTATTGCTTTTAATGTTTAGAAGTCAGTGCTAAACAACAAGAAAACCATGAGATAGTTGGGAGGGGAGATGTACCCTCTCATTTTTAACTGCTCAATTTTCAACAAATTTATTAGAGAACCTTAGGCTAAATACTCGGTTTCAAAACGAAACACAGAAAAAGGCAGAATTTAAATGAATTAATTTCGCCATCGGAACTGGTGCCGTTCTCGCCACAATCAATTGGTGCCGTTTTCGCTCACTCGATGCCGTTTACTCCAGGTGCCGTTTTCACACGGTGCCGTTTTCGCTATAACCCCACACAAAACCAATTTTCTTTTAAGAAAGTATATAACTAATAGCATGAGAGAATTGGCATCTTCGAATACAACCCTGACGAATACGTATAATCACTAGAAAGTTTATTGGAAAATTGTATGGGGGGGGGGGGGGGGGCGTCACGAATACGTCACTACGTGATCACGCTACCCCCCCCCCCCACCCCACCCCACCATTTCTCAGCAAGCACCTGATAAATCTTCTGAGGGAGAAATCACTCGGCAAAGTTGATCAGAGAATTTATATAATATTAATCATATTTCGACTCCACTGATTATACCCAGCACAAGCGTATATAGACCAACGGGCCAACTTTTTATCCATGGCTGCGGGGGATGGGGGGGGGGGGGCTGGAAGATTTTGCCCGAAATGTAACTACGTGCGCGGCCCTGGTGTGGATGTTCGTGAGCGTCTCTTCTCCTACTGGTGGGATTAAAGGAACCCTCCCCGGGAACATTTTTAAAAATCTGATCCGCTTGAGGGTTTCTAGAGAAACCAGGCTACATTTCGAACCTTGTAATTGGAAGAAAAGACGATCGCTTTTGTAGAGATGCCTGGCTGAATGTGTTCGAGCGGTCTCGTCCGGTATCAGTCAACCGCAATAAATCACTATATGCTTCTCGGGATTCAGCTGGAGTAAATACGTGTAATGTAAGGCAAGTGTGCCCACAGCATTAGAGGATCGAACCCTACAGATGGATGAGGCTTTGACACTATATACGTGGGTCGATATACTATTAGCAAAGCAACAGTATGACTGGCCGCTGATTTGCTGTGGTTCTTAGTTGAGAAGTTTTTGGTTATTCATGTGCTTCCAACTGCCTCTCGATTCCCACGCATCTTTCCTCCCAATACTGAGACGAACTGCTTGAAGACACCCTGTACCCCCATTCTTTACAATCCCTCGAATAAGCATACTAACCATCGCATTTGTGTCAACCACTAACCACGTCCTTTATTCTCCCATCCCACGTCCTCATTATACTACTCCCAGTGAATTTTGATCTAGAAGACTGAGATTTTGGACTTCCTAATAAAACGTATTCCAAGGTGACCACTACGCCCAAGTTACACATTTGGCTCCCCTTTCCTTTTCCACCGTCTTTCCCAATTCCCCCCTAATCTCCAGTGATCCCGACCTCAGCTTGAACAACAGTGACCACCCCTTCCCTTACAATGGTGACATTGTGAAGGTACTCTTCAAAACATGTCTTCTCTTTGTCACGCAGGCCACACAAAGACCTCTTTCTTTTGACCTACTCTCGCCAATTTTGGATACAATCCCCATGACTCTTTCTCTAACGTTTTTTTTTTACCTTTGGTTGTCTCTGTTTCTGAGTTCGATACATCGTTTGGATAAATCCCTACAAACTTCTACCAATACTGCAGTTAATTACAACGAAATTTTTAAAAACCCTAAGCTATGAATTATTATTTCTACTGTCTAATATTTCTACATACCTGCGTTACTTCCACTGGGTCCAGTGGCGGCTGAAAAGTGTCTCCCCTCTGGATATACTTAAGCAAGGGGCGTCATATATGCCCAAGACCTAAGGTCGGATGCTAATAGAATTATAGACGGCGGCGGGGAGTATCCCCGGGAAAATTGGAAAAAAAGATTTCAATCCCGGAGGGCTTTTTGGCCACTTAATAAACTATGTTCCCATTCAGCCCGCCAACATTTTTCAGTGGGTAGGTAGATAGTGTGACATTTTATATAATAAAATCAGTCAGTAACTGGAGCGTTCGGCCACTTGGCCTTATTTGCCACATTGTGGGGACCTGGTGAGGGGACCTGAGAAGTGACGTCAAAGTCATGTGACCCAATTACGTCATAGTGACACGTGGTCTTAGTGCGCATGCGCAGCGCGTGTTGTTAAGGTGATACTTTAAACATATTTTATTTGCCATAACTATTGAGCAAAAAGGGATACGAGGACAAGTGCTTTCCACTTAGTAGAAACCTCCGCTCCCATAACATGAATACAGAAAATGTTACAATGGCGAAACAAACAAGTTTTTTGAAATTCATAAATGTAAAATAAACTATTTGAATGGGTTTATATATATGTGCGTATGTGTATAAATAAATATGAATATGTAGCACTAAACAAAGACAGAAAAAGGAAGAAAGAAAGAAAGAAAGAAAGAAAAGCTGTTGATGTCCCTTTTGCATTCTGTATCTCTCTCGATTTGAATCAATTAATATTCAAAGCCAAAGGCCGCTTGGGCGCTGTTCTGATGAGGATGTGTTAAAATAATAATAATAATAATAATAATAATAATAATAATAATAATAATAATTTCTTCGCCTTCTGTACTACAGCTTAGGGACGTGTCTCATTAGATCCCTGCTGATTCACACAAAAGGTAGGAAAAACGCCGCGTCAGCGACTCAGGCCACAAACAGCGCAACCGTGACTATCATCGTGACTGCACAATCTGTGTACCGATGCGCTGGCTCAACGTCACCCCGATGACGCGTCCATTCCGTAACCCTTCCATGCGTATTCTATATTGAAGTGGATACCTTGAGTCAGCATTGTTTTACAAATATTACTAGATGGGAAACTCGTTGTCGAACCTCCCAGTGCTACAAATAAATTGTTGCACAAATTTAAAAATTAAAGTGTTAGTTTTGGTTTCTAACACCGGATCACCGTACAGTAGATTATCCACCGAATTCAGAGTAATATTAAGATTTGATAAATTACCAATAAGAGCAATACGAGCGTTTGAATAAGATGGACAGACAAGGAAATAATGTTCTGCGTCCTCAACAACAGTTATACAATGTGGACAATATGGACATTCAGAGATGTAATTGAGGAATTTATCACTTTTCAGATCACTACAACCGGTTCTAATTCTACTGTGAATGATATTGTGTTTTCTAGAACCATGCGAGATATATGCAGGTGGTCTGCATACGGGGGGCGATATGAGTTTTTTGAATTCAGTAAGCGATGAGCAATTTCGCACTGGTTGGGATAAATTATTCCACGTTTCCGTGCAAGACGGAAAGAATGATTGTTTAAATAGCTCAGTTCGCATGCTGTAAGGCATAACATTTGACGAATTGCGGAGGTTATAAGACGATGCGTCACAAACCCGTGGTGGAAGAAGTTCATAGAGAAAATCTGGCGCATCGTTGTTTATGATTTTGTAAAAGATACACATCTTTTGAACGTGTCTTCTTGTTTCTAGATTATTCCACCCAACTTCTAACAAGAGGCGATCGCGTGATACTGATCGTGTCAGGCCCGATACGATTCGTGCGGCATCGCAGTGTATATCCTCAAGGCGCTTCATTAAATGTTGCGGAGCACCGCACCAAACAGGACTACCGTACTCTAATATTGGTAGTACGAAAGCATTATACATCTTTCCCAGGATCTGTCGGTTAAAAATGTGCTTCAATTTTCTCAACTGAGAAAGTCTTGCACAAGCTTTTTTACAGATATCATCAATATGGACTTCCCAACTTAAGTTGGATTGAATAGATAACCCCAAATGTTTGTGGACAGCAACAAAATCTAATGTTTCGCTGTTGAAAAAAATATTTGGAAATATAACATCCCTGCTGAGTGTAAATAGTATTAAGTTAGTTTTTTTAGCATTAAATGTGACCAACCACGTGTCAGCCCATTTGTTAATTTTTTGGAGTTCGGTGTTCATTTTAGACTGAATTCTATGAGTATCAGAAGATGATTCTGTCAGACAAGTATCGTCAGCGAACAGTCGAACAACAGACTCGATATAGTCGGCTATGTCGTTGATGTACACGAGAAATAAAAAAGGGTCAAGAACGGGACCTTGTGGGACTCCAGCTTCTATATCTTTATAATCCGATTTGCAGCCGTTAATTTTCACTCTTTGCCTTCGGTTTGTAAGATAACTATGAAACCATCGTAGGAGTGGACCAGAAACACCATACTGCTTTAGTTTAAAAATTAATCCTTTGTGCCATACCTTGTCAAAAGCCTTGGAAATATCACAGAAAACGCCACAGGTTTGCATGTTTTTGTGTATTGCGTTGCAAAGGTTGTGATAGACTTCTATTAATTGGAATACGGTACTATGGTTCGGCAAAAATCCAGATTGAAATTTATAAAATAACCTGTTATTAAGGAAATATTTATGAATATCTTTAAAAACAACTCGTTCCATGATTTTCCCAATACAGCATAATAAGGATATAGGCCTGTAATTTTTGGGGTCGTATTTGTCCCCCTTTTTAAAAAGTGGAATCACATCAGCTCATTTCCACTGGTCTGGGTAGGCACACTCTGATAGGGATTTCTTGTAAAGAAGGAAAAGCGGTCTACTGACAGAAAACTTTGTTTCCTTCAACATTTTATGGCCTATTCCATCGTGACCATTTGACTTGTTGGTTATCAAGCTTTTTAGAATGTCGATAATGTCCTGTTCAGAAAAAAAGGTATGTTACTTATGGATTGTGAACATCTACGTATAAAGGGTGGGGGGGGGGGGGGGTCTTAACAACACGCCAAAACTGCCGAGGTTCCGTATCATGAGATAAGGAATCGTCAACTTTTTCCAAATACGCATTTTTAGCAAATTTTTTCATGTTGTTGACCTTGTTCCTGGCTGACTTATACTTTGCCCATAGTTGGGGCTTATTGTTTTTCAAGGCTGATTTCCTTAGTCGGTCACGGTGGCGTAGCTCTCTTCTAATGGCGCTGTCAAACCATGGTTTGTCATTTTTCCTCACTGTTATTGTGGAATTGGGAATGCAATGTTGTGCTATTTTCAAGAATTCAGAAACAAAGTTGGATACAGAATCGTTTACTGTTGGGGCTTTACATATTAGCTTTTCTCAGTTTGTTTCAGCTATCATAATATTCATTCTTTTAAAATTGGCTTTATTGTAAAGCCAAACGTCGCGTGTGGTCACAGATTTGTTGCAACGTGAATGAGAAATGTGGGCATATGTAGCTCTATGATCAGATAACCCCAGTTCAAGTGTTCCTGAATTGACCACGCTGACTGTGTCACTTACATTTATCGGATCTAGCAGTGACTGCAACGTGGTAGTTACTCTGGTGGGTTCCGTTATTACGTTGTTTAGGTTGAACGATGTAATGAGAGAGTACAGTTTACTTTGAGGCTTCAGGAGATCAGAGTTGATATCTCCTGTAATAACTATCGCAGGGTTAATGGTTAATGCAAGATCAATTTTCTCTTCTAATTTGGACCAATATTCTGCAATACTTTCTCTCTCGGGCCTGTACGTCACACATAAACAAAAAATTGTGGCTGGTTCCAACCTCGAACCAGAGAATGTCGTCGTTGAACGAGAGACGGTCTTATTTGCTTGTGATAAATTTTGTCTGAGAAATACACTGCGATGCCACCACCAAACTGGTTCCTGTTGTGCGTGAAAGGAATTGAAAAGTTGGGTAATAAAATATTGCTAATATCATACTCGTCGTCAATGTGAGTTTCCGTGAAGCAAAGTATGTCAAAATCGTCAATATCATCAATAAGAAGAGGCAGTTTGTGACGAATACTCCGAATGTTGTAATTTAGTATTGTTACAGTAAATGATTCGGCAACTGATGTCTTTGTAGGACCGGGATTTACATGGATGTCTCGACATCGAGCGATTATTAGGTTCAAGACGACAGAAATAGAAAATAGAAAGAATGTGAGCAAAAACAAGATATTTGCGTACGATGACGCAGTATAGCGTCCATGACAGGCCTTTACTTTGGAGTACATGGAGTTGTAGAAGACGCCCACCGACTGCCTATATTGTATTATTTCAATCCCCATTGTGATATGAGTGTAAGACACTATACGGTAGGTAACTGCAGTACGAAGGCGTCATCTGATTATGTTTAGTTTTGTCCAGAGTTTGTTTCAGACAAAGAGCCAAATCGGAAAAGCATAGAGGGACATCAATGAAGAGAAAAAGATAAATAACATGAGCTATACAAACTATTGTACACAAATCTGAAGTAGCTTTAAGCATATTGAGGTCGATTTTGAGGGCGGGTTTAGGTGATGTGGTTCAACCGGGTGGATGATGCTGGGCCACCGGAAGCTTAAGACGCGGGGGCTGGGAGCCTTATTTCGTTAGGGTGATAGTATTTCTGTCGGCCATTTTTGTCTGATGGAGGCCGCCATCTTGGTTTCTGAGGTAGCACGTGGTTGATATGAGTCTGAATGACCTACGCCAAGATGGGGGTATGTGCGGAGCGGTTGTTCGTTTGCATAGGAGTAAATCTGATTATCCAGAAAGACCCACCAATCCACCCAAACCACCCCAAACGACTATTTGATACAGATTCCTCACGAATCCTTCTTTTTTCAATAACAGGTACGTTCCTTTGTATAAGAGTAGTTTTACTTTGTAAAATTACCACAAACAAGCCGACAGTCCCTCCAAATCACCAAAATGCGCCCAAAACAACCGTAACGGACTTGTACTCCCCATCTAGGATTTTTAGTAGTAGACGTAGTGCTATAGGATCGAAAGTATGTTTTATTACACTAAAGTACTGGTCCAGATTTCCCAAGAACCCTATTGTTGTGCCTATTACAGATACTACTCTAACACTAGCAGTATGTCTAGCCCAAACTAGCTCTAGTTCGTTCCCTCGTCCAAGTCTTATAATCACCAGTGCTTGGTTTCCCATAACATGTATGCAGAGTTATCTTCAGTGTGTATAACGAAAGCCTATATGATTCTTAAAGCCACGAATCCATCGAAGAGTTACTGAAAAGTCATTGCTCAAGCGACTCGAATCCCATCGAGCAAATGAGCTATAGAACAATTGCTCGTTCGAGTGACTCGAACATACTTTCTTCGACTCATTTAGGTATTTGAGGAAAGCCAGTATACAAAATGCCCGACGGAACAGCGTATCAGCCTAACAACACGAGCTGCGCATGCGCACTAAGACCACGTATCACTATGAAATGACGCCACAAGATGACCGCTAGCACATCAACCAAACTTGACGTAACTGGGTCACGTGACTAACTTGGCGTCACTGGGTCACGTGACTATGACGTCCTGCCTAGGTTTCCCATTAAGCCCCCCCCCCCCCCCCCCCCCCACCACCACCATGTGGCGCGATCTCCACATCTAGTACTGATGATGTTACATAAATGCACAGTACATCATGCAGGTAGACTTTCAGAAATACAGTTAACATTAGCGTCCTGCGTGCTTTGATAAAGACGAAGTGACCGAAAACCCAATATATCAATCACTTCTATTACACGTGGAACGACACTCCCCCACCTTCCCAACACTTAATTATAAATTTGATAATTTTTCCCCCACGGGGCGCCTGAAGCTTAAGCGCGCACACTGATATGGTAAATTTTCTGGATACGATCCTGTCAGACATGCATTCACTGTCATAGCATGAAACATCAGTGATGCAACAAATTCTGAAACCCAAACTAAATGCCAAATGACACTTCACTATTAATTCTATTATCATATGATGCTTGTTAAACATATATTGGCCTATTCAACAGAACCAATTGTCACAACTGTGAGTAGAGTTTTACGTTGTAATACCATCACGCTGATTGTATCATCAAAATTATTGGGATGTGTATCGTAAAAATTACGACAGATTTGATGGGCGGCGAAAAGACTGGACATGATCAGTTATTCATGACTGACTTTTTGTGTGAAATCTTCCTTGCCTTTAGCGCTGCAAAATATTCAGTCCACAGTGTCCATGTCAAGTCGTTTAATTTCCGATGACTCAATAGCTGTCATCGCGCGGCCGCCTAATCTGTCGCGGCACACAGTGGATCTGACATCGGTTTTTATAAGAATGAGGAACCCCTATTATTAAATATAGATACTCTCAACGGGTATCAGGGAACTAAACATTTGAATTACAGTTACCCGCCTTGAATTAGAGTTTCCCGCCTTGAAACTCGGAAATGATGCAATTGTTACGGAATTTAGTAAAAAGTCTATCGATCTGCGATCGTAAATTCTGACTCCAAGCGTTGTGATTACTGAGAGAACTACGGAGCCCCATCAACCGCTAAGTCCCATCAGCCCGTGGCGTTTTGTGATTCCTTACCAGACGATATCAGACACCGGCTCCAGATTCTGGGTTCAGGTTGGTTACCTCACGAGCTTGTCTTGTTCAGCACAACGAAGACCAGTTTACCAGTTATCTACGATTTTTATTAACAAATAAAAAACTCAACTACCAATCGTTTTCGCTGGTATAAAGTAAAATTCACAATGTTCTGTCAAAGCTGATACATAAAAGCAACAGTGGCGGCATCCATCTTACTTCTTGTAGGTAGGTACTTGCTCGTCGGTAGCCCAGAGACAACCTCCCAAACATCCAGGAATCGATGCTTATATGATGAGTTATATCCACTAGATTTTTGATGCCAAACCTGATCACGCGACTACCAGTCAGCGGAATAGTTAGGGAAAGCTCCCGTGACGTGGTAGTCACCATTGTTAGACGCTTGTACTGCCATGCAAACTGTCGGCAATCTGCATGCAATCTATCGAGTGGTTGTTCCACAAACACTTTCCGCCGGTGTTCTGTTAACCGGGGGAATTGTGTAACAGAATTTACAATTCTGCAACTTTTGCATTATGTGATGCCCGTTTGTTCTGGGAGTGTGATTTATGGGTTGATGACAGCTATGACAGTTCAAATAGTACCAATTCGGAGATTTCCGCCCGTGATATTTCTCAACTAAAAGTCGACTACCGGCGTTATCCCTGATCAGCTCTTCCACCGAGTGAAGGTCAGTCGGTCGAGTGTAGGTCGGAGTATTTCTTATTAGTTTATCCAATTCTACGAATATCGACTCTGAGGAAAATTAACAGCAATAATATGAGTCCCATTCAAACTGATAGAAAACTGTCCTGTTATTTCTATAATTTCCATGGAAGAGCTATAGCTCTTCTTTCGAGCTTGCTTAACTTCTGTGGGTCAACTTCGCAACACAATCTCTAAAAGTAAACAGCCTTCGGGAAATATATTGTTTCAATAAAGGTTTGAAACACTCTATTGACATCTTGCACTATTGTTGTATATGCCTGATAAAAAGAGGTGATCTGATGACTCTTGGACCTAAAAAAAAATACAATTTACTTGTTGTGTGTTTTTGTAGGGAATTGCCTGAAAAAATGCATGTGACCGGTACTTTCCTTCGTGTCAGTTTTCCTCTCTTATTTGTTGCATGACCCCTGTTCTCGGGTGAGAAAAAGTTGTCTGAAGGGCTATACTTGACAAAGATATTTGAATGGCAAAATTAAAGTGATGCGATCATATTTTTTTCGCCTGAACGTTACAATTGTCGCCTGTGGGAAAATATTTAGTTCCGTGATAACTGTAACTTTGTTTCACTCTCGAATTCGAATTCAAAACATGGGCATATTGGTCTGCGTCACGCAGCGCGTTCCGTGTGGCTTGTGAGTGAAGCTAGGCGCACATGTTTGCAGTTGCGGCAACAGATCTGGGGTCCGATGTGTTATTTTGACCGGAAGCGTTTGTCAGAGAGAAAATTGATATAGGAATTCATTGACATCGGCACATGTGTGCGGTTACGTACGAAACTGAATTTGCTGCCGCCAATCCAATCGGCATCGGACAGAAAATGTCGGTGTTCGGCGTCCGAACGATGAGGCTCGTAGGCCCATATAAAAACAGTCCGCCTTCTTTTTTCGCATACTTCCGTTTCTTCAGTCAATTGTTTTACCGTTTCACCTCTTCTTTTTTTTTTTGGTGGTGGGGGGGGGGGGACGCCTCTGGTCGCCCCCTGAACCCACTCAAACATACCACTCCCAATGGGCGGAGCAAAATATTATCCGCCTCGCGAGTTCCAACTTTCGGTTTCAGTATTTTCCACTTATGACGACTTATCCACTTTGAGTTAATGGTATACTAGTAAAATAGACTAGAATATTTGCCTCCTCATCTACTCGTTTCAGGCATAGTGAATGAAATTTGGCGCTGATTGAACAAATTTGAGAAAGACTGGTGCTCAATTTGAAATAACTTTTAAAACTCAACTTAGACTAGAGAAGGAGGTTGGGTTGCAAATACAAAATATAGATACTAGGCTGGAAAAAACAGTTGTTTTAGACCTCCGATCCAAACTTTGCCCCTCTTGAATTTACGTGACGTTTTTACGACAAACATGTAATAATGATTATAGCTGAATTCCCTGTGACCAAGAGGGGTGGCAACCGTCCCCCCCTCCCCGCCTCATGCGCCCATGGTACTTGGAACAAATTCAAATGACCTCCCGTTAATTAATGATATGTGTTAGTTCTGGTGTAGCAGTTTAACTTTCTCCCTACATTTCACCGCCACCCGATAGGATAAAATCTCGTGTGTTTCCCCTCTCTAAATATATAAAAAAAAAAAAACATTTGCTTTTAAAAAACTTATTTCTAGCTCCCAAGAAAGGTGGAAGATGAAAAGATACACGCAGGCCATGACGGAATATCTCACCCCCTGCCTCCGCTATGTGACTTTGCATTCGATTTATATATTCTTTCTTTCTTCATATTCGAAGATTTTGTTTGTTAAGTTAAAACTTTGAGCTATAATTGAATCGTTGTAACTTTTCCTCTTAGTAATGTGGAAGAGAGATAATCCACGCACACTGAAAACTACTTACGGTAAGTTTTACAAGCCTAAAATAAACCTACAATTTTTTTTTCTAACGATTATTTGAAGGTATTAAAGGCCGACGACCCAAAACATATGTAAAAAACGAACGCGAATTACTTTGGCGAAGTCTAATTTCAATGTTATTGAACTGGTTCGGACGGGTGTGTGTGTGTGTGTGTGGGGGGGGGGGGGGGGGGTCAAAACATGACACGTCCTGCATAGCCATGTTAATCTTTTAAAATTTAGTTCAAGTTATATGCTCCGCCCAGACTTTAAAGAGTATGGGCTATACATTCACTGGCAGAGAAAAATTGGAACGTGTGTCTATATGTCACTTGGAGAGGTGGAGTGCATTTTTTATGAGCATCGTGTACACAGTCAGTGATGCCAGATTGAGGACCTGCCGCCAGCTATCTCAACCCCACACTGTCTTGAATCTGTTCCCTTGCAAGACACATATATGCGATAAACCAAAGATGGTTAGCCCATTCCCCCAAACTTGATTTCAATGCGATCCGCTTGACTTAATTATATTCTACGCAGTTCAATGGCAGGACAGTGCCGGAGTGGACTTCAGGTGGTAGTGCTGGAGGGGGGGGGGGGGGGGGGGAGTGAATCACCCAAAGTCCACTCATAGTTTTTTGAGTGAATATTTTGTTCTTGGCTCGAGGGGAATTTTGTTTTTCATGTTGGTAAATTTGGCGAAATGGAAGTAAAAGCCGGTATTCTGACAGCAACATACTTTAGAGCTTGATTTGTCGATAAGTAATCCGCGCTGGATGCAAAAACGTTACATGTGGGCGCGGTGGCTCAGTTGGTAGGGGTGCAGGCTGCAAGCCCAGAGGTACTCTGTTCGAATCCACCTGCGGCAACAGGGTTGTGTCCTTGGGCAAGACACTTCACCCCATTGCCCACGTTGGGGCATGATGGTGTTGTGTACTAAGGCGTACTGCTCCTCGTGGATGGAGCACCTGTCTTCAACCAATGCTAACCCTGCTTGCGTGGAGTTACCATGTTGTGGAGCTGAGAGTTGCTTGCCACTGTTCGATGGTTCTCTCCGGGTACTCCGGCTTCCTCCATCCATAAACTGTCGTGGTCATGATCAGCCGTTGTGCAGAAATATGTGGCTTTAAACATCAATAACTAAATAACTAAAAACGGTACATAATTTGGTTTTTCAATCACAAATCTGTTGAAATCAGTGTTTTGGTCTTCAATCAGAAATCTTTTGAAATCAGTGTTTTATCGCCGATTGGGGTGGGGATAAACCCCATGTATTGAAAAATATGTGGTTTATCCCCACCCCAATCGGCGATAAACTTCGACTCTACTTCATCGAAAAGGAATTTTCGGCAGAAAAAACATGATTAAATCATTCACAAGTCTGCTTCCGTGCACAATGTTTCTAAAGCTGTTACAAAATTTATCAGTGTGAACTTCAAAATTTTATTCAGAAAGCCTCAACAGTTATTTTCCGACGCACTTTATTTATTTTACAGAAACAGTCATCACTTTGTGATCGTAAGTTTCACTTGGGCCCGAATTTCGCAACAAACATACCGATGTTGTTGAACGGTTCAGATTTATGTTTTGATCTGTATCCAAATCCATCAAAACACAACTCCTTGCAACAACCTCGAAACCCTCAGGTAAAAACAGATCATGCTATCCGTTACGTCATTCGTAAACAAACATGTCGGCTGCTGGCGTAAAATGATAACAACGGTGAGCTTTTGAGTGAAATCAGGGGAAAATGAAGACCCATCAATAAGGTAGTGATGCGAAAATTCGCTCCTTCACCTATTCTTTAATTTGAGTGGTTGTTTATAATTGAATAACAGACAGAACAGGAGATACGTGATATAGTCTAATTCCAAGTGTGTTATGGAAAATACAGTAGTTTTAACTGTAGTGGTACATAGTGCAATAAACGAGACACTATGCAGGGGGAGGCCACCAAAAAATTGCAAGACGTGACGTGGGGGTGGGTGGGTCTCTTGAGTGCGCCAAAAATGTGCATTTCCAACTTGTGCAATTTTTTGAATTTTTTAAAAATATATCAATATATCAGCTAATATATACCATCATTTGTGTTTCAAACCTTAAAGGTGATGTTGTACATCACACTCTTAACAAAAATACACTATCAGGAGGCTTTATATGTGAGAATATTGGGCTTAATCTGGGAAAATGTCACACGTTAGTAGGGGGTGAGTGTCTTGTTCGAAATGTAGAAAATGTGCAGACAATTTTTGGGGAACAATTCAAATGAAAATTTGTTCCCGTATATGTACACCTGCTCTGGCCAAGCCTGATAATGAACAGCTTGTCATTTGTAGATTGGGGCCCACAGCAGCCCACAGATGTTTAAATTGGTGGTACCAGTTTAACCCTTTACCTAACATGAAAAGCCGACGACTCTTGCCAAAAAATGATTGAATAACTAATTTTTTTCATTTTTTGTCTCAAAAACATAGGTTATGACCCCTCATTGGAACGAGCTCGACTATGATTTTGAGACAAAAAATGAAAAAATAATAAAATTTAATTGGCGATTTTTAAGAATAGCGCTGGCCGGTTTTTGCCGTTACGTTGGGTAAAGGGTTAAGAACATTATGAAAACCCCCTAAAGACAGCTGTGCCTGCTAAGTTTATAAGTTTATTTTGGATTTTAATGGGAGAGTGGGGGTGGGTGTCTGAGAACGGTAGTAGAAAATTTGCACGTAGTGGGTGGGTGGGTGTAAAAAGGAGCCGAATAAAAAATAGGACGTCACGACGTCTTGCAATTTTTTAGTGCCCCCCCCCCCCCCCCTTGCACTATGCAACAAAAAATGTGCATGAGGAATAATGATAGAAGACGAGTACAATATGATAGATATAAGATATAGGGGACACCAATATTTAATGCTTTTACCTTTGAAACAAATGGCGCTACCCTTCGTTTCCTATCATACACGATAATCGTCAAGTTTTCAGGTTATTCCATTGAGGGGTCGCATGATGTGGTTTCGTTGACACTTTGAAAAAATTGGTTTTTCCATTGTTAAATTTGAAAATTACGCTGGTGGATGAAGCCTATTTGTTAGGTAAAGCCTACTGAAAGATCGATTGAAATGTGCTCGTTTGACGTTTTTTGAGGATGTTTCATTTGTTTAAGAGTGGATCATTCCGGTCCATTTGTCTGGGGTTGTGCGGTTTTGTTAGACCACACCGTAAATCGGGCATCTGACACGTCTTTCGATGGATAACAGCTACTAGTGAACACAGTCACGTGTTAACAAACTGTATCGAAATCAGCATCCGATTTACATATTTGACACAGACACTACTCAGATATTTAATAGCTGTTGTCCTCCCACCTCTATGTACTTGGCAACAGTGTCAAGACAGTACTCACATTAAATGTCTGTCGTCCCTTGAGCACAACAAGACATCGGCTGCAACGGTTTCGCATTGCAGATGACGCCCACTGCACTCAAGGAACGGACGATATGAACCCGTAGAGCTCGCCGCACCCATTGAATAGTTTCACTCTTTGGTGACTACCCACCAGCCTCCGTCATTATATCTCCTCCTTATCTTCCCACCCAACTGCCATTGGATACACGTAAATACGTTAGAAGCGAATACCCGAGAGTTTCTCAGCTACAGTTCTCAGAAGAGTAGTCTTCTTCACTTGTGATTTTCTGTCTGAAAAAGGGGCACGAGCTTCCTTCCCCCAACCCCTAGCCTCAGGTCTGGGGACAGTTGCCTCTTCCAGCCCCTTCTTCCACGGTCCTTAATTGTATATGTCACAGTCTGGCCATGTATAATTATATTCCATCCCGACGGTGAAATTAATTACCCAAATCATGAATACACCTAATTTTGTCTACTGTGAAAGAGGATACAAATACTTGACGCTTGATATTTAATAAACGCAGTATATGACCATATAACATATGCATCGAAAGAAGTGGGAAGACGTACATGTGTACACCGATGTCCTTGGTTTCACCGATTCGGGCAATAGAAAATTGAAAAGGAAAAATAGGAAATGAAAAATACAACCTTCTTGGAATGGAACAGTTCTGTGCCGTTACATCAATAGTTACAATACTTAACCCTTTACCTAACATGAAAAGCAGACGACACTTGCAAAAAAAATTCTTGAATAACTAATTTTTTTCATTTTTTGTCTCAAAAACATAGGTTATGACCCCTCGTTGGAACGAGCTCGACGAGCTCGTTCCAACGAGGGGTCATAACCTATGTTTTTGAGACAAAAAATGAAAATATTTTGAAAATTAATTGACGATTTTTGAGAATAGCGCTGGCCGGTTTTGGCCGTTACGTTGGATAAAGGGTTAACCATATACACAAAGAATGGTAAACGGGAGCTGCTAAAATACCTAGTTTTCACTGCATTCCTTGTTTCTGGCATTACAATAACATGCTGGCTTTTATAGTGTTTTTTTTTAACTGGCACCACACTACAGTTCCCAGCGTGTGATATGATTATTTTTTTATTGAAATGCATGCTTTTAAACAAGCAAAATTGTATTCATCTGGAACTTAATGAAGCACCCCCTGTAATGTTTCATGACAGTGACGTTGCTGTTCCTGGTTATGTTTTAATGATTGCTGTGTCTTGCAGTACAATGCATCTAGTGAAACAGGACGTTTCTGGGTGATAGCGTACCCCAAACACATCCCCTCGTCCACGTGAAGCATCCTCCCACGAATGTCACACAAACACTATCATCCACACGCAATATCTTGGTATAAAACAAGAAAAATTGTCACTTCTTTTATGTGCTTGTGAGCAATTTCAGCACAACACATGAATCACATAAACACATTCGATAAAACTGGGTTGACAAACTTGGTCAATGATAGTGTTCGCGTGGTGCATATGTTGGGTACATTTTGTGTCACCATGCGCACTTTCACACAGACACAATGGCCAGATAGGAGCAGAGAAGGCAACTTTGAATAGTGATAAGATGTCAAAATATTATTGCACGGAACCTGGAACTGGTGATCGTTCGTATACAGTTAAAATTGGAAGTCCTGTCATGAAATGCGCACAAATACCTCGTCGATCTGCGCGTTAGTCTACGCGTTATGACCATGGTAAGGCTATCAAATTCTGTGCATATGGCCTGTGTACAAGCACAGGAAGTCCACTGGCAGAAACATTGCCTGTGTTTGCGATGAGTAACCTGGAGGACCGGTCTTGCTTTGGATGCCATTCGATATGGCACTTGCACGCAATTCCAACGCGCAGTTGAGCCTAGAAAAGTGCACAGTTCATGACAGGACTTTTAGTTTTAACTGTATGGGCAGGTGATGTATTTTCCGTGTACAAATTGTGATACAATTTGCACTCTATCACATCATCCCTTGTTTAGAATAAGGCGCCATTTGCAATGATAAAACATTGCAGATGGCGCTTTGTTCCCCTCAACGAATGACATAAGCACATATGATGAAAAGGATCGCCGAAGTCCAGCCAAGTGTCTGATAGGGTGCCGACAATTTTATAAAGAAAGACTGCTTGGCATTATATCAGAAAGCATAGAAGTAGTATGTAATGTGGTTTTCACCCCTAGGTTGCCGGACCCCGGTGCCGGACCCCGGAAGTGACGTCATGTCACGTGACCCAGTGGCGCCATGTTGTGTTGTCGTGGTAACCCGCGTGAGCGGCCATGTTGCGACGTCATCTCCATAGTGATACGTGGTGTTAGTGCACATGCGCAGCGCGTGTTGTTAGGGTGATACGTGTTTCCGTCGTCCATTTTGTATACTGGAGACCGCCATCTTAGTTTCTATGATAGCACGTGATTGCTATGTTACCCAATTTTTCGGCAATAAGATGGGGTATGTTCGTAGAGTGTGTTCGATTGAACAGGAGTATTTTTCCGATTCGTAGAATTACCACAAACAACCCAACAACTTTTACTATTTCGAATTCTTTCAGAATTCTTTGCTTCTATCTATATATGCAACAGTTATCGTTTATCTGACCATGTTCCTTTATTCTAGAGCATACCCCAGTAGCATAGAAGAACCTATCAGTTGGAACAGCTTTGCTTATTATTACTATATTTAGATATTTCTGGTCTATTCTTTTTAGTTCTGACCCTATTCTAAGTACTCTTGTTGTTTCATTTATCGAGAATATTTATAACCAATCAGATTGCTTGGTTTCCCATAACCTGTACTTAATCATATAGAGTTATCTCCCCTTATTACAACGAAGTTGAATCCGATTCTTATCACATCTATATCGAATGCAATACCCCCGGGCACCCCAATTTCGACACCCCTTTTTGGAAAAAAACATATGACCTTTGGCACCCCTTTTTTGTCATATGTGCTTATGTGAAAAAACACAATGTGACACAATGTGCCCTAGCACAAAGGCACATGCTTTATGTGCCGATATGTGCTTATGTGAAAAGGCACAATGTGACACAATCTGCCCTAGCACAAAGGCACATACAGGTATTTGAGGATACCTATGACCTGGTATTGTATTATTTGAGGATACCTATCGAGGATATCTTTTATATGATACTTATCTGAGGATACTATACAGGCTGCACATATCCCTGTAGGTCTCTTGCTGGCCCTTAGTACTATTAATCCACCTGATGCTTCATGTTATCCTATGACTGGTATAGGTAGTATGCAATGCTAGGCATAGGAGTATTGTGGGTAGGGGTACTGCCTGGTAGTTTAGAACGGTACTATAGTATGGGCGGTATATACACCTATAGGCCCCTGTTAGTGCTTGGTACTATTAACCAACCGATTGCCTTGTTTTATTATATGGCTGGTATATGAAGTATGTTATGGTAGACCTGGTGAGTTTGTGGGGGTGGCGGGTAATGCTTGGTAGTTTCGAACGGTAGTATAGCATAGGCTGTACATATCCCTGTAGGTCTCTTGCTGGCCCTTGGTACTACTGATCCACCAGGTGCTTCATATTATTGAGCGGTATTCTGGGGTGGGGTCAATGCCGGGTAATACAGAACGGCAGCAGAGTATAGTAGGTGTATTCCCCTGTAGGTCCCATCCTAACCGTTGATAATATTAACCTACCAAATGCTTTGTATCATCCTGTTACTGGTAAGATGGTACGTAATAGCAGTAGTTCTGACCCTATTCCAAGTTCTCTTGTTGTTTCATTTATCAAGATCATTTATACAAATTATAACTAACCATTGATTTCCCATAATCTGTATGCAGAGTTATCTCCCTTGTGTATAATAAAAGCCTATACCCAATGGCCATATTCCCAGGCACCCCAATTTCGGCACCTCTTTTTTAGGAATCCCATTTGTGGAATCCCTTTTTGTCAAATGAGGATAAGAGTCGTAGTAAATTAGACCCCATTGAGGGATTTTTAATTCGACTCTTATCCTCATTTGACAAAAAAGGGATTCCACAAATGGGATTCCTAAAAGAAGGGGTGCCGAAATTCGGGTGCCTTCGGGAGAATCCCTCTTTTCTGAAATGAGGATAAGAGTCGTAGTAAATTAGACGTCACTGAGGGATTTTTAATACGACTCTTATCCTCATTATGAAAAAAGGGATTCTCCAGAAGGCACCCAAACTTCGGCACCCCTTTTTTAGGAATCCCATTTGTGGAATCCTTTTTTTCTGAAATGAGGATAAGAGTCGTATTAAAAATCCCTCAATAAGGTCTAGTTTACTACAACTCTTCTCCTCATTTGACAATTATGCGGGTAGTTACATTAAATCAATATATTTTAGAATGGTACAAGTTACACCTCAACCTTCAAGCCAGAGTCAGCTGAGCGCCCGCACTAGAAACTCCCAAAACCCCACTGCCTTAACGACACAATATATGTCGTTGAAGCAAAAAAACGCTTGGCGTGCCAGACACTGTAAACAAAATGTTATACCGCGCTCCTAAAGCTAACATGTTATCAGTCTGTCAAGCCAGAGCGCCTGCACTAGAAAACTCCAAAAGCCTTCTTACTGAACAGCACAATATATGTCGCTGAAGTGAAAAGCGCTTAGCATTTAGTCATGTCAGGCATCATAAACAAATTATTATACCGTGCTCCAACATCTAACTTAGGGTTACCGGTCGGACAAGCCTGAGCGCTCGCCCATGAAAATCCCAAGAGCCTCTGACCCAACGACACAATATATGTCGTTGGAGCAAAAACGTTAGAATATTTCTCAAAACTCCATCGCTGGATGTCAGGAACTCCACATTGCAAGAAAAATAAAAACTTAATGAACCATTAAGGGGTCGTCTAACCTAACTTTGGTCATTTTTTTTACATTTTCCCAATGCCTCAGAAACAGATAAGAGAAGTAAGGAAAGGCAAATTATATATCAAAATAATGAGTAAAGTGCATAGATAAGGTACATATAATGTTATTCAGGAAAAAAGTAAATTTTATGATTTTGAAGAAGATTAATTTGCCAATGGCATAAGTAACGAACCGGTAAAACCACAAAATAATCGGTAATTCGAAAACCTTGTCCTCAATATAATGATAACATACTACAGACTCGGAGAAAGCATTTTTTTGACACACACTCTGGTGGGTTTTGATGCACAAAATTTTGGATGTTCCGGATGTGGCCATGTTTCAATGATGTTTATTCCGGTCATGTGATTACGATGTGGTTCTGGCAGAAATACTCAATTTGGGCAATCGTAAGAATGCAAGGACGTGATCACGCCCTTTGTTTGCTCGAGGCAATGTATGAGCGGATTTGCAAACAGGTGACAGCAAATACTTGAGCTGTTAATGTCATAACTGCAAAATATGGTTCGAAATTCCCCCTCGTGTTGACAGCCGTCTGAACTTTTTTGTTGACAAAAAAATCTGAATTATTCCGCACTAGAAAGACAACAAGAACCACTTATAAAAGAAAAACAGAGTGTATAAAATCGGGACGACACACATAAAATAGGCAATATTCATAACAAAGTAAGCAGAATGCTTCAGAAATCACTTTTTCACGAAGTATATTCCATGTGACCTGGAACTTTATTGAGCATGTTGATTACCCCAGATGTTGTGAAGTTATTTACTTCCTAGTAACCATGGAATTTGTCGCGGCTGTGTTTGATGTCTGCAAAGGACCGATTGAAGATGGGTTGAAAATGATGCATTCGCGTTTTCAAATAAGGTGCGCTTGGACGATGCTGATAATTTAGTTTTTTTCTTGCAACCAACCATACTAACACTAGCGTCGATCAGTGTCTTTTGTCCTCGTTTTACACTGACAAATGTGACAAATCTCCTTCACCGGAAACTATCTCCCAATTTGCATATCACAATAAACATAACCGCTGTCAGCGTGACCGTGTGGTCAAAACCGAAACGAATTATCGAATCCACGGTCAAAATTAGCTGCAATTGGCTTTTAAACAAATGAAATACACGAAATATTCGCAATTTCTTCATTATCCATGCCGAGTTACCTTTTAACCAGACCACATGCGTTCAGTTTCGTTTGTCGGCATCCAACTGATATTGTTTGTGGTAATTAATAGTACGAGAAGGCGAAAGAAGCCAAATATTTCCCTTCATCTATAAATTAATTAAATTGATAATTCCTTTTATTTTACTGAAATTATGAATTCATAAGGTGGGTGTGTTGCAATTATTATGCCCCAGACCTGGAAGTTGGAAAATCAAAGGTACATCTAGGGCCGTGCAGTGGTGACCTCTGTCCTCTTACCCACGCATCACTACATGTACCAACATTCTCCCTTGTATCTCACCCACCGCTACTCCAATTTGAAGGATATTTGGTGTTATGATCGAGCATCATGGGGAAACGATGACTGTGAAGCTGCTGTAGCATGTGTTTCTTCCCACATCTTTTCAGAGTTGTACTTTTTCACTCTTTTGAGTTAAAAAAAATTGTAACTCGTTGATTTGTTACAATTTATTGGAAAATGCCTGCTGATACACTCAATTGTATTGCTACAAAATATTTCTGGTGAAGATTTTGTTCCTATTACTTATCAAGCAACAACCGAATGAATATTCTGTTTTAAGCCACCAATCTGATGTTTGACACTTTTATCCGAGCTGTTATGAAGGCTTATGGAACTCAAAATGTTGATTATGGCAGGACTTTTCTATTCACCCATTAATCGATAAATTAAGTGTTATAGTTGGAAGTAAGAAAGGTTCAGAACTTAAGTCTAAAAAGATTGTATGTTTTGCAATGTAACATGATTTTTGCAGACACACTTACTTGGGGGGTTACCTGTCTGATAGTGTTTGGAACATGTGTGGCCCGGATCTTCAAAAAGAAAAAAAGAGTTAAACTTTGAGAAAAACGGCATATGCCTTGAGTGATGGAGATAGAGTCATACAAGGAAGAGACCCCCCCCCCCCCCCCCCCCGGGAATTTTTTGTGTCAAATGGAGCTCATTTGTCACCTTTTGGGGATTGCTTGTGTACTGCCTTCTTGAAAAAAAAATATGTGAGACCCTCTGGATGTGCCCTTCTGATCTCAATATGCCAATAAGCCTCCATGGGAAAAGTACATGCAATAATGGTTATGTAAAGTTGATTTGATGTGTTTTGAATAACAATGTACTTTTAAGTACATTAGATGGTTTATTGCAGTGACAGGTTACAGTTACCCTTATTTCTTCTCCAACAGATATCATGAGTGTATTGGTGTCCAAGAGTTAAACAAAGCTAATATACTTATTGATAAACCAGACAAATTTAACAATTTAATCACTATCAAATTGATGCATGGGATAAAAGGGGTTACATTACAGTGCAAGGGGTTTGTAAATATATTTATTCAACTACAATGTATGACTTTGCAGTGCATTCTACATAGGATAATATCATAATTTCTTTCCAAACCACCACAGTAACACATACATCCTTAGATTGGGAGACACTCTTTTGTCTTTCCATACTTCTTCTGGTGGACTCCTTCAAGTTGACCTTTGTTGAACTCCCCAAATGCAAACATACACAAAAGAAAAAGTCTGCCTTCAATCAGTGAGCAGTCCACTTATAACATTTGGTCTCAATCTTTATTACTTTCATGAATTAGGGAATGATTTCTTCGAGTTTGTACTTCAATGTTTCTAGAATACCGCTATTATTTTATTTTGAGGTATGTTATTGTAAAAATTGTGTTCTCTAACTTATGCAGTAGCAGACTTTCAGGTGGTGCTATTTACACGTGGCAGCAGTTCCATGGCAAATTTCAGTTTCCACATGTTCTATGTTCATTCCAAGCATTTTGGTATATAATTTATTGGGGTTATTCATTTTGAGCCTTTTTTTAGACTTGAATGAAAAAGTTAGGTTGGACGTCCCCTAAATTCATGCCTTTCCGTGGGTACCGGAATAAAAATGAACATTCCGTCAACTATCAAATTTATACTTACGAACTTTAAATAATCAAAAACTCCATGCCCAAGGAGTACACGAAAGAACTTGTTTCCTTTAATTTAAAGGAAATAATCGAAATCCATCGTGCCGATTCACCGGTCTAACTGCCACACAGTATTGATTTCTGCTTCAGGAAATATACCAAACCTGCACGCTTTATATTCAAGAACGCAAGCAAACAACCCCGCTAACTCAGTTCTATTTCACCAGGTCCACGCAAAACGTGCGCTGTGTTCAAACGGGATAATATTAACACACCTGATATTTAAAGCAGGTATCAAAATTTATATCAGCTCACCTTATATATTGTCCAAGTGTATTAACCCACCCAATATTTTATGCTGGTATTATACAAAAATACCCCAGCCCGTCCAGTGCAAATGAAAATTTCCAAACGTACCCCACAGACATTAATAGGAAGCGAAAAACCTGCACGAAGTTTTCGTGCGCCGGTGACATTCATAATCCACACTAAACTTGGTAACATATTGATGTGTCCAATCACGAGTACCCAATACCATTTTCCGAAAATATTTTTAATCGATAAAAATGTACTATTTGTAACCGTCCACCATATTCCCTACAAATTATGTAATTTATATCTTTTAATTTATGTTTTATTATAAACGGCCCAAAGCGTTATTTTGGCAAAATTGGGGGGCTTGACCCATTTTTTATCCAGGGTATATAAAGCCAAACTCGATTCCCTGGTCCATAGGGCTTACCTTGAACCCGCCCGTCATGCACTTTTTTCCTGTGTTTTATAACTGTCTCACATTTTTTGCTGACCACTGAAACATTTCAGCCGCGTGATATTCCAGATCTCGCATATTCTATTCTGGGCTCAAATCTTTTCCAGCAACATTACCAGCCACAAATTCCACCGGCAATCGAACCTCTTTCCCCAAACATAAGATTATTCGTGCCAAAGAAGGGGGAACGGGATAATCCCGTTTTACCAATCTCCGAATACTGCTGGCTAATTCCGGCAACGTTTAGCGAGATGATCGTGAATGCGACCTCAACTACTACCTATATATGGCCGTCCTCCTATAGGGATCAAACAGATCTTTCAAACTCTGCATTATACGAAGGGAACACTCCTTTACATTAGGGTGAAACTCCTCATAAAATTGAAGAGTCTCACCCCTCAATGAAAACACTAAACATTTAGATATGGAGGGCTCGGTCCATTCATTAATCTCAACGCATTTTTTTTCAAAATTTCAAAATGTGTCAACTTATCATTGATATTGATTGTACCATTAAAGGTCTCCGGTAAAACAATAAGTTTACGCGAAAACCCACGATAATCTTGAGAACTACTACATGGTTTCGCGGACGGTGAATCGTGTGGCAACAATCTATGACCATCGAATGGTGATGCCGGTGGTAACACTCCATGACCTTCCGACTGGTGGTGCCGGTGGTAACACTCCATGACCTCCAACTGGGGGTGCTGGCGGTAACAACCCATGACTTCCGACTGGTGGTACCGGTGGTAACACTCCATGGCCTCCAACTAGGGGTGCTGGCGGTAACAACCCATGACCTCCGGCTGGTGGTACCGGTGATAACACTCCAACCCTACGCTTGGGAATAGCACCTCCATAGGTTAAGGGCATACTAGCTGGAGTTGCTGCATCAAAAGCTTCGTTTAACGTAATCATTCTTCAGCCTGCCTTTCCCATTCATGTACCGATTTCAACAACCCATCGGTTTGTTCTTTAATAGACTGCGCAACTCTATCCCCCCCCCCCCCCAAAGGGTCACAGTTTACTCCTCTTGATAGAGTGGCCTCAGGTGTAAACACTGAATCCGGCAGGGTTTGCACCATTCGTGTTCTCGGTCCATCTGCTTTCACATCTCTCGACATTGACCGTGAATTTCCCAGATATCTCTGGAAATCTCGTCTGAAATCGCTCGCCATTACTAGAATTCCAATCCAAATTCCGTCAACAAATCTCTATTGCTGTTGTTGTTTTTTAACAGGTTTGTACATTTTTATCTCGGAAACGCCTCAACAACTATGACCGCCACGGAAACAAAAACGTCCAAATATATATACTTCTCAAAGTTTGCAAAGCACCAACAGTGGCGGCGCCATGGGGGGTATGGGGGGGGGGGGTACTTACCCCTCCACATTTTTCGCCAAGTGTAGTAAAAAAATACTATCATTTTAATTGTTGTATTGAACGTTGCGGTGTAATGGTGGGTATGCTTAATTCCATATTCCCAAGTGCACTAAATCAGAGAAGTTTTTATGTTTGTGTGTGCTCCCCCCCCCCCACTCCCCCCCCCCCCCCCCCCCCACACACACACATTAGCTGCAAACAACAAACACGAGTCGAGGGCCCAAATTACAACAAGACGTGCCACGTTCAAACGGTCTGAAACATACCTCTTAAGAGTATTCGAGGAATGCTAGAATCGAGAGCGTGCAACGCATCCGTTTGGAATGTAGCCTACTTTCATTTTTGATTTGAGTGCCATTTGGTGCTTTGTGCTCGCACTTTACAACAGCGTTCTTCCGTTAAAATGTCACAATGTACTACACTTACGTTGTAAATGGTGTTCTCTGGAGCATTCTCAGACAATTAAATTAAAACAGTTCTACCCTTTTGAAACTTATTGGTTAGGTCTTTCAGTTATAGAAAACGTAGTACATTGTGACATTGTGACTCCCGAAACCCACCCCGGCTCGGCGCTGCGTGCCGAAGCCGTCCCTGCGCGGCGGGCAATACCCAACTGTACCCACTCACTTCTTGCCCGCCACTGAGCACCAAGTATACCCAACTACCTCTTTTATGTTCTAGTTGAAATATTGTTATGAAAAGTGTACATATTTTTTTATTTAATTATATCTTTAATGATTTTAGTACAGAAATTAAGATTTTATTTGTGTTTGACATTATTTTTTAGCTTTAGAATACGATAACTATGTAAAAGAGGAAATTCTTCAAATTTGCCAAAAAGTTGATGGAGCGAACTGGTATGGCTTCAATATCGAATATGAGACCCATTACTGTTAATTGCAGCTTGACAGTGCCTTCTCAAGCTCCCTATCAGGTTCCTGATGGTCCTTAGTGGGATGTTGTTCCATTCTTGGACCATCATGGCACCAAGCTCCTGGACACTTCTTGACTTGAATGGACGGGCTGAAATTGCAAGCTGCAACTCATTCCAGACATGTTCGATTGGATTGAGGTCAGGGGATCTTGCTGGCCAGTCCATATGCTCCCCCCCCCCCCCTGTTGATACTCCCGGACAGCATAGGCAACACGAGGACGGGCATTATCGTCCATCAGAATGAATCTATCACCCACTGCACCTGCATACAATCTGACGTGGGCATCCAGGACCTCATCAATATACCGCTGCGCAGTCAATGTACCACGGCCAAGGACACAGAGCTCTGTACGTCCATCCCAGCTAATGCCGCCCCAGACCATTATTGATCCTCCACCATAGCGGTCATGTCCAGCAATGTTGGCTGCATGGAAGCGCTCTCCTGGACTTCTCCATACCCTAGAACGCCTATCTGTGTAATCTAGGCAGTACATTGACTCTTCTGTAAAAAGGACAGGTCGCCAATCTTCTCTGGTACATCAAACATGGTCCATGGCCCATTCATATCGTGTCTGGCGGTGGTTCGTGGACAGTGGAACGCGAATACATGGTCTTTTCGATCGGAGACCACCTTCGTGCAACCCTGCCTGGATTTTACCCCTGATGCAGTCTGAAGGTCACCAAGAAGCTGGGTTGCTGTTGCAAAGGAGATCCTACGGGCCTGAATGGTCAAAAACCGGTCTTTAACTGCAGATGTTGACTGTCTCTACCACCAGCATGCCGTCTTACTGGTGTGCCATACTGCAGACATCTTGCCCAGGCTCTGGTGATCAGCGTATGGTGCACACCAAGGGCTGCACCAACCTGATGAAGCGTAGCCCCTTGATCCACCGTCCCAACAGCCCGCCACATTTCTGCTTCAGACAAATGTCTTCTTACATTTGCATTCGCCATATTCACCCATTAAACCGCAAGGGTTTGTGTTAAAATGAAGATCGAATACCCTACACATGTCATGTACATGTACACAGTACACGAAAACATCATGGAAATAGGGGTACATGCTTTCCATGACTGTCACGAAAAGTCTGCCTGTCAAGGGAGCTAATGTAAACACTGGGGACCATCTCAATACATTCCTCAATCATATCCACCAAAATATATCGCAAATATGTCACAAGCAAATTCCGCAATAATGTGTAAAATATGTGGTGCTTAAGCAAACTTTGAGTAGTATATTTAGCGAAACTTCATCTTGTCGCCTCTACCCAAAATCAGCAACGTCCCACAGGATAAAAGAGAGAGGGACGGTCAGGGTTTTACGTAGGGCTAACTATTGAAGTAGTCGACGTTTTTTATTTTTAGTCGATCGTCGTTCATTTTCAAAGGTACACGTCTACTACACGTCGGGGCTAAATTGCATTGTTTTGTGAGGTGAATGATCAATGAAGGTGAATAACTTTAAATATCTAACCATAGTTAACATTCATATCCGGAAGACTGTACGACTGTCACTGACTGTGTAAGAAAGAACACTCACAGTTACTCGAGAAGAATAGATTCTTCTGAATTTCTCCAGTCTTGTACACACGAATGCACCCATTGGAAAACCCAAAGCGCGGAAGTGACAAAATTATGACGAAAGTCAGAACGACAGATCACTTCTCAAAGTTCGGAACTTCAGACTAAGATCCAATTTTAACAACTGACGAGGGAATGCATAGATCTCAATGTTCAAAATTTCGAGAAACTTATTGCAGAAAGGAAACATATGCAGGAACGTTCTTTGGTAAATTCATTTTAATTCATCGGCTTCAATCTAGTTCAAACTTGGACCCGCAGTCAGTAATATTATTTTTGGGGTTGGTACGTCCTACAGGACGTACCAACCCCAAAAATTATATTACGGACTGTGGGTCCAAGATTGGACTACATGTAGCTTCAGTCGGGACCCATTTGTTGTTCCCACAACCCCACTTCGTCTGAACACACTGGTGCCATTGTCATTTTCAGAGTTTTACGAACAGAAGAATGATTTGCTAAAAAATCATGGGAAGCGACTATTAATCGACTAACCGTCGATTACTGGTCACGATTAGTCGATTACAAAAAATGATAGTCACGACAGCCCTAGTTTTACGATTGGGGTTTTGGGACGTTCCCAGCATAGGTAAGTTACCCCCCTTCAGAAATAAATTATAAAGAAATGGTTGTACAGAAAGATACAATCAGAAAGTAATATAAATGTATTTAGTATATGGGTGTAGTTACATTAAATCACACGGGAAATATATTTTTTAGAATGACACAAATTACATCGCAGCCTTCAACTCAGACATGCCTGAGTGACCGCACTAGAAAATCCCAAGAGCCCCCTGATGCAACGACACAATATATGTCGTTGAAGAAAAAGCGCTTAGCATTTGGTTATGCCAGAAACCGTAAAGAAATTCAAATTTCCACGCTCACAAAATTCAATGTAACGCTACCAAATTAATTCAGCTCAGTCCACATTCGAATATTTCTCAAAACTCCAGACCTGGACGACAGGAACTCCACATTCTGCGAAAAATATAAACAGAAGCCCACTGATGGGCTAATTCACGCTTTTAGACGGGTATTGGAATCAAGATGAACAGTGAGCAAAATATCAAATTTATACTCGCGGACATTAACCCTTTACCCAAAGTAACATCCAAAACCGGCCAGCGCTATTCTCAAAAAAATTGCCAATTAATTTTCATTATTTTTTCATTTTCTCTCTCAAAAACATAGGTTATGATCCCTCATTGGAATGAGCTCGTCGAGCTCGTTCCAATGAGGGTTTATAATCTATGTTTTCGAGACAAAAAAATGAAAAAAATTAGTTATTCAAGAATTTTTTTTGCAAGTGTCGTCTGCTTTTCATGTTAGGTAGAGGGTTAAATAATCAAAAACTCCATGCCTAAGTATGTCCAAAAGAGCTTGGTTCGTTTAATTTAAAAGAAATGATCGGAATCTATCTCACCAATCCAACGGTCCAACTGAGAGTCACACAGTATTGATATCTGCTGCAGTAAATATACCTGGCCTGCACGACTGTGGAACCAAGAACGCAAGCAAACAACCCCGTTAACTCTATTCTATTTTATCATGTCCACGCAAAATGTGCGCTGTGTTCAAACAGGACAATAGTAACACACCTGATATTTTAGTCAGGTACGAAAGTTCACATTAGCCCACTTAATATATTATCCAAGTGCATTAACCCACTCAATATTCACAGGATTTGTATTATTTAACGGTACACTTCTTCCTTTTCAAGATGTTAATTTTTGTATTCAGAGGTAAAGTTGGAGATGCGATTCTGTGGAATATGTGGTAGCGACTTACACCTGTGGAGTGAGGGCAAATGTGGCAGTTTTGACAAAATAGAAAGCCCATCTGTGATTGGACATGAGGGAAGTGCAGTAGTTATGGACGTTGGCAAAGGTGTCACACACCTAAAAGCTGGTACGTAGCCTCCCAAAAGATATATTGAAAGAATGTCAGGTGAAGAATATATACAATTGTTGATTATAGACAAATAACACAAGTGGATATCGTTTTTATTGACTATAACATACTTCTTTAGCTCACCTGACTGAAAGTCAAGATGAACCACAGTTATCACTCACCGCCCGTCGTCCGCCGTCTGTCGTCCGTCATCCGTCACCCGCGAACATGGTGTTTGCACCTGCCCCTCCAAAACCGCTAAAACAATTTTAGGTATAGTTGAGGTGATTTCTTGCTCTGATATCGCTTTTTTCAAATTAACGTGCCTAGCCTCATAGGGAGGGGGTGGGGGAAAATTCTACAAAATTCTTAAAAAATCTTCCTCTAATGAACCAGTGGGTACAATGATTATATATTTGGTATGGAGCTTCCTTTTGAGATGTTAATTCAAGTTTGTTCAAACGAAGTTCATGAATCAATATTTGCCTGTGTAAAGGGAGGGGAAAGATTTTGGGCTCCGCCCAAAATTTCTATTTCTGAACAGATGGTCTGATATGAACCAAATTTGATATGTGTTATTATTGAATTATAAGTTGCCTGTGTCCCCGTGAGAACCCCAGGAAATAAAAATAGAAATATTTTCAAATGCCCATATTTCACAAACCGCAGTGAACAGAGAACTGTTGTTTGGTCTGAAGCATCCTTTGGGCCAACAAAAGTGAATGGTAAAACTTGCCTTAGTTGTGTCAGTGTGTTCTGCAGGGGGCATCGAAAAAATGCTGAGTCAGCATGTTTGCAAAAATTAAAACAAATTTTTCTCCACATCCACTAATCAGAATCTTGATATTTGATATATAGCATCCATGGGGATGGGGGCAGATACAAGTGTGTTAAATTAAGCCCCTTGATTCATATTTGGGTTGAGTATAGGAGCCCAATTTTTTAACTTCGCCCAATATGTGGAGTGACCTTTAAACATCTTCTTCTTCAGATCCACCAGTCAGAATGATTTCATATTTGGTATGCAAACTCTTTGGGGGTAGGTCAGCTTCAGGCTTGTTCAAATCGAGTGCCTGAGTTAATATTTGGTCTTCCCATGGGAGCCTGAATTTTAACTTAGAGCAATATGAGTGAATTTTGTTTTTGAATCTTCTTCAGATCCACAAGTCACAATGTTTTCATATTTGGTATACAACATCTCTAGGGGGTGAGATTCAAGTTTTTTAGATCGGGTCCCTGGTTTAATATTTGGGCCCCTTATGATAGCCAAAAATTAAACTCGGTGCAACATGAGGAAATTTGTTTAAAAATTTTCTCCTTCAGATCCCCTAGTTGGACTGCCTTCACCTTTGGTATACGGCATCCTGGGGTGGAAGGGAAGGGCTCAAACCCAAGTTTGTTCAGGTTAACTTCCGAGGTTGATATTCGGACTTCTAAGTATTATATATGTGGTAGCATTCCAATATCAGAAAAAAATCACCTGGCATGGACAACAGAGTTATTAATAATTAAATAACTTCATTCCTCTCTAGTATTAACTAGCTATAGATATTGGTATGCACAAAGTGTGCTAATTTGTTTGATTACGACTGGCAAGTAATACCGTTAATATATGTTTCCAAGCTACTGTTAAAACTGGACGTCCTGTCATGAACTGTGCGCTTATCTAGGCTAAACTGCGCGTAGGAATTGCGCTCAATTGCCATATCGAATGACACTCAAAGCATGGCAGGTTATATGTTACCCATAGCAAACACAAGCAATGTTCCTGCCAATGGACCTCCGGGTTACCCGGAGGTCCATTGGCTGAAACTTTGCTTGTGCACAGGCAGTATGTGCAGAATTTGATAACCTTACCTTCGTCATAACGCGTAGATTAACGCACAAATTGACGTGTTATTTCTGTGCATTTCAGGACAGGACTTCTAATTTTAACTGTAGTGGTGTAACTTTGTTGAAGCTTAAAGGATGTGGCTGATGAAATTCAGATATTCGTATATGTTCTATGTTTATTGTTGGATACTGGAATCTACACAACGTAATTCCTGAACTGCAGCTCGGTGGTTCCCACTGGGTACTCCGCCTTTCATTTCTCCACGTTCAAGGGGCTGGGAACAGGAGTTTTAGGAGTGTGTGGTGGGGAGGGCAATATTTCTGAATTGAAGTCTGAGATGTCGTGTCACCCTTGCTGGTACTCATTTACTTCCGTTCAAGACAAGATTTGATACTGGTACTTAAGCCCCACACACAATCGATCATACCCATGAACGGCTATGACACCCAATTCGGGTAGCAGGGATCCCAGCATAACAAAATTGGAGTGTGATTCGTGTTAATTAAATAGGAAGCTGTATCACTGCAATCCTGCCAGACTGATATCTCAACTACATCATCAAGCCATGCCCTCGACAAAGGCACACAGTGATGATGTAGTTGTAATATTTTATCATTGAGCACAGAGCACGGTGGGTAGGATTTGACGGGATTGGACTTCAAACCGAAAGGACCACTATTCGATCCCTACCAGAATTAACTGCATTATGTCCATGTAGAAGTCCAGCTTGCAAGCGGGAAGGGGTGGGCGGTGGCATCGTATACTTCACGTTGATGGTGCACTTTCTCTCTGGCTACCCCGGTTTCCTCCACCCCAAAACTGTCCGACACGAAGTGAACCTGGCTGTCGAAAGTGTCATTAAACTCCAATGAAAATATCGGAGTTGAGACAAATCAGGTTTACCCCTGCCTTCCTAATCGGTCATCCACGCGATATCTCAGTCGCCCGCCAAACTGTCCGCCAAACTGTCCGACACTATCTGTTGAAATAAATAATAACAGTACATTTATATTATATCATATTAATAAATTCATGAACAGTGTAATATTTATTTATTTATTCATTTATTGGTTTTTAAGGTCACATATTTATGCACAATGGCTAATCATGGCCATGACAGTTTTACAGGTGGAGGAAGCCGGTGTACCCGGAGAGAAACACCGAGCAACGGCGAGCAACTGTCAGCTCCCCATCATACCAACTCCACACAAACAGGGTTAGCATTGGTTGAAGACAGGTGCACCATCGACGTGCAGTACGCCTTAGTACACAACGCCACCGTGCTCCTACGCGGGGAATGGAGATGAAGTGTCTTGCCCAAGGACACAACGCGGTGGGATTCGAATCGAGGACCTCTCGGCTTGCAGCCTGCACCTCTACCATCTGAGCCACCGCGCTCCCAACAGTGTAATAAGTATACTTTGGGTGTAGTTTGTGAAGATCATTACTAAAACAGAATATTATGTAGGCCTCAATAAATCGAAGGCTGGTGACGCTCAGTTCAAGTATGGTGCGCACAGAAACATTGCACCTATCGTGGATCGACAACTTGAAAAACTGATCCACAAAATGGCATTTCTTTGATTCTTAGGTCGTTAAAGGTGCGTAGAGGGAAGGGAAAATAAATGTGTAAGTATACGTGGGGTGAGGGAGAAGACATCGAATAATATACCGTACCTTCGAAACGGCTAACAACGTCCTTTCCTGTGAAGCAACATATTGTAAACAAAATCATAAAATGTCCATTTACCCACTAGTCACTCTGTTGGACGGGTATGTTATGGTCATGGTATCGTCTATGAATACACAGAACGACACATAGATATGGCAGGAGTGCCAGCGCAGAAGGATAAAACGGGAGGCCGAAGCGACACACGTGTGTGAATGGGTTAATCGATATGGCACCCGTACCATATCGATTAACCCATTCACTCTCGTGTTTGGTTCCGTGTTTATTACTTGCCTTCACGTCTAAAGAAGCAATTATTAGAAGGACACTCAGCAATTCACTTGAATGCCAGTTGGCATATAGAATACAGTGGAAACTCGGGGGACGAACTATCAACAAAAAGAACACATTTTAAGGCCAAACACATTTGCGAGTGGAACCCCTGTTATTATTTTTAGCTATCGCTAGTGATTCAAATCGTAATTGCAGTGCAGTATTTCTAGAAATTTCGCTTTTATTTAGAAATACTCCGTCAACGAGTTCCGTTCGGCACATGTGTGTGGAATGGATTTTCATTTTTCACTTGGTTTAGTGTTGCTGAAGATAACAATTTCCAAGAACAGGCGTGTAATAAATAAAAATCGGGTTGGAAGTTGGTTCCTGCTAAAATAGAAGAAATAGGCGGAACCGTCTGCACTGCAAAAAAATATAGGTTCTCTTTTGAACCAAAACTGGTTCTAATCTTGTCCCTGAGATGGAACCAGGTCTGTTTAAACAGTATTTATTCCAAATCAAATACATTTATAAAGATTAACATTAACAGAATCAGACATAAATTGAGGGGGTTTCAGTCGTAATTTTAGAGCTTATACGAGGTTGTCTCAAATCGTTATTAAGCAAAGGAGATATGAACAGTTGGCATATCGAACCAGTTTTGGTTCTATACAGAACCAAAACTGGTTCCATATGCCAACTGTTCATATCTCCTTTGTTTCAAAATGTTTGGCGACTGCGTTGAATAAGCTCCAAGTTTACTGCTGAATCTACTTCAGTTCATGTAATATTTTGTTAAAATTGAATGCTAATCTTGGTAAATTTATTTGATTTGAAATCAAAACTGTTTAAACAGAACTGGTTCCATCTCAGGGACAAGATTAGAACCAGTTTGGGTTCTAACGAGAACCTATATTTTTTGCAGTGTGGAAGCAGAAATCATTGGTCAAATGCAGCTAAATTTGTTTTAATTTGAAGATAATGTATCACAAAGACGTTTGTATATTGACACGTTTGCATATTCTCAATGTTTTAAAACCTTATGTAATCATGAAGAAAGGCTGGGGAAAATGTGTGTTGGCTTCCCCTCAGTACACCTCCACTCACCTGGTTCCGCCACATCTAGCTTTACTCTCTGTTGTTCTGTGCAAAGAATACGAAGAACATATAGTCATTTCTTCCATCGATGTACATGTGTGTCAGTTGTGAGGTTCGTCACGAAAACCTGATTTGTCTCGACAGCGATCATTCAAGTTCAGACTGATAAAATATTTCAACTGTTTTTAACTGCATCAGGTGTGCCTTGATGAAGTAGTTGCAGCATTAGTCAGAGGTTATTTATTGCGGTTTAGCGACGCTTTCGACTGCCAGGGTCATCACGTCTCGGACAGTTTTACGAGTGGAGGAAGCCGGAGTACCCGGAGAGAACCATCGAGCAACGGCGATCAACTGTCAGACTCTCCAACATACTAACTCCACACAAACAGGGTTAGCATTGGTTGAAGACAAGCGCACCATCGACGTGTAGTACGCCTTTGTACACAACGCCGCCGCGCCCCAATGTGGGCAATTGGGATAAAGTATCTTGTCCAAGGATGGAACGCGGTTGTCGCAGGTGGGATTCGAACCGAGTACCGCTCGTCTTGCAGCCTGCATCTCTACCCACTGAGGCACCGCGATACCGTTAGACACGATTATATTTACACAAACTCGAGAGTTGTTGGAAATGTATTTGTGGTGAAATTCATATAGTGGTTGTTTTTATGTTACAGCTTTCTAAGATTAATCCTTCACACACAATATATCAAAATTTATAATTTTAATTATCGCATTTTTCAAGTTTAAAAACACAAACAAATTAACAAAACATTCTTCGTCGAGCTAGTTCCAATGAGTGGCCACATGATATGCTTTGGAAAAACAATTTTTTTTCAAAAATGGGTATGGAAATTACTCGGGCGGATGCAGATGATACGTTAGGTAACGGGTTAAACCTTTGTATTCTAGTGGTATCTTCCAAGCCAGTCCAATGGTAGCAATTAGAAGGATCCATATTCATTATTTGGGGTAGGCTAATCAATATTTTCAAAGTGCAGCCCCGGGGCTGCACGTTGAAAATATTGATTGGTCTCCCCCACACATTTACTGAACAGCCATCCTATACAATGACGTTATGACGTATCATGTTCCTGGCCGGAAAAAAAAGCGGCCGATAGGGTGCAAAGGGTTTAATTAGCACGTATCAAAGTCCACTTTTTCTGATGTTTTTTATCGAATGATCATGGCGTTTTGTACAGGGGTGGCGCAAGCGATTTCTCGACGGGGGGGGGGGGGGGGGGGGGGGGGGGTTGGGCTGACATCTCCGACAAGGGGGCTATAAAAATTTGACCTCCCAAACGAAGGAAAATGAGTGAAAATGGGTAAATTGGAGAACCAAAATAGAAGCAAATTGAGTATGTTTGTTGATTATTTAACGTAAACATTATATAATAAGGTCGGGAAATATTTCATCTATAAAGCCAGTTTGACGAACGACATTAAAGAATTTCGTGAGAATCACTATTCTCTATCAAAATCCCAGTGCTGCACGGGCTCGAGACTGACAAGACGAGATATCTACATTCGATTGTCGGAAATTTCTCGTGAAGTCGGGTTTACGAGACTCTCCGACAGACTGACTAAAAATCTCCGACGGGGGGGGGGGGGGGGGAGGGGTCTGGACCTCTCCGACAGGGGGCTGTAGCCCCCCCCCCCCCCCCCCCTCCTGCCCCCATGCCCCCCCTGCCCCACCCCCGGCGCCACCACTGGTTTTGTATAAATATCGAACAATTAATAAACACCACAATTGGACGTTCCGCCGTTCTAGCGACACAACTCGACTACACGTAACCAAGTTGGCAGTAGGTATGGGGAATACTTCCAGCTCCTCCCCACTAAAGTGCCCAATTTTGGACATTTCGTTTAGATTGAAGCACTAGATATGAATTCGCTCTTGCTTGTAACCATGTTCTTTCCTATAAGACCAAATCTGGAATTTTGAGTTATGTCGCACACATAGTCCTAAGGGATTAGGAGTTCCTTAGGATATCCTTTGACTATATCCTGCTAGGCGGGTGCCCAGGTGATGGATAAGGGACGGCATGTTTACATGAGCAGGCTGGCTGTGATATATATGAATAAACAGCCCCGGAACAAAAATGGTCAAAGAGCGTCCCCTTCATACGAATGGTCGGTTATTGCTGCACTGACAGAGGCGACGATTAATTCCGCATTCGTTGTTCTAAGGCTCAGGCTAATCATATGCTTTCAATGAAGTTTCTCATCTCCGACGGGCTGGATAATCACCTTGTTACGGCAGTTAAAGTACAATGTTGGGTTATTTGCCCTGTAATGGAGGTTTAAAGTACAATGTGTATTCTCTAATCTGCATTTGGTCAATCACGAGGTTTTGGAAGCTTTTCCGTGCAAAATGCATATATTAAGAGGTCCAGTGGATGAACACATTTCGGACAATTCATAGTGAGGTATGTAGGAAAGGTACTTCAAAATCCTTACAAATTTCTAATTTGGCAAATGGCAAAAATGGTTTTATCCCTTAACATGATGAAGTTTTTGCCAACCTAAAGGCGAACGATTAGTTGACATGCCAGTGTTGGAGTCAAATGTATTACGGGAGTGACAGGTAGACAGCCAATCTGGCTATGTCATCTCCCAACGGTATAGACTAATTATATTTCTTTATGTATCATATAGTTAAACATGTAACATGTAAAATATACCGTTAAATAAAATATCTATATCTATCTATCTATCTATGCCATATGAACTAAGTTTGCTTGAAATATCTTTCATCATTAGCAATTTTAGATTTGTATCCGTCGAATTGAACCCTCACCCTTTTCTGTGACTCTTATATTGTGTATCAAATTGGATACGAATTACTACAGGGAAATATATCACTATATCATCTAATCAATTGGGATAGAGAGCAGGGGTAAAAGTACATTATAGAAACTGAACTAAGGTGAATTGGACTGTGAAAATGCCTAAAGACTGATGTTTAAAGGAATTTTGTTCCAGTTTCATGCTCACAGTTCTGTCGAAAAACACATCAAAATTGTCGAACATAATAACGATTATTATAATCTAACGCATAGGATCATAGGGAGGGGGATAGGGGCTCCTTAGGATCTCCTTAGACCATACCTTACCAGGTGGTTATCGACTGGCGTATAGCGGAGGGCCTGATCAATTCAGTAGGTCTGTTGTATGCAAACACGGACCAAAATGGCACGATCCTGTTCTATGCAGGCCCCTTGTAGTGGGGTTCGTTCCAAAGGCCCAAGAGGAAGAAATCCTGGTAGTTGAATGTGCCAAGGTATGGGAATGGGTGTCACGTCGGTGGGTGGTGGAGGGGCATTATTAGGGCATTCAATCAACCATTTCTTTTAATCATATTTTAATTGCCATTGTATACCAACTTTCCAAAAAAATCATCACATTTTAAAACGTGTCCGATTTTATTGCACTGTCTGGGTTAGTTTTCAGTGGTAACTTCATCTCAGAATATTGCAAAATGATTGATTGAATGACACATCTGAAGACATAACACCACCCACGCCAATCAGTCAGTAATATTCTTTGTTATCAACACTGGCTGAGTATACTGCCATAGTATTATTTTGTGGAAATACGTGAAGCTCGTTGGGTTCACTGCATGACAGAATTTCCACCCCTCATTGGACTACAGGGTGGGCGGGGGCCCGGACAATGAACAATGTATATTACCAGCATGGCAAAGATACCACGAAAAGACCAGAACTTTGATTAACCGATCGGATTCGGATTCTGACTCAGGCCAAGAAATAGCCAATAAATAAAAAAAAACAAAAAAAAATATTATCATTTATGTGGCAAACGTTTAGATACTTTACATGTAGATACAGGCACTGCGCATGTGATGTAGGTTTCAAATTCGGACATACAGTTAAAACTAGAAGTCCTGTCATGAAATGCGCACAAATAGCACGTTGATATGCGCGTTAATGTACGCGTTATGGCCCCAGTAAAGCTATCAAATTCTGTACATATGGCCTGTGCACAAGCAATGTTTCAGCCAATGGACCTCCGGGTAACCCGGAGGTCCATTGGCAGAAACATTGCATGTGTTTGCTATGAGTAACTAGGAGAACCTGTCGTGCTTTAGATGCCATTCGATATGGCAATTATGCACAATTCCAACGCGCAATTAAGCCAAGATAAGCGCAATATTCGTGACAGGACTTCTAGTCTTAACTGTAAGACACTTTATCAGTCACTCTCTGTAAGCAAATGCAAAAGACAACGGAACATGTGAGAGTAAAACAGAAATCGTGCAGTACGTTGTCAAAATATAGGTCAGAAGTTCCAACCTTTTGGAAAGTCTGAACTGTTATACGAAGTTGTCAGAAATATAATATACAACACAACCTTTCTACATGGTATTGTCAAAGCTGGAATGTTAATTTTAAGATTCTTACTTCCGGTAAGAATTTCGAACTTAACGTTCTAGCTTTGACAGTACTGTAGCGTGTGCATCACAGCATGGATTGAGTGCCGAAATTATAACTGCTTTTATCGTGTTTTCAGATTCTTAAAATGTTTTGCTATAAAAGAATCCACTCGCGATAGCAACACGTGCGATGGAAGTAGGTTGGCGTCATTGGAAATTCCCTCAAACAATTACCTTTCGTCATATCAAACAAGAATGGCGACCTTTACATAAGTCTTTGAACGGTGAAATCGGGTGACATAATATCTTGTCTGAGAAGAACGACAGAGCTGGGCGATGCAATTACTTTCAGATGTCAAGCACGAAATTGACCTTCGTTACCACGAACACGTCACATTGTGCGCTTTTGCCGCTCGCAAAAGTATGAGGTTATGCGGGCGATTGAGAGCTAGGGCGATTGCCTGCCTGAAAATAACAAGCCTGTGTATATATATTTTCAGGCGACAGAGTAACAATAGAACCTACCATACCATGTAGAATGTGTTCATATTGCACGGAAGGTAGATATAATCTGTGTGTAGATATGAAACCATCTGGGCTTCCTGGGACGCTTGGATATTTGAAACGGTTCCATACTCACCGGGCAGACCTTGTTTTCAGGTAAGTAGATAATTGATGATTGATGATGGGGATTTCTACCACCTGAACACAGTCAAAAATTACGGTTATTATAGATAAAACTTTTAAACAAATTTTAATGTATATTTCGAGGTGCAACAAAGCTAAAGCACTGCAGATGCGTCTTACTGGGGTGGGGATTCCATCATATCAAACTGAATTGGCAGCATTTAACGACATATTGGCCGTTTATACAATGTGTCTACTAAACGAAGCTGAACCCTTTGAACCCGAAAAAAACGTTTTTCCGGCCCAGGAACACGACACGTCATAATTTTATTAAGTAGAATGGCTGCTAATTGATTGTGTCGGGGAGACCAAACACTATTTTCAGCATGCAGCTTTTAAGGTTACACGTTGAAAATATTAACTGGTAGAGTGCTAGAAGCCACTATCAGGGCTTCAGTATGAAGAGCAGGTACTCCAGCCTAATGGTGCCATATTCAGTGGATGTGTTTCATATTATCTTGGAAGTGAAATTACTTAGTCTATATTGGTTTGCCTTGTTGCAATTTATGGGAGAGTGCCTCTTGGCACTCCCCCATAAATAGTAACAACGCAAAGACATGTGAACAGATTTTGATGACCAAAAATAACTTATCACTCTGCCAGTTAATTGGTCTACCACCCAAATAATGAATATGAACGCTTCCAATTGCTACCATTGAACTGACATGGAATATGCCAGCAGGGTTCAATGGATTAACCAAATACTCCAGCCAAAGTTCGATCCGCTGTTTGAACGATACTTCGAAAACTAGAGAGCTAAAAAAGCCAACTTAATGAGAAGGAAGTTGAAGTTTGAAATCTCATTCTCAAACTGATATTTTCTCCTTTGTGTTTCTTTATACAGAGTTTGGTTCCACATAAAATTAAAAGTAAATCTACTTTGTCTTCACGTGCCAACATTTCAGGCGAGTATGTTTCGTTTCTGTACATCACTTCTAATGAAACTTACAAATAATTGCAGATTAACTTCCGGGTCGGTATGGACTCCTGGGCTAAAACGTATGAAAAGTGATTCAAACCAATACTTTATCTAGATAACTAACAGGACTGCCCTGTCGCTTCTTGCGCAGCAAATATACAAGTAGTATATCATGTGCGCGGACATCCCCATCCCCCCTCCACGTACGGACCCCCGTAAGTGCCGTCATGTCTCATGACCCAGTTGTGTTTTGTTGGGATGTCATTGACACCAGCGTGAGCGGTGATGATATGACGTCAATAGCATAATGATACGTGGTGTCAGTGTGTATATGCAGCGCGTGTTGTTAGGGTAGCAGCAAGTTTTTCCGTCGTTCATTTTGTGAAGTGAGGGCCGCCATCTTGGTTTCTATGGTGCACGTTGTTGCTACCTTATCCCAATACTCACTAGTTGGACGGGGGGGGGGGGGGGTGGGGGTGTTCGGGGGTGTATTTGATTCAACGAGAGTATAGGTAATCTCCCAAATATACCAAACAAGCACTCCAAATCACCAAAAGCGCCCCACATTATTTTATTTGGTACCTATTCCCCCAGAATCCTCATTTTCGCCAATAACAGGCGCGTTCGTTTGTATGAGGATAGTATTCTGGACTGGATTTTCCCGAATCATACCTTAGAATTACCATAAACAACCCAACAATTGTTTTACTGGGTCAGGGGTTAGATTTTTGGTCCCGCCCAAAATTGCTATTTTCTGAACGGTATTATTGGGTCATAAGCACTTGACTCGTGCAAAAAAAAAAATCCGCATCCCCATGGCAACCCCAGGAGCTAAATATAGAAATATTTCTGAACGCCAATATTTCCCAAAGCACACGGAACAGAGAGCTGTTATTTGGTATATCCTTAGGACAAGTAGAATTGCATGATACAAAAAAATTGCCATCGGTTATATTAAGGTGTTCTGTAGAGGGCATCGAAATAAAGCTAAGTCAGTATATTTGCAAAAAATTAAGAAAAATCTTTTCTCCAGAACCAATGGTCGGAATCTTTTGATGTTTGGTATACTAAATCCATGGAGGCCAGATACAAGTTAGTTAAAATAAAGCCCATTGGTTCATATTTGAGCTCAATACAGGAGCCCTAATTGTTAACTTAGGGCAATATGGGGAATATTCTTTAAAAACCTTCTTCTTCAGAACCACCAGTCAGAATCTTTTAATGTTCGGTATACATCATTGTTATGAGGGTCAGATTCAAGATTGTTCAAACGAAGTCCCTAGATTAATATTTCGACGGAAGCCCAAATGTTAACTTAGTTCAATATGGGTGATAATTTTTAAAAATCTTCTTCTTCAGATCCACCAGTCAGAATGCTTTCATATTTGGTTTACGACATCTCCGGGGAGGGGGGGGGGAGGGGGGATGGGGGGCAAGTTAAAGTTTGTTCAAATCGGGTCCCTATGTATATATTTGGGATCGTTATGGTGGCCCAAATTTTAACATAGTACAATATGAGGAAATTTCTTAAAAAATCTTCTTCTTCAGATCCACCAGTCAGACTGCTTTCATATTTGGGCTTCATATGTCAGAATCACCTGTCAGAATCCTTTCATATTTGGTTTACAACATCTCTTGGGAAATCAGATTCAAGTTGGTTCAAATTGGTTCCCTGAATTAATATTTGGGATCCCTATGGTAGCCCAAATTTTAACTTAGTGCAATATGAGGATTTTTTTTTAAAATCTTCTTTTTCAGACCCACTAGTCAGAATGGGTGCGCGATGTCGTTGCAGTAATCGGTTCTCGTCAGATCACCGAAATTAAGCAACGTCGAGCCCGGTTCATCATCGGATGGGTGACTGTTTGAGCGATCAATTCGGACTCCCGCGTTGTGTCCTTGGGCAAGGCACTAAGCCCTGATTGTCCACATGGGGGCACGATGGCGCCGTGTACTAAGGCGTACTGCACGTCGATGGTACGCATGTCTTCAATCAATCTAACCCTGTCTGTGCTGCAGTGCAGAGTTACGATGTTGTGGAGCTGGCAGCTGCTCGTCGATGCTCGGTGGTTCTCTCCGGTTACTCCGGCTTCCTCCACCCGTAAAACTGTCACTGTCATGATTAGCCATTGTGCATAAGTATGTGACCTTAAACACCAATAAATGAATAAATAAATAAATAACTAATAAATAGTCAGAATGCTTTCATATTTGGTATACAATAGCTCTAGGGGGGCAGATTCAAGTTTGTTCGTATTTGGGCTCGATATGGTAGCCCAAATTGTAACTTTATGCAATATGAAGAAATTTCTTTAAAAATGTTTTCTTCGGATCCAACAGTCAGAATGCTTTATATTTGGTATACAACAACTTTATGGGGGGGGGGGGGGGGGGGTTCAGATTCAACTGTTTTCAAATCGACAGCCTGGAGTTAATATTTGGGCTCCATTTGGAAGCAAGAAGTTGCCATGTAGCTGAAAAATTAGAATTTTTGTATTCAGTACCCTCTGGAGGTGTGTAACTAAGATTAATTCACATAGGTTGTATCAAGGGGCTTCACATGGGAGCTCCACATTTTACAATGTGATCAACTGAAGAAAAAGCATGATGCTCGGATTATTTTTGTCACTTCTGAGGGGATCTGGGATTGATAATGTATCCTCTAAAGATGGATTGCGTAATGTAGACTCATTCTTGGACTCTGCTTATTGGAACCCCAAGCGGGCCGTAGGCCCGCAAGGGGTTCCACATACCCAGTCAGATAAAAGTTTTCCAGAACAGAATTCTCTATAGCCGTCAATGTGATTTTTTGAAGTGGACAGTAAATTTCAGTGAACAAATCACATAACTTCCGGTGTCGAATTGCCCATTCAATTGCAATTGGCCTATCCCTCTGCATGGAAATACTTTGGCTAAATATTCGATCTTTTTGCACTTGCAACCTAATTCGCCTCAAAGCTTTGCGTGATATATGCATATCTACAATTCAGGGGTAACTAAAGCCTTCTCATCTGAGAAACTCGACAAATCAGCGGCCGGTCAAAGTGTTGTTATAATTACTCGAATTCTGTCCTCCTGGATGTTTGTCAATATGCTCAGCTGGTGATCTCGTTATTTCGATTTCTTCTGATTTCGTTGCAACTTGTCTGCCGTTGATAACCTTAATCGAAAAAAAAACGCACATATAATCGATAATATAACGGATAATTGTTATTATATTGGTGCGATTGTATACAGATGTGTATTGACACGTATCTTGTGAAGTATCAAGATGAATAGAAACGCAGTTTTTAAATTATCCGAATGTTAAGGTGTTGTAAATGAAAGGAAAGGTTTGCTTTAAAAAGGGTATAGGAGCGTTTCGTCCGCAAGCCGAGTCGCCCGCTTACAATGTTACCCATTTCGTCCACCAGCGCACTGAATCGCCCGCTAGCAATTTTGCCCAATTCGTCGGTTTGCAATTTTACGAAATTCGTCCGCTAAGGGTTTGAATATCCTAAAAACATGGAATATAAACTTAATGATATGCATTCAGTATCAAACGAAATAATGATATTTATTTAGTACACAAGATTCACAAGATAATAATAGCATAGCATAGGAAATATTTTTCAATGGATAACTGCAAAGTTATAAGATTATGTTACGGAACTTAATATACCAAGTTTTGATGCATATCTTAATATAATTACAACAAGTTTTTATGCATTTCTCAATATAATTAATTCCTGTAATACATTTGCTAATAATTTTGCGATTATTCATTGTAAAGCGCCGGTGACACTCTTCCATGAATAATTGCAAAATTATAAGATTATGTTGCGGAACTTAATATAACATAAATTTTGATGTGTTTCTTAATACAATTAATTCTTATAATGCATTTGCAAATTATTTTGCAATTATTCACTGTAAAGCGCCGGTGACGATCTTCAATGAATAAGTGCAAAATTATTAGATTATGTTGTGGAACTTAATATAACATACATATACTTTAAGAACTTTTGCTGTAATAATATAATTATTATAGGTAATCCATTGAATAAACAGTAATCAGAGCCACGTTAAACAGTATCAAAACTAATTAGATGGCTGAGTAGTTTATTTTGTACTGACATTTCTGTTTTCAGAATTTCGTATAAGTATATGAAAATTTAATGCAAGGAGGTATATTAACATATATTGCAATAGATAATATACAATAAAGTAAACAATAAAATTATTATATAAATAAATAAAAAAATATTCAAAATACAATACTTCAATACTTTCCCCCAGCGGACGAGTTGGGTAAAATTGCAGCGGACGATTTGGTTAGCGGACGAAATGGGTGTAATTCGAAAAAAGTGATACTGACAGGTTGCTTTCAGTCCCGTTTGAAATCAAAACAAAGTAATAATGTGTTACTTTTTGGTGCCATCTGTATTTCTGAACAGTGCTTCGTAGTTTTGAACACTAAAAATGGAAAATAATAACCTTTTTGGATATTTACCTCCATTGAAAATTGCATGTCATCTTTATTCGGGATCTGGAGGAGGATTCGGCCCGGGGAAAACTCGGCCGAGGGAAGATTCGTCCAAAAGAAAAGCAGTACACATCTGTTAGGATATTTTAGATATGCTACAATATTCGTTTTAACTCCTAAAAAATAATTCTTAAAAAAAATCTTAATATATTGCTCGATATTATTGAAAAAGTATTAATATACATGTATATCGTCGGGCAATTATCTTTGCAGTAAATTCACATTCGATGTGTTCTGTAATAATTAATGTTTTTCATCTTTGAGAATGGTATCCAGTCACTTCCGCCCCAAGTCATTTTGGCCTCTGGTCACTTCGGCCTAAAGTCATTTCGGCCCTAGTCACTTCGGCCCCAGTCACTTCGGCCCATTGGTCATTTCGGCACCATTTTGAGTGTAGAGATCTATAAAGATCAGTGCATCGTTTATATTCAGATATAAAGGATAATTACCTTTTATACATTTAAGATGCTATCTATTTTAGTAAGAGAAATTTGTTTACTTTGGAATTTCGCAAAGTATATGCAATCATTTCATTCATTGATGTTGTTATGCACACTTCCTACTCACCTTCCAGTTCGAGGTCCACAGGGGTCTGACCCCAGTATCTCACTTCCAATGCACACACTCAAATCAAATAACATTACTGACCCTCGCTTCCGACTCTCGTGAATTCATAAGCAAATAAAATTATTCAGTTCGAAAGGGATTTCAAATCCCACATCGTCCGTGCGCACCTTCGGCGTGCTGAAACTTTTCATTCATTTATTCACCATGAAAGAAAATCTATTAGGCATGAAGGAATACCGTATATCATATGTATACCTGAATATCTATTTGAGGTATAAATGTTGAAAAACAATTAAATAGAAAAATGTTTAAATTCAAACGATATTTAAAAATATTTATAGATGACGAAATAACTTGGTATATTGGGGCTGAATTGACTTGAGGCCGTAATGACTGGGGACGATATGACTTGGGCTAAAGTGACTGGAATTCGTGAGAATTACATCCAAACTGTCCTCCAATAATTTGACCCAAACTGGTTACTAATCTAACCCAAACCATCCTCTGGCAATTTGCCCCAAACGGTCCTCCAGAACAGGAGTGCATAATTCTTATTGATTTATTCATTGGGGTTTAATGGCACTTCGACAGCCAGGGTCACTTCATTTTGGACAGTTTTACAGGTGAGAAAAGCCAGAGAGAACCACTGAGCAATGACAAACAACTAACGTGCAAACAGCACACAAGCTGGGTTAGCATGTGTTGAAGATAAGTGTACCACTGACATGCAGTATGCCTTGGTACACAATGCCACCACATGGGCAATGGGAATGAAGTGTATTGCCAAAGGAAACAAAGTTGATTCGATCAAGTACCCTTTGGCTTGCAGTCTGCACCTCTAACTACTGAACCCTTTAACCTTCAAATTTAAACTCTATTGTACCAGCTAAAACATGTTGTAGAATGACCACTTGAAAATTTCTCAAGTTCAAAGTTTCATTATTAGTTTGTGATATTTGTTATTGCTGTACAGTGGAACCCTGTTAATTGAAGAGCCACTTTGCCAATGAAAATTATTCAGTTAACAGGAGTATTCAATTAACAGGGATTGTGTCACTTTCCTGTATTCCAGAGATAAACTTAGCATTTATTCTATTACATTTTGTTTGACAGAGCTCCATGAGCTCTGTCAAACAAGTATTGTAGATTAAATGTCTGTATTGGGTGTACTGAGGCCAAATTGGTCTATAACCAAAGGAAAACTGGGGAGAGTCAGGGAAATTTCTCGACATGTTACAAGATTTTTTTATTCAATTAACAGATTACCCTATAATCAATATTCAATTAACAGGTCAAATTTGTGCTGGAGGCATAGTAAATGGTTTTGTATAGGGAAATTATAATCAATTAACAGGGATATTCATGTACAATTAAGAGCTATCCAACTAAGTGGGCTTCACTGTATAACCACAAACACCCCAACCCCCAGTGCAGTACGCCTTAGTACAGTTCCACTGGTGGGATTCGAACTGAGAACATCTCAGCTTGATTTGTTGAGGTTTTTTTGTGCCCGCTTCATATAGGGTTGTTTCATAATACACAATTTTGTCATGATTAGTGATCATAAAGCCTTAAAAAAACTATGGAAACAATTTAAAGAAAAACATTTTCTGTGAAGATTTGGCCTCTGAGTTAATAAATTCGACCACGACTGAGACCGAATATTCTCGGAAAAAGTATGAGGGCTGAAGCTTCCTTTGACTGAATCTTCATGATTTTTCTTTTTCAAAGTAAATTTTCCGTTACTTATTAATTACGTATTAAACTCTATAAGGCAAAAACAATAATATGAAATTCGTATGTTAGAAATTCTATAAATTCCAAATAAATTTACACAAATTATATAGCAAAATGACGGATGTGATGTATATAACGCCAAACGTATGTGTGCACCTCACGCACTGACACACAGTCGACATCAGACATCAGCGGTTCCTGAAAGTGTGCTATCGGTACCATATTTGTACCATAACTGATAATAATATTTCATAAGAACAACAAACACGAATTCAAAATGTAGCATGAAGGCTGCATGGTGGTGAAGGCCTACGCTGTCCCATTGTCCTTGAAAGGGGGAGTCCTTTACAAATAGTTTTTTGTCATGTGATACTCTGGATACACCCCATATTTAGCTCAACTTTGACATAGTCAACTTTAAGATTAGATCATACCCGTTGTCCGTCTGGATGTCTTCTTGGGTACCTTTGTTATCACCATGGGACGAGAACGAGTGTTTTTGGGTGCGGTCCAAAATTCAAGATGGCCGCCAGCGGCAAGTTTGTACTGAAATTAGTGCAGTCAGTTTTTTTGTACAGAACTTCTGTATGAAAGTTCTGATTTGAATAAATTGTTGTATGAATATTTAGTAACATGGAATACATTACATATGATACGGGTTTTTTCCTCGTGCTGAAATTATGCAAATTAGATGAACTATTTATCATCACTTTTTGAAACCATGATGGAAATTGCAAATCAAATTTTTAGAAACAAAAAAAAATCCTGGTTAGTTCATAACTGAAAAAACACAGGGGTGATGTTTGAAAATATTATTTTATCACCAGTAATGAAAATTGTTGTTTGACATCCATACTTGATCAAGTTTCTGAAAAAGCACATTATACTATCCCAATGTTAGCTACTGAATGTAAGCACACAATTTGAAGTTGTTGGATAATTATGATAAGGGACTAGTTGTAAATGGGTGAGTGGGTTCACAAATATTAATATTTTTTAAGACCTGGTATCAAAATGATTTAAATTGATGAACAACCATACAATTTATTATCAATTAATTACAATAAGGGTCTTGTCCTAATGGATCGGGGCTTGCATTTTAGAACTGTGGTCAGGCTGATGAATAGGCCAGGTAAAAAGGGCCACCAGACCTGATTTGTACTGTTCAGGGCTGATTTTACAGATTACATTAACCGTTTCAGATGCATTTGCTGGCTCAATAGATTGGCGACCAGGCTGACTGATTAGCCTGGTGAGAAATGATTTGAGGCTGATTACCAGGCCTGGTAAAAATGCAAGCCCGGATGGACAAGGTCCCTAATTACAATAATGGATAATAATGAATATAATAAACACTGAGCAGCAAAAATGATTGACAGTTTGACATCTATTTAATTATACTCAATTTCTGTTTACTCCATCATCAATCAAGAAAATAACCTCTACATGGGAAAGAAAAAAGAACACGAAAAAGTAAAAAAAATATGTTAGAAGTTGATCCAAAAGTTATGCAACATGTTTTGGTGACTACTATTGTGTAAGTTTATAAAACAATGTTAAGTTTTTTGTATATTTCCACTGTAGGACAGGTTGGGTGCATTAACAGTTGGTTCAGGCCAAAATGTTGCGGCCGGTTTGGGTCAAATTGCAGAGTACGCTTTGGGTGTATTCATTTGGTGACAAACTTCATGTAATTGTTAAGGTGCAATTTATTAAAAACAAACAGGGGAACAAGAACTGTCAATATTTATTTATTGGTCTTTTAGATCACATGTTTCTGCATAATGGCTATTCATGACCACAAGAGTTTTATGGGTGGAAAAGGCCGGTGTTCCTGGAGAGAACCACCGAGCAATGGCGAACTATGGCAAGCAACTGTCAGTTCCCCAACATACCTACACCACACATGCAGGGTTAACATTGTTTGAAGACAATTGCACCATTGACGTGCAGTATGTCTTGGTACAAAACGCTACCATGGCCCTATGAGGGCATTGGGGGTGAAGTGTCTTGCCCAAGGACAGGACACGATATGGTTGCTGCAGGTGGGAACCTCTTGGCTTGCAGTTTGTACCTCTACTAACTGAGCTACCACACCCCAGAACTGTCAATTAATTATTACAGATTATTGGAACACAGACATACAGTTAAAACTAGAAGTCCTGTCATGAAATGCGCACAAATAGCACGTTGATATGCGCGTTAATGTACGCGTTATGGCCCAAGTAAAGCTATCAAATTCTGTACATATGGCCTGTGCACAAGCAATGTTTCAGCCAATGGACCTCCGGGTAACCCGGAGGTCCATTGGCAGAAACATTGCATGTGTTTGCTATGAGTAACCAAGAGAACCTGCCGTGCTTTGGATGCCATTCAATATGGCAATTGCGCGCAATTCCAACGCGCAATTAAGCCTAGATAAGCGCACTATTCGTGACAGGACTTCTAGTTTTAACTGTAGAATATAATATTTGTGCTTTGTAGACCGTCGATCAATAACAATGGCATTTTAACCTTCAAAACTGTATAGTACCATCAAAAACATTTTGTAGGATGGCCACTTGAAAATATCTCAAATACATAGTTTCATTATTAGTTTGTGATATTTGTTTTTGCTGTACAGTGGAACCCTCTTAATTGAAGAGCCACTTTGCCAATGAAAATTATTCAATTAACAGGAGTATTCAATTAACAGGGATTGTGTCACTTTCCTGTATTCCAGAGATAAACTTAGCATTTATTCTATTATATTTTGTTTGACAGAGCTCCATGAGCTCTGTCAAACAAGTATTGTAGATTAAATGTCTGTATTGGGTGTACTGAGGCCAAATTGGTCTATAACCAAAGGAAAACTGGGGAGAGTCAGGGAAATTTCTCGACATGTTACAAGATTGTTTATTCAATTAACAGATTACCCTATAATCAATATTCAATTAACAGGTCAAATTTGTGCTGGAGGCATGGTAAATGGTTTTGTATAGGGGAATTATAATCAATTAACAGGGATATTCATGTACAATTAAGAGCTATCCAACTAAGTGGGCTTCACTGTATAACCACAAACACCCCAACCCCGACCCCAAAGGGGGCGCGGTGGCTCAGTTGGTAGAGGTGCAGGCTGCAAGCCGAGAGGTCCTCGGTTCGAATCCCACCTGCGGCAATCGCGTTGTGTCCTTGGGCAAGACACTTCACCCCGATTGCCTACATGGGGGCACGATGACGCTGTGTCCTGCAGCGTACTGCACGTCGATGGTGCGCATGTCTTCAACCAATATAACCCTGTCTGTGCTGCGGTGCAGAGTTCAGAGTTACGATGTTGGAGAGCTGACAGCTGCTCGTCGTTGCTCGGTGGTTCTCTCCGGGTACTCCGGCTTCCTCCACCCGTGAAACTGTCACGGTCATGATTAGCCATTGTGCATAAGTATGTGACCTTAAACACAAATAAATAAATATATAAATACCCCCACCCCAATCAAAACCATCATTCAAAAGTCTTGGATTCAGCAAATTTGATTTCTTTATTTTTGGGGGGTTTAACAGCACCTTTTACAGTCAGGGTCACCTCATATTTGAATAGTTTTACCGGGGGAGGAACCCAGAGTACCCAGAGAGGACCACCGAGCAATGGCAAGCAACTGTCCAGTTCATCAGCATAGTAACTCCAAACAAGCTGAGTTAGCATTGGTTGAAGACAAGTACACCATCGATGTGCAGTACACCGTAGTACATGTACAGTTGCCGCAGGTGGAATTCGAACTGAGAACCTAACAGCTTGTTCTGGGAATGTTTTTTGTTCCTTCCAGCTTCATTAAGGTTTGTTTAATATTGGACAATTTTGTCATGATCAGTTATCATAAATCCTTAAAACAACTATAGAAAAAATGAATAGAACATTTAAAAAAAAAAATTCTATGAAGATTTTACCTCTGACGTGACAAGATTCGACCACGACTGAGACCGAATGCTCTCGGAAAAAGTATGAGGGCTGAATCTTCCTGTGGCTGAATCTTCAAGATTTTTCTTTTTCAAACTAAATTGCCCATTACTTATAAAGCACCATAACTAAGGCAAAAAGAATACTGTGAAATGCCGAAGTCTGAAATTCAATAAATTCCAAATAAATTTACACAAATTATATAGCAAAATGAAGGATGTGGTGTATAGAACCTCAAAAGTATGTATGCACCTCATGCACTGACACACAGTCGACATCAGACATCTATGGTTCCTGAAAGTGTGCTATCCGTAACATATTTGTACCATATACATGTAACTGATAATAATAAAATAATATTTCATAAGAACAACAAACACAGGAATTCAAAATGCAGCCTCAAGGCTGCATGGTGGTGAATGCCAACGTTGTCGCATTGTCCTTGAAAGGGGGAGTCCTTTACAAATAGTTTTTTTGTTCTGTGATACTCGGGATACTCCCCATTTTTAGCTCAACTTTGACATAGTCAAATGTGAGGTTATGCCATGGTCCGTCGTCCGTCTGGACGTCTGTCCAGCGTCAACAATTCAATACGGGTCAGGCTAAAGGCCGTGTTTATGAACCAATCATTACGGAACTTCCTGGGTACCTTTGTTATCACCCTGGGATGGGAACAAGTGTTTTTGGGTGCAGTCGAAAATTCAAGATGGCCGCCAGCAGTCATTTTGTACTGAAATTAGTGATATCAGTCTGTTATACAGAACTTCTGTATGAACGTTCTGATTTGAATACATTTTTGTATGAATGTTTAGTAACATGGAATACATCACAGATAATATGTCTTTTTTTTTTTCTCGTGCTGAAATTATGCAAATTAGATGAACTTTGATTTATTCAGTGCTACTTATACACAGTAAGTGCACCTGTCAATATGGCTCGGGCTAGGGGCGGCATTTATGAACTGGTCTTCACGAAACGTCTTGGGTACCTTTGTTATCACCTTGGGACAAGACTGAGTGTTTTTTGGGTGCGGTCCAAAATTCAAGATGGCTGCCGGTGGCCATTTTGTACCATAATTAGGAACAATCAGTTTTAGCTCATCTTGACAAAGTCAAGCTGAGCTAATCTCATCGCTCTCCGTCCGTCGTCCGTCGTCTGTCGTCCCTCGTCCGTCGCCCGTCGTCCGTCGTCCTTCAACACAATGTTTTGGTCTTATCCTCCAAACCCACTGGGACAATTCAAGTGAAAGTTTGTGTGAATGATGGCCCCAAAGGGGCATTTTATTTTTGTTCAACTCAATATGCCTAGCCCCATAGGGAGGGAGTGGGGGAAAATGCTCCAAAATATTTTTAAAATCTTCTTCTCAAGAATCAGTGTGTACAATGACTTGATATTTGCTATGAAGCATCCATATGAGGTGTAGAATCAAGTTTGTTCAAACGAAATTCGTGAAGTAATATTTGGCTTTGTAATAGGAGGGGTAAGATTTTTGGCCCCGCCCAAAATTTCTATTTTCTGAACCGATGATCCGATATGAACCAAATTTGGTCTGTGGTATTAATGGGTCACAAGTACTTGACCCATGCAAAAAAAAAATATCCCTGGGAGCTAAAAACAGAAATATTTTCAAACGCCCATATTTCCCAAACCACACGGAACAGAGGGCTGTTATTTGGTATGAAGTATCCTTAGGACCAGTAGAACTGAATTATGTTAGGGTGTTCTGTAATGGGTATTTTAAAAATGCTGAGTCAGCATATTTGCAAAAAAATTAAAATGTTTTTTCTCTAGAACCAATCATCAGAATCTTTTGATATTTGGTATACAGCATTCATAGGGGGGGGGGGGGGGCGGGGCGGGAATGGGGGGGGGGGGGGGGGCAGATAAAAGTTTTTTGAAATAAAGCTCATTGGCTCATATTCGGACTCTACAGGAGCCCGAAGTTTTAACATAGGGTAATATGGGGAATATTCTTTAAAAATCTTCTTCTTCAGAACCACCAGTCAGAATCTTTTAATGTTTGGTATACATCATTGTTATAAGGGTCAGATTCAAGATTGTTCAAACAAAGTCCCTAGGTTAATATTTGGGCTTCCTACGGAAGCCCAAATTTCATCTTTGTTCAATATGGAGGGTAAATTACAAAAAAATTCTTCTTCAGATCCACCAGTCAGAATGCTTTCGTATTTAGTATGCAACATCTCTAAGGGGGGCAGATTCAAGTTTGTTCAAATAAGATCCCTAGATATATATTTGGGCTCACTATGGTAGCACAAATGTTTACTTAGTGCAATATGAGGACATTTCTTTAAATATCTTCTTCTTCAGATCCACCAGTTGGAATGCTTTCATATTTGGTATACAATATATCTAGGGAGTCAAATTCCAGGTTGTTCAATTCGAGTGCCTAGGTTAATATTTGGACTCCATATGGGAACATGAAATTTAACTTAGTACAATATGAGGGAATTTCTTCAAAAATCTTCTTCAGATCCACTCGTCAGAATGCTTTCACATTTGGTATACAACATCTCTAGGGGGTCAGATTCACGTTTGTTCAAATTGGATCTATAGGTCGATATTTGGACTTGCTATGGTTGCCCAAATTTGAACTTAGTGCAATTCGAAGAAATTTCTTTACAATTTCTCTTCTTCAGATCCAACAATCAGAATGCTTTCATATTCGGTACACAACATCTCTATGGAAGTCAGATTCAACTGTGTTCAAGTCAAGAGCCTGGGTTAATATTCGGGCTCTCTATGGGAGCCGGAATTGGCCATTTTGCTGAAGAATTAAAAAATAAATTTGTATTCAGTACCCTCTAAAGGTGTGTAACTAACATTAATCCACAGAGAACCGATCTTTACAAAACTTCTTGGATACCTTTGGTATCCCCGTGGGGCGAGAACGAGTGTTTTGGGGGTGGAGTCCAAAATTCACGATGGCCGCCGGCAGCTATTTTGTACAGACATTAGTGCAACCAGTTTTTTGTACGGAACTTCTGTATGAAAGTTCTGATTTGAATAAATTTGTGTATGAATGTTTAGTAACATGGAATACATTACATATAATACAGGTTTTTTTCTTGTGCAGAAATTATGCAAATTGGATGAACTTTGATTTATTCAGCACTACTTATACACAGTAAGTGAACATGTCAAATACAGCTCGGGCTAGAGGCTGTATTTATGAACCGATCTTCACGAAACTTCTTGGGTACGTTAGTTCCTTTGGATGAAAACAAGTCTTTTGGGATGCGGTCTGAAATTCAAGATGACTGCCGGCTATTTTAAACCCAAATTAGGTGCAATCACTTGTTTGTACAGAACATCTAGGACTACGTTTGCCATCATCTTGGGATGGTAACAAGTGCTTTCGGCTGTGTTAATATTTGGTGTTGTTTGGGGAGGGTAAACATTATTAGCACAACCCAGTTTTCTGTTTCCAATGAGACAAATAAAACCTCCTCACCTGTAGGAAGCCTATGAGCTAAAGATAAAACAATCAAATACCTATATTTTAAGAAGGACTGGACAAATATTTATTAATTAGTAGGAATCAACTGTGGAAAGGTTTGAATCAAACAGACCAAAACAATTGCTAACATTTGGCTTGTGATGCACCATACAAGGATCCCCATTGTAACATTAACCCCATGGAGATTTCTTTTCTAATTTAACATTTAACTGTCACCCACCTTTACAATACTTTACCTGTACATTTATTACAGGCTAGGGTCAGTGTTTATGTACAGACCTTTACAATACTTTACATGTACCTTTGTTATCAGGTCATTACCTAGATGTGTGCCATTGCTGTGTCACAAACTATTCATGTACATGTCTTACACAAGATGAGCTACAGTGTTACTGACACGTTCATTTAATAGAAAATCAATTTCGTAATGCTAGAAAGATCCAAAAAATGTCACAATATGGTGTTTTGACCCTTAATTTGTTAAATGTTGCCTGTTTTCAGATTGTTTGCCAATTATAGCTTGGAACAAATAGCAGTACATGTAGATGTGATTCTGTATTGGTATGTGAGACTTTCTTAATGTTTTGAATGAGTTAAACATAACTGGTATGTTTCGGCTATACTGAGCAGAGTTATGACCCTTAATTTGTTGATTGTTTCCTGTTTTCATCTCGGTAGTATGATAACTTCAAATATCAATGGATTTTGTCAACGTTTGGTATGTGAGACTTTCTTAACAATGTCTTGAATGCGTTCGAAAACTAGTATCGTTTGGCCATACTGAACAGAGTTATCGCCCTCAATTAGTTAATGGTTTCCTGTTTTCAGCTCATTAGCACTGTGACCTGCACACTTATCAAAGGATTTGGTCAATATTTGCTATGCGAGACTTTCATAATAATGTCTTGAAGGAGTTCGAAAATTGGTACAGTTCAGTCAAATTGAGTGGGGTTATGGCCCTCATTTAGTTTATTTTTGCCTGTTGTCAGCTCATTAGCATGACAACCTGAACAAATATCTACAGTTTTAGTCAATAATAGGTAGGTAAGACTGTAGCAATGTCCTGAAGGAGTTTGGAAATTGGTACGGTACTGACATACTTGTCCTCAGATAGCTAATTACATGTATACCCCCAGTTTGCTAATTATACCCCCAGTTTTTTTTCAAAAAGTGGGGTATACTGGATTGCGCCTATCCGTGAGTCGGTGTGAATGTCGATGCATCTGTGCGTACGTCTGTCCATCCTCACTCAAATGTTGGCCCACATTATAACTTGAAATTTCATACACATGTTCACTATTATACATGTAAGATCATTAAGGAGTAACATCCGTTTTGTTGTTGAAAATATTATTTCTGTGCATTATGGCCCTTTGAGTATACAAAATAGCCTATTTTTTGTCTGTTCGCCTCGTATATCGGGTTTGGATTATCGGATCTCAATCATATTTATTAATTTTTACTTTTCAGACTTTTCCCACTTTTTAACTGTGAAAATTTGCTGTTTGTCTCATAAAATACCAATTTTTTGTCTGTTTGCCTCATATTTCAGGTTTGGGTTATCAGATTTAAATAAAATTTGGAATGAAAATTGTTTATGGTAAAGGTTTTCAAATGAGTCACGTCCCTGCAGTAAAACCAAGAAAAGTCATTCAAATCACCTCCCCACATGTGGCATTATGTCTGTTCTCTTTGATGGTCCAGTCATTGTTTCTGGCCTTTACAGTTACCTCTGTGTTGTGTGTGTGTGTGTAGCATTTTCAGAGGGGGGGGGGGGGGGGGGGGGAGAGGTTTAAGTGGGATGCATATGCCATGTTTAGCATGCTGTTCTTAATATTACATGACCCGGTAGAGTTCCTCTGGTGTTTGGAGTTTTGTGAACACTTCAAAGATTTTACACAAAAACGTTTTTGCCCTGAGATTTGTTGCAGGGTCCATTGGGTGAGAGCGCTTTTGTCTGTCATCTGACACAGCTTTATCATTGACACTGTTATGTCAGCACCTCTGGTACAATCTCTGGCATTTGAAGTCTATCCATATGTCCGTCCATATATATGTCCATCTGCACTCTGATGTCTGTTTGCGTTATAACTTGAACATTACTTCTCTGATTTCAGTGAAATTTGGGATAAAAGTTGTTTATGGGAAAGGCTTTCAAATGAGTAATGCCCCAGCAGTAAAACAAAGAAATACCTGAAAACCGCATTCCCACTTGTGGCATTATAGGAACCCCAGCGGGCCTTAGTCCCGCAAGGGGTTGCACATATCCAGTCAGATAAACGTGTTCCAGAACAGAATTCTCTAATACCGTCAAGCAATATTTTGAATTGGACAGTACATTTCAGGGAAAAAAAATCACGTGACTTTCAGTTCACAATTGCCGATACAATTGCAGTCGGCTTATCCCCCTCAAGGACACTTTGGGCCAATATCAACAATCAAACAAAATGTCAAATGCGTTCGTTGCAACCCAACTCGCTTTGCATGATATTTACATGTCCACACATCACTCATATTCTGTCCTTTTAGAGGTTTTTCAATACTCTCAGCAAATAATCTTGTTATTTCTGATTGAACTCTCCTGATTTCATTGTAACCTGTCCTATTCGGCGATTTGATGATGTACCATCATCAAAAAAACGCAGATATAACTGGTAATATTGTTGATTATATTGGTGCGATTTCATAAAGATATGCATGGACACACAGCTAGTGAAGTTCAAGAATCAAAACGAAACGCAGTTTTTGAATTATCCTAATTTTAAGGTGTAATAAATAGTAATGAAAAGTTTGCTTGAAAGTAGGTGATACCTTGCTGATGAGTTGCTCCCGGGTCATTTCGCCCCAATTCCCATTCGCCCCTCTAGTCGTTTTGCCCAAGTCCTCATTTGGCACAGGTTATTTCGCCCCACAGACGGCAGTGGTTGGTTTCGCCCCTAAATCTAAATTTTGGTAATGCACTGTAATTGTTTCCTTTAGTACATTAGTATTTTTTCCCCAAAGAATTTACCGAAGTAAACAATTTCTATTAAAATTTTCATAATTTTTACAAAATGGAAAATTTTTACCGTATCTGCATTGACCGATTTGGGCAAAATACTGCACCCCCATTGCCCATGTGCGGGCACAGTGGCATTATGTGCTAAGGTGTATAGTGCGTTGATGGTGCACTTGTTTTCAACCATTGCTAACCCTGTTTGTGAGGAGTTAGTATGTTGGGAGCCTGGCATTTGCTCGGTGGTTCTCTCCTGGGACTGCAACTTCCTCCACCCATAAAACTGTCCGAAACAATGTGACCCTAACTGTCAAAAGTGCTGTTAAACCATAATAAATAAATCCACGTTCCATATGTAATATACTGTCATCAGTGAGAATTGCATATACAACTAGTTCTCCAGCAATTTGACCAAAACGGCTAATTTAACCATCGTCTTACGACAATTTGCTGCAAACCAAACCACCCCCAGAAAAGCTACAGCTTGTATTTGGTCTATGTGTAGTACTTGGGGAGAGGATTGCAAAAAAATCACCTGTGGAGTGGCATTATCACCCAGAGTATCACTTTCAAATTCTGTCGATATGGACAAAAAACACAAGTAATGTTTCAGCCAGTGCAGTCAATGGACCTCCAGGTTTAACCCAGAGGTCCATTGGCTGTCCAGAGCTTAACTTGTGCTTGTTATGCTTTGCAACAAATTTGGAATTATTGTTTGTGTGAAATCTCCACACTGTGGGCGATTTAGTGATAATACACTCTGCACCTACTGTTTATATACGGTATACTTTTTAGCTCTTTCGCCTGTGATAGCGGCACTAATTTATGGTGATTTGTTGACACTTTTTGTTTTCAAGGTTTTCACCTTCTTTATGCGACCAGTTTTTTTTACAATTGTCGCCGTTTTATAGAACTGTAGAAAAATTAAGTCAGTATCATTTTACTCATCAATCCCATTGGTTCCCATGAGTGCTAACCATGTCCCTAGTCTTACGGCATTTTTTTTTTTTTATCTTTGGCAACTGAAAAGTTACCACTTCCAAAAAATACTGTTTCCCATGTCGTGATATTGGTCCATAACCATTTTTCTTTCATAACAAAGAAGACAATTGCCGACAGCCACAAAGAAAACTAATTAAGAAGTCACTATGTGATTAACAATTCACACTGTTGCTTACTGAGGTGGAGTCGCTTTAAATACCATTACCAAGCTACCTACTAAATACCAAGGGAAGATTTTTCAGGACACTCTAATCAGCCCCCATAATTCTCAAATATGGCATTAAGACCGTGCACATACTGCTTAAATCTATTTACATAAACAGAATACACCACCAAGGGTGAAGTGGCTCAGTAGATAGAGGTGCAGGCTGCACGCCGAGAGGTCCTCGGTTTAACTCCCACTTGCGGCAACAGCTTTGTGTCCTTGGGCAAGACACTTCACCCACATTGCCCATGTGGGGGCATGGTATGCTGTGTACTAAGGCATACTGCATGTTCTTCGTGCACCTGTCTTCGTATGTTGGGGAGCTGACAGTTGCTTGCCATTGCTCAGTGGTTCTCTCCGGGTACTCTTTCATCCTCCACCCGACAGCTAAACCTGCCGTGGTCATGTTTAGCTGTTGTGCAGAAATAGGTGACCTTAAACACCAATAAATGAAAAGAACACACCCACTCATACCCGTTCCACTCCTGTTTTCATTCACCATGGTAAAGCTTGGTTTGCCTCAGTGTTTAGTATACCCGCCAGAAAAGAAGTGATTTCTTTTTCTAAAATAGCGAAACAAGAAACAGTAATTTTTAACAGGTAGTAACAAAATAATTTTCATGAAGCGCACAATTTTATGTTAGTTAATAGATGAAAAAAATGCAGGGTGGTATTTGCAAATCTTATTTTATTACTGGTACCAGGTACTGGTAATGAAAATTGTTGTTTGTCATCAGTATTTGATCAAGTTTCTGACAAAGCACATTATACTATTCCAATGTTAGCTACTGGACAAAAGCACACAATTTGATGTTAGTTTACCCACGATACAGGTGCTTAGCTAGGATATCAAAGTTAGGGGCAAGAGTAATATCTAGTGCGGGGTGGGGCCGGGGCCTTAAGAATATGATGCACAGCATCATCCGACCCACATAGCAGTGAGATAGGGGTGAGGACAAGAGGGAGTGTGCCCATCACATCAGTGGAGGGGTCGGGTGCCCCCGCCCCCCCCCCCAAAAAAAAAAAATTGAAATTCAAGACAGAAAAACACAGGTATCTTGACTCTGTGTCCATTTGTGTCCATAATATATAAGTTGTGAACAAGCATAAATATCTAGATATTAAAATGCCTTGTCGGATGTTCATTATATGGGTTCTCGGTTGTGAGAGATGGGGGTGGGGGGGCATGAGTCAAATTGGGGAGGGCATGTGCCCCCTCTCCAGCTCCTAAGCCTACCGTGCTACCGCCGTGGACTAGTCACTTTTCACGGGTGGGCAATATTTCCACGGATGCAATTATATTAGATTTCAAACACTGTTTACAGCAATGATCATCAACAATTTAATTTAATGAAGCACAGGGTACAATCCGGTGCTTCATTAATTAAAATTTTATTGATGATGATTTTCTATTACCTGGAAAAAGCATGCGTGGACATTACTGCCCATGCATGGATTATGACCAGTCCACGGCAACTGTACTGTATGTCTGCGCCACTGCTATGAGCAGGGACTAATATACATATAAATGGGTGGGTGTGTTTACAAATATTAATATCTTTTAACATCTGATAACAAAATAATATAAGTTTATGAACAACCACACAATTGACTTTTAATTACAATACTCCGAATTCCTGTTAAACATATATGAATGTTTATTAATTGTATGGAATTTTTACTCTGAGTATGAAGCTTATTTGGGCCTGTATGTTTGTTAAAAGTGCCCTTCCACTGGGGATGACTTCTTGCAATCAGTCTACACTGGATTGTGCGGTATTCTTTTGTGTAAGACAATGTATTCATTGTAATAATCTCCATGCATAAGGCTCCACAAAGTAGATGTTTCTCAGGCCATGTTTTGTAAAATTGCATGCAGGCGGGTGATTTTTTATTTTATTTTTGTAATTATTTCTTTGCCATTAAAAGTTCATATTTTTGGTTTGTTTTAGGCCTCATAATCTACAGAATAGCATGGGTGGTGGTGTATTCCATCCCTTGAGTGCAAGAAGGCTTTGCAATGCTGTAGCATAAGCCTTGTTGCATTCCAGAGACAAATTTATCAATTTTAATAACATGGGTAAAATATCGGACATGAACCATTTATTTTTTTTCTTTTAGCTCACCACGACAAAGTCAAGCTGGGCTTATCTAATCACTCTCCATTCATTGTCCATCCGTCTGTCGTCGATCAACACCATTTTGGCCTGCTCGCCCAAAACCACTGGGCCAATTCAAGTGAAAGTTTGTTTGAGTTATGGTCCCAAAGAGGTATTGCATTTTTGTTTAACTCAACATGCCCAGCCCCATAGGGAGGGGGTGGGGGAAAATGCTCCCAAAATATTTTTTTAAATCCTATGAACCAGTGGGTACAGTGACTTGATATTTATTATGGAGCTTCCTTTTGAGGTGTATAATCAAGTTTGTTCAAACATAGTTCGTGAAGCAATATATGGCTTTGTAATGGGAGGGGTTAGATTTTTGGTACCACCCAAAATTTCTATTTTCTGAACCGATGGTCCGATTTGCACGAAATTTAGTATGTGGTATTATTGGGTCATAAGTACTTGACCCATGCAAAAAAAAACCCAAAACCCTGCATCCCCATGGGAACCCCAGGAGCTAAAAATAGAAATATTTTCAAACGCCCATGTTTTCCAAACCACTTGGAACAGAGAACTGTTATATGGCAAGATGCATCCTTAGGACCAGTACATTTGAATGGTGAAAAAAAAATTGCCATGTGTTTTGTTAGGGAGTTCTGCAGAGGGCATCAAAATAATGTTGACTCAGCATATTTACAAACATTTTAGAAAATCTTTTCTCCAGAACCAATGTTCAGAATCTTTTGATATTTGGTATACAGCATCCATAGAGGGGGCAGATATAAGTTTGTTAAAATGAAGCCCATTGGTTTATATTTGGACTCAATGCAGGAGCCCAACTTTTTTAACTTTGGGCAATATGGGGAATTTTCTTTAAAAATCTTTTTCAGAACCACCAGTCGTAAGCTTTTAATGTTTGGTATACATCATTGTTATGGGGGTCAGATTCAAGATTGTTCAAACCAAGTCCCTAGGTTAATATTTGGACTTCCTTTGGTAACCCAAATTTTAACTCTGGCCAATATGAGGAAGTTTCTTTAAAAATCTTCTTCTTCAGATCCACTAGTCAGAATACTTTCATATTTGGTATACAACATCTCTAGGGGGTGAGATTCAAGTTTGCTCAAATTGGGTTTGTAGGTTAAAATTTGGGCTCGCTATGGTAGCCCAAATTTTAATTTAGTGCAATGTGAGGAAATGTCTTTAAAAAGTTTCTTCTTCAGATCCACTAGTCGGAATGCTTTCATATTTGGTATACAACATCTCTAAGGAGATCAGATTCAACTTCATTCAAATCGAGTGTCTGGGGTAATATTTGGGCTCCCTATCATTATGGGAGATGGAATTGGCCATGTAGCTGAAGAATTTCTAGAGGTGTGTAACTAAGAGTAATCTACATATGCTGTATCAAGGGGCTTCAGAGGGGAGGTCCACATTTTACATAATGATCAACGGAAGAAAAGGCATGATGCTTGGACTGTTTTTGTCACTCCTGGGGGGCGCAAGGATTGACAGTGTATCCTATGGAGATGGATTCCTTATTGTAGATTCATTCTTGGACTCTGTTTATATCGTGTTCTGTTAAAGGTGAGCGCTTCAGGCCCTGTGAGGCCTCTTGTTTATTTATTTATTCGCTTTTGACAAGACTTTAGACAGCCAGCAGCTACAAGTTTTTTTCTCTCCTTGAACCAAGTCTCTCGCCCAGCTGCATCACTCATGGTCCACTGAAATTTTAGCCCACCTGACTTTCAGTCATGGTGAGCTATAGTGATCACTCGCTGTCGGTCGTCCGTGAACATGGTGTTTGTGTCTTCTCCTCCAAAACTGCTGAACCGATTTAAATGAAATTTGAGATAATTGTTTGTGATGACATCGCATTTTGATTTTGTTCAAATCAAGTTGCCCTGCCCCTCAGTAGGGTCACGCCCAAAGATTATGCCTAAATCTTAAAACATCTTCTCATGAATCGGGAGTAGCGGAGACTTGATATTTGGGGTGCAGCTTCCTTTTGAGGTGTAGACTCAGATTTGTTCAAGAGAAGTTTGAAGAATTTTTGCCCCGCCCAAAATTTCTATTTTGCAAACCAAGAGACTGGTTTGAGCCAAATTTAATATGTGGACTTATTGGGTTATAAGTACTTAATTTATGCCCCAAAATATTTTCCCGTCACCCCATGGGAACTGCAGAAGCTAAAAATATAACAAAATTTAAAATGCCCATATCTCCAAAACACCACGGCACTGAGAAGTCTTATTTGGTGTGAAGCTTCCTTGGGGCCAACGGAATGCAATGGTCTAAACAAATTGCTGTCAGGTCTATCATGGGGTCTTTTTCAGGACTTTGAAAAAAATGCTTAGTCAGCATTTTCTAACACTGTGGTAATGGGGAAAGCATTTAAGACTCTTGTTCACCAAATCCACTGCTCCAAAAGCTTTCACATTTCACATATACCACCTTTGGAAGATTTTGTCCCACGTTTATTGAAATCAAATCCCTGGCTCCATATTTGGGCTCTCTAGGGGAGTCCAAATGTTGAAACTAGTGCAGTATGAGGACTATTCTTTAAAAATCTTCTTCTTCAGACCCACCAATCAGAATCTTTTGATATTTGGTATGCAGCATCATTTGACGGGTGAGATTTAAGCTTGTTCAAGCCATGTTCATATTTGGGTTCACCAGGTTTTCACAAATTGCGAGATTGGTCGTTTCGTTTCAGTGACGTTCTCGTAAATGCTTGTTAAGAAGATCCATTTACCGTTCCCGCAAAAATATAAGCATTTTTTCATCACATAAAATTTGATAAAATTAGATTAATTTTAGAGCTGAAACAATTAAAGAGTTTTCGGGATTGATTAATCGCATGGATTAACCTTGGTTAACTGATTAATCACTTGCCCTAATCGGTAGCTGAATAATTGCCGTACCGCTGATAATTTATATAATTAAAACTTTACTCAGGGTAATGGACAAAAACGGCCAGCGCCATATACAAAAATGTCCATTCAAATTTTAATTTTATTACATTTTAAATTTTTGTCTCAAAACATAGCTTATGACCCCTCATTGGAACGAGCTCATTGAACTTGTTCCAATGGGGGGGGGGGGGTGGGGTGGGGGGGGATAAGCTCTGTTTGTGAGATAAATATTGAAAATCTTTACTTACCCGCATTTGGTGAAGGATTGAGAATGACCATTTCCAGCTACTGTTACTGTATAATGATCATGCAAGTGAACAAGTATGTCAGCATGTTACTCTGTCTTATATAATTGATGTGAGTCAGTGTGTCAATGTTTGTCTGTTTTGGAGCAAGTTTCTCCCTTAGTTAACCTTTTTAATATCGTACATCAAAAGTAACGGTTAATCGATCAATTACTTTTTTTATCGATCAAGACGTTGATCATCGGTTAGTCGATTAATCGATTGACTGTATCAGCTCTAATTAATTTCTATAAACATGATTACTGCAATAGCGTTTGATGTGATGGCTGAGCAATCTTAACAATCTCTGTATTTGGAGATAAATAAGCATAATTCATGTGATTAAGACACACGTTGGAAATGGGTCCCGCAAAAAAATAATTGTTTCCCGCAAAAAAATATATTTGCGAAACCCTGACTCACTGTGGGAGCCTGAATTATAACTTAGTTCAAAATGAGGAATTTTCTTTAAAAAACTTCTTCAGATCCAGCAGTCGGAATGTTTTGATATTTGGTATGCAGCATCCTCGGGGGGTGGGGGGGGGGGGGAGGGGATTCAAGTTTGTTTACGCCAAGTCCCTGGATTCATATTTGGGCTCATTGTGGGAGCCTGAATTATAACTTAGTTCAAAGGATTTTTTTTCTTTAAAAATCTTCTTCTTCAGATCCAGTAGTCGGAATGGTTTGATATTTGGTACCATTTGCAGCATCCTTAGGGGGTGAGATTCGTGTATGTTCAAACCAAGGCCCTGGGTTCATATTTGGGCTTCCTGTGGGAATATTCTTCAAAAATATTCTTCACATCCACCAGTGAGAATGTTTTGATATTTGCTATTCAGTATCCTTAGGGAGGTGAGATATAAGTTTGTTGAAGCCAAGTCCCTGGGTTCATATTTTGGCTTTCTGTGGGAGCCCGAATTGTACCAAAATTTATATTTTCCAAATTGGGAGACCGATTTGAAGCAAATTTGATATGATGGGCTTATTGGGTCATAAGTATCTAATTTATGCAAAGAAATGTTCCCGCTGCACTATGGGAACTGCAGAATCTAAATATAGAAACAATTTAAAACGCCCATATCTTCAGAACTACATGGCACTGAAAAATTCCAGGACTTTGATAAAATGCCGAGTCATCATTTTTTAACACTGTGAGTACTGGGAAAAACATTAAAGAGTCTTCTTCTCCCATACCACTGCTCCAAAGGCTTTCATATTTCGCCTATAACATCTTTGAAAGATTCATTCACGTGTTTGTTGAAATCAAATCCCTGGGTCCATATTTGGGCTGTCTATGATTAGATTAGTGCAATATGAGGAATATTTTTTTAAAAATCTTCTTCCGATACTGGGTTCATATTTGCGCTCCCTGTTGAAGCCCGAATAATAACTTAGTTCAATATAAGGAATATTCTTTTAAAAATCTTTTTTTTTTTAGATCCACCGGTCAGAATCTTTGAATATTTTGTATAGGCTTTTCTTATGAGGGGCAGATGGAACTTGTTCAAATGAATTCCCTGGGTTGATATTTGGGCTACCATGTCAGGTGAATGCCTTCAGGCCCCCTGTGGCCTCTTGTTTTCTGTTTGACAACATTGCCCTGGCTCTTCTTTCTCCATTTTCCATTGTAAGTTAGTCACTACTTTTCTGTAGGCTTCCAAAATGTGTTACTGCATGTCTTTCTGTCTGTCCTTCAGATAAAATGTTTTTTTGCTTTCCATTTGCCTGGCTCAACACTTTAAATAATTTGCAGCTATCTTTCACCCACCGACCTCCCCCACACACATACACAAATCAGGGCTGGGGTGAGTATTGAGTACTTTGTCAAAAAAGTGGTACTCGAGTACTACGAGTACTTTGTGACCCAGTCACAAATATATTAAACATCAAAGAGTATATTATATACTTGAAACAAATACAGTACAGTGGCAGTGTACTGCTCACTTTCCACGGATGGGCAATATTTCCATGAATACAATAATATTTGATGCCAAACACTAACTATAGGAATAATCATCAAAAATTTAAATAATGAAGCCTCAGGTACAACCCGGTGCTTCATTACTTAAAATTGTGCGGATGATGATTTTTGTTGCCTGGTAAACGCATGAATGGACATCACTGCCCACGCGTGTGTTACAACCCCTCCATAGCGACTGTACTGTAACTGATTTGAAGCAGTGAAAGTGCACTTGTGGATATTTGCAGCAGAAGCACAGCACTACAGAATCTATATATTTAAAAATTTTAGGAATTTTAACAGTGTCATGAGACACCACAGTAGCAGGCCTTGTCATTCTCTTGGAAAAAATCACTGTTTTATGACACGAGGTGCCTAAACCGAGAAAACGGAGGCTTTTTCTTACAAAGATTGCAAAATATCAAACTCAATGTGAATTGTCTTCAGAAGCTAGAATGTGATTAAAAGACAATGGGAAATTCAGAATGTGTCAACATCACCATGATCAATTTATTTATACATTAGTATAGTTTTTATGGAAAAATGCATAGTGGGGGGTGGGGGGGGGGCACATCCAGGGCTATATTTTACCCCACCACTAGGTAAAAGAATATTTGACATCATTTGTTGAGATAAAATGGCACTTTCTATTGATGTTGGTGAATTATATAGCCTCAGCCAGGGCTTATAAGATTCACTCACACGGAGATCCGTGCAACTAAACCAGCGAGAAACCATGTAGCTTCTCGTTACACTGCTGCAAGGATTCACGGGAAAAGAACTGAGTCAGTTTAACCCTTTACCTAACACAAAGGCTGCAAATTAACCAATACAACATTAACATGACCTGAAATATTGTGACACGGGCAATAAAATTTGCCATCAGCCGGTTCCAGTAACATCCATAATTATTACGCTTGATGAATATCGTATATTTTTAGCTCACCTGACTCTAAGTCAGGGGGCGGTTAAGTGATGACTTTCTGCCTGTCGACCATCCGTCCATCTGTCCGGCGTGAACTTTACATTATCAACCTCTCCTCATAAACAACTGGTCCGAATTGAACCAAATTTGATATTCATGTGCCTTATCAAACATGAATTCCAGTTTGTTTAAAAAAAGTTGCCACACCCACAGGGGGCCTCAAAAGTGGCATTGTTTTACAAAATTAAAATAAAAATCTTCTCTAGAAACATATATAAGAATCTTTTGATACTTGGTATACAGCATCTCTAAAGGATAGGAGGGGGGGGGGGGCAGATTCAAGTTTGTTCAAATCGTGTCCCTAAGTTAATATTTGGGCTCCCTATGGGCACCCAAATATCAACAGTGCAATATGGGAAAATGTCTTTGAAAACCTCCTTCAGATCCACCAGTCACAATGCTTTCATATTTGGAATACAACATCTCTGGTGTGGAGGGGGGTTAGATTGAAGTTTGTTTGAATCTGGTCTCTGGGTTAGTATTTGCTCTATCTATTGAAGCCCAAAGTTTAACTTAGTGCAGTATGAGGAAATGTCTTTAAAAATCTATTTCTTCAGATCCACCGGTCAGAATCCTTTCATATTTGACAAACAGCATCTCTAACGGGGGTCAGATTCATGTTTGTTCAAGCCAAGTAAATGGGTTAATATTTGGGCTCGCTATGGGAGCTCAAATTAACTCAGTGCAACATGAGAAAATTTCTTTAAAAATCTTTTTCTTCAGACCCACCAGTTAGAATGCTTTAATATTTGGTGTACAACATCGCTGAGGAGGTCAGATCTAATTTTGTTCCAATTTGGTTCCTGCCAGTCAGAATCCTTTCATAATTGGTATCGTAGATGGATGGGGTGGGTGGGGGGTGGGGGGGTGTCAGATTTGAGTTTGTTCATTTCGAGTCCCTGTCTTAATATTTGGGCAGGGGTGGGTTAGGTTCGGAGTTGTTCATCATTGTTCAAATCCATTCCTTAGAGTTTTTCCATAAAATTTGCCTTTCAAGCTGTAGTGACGCAACAACCCCTGGAAGTTTGGCAGTACTTGTCTACAGCTGTCAGAATTGGAAGCAATCAGAAAGACCTATGCTAATAATCATCTGTCGTGGACACTAGGGTTATGACTAATTTCATAACTTCATTCCTATGTAGTGTTCATGAACCATGACTAACTGAATGTGACCCAAAATACTTCTCTGAACCACTTTGTCGGCTGAGCGATTAAGGCCCCTCTGGGGGGGGGGGGGGGGTAAATCAGTAGTTGGTGTTTTAAAAATTAAAAAGCTGTATTGGGTAAAGGTTTGACATGTATTATCAGTGTATAACAGGGGTTCAACGATACTGGCCTGCCCTTATAGGATCCTGGTCCATAGCAGGTCTGAATTCTCGCAACGATTTTCGCAAGAATCAAAATGGATTCTCCCAAATTTAGAGGAATTATAAGCCCTGCACAACCCCAATTTTGAAACAAAATTGACATATTATTTCATGGGGATGGGGCACTATTTATCTGACGTATGATTAATTAAAACAGATTTTGTCATAAGGTTTTGTGTGCTGATGCAGATATTAGTTTTATTTTGGGATTTGGGTAGGTTTCAAAGAAAGCTGTGAATTCTTATCCCTCCCAACTTACTCATTAGGTAACTGAGTAGGAATTCTGTTGAAGGCAATACCAGTTTTTAAGCCCATTTGACACAGATTGGACAGTTCTCTTCAAAAGAACAAATTCCCCATGCTTTTAACTAGGTTAAAGCGAAAAGTTGAATTCTATTGCAGAAATTAGTGTTTCTTCACATGAAAGAGGTAAATGTATCTTAGGTAGGGTTGGGTTTGCTCATAGGTATAACTGTTGTAAATATTTGAATTAGATTTACCTGCCTCGAAAAGTTGGACTCGGAAATTATATAATCCCCAAAACTAAGCAGTCTTTAAAAAATATATTGTTTCAGTAAACATTTGAAGAATTCTACTGACATCTTACATTACTGTTGAATGTTCCTGATGAATAAAGAGGGGGATTTGAGGACTTTTAGAACCTAAAAATTCGTTTCACTATTGGTTTGTTTTGGTTGGGAATTCCCCGAGAAATATGTTCATTTGACCAGTACTTCCCTTTCTGTTAGTTTTTCTCTCTTATTTGTTGCATGGCACCCTGTTTAAGAGTCAGAAAAAGGTTGTCTGAAGGGCTATACTTGACAAAAGATATTTGAATGCCAAATTTAAAATGATGCGATCATATTTTTTTCACCTGAGCGTTATAATGGTCGCCTATGGGAAAATATTTAGTACTGTGATATGCATTTATGTTTGGCTGAAATTAAACAATTGCAGGAATTCGATTGCATAAAATGTTTTTGGAGTAATGACTGTGGAATGAAATATTTCAATATGTCGGATACTTTGGGGTTCCTTCTTACGCCTTGCGTATTGTCATATTATCGTGTTATGTTCAAGGTGAGTGTTTCAGGCCCCATGTGGCCTCTTTTCTACGGATATTCTTTATTCTCATAATCTGTTTTCTATGTTTCAGATTACCAGATAATGTATCATTGGAAGAGGGTGCTTTGATGGAGCCACTGTCTGTTGCAGTACACGCTTGCAATAGGGCCAATGTTAAGTTCGGAAATAAGATGTTGGTTTGTGGTGCAGGTAAGAATACAGCATGGGAGAGTTGATTACTGTCATATTTTATTATCTTGTGTCGACATCACATAAATACAGATGCTCTGCCAGGCAAAGGATGGTCACCCCACTCTACCGATTATTCTAAACTGAAACAATGAGTCAAGCAACAAAATTCAAACCCTTGTATTTAAAAGCAATCAACGCTTTCCACACCATAACAATGTTATAAAGAAAGCTTCATTTGAAGATTCCTGTTTGGCGATACACGGACAAACACTGGGAATAATGGAATGGATCTGATATTTTTCTTCTGGACTGAGTTTATCCATTTAAAACAAATAATTCCCTAAGCATTATTCACATGTAGCTAAATGGTGGCTAACGGGTAGTTCATTTCTGCATATAAAGATCGCGTAACACATATCGCAATTGTTTAGATAACACATACTGCACATCTGTTGGGATTTGCAGGAAGACAGCCAATATGCCTGCGATTACTCCCAACCATGCATAAGTACAAACTGCATCATCCCTTTATCTAACGAATTTGCCTAGAGGTCCCGGGTTCGATCCGCGTCCGGGCCGACCTGCGTTGTGTCCATGGGCAAGACACTTTATCCCGGTTGCTTACACGAGGGCACGATGACGCCGTGTGCCGAAGTGTGAATCGAATGGGATTGCAGAGTACACCTCGTATTGACTGGTCGGCAGCACACACCACTAGTAACAATGTTACTGCACGTCGATGATAACCCTGCTTGAGCGGTGCTTGGACAGAGATATTATGTTGTGGAGCTGACAGTTGCTCGTCAATGCTCGGTGGTTATCTCCGGGTACTCCGGCCCCCTCCACCCGTAAAACTGTCATGGTCACGATTAGCCATCGTGCAAAAGTATGTGCCCTTAAACACCAATAAATAAATAAATAAATAAATAAATAAATAAATAATCAGACATATTGGTGCATTTTCAGCTGTAAAAACAAATGTCTTTCAAACATATTCAGCAAAACCATATCATGCGACTCCTCGTTGGAATGAACTCATCGAGCGCGTTCCATTGAGGGGGTCACGTGATATAGTTTTGTTGAATTGTTTTGAGACCGTTAAAAATCAATATTTAAAATAATATATTTCCTGATATCGGCTTCGTTGGGTAAATGACTAATGATAGAAGTGAATTGATTATCCCGGCACCTTGTTGCCGACCAGTTGTTTGTTTCTTCACTGGAGTTGCATGGCACCTTCAGCAGCCTGGGTTGTGTTATGACGGAGAGTCCTATTGTTGGAGGAAGCCGGGGAGAACCACCGAGCAGTGAACACCAATTGTCGAACTTCCAAACGTTTCTCATGCAGAGTTAGCAGCAGTTGAAGGTATGTGCACCATCAAAGTGAAGTGAGCCTTACTAAACAACGCAGTCAGTGAGTGGACATCGGCGTGAAGTGGGGGCGCGGTGGCTCAGTTGGTAGAGGTGCAGGCTGCAAGCCGAGAGGTCCTCGGTTCGAATCCCACTTGCGGCAGCCGCGTTGTGTCCTTGGGCAAGACACTTCACCCCGATTGTCTACATGGGGGCACGATGACGCTGTGTACTGAGGCGTACTGCACGTCGATGGTGCGCATGTCTTCAACCAATCTAACCCTGCCTGTGCTGCGGTGCAGAGTTCAGAGTTACGATGTTGGAGAGCTGACAGCTGCTCGTCGTTGCTCGGTGGTTCTCTCCGGGTACTCCGGCTTCCTCCACCCGTAAAACTGTCACGGTCACGATTAGCCATTGTGCATAAGTATGTGACCTTAAACACCAATAAATAAATAAATAATCGGCGTGAAGTGCGCCTTAGTACACAACGCAGTCAGGGAGTGGACATCGACGTGAAGTGAGCCTTACTACACCACGCAGTCAGTGAGTGGACATCGGCGTGAAGTGCGCCTTAGTACACAATGCAGTCAGTGAGTGGACATCGTGGTGAAGTGAGCCTGGCTACACAACGGAGCCAGTGAGTGGACATCGATGTGAAGTGAGCCTTACTACACAACGCAGTCAGTGAGTGGACATCGGCGTGAAGTGCGCCTTAGTACACAACGCAGTCAGTGAGTGGACATCGACGTGAAGTGAGCTTTACTACACAACGCAGTCAGTGAGTGGACATCGACGTGAAGTGAGCCGTACTACACAACGCAGTCAGTGAGTGGACACCGACGTGAAGTGAACCTTAGCACACAACGCAGTGAGTGAGTGGATATTGACGTGAAATGAGCCTTAGTACACGACGCAGTCAGTGAGTGGACACCGACGTGAAGTGAGCCTTAGTACACAACGCAGTCAGTGAGTGGACATTGACATGAAGTGAGCCTTAGTACACAACGCAGTCAGTGAGTGGACATCGACGTGAAGTGAGCCTTACTACGCAACGCAGTCAGTGAGTGGATACCGACGTGAAGTGAGCCTTAGTACACAACGCAGTCAGTGAGTGGACATTGACGTGAAGTGAGACTTAGTACACAACGCAGTCTGTGAGTGGACATCGACGTGAAGTGAGCCTTAGTACACAACGCAGTCAGTGACTGGACATTGACGTGAAGTGAGTCTTAGTACACAACGCAGTCAGTGAGTGGACATCGACGTGAAGTAAGCCTTACTACACAACGCAGTCTGTGAGTGGACATCGACGTGAAGTGAGCCTTAGTAGACAAAGCAGTCAGTGAGTGGACAGCGACGTGAAGTGAGCCTTACTACACAAAGCAGTCTGTGAGTGGACATCGACGTGAAGTGAACCTTAGTACACAACGCAGTCAGTGAGTGGACATCAACCTGAAGTGAGCCTTACTACAAAACTCAGTCTGTGAGTGGACATCGACGCGAAGTGAGCCTTAGTACATAACGCAGTCAGTGAGTGGACATCGACGTGAAGTGAGCCTTAGTACACAACGCAGTCAGTGAGTGGACATCGACGTGAAATGAGCATTACTACACCACGCAGTCTGTGAGTGGACATCGACGTGAAGTGATCCTTAGTAGACAACGCAGTCAGTGAGTGGACAGCGACGTGAAGTGAGCCTTAGTACACAACGCAGTCAGTGAATGGACATCAACCTGAAGTGAGCCTTACTACAGAACTCAATCTGTGAGTGGACATCGGCACGAAGTGAGCCTTAGTACACAACGCAGTCAGTGAGTGGACATCGACGTGAAGTGAGCCTTACTACACAACGCAGTCTGTGAGTGGACATCGACGTGAAGTGAGACTTAGTACACAACGCAGTCTGTGAGTGGTCATCGACGTGAAGTGAGCCTTAGTACACAACGCAGTCTGTGTGTGGACATCGACGTGAAGTGAGCCTTAGTACACAACTCAGTCTGTGAGTGGACATCGATGTGAAGTGAGCCTTTGTACACAACGCAGTCAGTGAGTGGACATCGACGTGAAGTGAGCCTTAGTACACGATGCATTCAGTGAGAGGACATCGACGTTAAGTGAGCCTTAGTATACAACGCAGTCAGTGAGTGGACATCGACGTGAAGTGAGCCTTAGTACACAACGCAGTCAGTGAGTGGACCTCGACGTGAAGTGAGCCTTAGTACACAACGCAGTCAGTGAGTGGACATCGACGTGAAGTGAGCCTTAGTACACAACACAGTCAGTGAGTGGACATGGGCGGGAAGTGAGCCTTAGTACACAACGCAGTCAGTGAGTGGACATCGATGCGAAGTGAGCCTTAGTACACAGCGCAGTCAGTGAGTGGACATCGACGTGAAGTGAGCCTTAGTATACAACGCAGTCAGTGAGTCGACATCGACGCGAAGTGAGCCTTAGTACACAACAGAGTCAGTGAGTGGACATCGACGCGAAGTGAGCCTTAATACACAAGGCAGTCAGTGAGTGGACATCGACGCGAAGTGAGCCTTAGTACGCAACGCAGTCAGTGAGTGGACATCGACGTGAAGTGAGCCTCAGCGCACAACGCAGTCAGTGAGTGGACATCGACGTGAAGTGAGCCTTAGTACACAACGCAGTCAGTGAGTGGACATCGACGTGAAGTGAGTCTTAGTACACAATGCAGTCAGTGAGTGGACATCGACGTGAAGTGAGCCTTAGTACACAACGCAGTCAGTGAGTGGACATCGACCGAAGTGAGCCTTAGTACTCAACGCAGTCAGTGAGTGGACATCGACGCGAAGTGAGCCTTAGTACACAACGCATTCTGTGAGTGGACATCGACGTGGAGTGAGCCTTAGTACACAACGCAGTCTGTGAGTGGTCATCGACGTGAAGTGAGCCTTAGTGCACAACGCAGTCAGTGAATGGACACCAACATGAAGTGAGCCTTAGTACACAACGCAGTCAGTGAGTGGACATCGACGTGAAGTGAGCCTTAGTACGCAACGCAGTCAGTGAGTGGACACCGTCGTGAAGTGAGCCTTAGTACACAACGCAGTCAGTGAGTGGACATCGACGTGAAGTGAGCCTTAGAACACAACGCAGTCAGTGAGTGGACATCGACGCGAAGTGAGCCTTCGTACACGACGCAGTCAGTGAGTGGACATCGACGTGAAGTGAGCCTTAGTACACAACGCAGTGAGTGAGTGGACATCGACGTGAAGTGAGTCTTATTACACAACGCAGTCAGTGAGTGGACATCGACGCGAAGTGAGCCTTAGTACACAATGCAGTTAGTGAGTGGACATCGACGTGAAGTGAGCCTTAGTACACAACACAGTCAGTGAGTGGACATCGAAGTGAAGTGAGCCTTAGTACACAACACAGTCAGTGAGTGGACATCGACGTGAAGTGAGCCTTAGCACACGACGCAGTCAGTGAGTGGACATCGACGTGAAGTGAGCCTTAGTACACAACGCAGTCAGTGAGTGGACATCGACGTGAAGTGAGCCTTAGCACACAACGCAGCCAGTGAGTGGGCTTCGACTTGAAGTGAGCCTTAGTACCCAGCACAGTCAGTGAGTGGGCATCGACGTGAAGTGATCCTTAGTACACAACGCAGTCAGTGAGTGGACATCGACGTGAAGTGAGCCTTAGTACACAACGCAGTCAGTGAGTGGACATCGACATGAAGTGAGCATTACTACACCACGCAGTCTGTGAGTGGACATCGACGTGAAGTGTGCCTTAGTACACAACGCATTATGTGAGTGGACATCGACGTGGAGTGCGCCTTTGTACACAACGCAGTCTGTGAGTGGACATCGACGTGAAGTGAGCCTTAGTACACAACGCAGTCAGTGAATGGACACCAACGTGAAGTGAGCCTTAGTACACCACGCAGTCAGTGAGTGGACATCGACGTGAAGTGAGCGTTAGTACGCAACGCAGTCAGTGAGTGGACATCGTCATGAAGTGAGCCTTAGTACACAACGCAGTCAGTGAGTGGACATCGACGTGAAGTGAGCCTTAGAACACAACGCAGTCAGTGAGTGGACATCGACGCGAAGTGAGCCTTCGTACACAACGCAGTCAGTGAGTGGACATTGACGTGAAGTGAGCCTTAGTACACAACGCAGTGAGTGAGTGGACATCGACGTGAAGTGAGCCTTATTACACAACGCAGTCAGTGAGTGGACATCGACGCGAAGTGAGCCTTAGTACACAATGCAGTGAGTGAGTGGACATCGACGTGAAGTGAGCCTTAGTACACAACACAGTCAGTGAGTGGACATCGAAGTGAAGTGAGCCTTAGTACACAACACAGTCAGTGAGTGGACATCGACGTGAAGTGAACCTTAGCACACAACGCAGTCATTGAATGGGCTTCGACTTGAAGTGGGCCTTAGTACACAGCGCAGTCAGTGAGTGGGCATCGACGTGAAGTGATCCTTAGTACACAACGCAGTCAGTGAGTGGACATCGACGTGAAGTGAGCATTAACACACAACGCAGTCAGTGAGTGGACATCGACGTGAAGTGAGCCTTAGTACACAACGCAGTCTCTGAGTGGACATCGACGTGTAGTGAGACTTAGTACACAACGCAGTCAGTGAATGGACATCGACGTGAAGTGAGCCTTAGCACACAACGCTGTCTGTGAGTGGACATCGACGTGAAGTGAGCCTTAGTACACAACGCAGTCTGTGAGTGGACATCGACGTGAAGTGAGCCTTAGTACACAACGCAGTCAGTGAGTGGACATCGACGTGAAGTGAGCCTTAGCACACAACGCAGTCAGTGAGTGGACATCGACGTGAAGTGATCCTTAGCACACAACGCCGTCTGTGATTGGACATCGACGTGAAGTGAGCCTTAGTACACTATGTAGTCAGTGAGTGGACATCGACGTGAAGTGAGCTTTAGTACACAACGCAGTAAGTGAGTGGACATCGACGTGAAGTGAGCCTTATTACACAACGCAGTCTGTGAGTGGACATCGACGTGAAGTGACCCTTAGTACACAATGCAGTCAGTGAGTGGACATCGACGTGAAGTGCGCCTTGGTACACGATGCTGTCAGTGAGTGGACATCGACGTGAAGTGAGCTTTAGTACACAGCGCAGTCAGTGAGTGGACATCGACGTGAAGTGAGCCTTAGTACACAACGCAGTCAGTGAATGGACATCGATGTAAGTGAGCTTTAGTACACAACGCAGTCAGTGAGTGGACATCGACGCGAAGAGAGCCTTAGTACACAACGCAGTCAGTGAGTGGACCTCGACTTGAAGTGAGCCTTAGTACACAACGCAGTCAGTGAGTGGACATCGACGTGAAGTGAGCCTTAGTACACAACGCAGTCAGTGAGTGCACAGTCAAGATTAAGTGTCTTGCCCAAGGACACAATGTAGTTATCGCTGGTTAGGATAGAATTATCGACCTTTCGGTTGAGATTCAAATGCTCTAACCACTGGGCCCAATGCCTCGTATATATTTCAGTGCGTTTACTTATCAATGGAAAATTCATCCATTCATTCACACATAAAACACTAATATCGGTGATCGAGTGATGGTTGAAGTGCAGCCCATAGTTTGTGCTATCACAAAAATATGATGTTATCTCAGGGTTTGCGAAGTACACAATTACCTTTCAGATTGAAAAAAAAGTATCAACAGGTACACGCAGGTTACACTGAATTTAGTGAAATTGTCCTTGGTCCATATGTATGCTGTGTCACTGTGCGGCCAAATTCCAGCCATATGAAGTACAAATATACATGGGCCTGTTTATCATATGCTACTGATGCAGTATTGTAACTGGTTTGTTTCTGTGTTTTGCCGTTGGTTCTTTTTTCAGTTACATTTTGCTATTCTGTTATTTTCAGTATATCAAGATTCAGTTACCACTCACAAAAAGCTCTAATTGTGTACAATAGCTTTAGAAATGCAACTCTCAGATGGCTAACTTCTGTGTTGAACCCATAGGTGCATTAACTGAAATTTTGATTGTTGTTCCAAACCTTTTTTCATTGACTATCAGTTTTTGATCGTATACGGTTTGGGTAACTTCACTTGTCAGGTGTTGCAATAACAAATCCCCCCCCCCCTCCCCCCAACCTGTATGCTATACTGAGCATGTAAATTTTAAGAAATAATTTAACTCAACAGTAAGATTAAACATATTTTATTTGTTTATAATCAACAAAAAGGATTGGATAACAAGTGCCCAGCACTTAGATTATATCCTTTCCTTGAAATACGTTTACAATTACAAATTATGACATGTTTACAAGTAGTTACATGAATTTATATGTAATGGCGAAACAAAACGTATGCATATATTGAAACAATTTTGTGTATGTACAAAGTTAGAAAAGAAAGCAGATGGGTGCTCAACTTTGCAAGAGACAGAACAAAGAAGTGTGTGGGGGGGGGGGGGAGGGGGGGGGGAGAAGAAAAATGAAATGTCACACTACATCACTGCTGGCTTGGATCAGCAAGCCTATGGGCCACATTCCGGCACTACCGCGACTCCGCATCAAGCCTGTGGACCACATTTCGGCACTACCGCGAGTGCACATCACGTATTGCCAGGATAGACAGGACAAACAAACGAATAGAAGTGAGCCATGTGTGAGGTAAACAGAGATGACCACTGACTTTAAAGTTCAACAGAATAGGAAAATGATGCTTTTAGACTCCTGTGCTCATCTAGAGGTCTAGTCTTAAAACCGCTTCGTGGCTATTATGAAATGTTGTACACTGCGAAAAAGGTGAATATTGACGGAATCCGGTAAGTTTGGAATACCATAAAGAAGACCATTGGCCGTTCTTATTGGCAGATGCACAAGATTTCTCTGCAGGATAAGTCTTTCGTCTGTGTAGTTACTGCAGTTGAAGAAGTAATGGTTCGCGTCTTCGGTCTCATAACCACATGACCATTTAGGTGTAGTTTGAATATAGTTAGAGTATTTATCAAAATTTAGGTCCCTACAGGAATTTCGCAGCTTGCAGTGTATTATATTAACCGCCCTATCGCCATTGTTGAAGTACTTATGTGGTCTACACACGCCTGTATTGAAATATTTAACAAAGTTATTCAATGAATCAGACTGTCTAATTTCTAGAGGTAGTGCATTCCATTCGGAAATGCAAGAGGGAATAAATGACCGCTAAAATACTTCCGTGTATGTAAGTGGTAGTTGGAAATTGGAATGGAGCCGGGTGCTATACGGGGAAATGTCCTCAAACGTTCGGAGTAATAAGACCGATATGTATCTGGGGGCCTGGTCATTTGCAATTTTGAAAAAGGTGATCATTTTGTGGAGATGGCGTCTATGTCTAAGGGTTTTCCAGCCAAGTTCTGCAAGTAGAGTAGGTACTGGGGCATATCTCGTTAGACCGGATAGTATTCTAGCTGCATCGGAGTGGATTCTATCCAATTTTGAAAGTAGGTAATCCGGTGCACCAGCCCATACCTTATCCGCGTATTCTAAAATAGGGAGTATAAATTATTTATATAGAATTTCAAGGCTTTTTCTACTAAGAATATACTTACTTTTCCTTAGCTGGGATAGCCTGGCGTTGGCCTTTTTTATATAGTCTATTAATTGACTATGCCAGTTTAGGTCCCCCTGTAAGGTCAGGCCGAGGTGAGTGTGTGACATTGCGAGTTCAAGTGGCGTCTCACCAAACACTACAGCGCTACTTAGGGTAACCTGTTTCTTGGAGAATAGAACAATTTCTGTTTTTGAAGGGTTAAACGTAACTAACCATGTATTTGCCCATTCGGAAATGGCTTTGGGGTTTTCATTGGACTTTGTAGCAATGTCATCCGGTTCGTGCCCTCTTTCTGTTAAGCTTGTATATTCCGCAAATAATCGACACACGTCCAGTGAATCCAGATTTTCAGAAATGTCATTGATTTATATCAAAGAGAGGAACGGACCCAAGACAGAACCCTGTTGAACGCCACAATTAACAGGTAAGTACTCGGAGGAAATTGAGTTAAAAGTTACCCTTTATTTACGGTCAGACAAATAGCTGCTGGTCCACTCGGTGAGTGGTCCAGATAAACCGTTTTGTCTCAGTTTATAAATTAGTCCTTTGTGCCACACTCTATCAAATGCTTTTGATATATCACAGAATGCTCCAAGAGAAAACTGGTTCCTCTCAAAGGCCAAGCGGAGATTATGATATATTTCGGTGAGTTGGTAAACGGTGCTATGCTGGGGCAGGACACCGGACTGATATTTAAAAAAAATAAATTATTAGCACAACAATGTTCGTACATTTGGTTATAAACAATCCTCTCCATAACTTTACTGACACAGCTAAGAAGAGAGACTGGTCTGTAGTTATTAGGATCATGGGCATCTCCCTTTTTAAAAATCGGCACAACTGTTGCCAGCTTCCAATCCGATGGGTAGACACGTAAGGAGAATGAGAGCCAAAATAACTGGACCAATGGCTTGCATATTGTGGTTTTGGTTTCTTTTAGCAAAAAGCAACCAAAAAAGCAACTGGACACGACGGTATTATCAACCATATGGTTGATAATACCGTCGTGTCCAGTTGCTTTTTTGGTATCTAGATTGCTGAGAATCCGGATCACTTCGTCTTCAGAAAAGTCAATTTCAGACTGGCTGTCAGAACATTTTGGTCTGAAATCAGGTAAGCTATGTCCGTCATCATCTATTTTACTATTTGATAGAAATGTTTTATTAAGCAGATTGGCTTTGTCCTTGTTATCCGTTATCATAACTGTGCTGTCTGCATCATCTTTGTGGTTTTGAAAGGGGACGGAAGGCTTCCTCGCAAAATGACTTTAGGGTTTCTTCTCACTGCAAGTGAAGTGTCTAGATTTGAAAAATAAGTCGATTTAGCCTTCTTTTTCATATTATTTACTTTGTTTCGGGCATGTTTATATTTTTCAATTATTAATGGGTTTCGGTCTTTCAAAGATCGTTTACGAAGACGATCTCTCTGACGAATTTCACGGCGAAGAGCCGAGTCAAACCAGGGTTCATCCTTAGGACGGATGACTACCCTGTGAGATGGAATACATTCTGTGGCAATATAAAAAAAATGTTGCAAATTTGTGGTATGACGCGTCAAGTGTAGCAGTGTCGGAAATTAAAGACCAATCTGTTTCGGATATCAGAGTGTTCATTTTGGGGAAATCAGCCCTGTTGTAATTCCAGATCTATCGAATTTTCGTTTCGTTCTGTGTTATGCCAGTCTCTATAGCTGCTGATACAGCCTTATGGTCGGAGACACCAAGTTCGTGGACTTCTGAGTTTAAAACCACAACACCATCACTTACTATTATAGGGTCCAATAAAGTACTTGAGGTTGGTGTTACTCGAGTCGGTTCGTTGGTGGCGTTGTGGAGGTTGTAATAATTTATAATTTCATTTAAACGTCTAGAAGGGTTAAGAAGGTCGCTATTCAAATGTCCGGTGATTATCATGGACGATACTGAATGAGTCTTCAATGGCGCCTTCCAGCTTCTCCCAGCATTCGTTTCTAGAGAATTGAACCGATCGATATGGCAAACAGAGCAAGAACTTGCGTTTTGGGGTAATCTCAAACCAAAAGACCGACTGGTCAAATTCTAGTTCCGGTACACATTTGGCATATATTTCGTTTGAGAAATAAACCATGACACCGCCACCGTGTTGGTTCCTGTCCTTTCTGACTGGTGGAAGGTAACCGGGATTAGCACATTGTCAGAATTAAAACTGGGATCAAAATGCGTTTCGGGGAAGCAGATTATATCAAAATCGTCTATATCATCTGTAATTTGATTGAGCTTATCTCTGATGCTTCTGATATTATAATTGAGTATAGAAATGCTGGTTATATCTACTGATTCAGTTCTGGATGGCACGGGGTTAACTTCAATGTCCCCAGACAAAAGAATGATACCAATGATAACACACAGAGCCAATGAGAGACGGAGTTTAACGGTGCGGATATTCACAGAGTGCTCAGTTCCGATCGGTTGTCTGGTCACACAGTACCTACACACGAGAAAATTATAATAAAGTCCGATTGCCGACCTGTGCTGCTGTATGTCAATACCCATGATTAGGGGCTAAGTAACAGGTGGAGAGAGGGTGTCAGTGCACCGCGGTGTGCGGTTAGTGTTTTTGGTATAGAATGTTTGTTTGGCAGTAATAGTGTGTTGTAGTGTCTTAAGAGGGTGAAATGAAAAAAAACAGGAGTTATAAAATTACAAGTATATACAGTTTGTAACAAAATAAGATATATTATACACGTATCATACTGGATAGGTTGTGGGGCGGTATCGGCTTGTAATTCAGAGAGCTGAAGTATTTCTAAACCCTTCACCAAGAGCAATTTACATACATTGGACAGTACCATTCGATCTTCCAAAACACAGTCTCTTTTTGTCACCCTTCCACAAACCACAGCCCACGGTCCCCATCGGACCAAGCTCAATGAGCTCATTTCGATCAGGACCACAAGCTCTGTCCTGCAAGGAAGAGGCAAAAACAATAAAATTTAAATGACGATTTCTGTATATCACATGGGTTGACTTAGTCAACTCGTTACGCAATGGGTTGAAGACAAATTTTAGTGGGAAATAGTTCCACTGCCCTGTTCCCACACTCTTCAAAAGGGTAACCGACAACAAGTAGAATTTAAGTACAGACAATCAAGAAAACTGGCCTTCACGCCGGATTTTATAGGATGTATTTTTGGCATATGAGCTGTTAGCTGAAGGTTAAGTAGGATATTTGTCCGTTCAAATCACTGATGTCATGAATGACCTGATTTGTCTGTTCAAATCATTGAAGTCGTGAATGACCTGATTCCTCTAAATTTATATGAGAGATGTCTGTATAGTAGTCATCCTCATATACAAGCAAAGAAATAATGTTTGGTAATAAGATATTGAAAAACGCTAGAATCTGAAGACAGATAAAAATTAAAATTTAGAGCGGAAAGCAATGAGTTCTCGAATCCAGTAAAGGGTTGGCCAATTCCGTAAACCTTCAGTGAACTTTTAATTTGTCGCTCGTGTGTGTCGTAAGTTGACAACAGTCAGGTCTGCAAAATCTGTCCAGAATTCAATTCACGCTCGATGACGCGAATAACACCGTGACGAGTGATTAACACCTTGGTCTCAATGTAATGTGTCAAGGAGAATGTTTAATTTTGAATGGGCTTTTGTGTTCTTCATCACCAAAGGAGTACAGGTTCCAGTGGATAAAGATGACTGGAAAAAAAATCACAAATGACAACCTGAGCTTGCAGACAAACCCGTCGGCAAACAATAATATTTTGACTTATGCCTGCACCACGTAATAAGATCTAATTATTGGTGCGACAGGGAATAAGTTTTGGTGTTTGGATGTTGTGTCTGACAGGGATGAGCACAAACTTCGTTTAGTACCTGGGTAGTGAGATATTTAATAGTTAACTTGTTTGGGAGAAGAAGAGTGTGGAAACTGGAGAGGCGGGAGACGCAGAACGAGGACTAAGGAATCTATTTTAAAAATCCAATAAACACTAGGAATCGAATTATAAACCGTGAAAATTAGATTTCTTCAAGTTTTTGGTACAAAAAGCGTGGCCAGATCGTGATCACAATCAAATGTGAGAGCATCTTTGCTAATATCGCTGGCCGGTTTTGACTAGTTACTTATTTATTTATTTATTTATTTATTGATGTTTAAGGTCGCATATTTAGGCACAATGGCTAATCATGACCGTGACAGTTTTACGGGTGGAGGAAGCCGGAGTACCCGGAGAGAACCACCGAGCAACGACGAGCAGCTGCCAGGCTAGTTACTTAACCCTTTACCCAACGTAACGGCCAAAACCGGCCAGCGCTATTCTCAAAAATCGCCAATTAATTTTCAAAATATTTTCACTTTTAGTCTCAAAAACATAGGTTATGACCCCTCGTTGGAACGAGCTCGTCGAGCTCGTTCCAACGAGGTGTCATAACCTATGTTTTTGAGACAAAAAATGAAAAATTTAGTTATTCAATCCTTTTTTTGCAAGGGTCGTCTGCTTTTCATGTTAGGTAAAGGGTTAACCATTTAACCACTGTGGATAACAGTTGCATAAGCAACTCTCGAATGGCTCACAGAATTCATTTTTGTCCCAAAACACAGCTCGTGACACCCACTGGAACGAACCCGTTGGGCCTGGGTCCTAATTTACCTGTACAGCAGAACTTGTTTAACTCAGTAGGCACGTACTAGTTTACTTTGCGGGGGGGGGGGGGGCTGGGGGGGGGGGGGCGAATTCGAATGAGGCGTCACAGTTTTTGTGAATATTGTTGGCTGGTTCTGGCCTTTGCGAATGGAAGGCGGTAGTTGCAAAAAAACATTTCTTGGGTAACTGAGAAAATTCATTATTTGTCGCAAAACACAGCTCGTGTCCCGTCATTGGAACGAGCTCATTGAGATCATTCAATGACGGGCAACAAGCTACGTATCTGTGGTAGAATTGGGAACATAATAATATTGGAATGGCATTTAGTGAATATTTCTGACCTGTTTTGACTAGTTACTTAACCCTGTGGCCGGGGGCGCGGTGGCTCAGTTGGTAGAGGTGCAGGCTGCAAGCTGAGAGGTCCTCGGTTCGAATCCCACCTGCGGCAACCGCGTTGTGTCCTTGGGCAAGACACTCCACCCCATTGCCCACGTGGGGGCACGGAGACACTGTGTACTAAGGCGTACTGCACGTCGATGGTGCACCTGTCTTCAACCAATGCTAACCCTGCTTGTGTGGAGTTGGTATGTTGGGGAGCTGACAGTTGCCCGGTGGTTCTCTCCGGGTACTCCGGCTTCATCCACCCGTAAAACTGTCACGGTCATGGTTAGCCATTGTGCAGAAATATGTGACATTAAAACACCAATAAATAACCCTGTGGCCAGTTGCTTACCCCTCTACCTGCTGTGAGTGGCAGACGACAGTTGCAAGAATATTTCTGGAATAAATGAACAAAAATGTTTCTGTATCTCAAAACACAGCTTACGACCTCCCATCGGAACGGGCTCGTTGAGCTCACCCCAATGACGGGTCATAAGATATGTCTGAGAGGCAAACCAGAGAACATAGCAAAATTTGAATGGCATTTTTGTGAATATTGGCTGGCTAGTTCTATCCAGTTACTTGGCCGTTTACCAACTGCGATTGGAAGACGACAGTTACAAAAACCTTTCTTGAGTAAATGGGAATTTATTCCATGTCTCAAAACACAGCTCATGATCCCTCATTGGAACGGGATCATTCCAATGAGGGGTCATAAGCCAGGTCTTTGAGGCAAAAATAAGAACATAGTAAAATTTGAATGGCCTTTTTGTCGATGTCACTGGTCGGTTTTGGTCAGTTACTTAACCCCCTTTATTCACGGAGAGTAGCAGACGACTGTTACACAAACAGTTCTTGTTGGAAAACAGAAATTAATTCCATGTCCCAAAACATAGTCCATGACCCCCACTGGAAAAATCTTGTTGAGATTGTTAACCTTTAACCACTGTGAGTGACAGACGGCAGTTGCATAGACACTTGGCTCGGAAAATTCATTCTATGTCCCAAAACTCAGCTCACGATCACTCACTGGAATGAGCCCGCTTGGCCCATTCCAACGAGTGGACACAAGCTATGTCTCTGAGGTAAAATCGAGAACATAACAAAAATTGATTGGCATTTATTGTGGATATCGCTGGCCGGGTTTGGCCGATTATTTAACCATTTGGCTAGTTATTTAACCCGATACGCACTATGAGTGACAGATGACAGTTACAAGAACACTTTCTTAAATAACTGGAAAACTTCATTATGTGCTTCAAAGACACATTCCACGACCTCACACCGGAACAAGCTCATTAAACTCATTCCAATTATGTGTTATATATTGGTGTTTAAGGTGACATATTTGTGCACAACTGACAATTCTGACCGCAGCAACGATAAAAGGTAAAGTGAAGTCAGTTGTTTATATTTCCCATGGTGCTCATTTTATGAAGCTTCCACCCCAAGCATTGGTAACCGGATCATATTTTACCAGTAAAACAGAACTTGTTTACCTCAATAAACAAGCACCGATTCACTTCACGGGGTTACCACTGAGGAGCTCTTTCCATTGAGGCGCCACAAGATATGTCTGTGAGGCAAAACTGGCAACATAATAAAATTTGAATGGCATTTTTGTGAATATTGCTGGCTGGTTCTGACCTCTTACTTAGCCCTTTACCCACTGCGGGTGGAAGACGGTAGTTGCAAAAACAATTCTTGAGAAAATTCATTCTATGTCACAAAACACAGCTCATGTCCCCTCATTGGAACGAGCTCATTGGGGCCATTTCAACAAGGGGCCACAAGCTATGTGTCTGTGGTAAAATTGAGAACATAATAAAATTGGATTGGCATTTTGTGAGCATTCCTGACCTGTTTTGACTAGTTACTTAACCCTTTTACCAGTTGCTTAACCCACTGCCGGCTGTGAGTGGCAGACGACAGTTGCAAGAGCATTTCTTGAATAAGTGAAAGGAAATTATGTCTGTGTCTCGAAAACACAGCTCACGACCGCCCATCGGAACGGGCTCGTTGAGCTCATTCCAATGAGGGGTCATAAGAGATGTCTGAGAGGCAAACCAGAGAACATAGTACAATTTGAATGTCATTTTTGTGAATATTGCTGGCTAGTTCTAGCCAGTTACTTGGCCGTTTACCTACTGCGAGTGGAAGACGACAATTACAAAAACCGTTCTTGAGTAACTGGGAAATTCATTATGTGTCTCAAAACACAGTTCATGATCCCTCTTGGAACGAGCTCGTTCAGATGATTCCAATGAGGGGTCATAATCCAGGTCTTTGAGACAATACTAAGAACATAGTAAAATTTCAATGGCATTTTGTGAATAGTGCTGGCTGGTTCTGGCCATTTACTAAGCCCTCCACCCAGTGAGAATGCTAAACGTCAGTTGCAAAAAAACTTTCTTGAGTAACTGGGAAAATTCATTCTGTGACCCCCCCCCCCCCCCCCCATTAGAACGAGCTCGTAGAGATCATTCCAATGAGGGGACAGAAGCCAGGTCTTTGAGGCAAAACTAAAAACATAATCAAATTTGAATGGCCTTTTTGTTAATGTCGCTGGTCTATTTTGGCCAGTTACCTAACCCTTTTATTCACGGAGAGTGGCAGACGACTGTTGCATAAACAATTCCTGGATAACAGAGCAATTCATTCCATGTCCCAAAACACAGCTCATGACCTCCCACTGGAACAATCTTGCTGAGAACGTTAACCCTTCTACCACTGCTAGTGGCTGACGACCGTGATGTAAACAATTCTTGAATACTCAAAAACTCATTCTGTGTCCCAAACACAGCTCATGACTCCTCAGTGGATATCGCTGACCGGTTTTGGCCAATTACTTAACCATTTGGCTAGTTACTTAACCCGATATCCACTGCGCGTGGCAGATGACAGTTACAAGAACACATTTTAACCCTTTACCTAACGTAACTGCCAAAACCGGCCAGCGCTGTTCTCAAAAATCCCCATTTAATTTTCATTATTGTTTTCATTTTTTGTCTCAAAAACATAGGTTATGACCCCTCGTTCGAACGAGCTCGTCGAGCTCGTTCCAACGAGCGGTCATAACCTATGTTTTTGAGACAAAAAATGAAAACAATTAGTTGTTCAAGAATTATTTTTCAAGTGTCGTCTGCTTTTCACGTTAGGTAAAGGGTTAAATAACTGTAAGAGTTCATTATGTGCGTAATAGACACATTCCACGACCTCACACCGGAACTAGCTCATTAAGCTCACTCCAATTATTTATTGTTTATTGGTGCTTTTGGTGACATATTTGTGCACGATAGCTAATTCTGACCGCAACAACGATAAAAAGTAAAATCATGTCGATTGTTTATATCATCCTTTTAGAGAGCTTCCACCCTAAGCATTGGTAACCAAATCCTATTTTACCAGTAACAGAACTTGTTTAACCCAGTAAACAAGCACTGTTTCACTTCACGGGGTTCATACTGGGGAGCTCATCCCAGTGAGGCGTCACAAGATATGTCTGTGAGGCAAGACTGAAACATAATAAAATTTAAATGGCATTTTTTGTGAATATTGCTGGCTGGTTCTGGCCATTTTCATAGCTCTTTACCCACTGCGAGTGGAAGACGATAGTAGCAAAAAAAACAATTCTTGGGTAACATTGAGATCATTTCAATGAGGGACCACAAATGTAGCAGAGGTAAAATTAGGAACATAATAAAATTGGAATGGCATTTTGTGAATATTCCTGACCTGTTTTGACCAGTTACTTAACCCTTTACCAGCTGTGAGTGGCAGACGACAGTTGCAAGAGCATTTCTTGACTAACTGAAAAAAATTCTTTCTGTGTCTCAAAAACGCAGCTCACGACCCCCCATCGGATCGGACTCGTTGAGCTCATTCAAATCAGGGGGTCGTAAGATATGTCTCTGAGGCAAACCAGAGAACATAGCAAAATTTGAATGTCTTTTTGTGAATATTCTTAGCTGGTTCTTGCCAATTACTTAGCCCTCCACCCACTACGTGTGGAAAACGACAATTGCGAAAGCCTTTCTTGAGTAACTAGGAAAATTCATTCTGTGTCTCAAAACAGAACTCGACAGTAGAAAGATGGCTGCAGGCCTGCAATGAAATTCTAATTGAAACATAAACCTTATCATTATTTCTGAAATAGGCATTCTTGAAGAGAGATTTTGAAATCTTGTTTCGCTACTTTTCAGAGCATGAATGGAAATTCGTTTTTAGAGGTGGACTTATTGGCAATACTCTCTTTCAACATCATCAAATAACTATGCCCTCAAACTAGACTGCTAGCTCTAGAACGTTCTCATTTCGCTATGTTTTTTTGTACTTCAATTTGCAATATGTAACAATAAATTTATGCAAACATATAAAACATATCAAAAACAGTCCCTGACAATTTCCATGGCGTATGTTTTACATATAGTACGTGGAAAGTGGATTGTAACTAAATCATCCCTGGAGTGGAGTTGTCACCCAAACTATAACTTTCAAATTTTGTATATATCGACTAAAAAACACAAGCAATGTTTCAGCCAATGGACCTCCGTGTTTAACCCAGGGGTCCCTTGGCCGAAACTGTACTTATGCTTGTTATGCTTTGCAACAAATTTGCAATTATTGCTTGGGTGGAATCTCCACTCTGTGGATGATTTATTGATAATATACTCTCCACGTACTGCACGTACCAATGTTTACTTTCCAACTTCCTGTTGCGTTGGTGCTGGAAAATTTGAAAATCTAATTGTAGGTAAAAATAGACCATTAACTTTTGGCAGAAGTGTATCCGATGTATAGAACGTAGAGAGGGTATCCAACAGTTTTGGTAGTTTGCGAAAAGCTAAGATCGCAGCGAGGAACAATCCCTGATTTAAGTAACGAATATAGATTGCACTGGCTATCCTTCTTTCTAATGATATTGTAAATCGAACGGGTTCCGATAGACACTAGCCACCGTCGTAATTCTTAGATTTCGACAGCAAAACAAACTTAAGGGCGGGGAGGGGGATTCTACAGCGATGAAATAGAAGATCAAATATACTCACATGTCCAAGTTCTCGGGGGAGAACTTGTCTGCTATTTGTTTATCCACTGCTTGTGGAGTTTGTGTGCAGACTACTGTTGATTTAAAGTGGTGTCCCCTTATTCACAGCTATCTTATCGAGGTGTGGTTATAGATATTCCAACCAATGGGTATTCGATTCGCTTTGAACATATCAAAATAGTGTCCTAATTAGTGAAACCACCCAGCACTATAGCAAAATTGCAGCTACGGCGATTCTTCATTCACACTTACTTAGTAAACAAGCAAGCAAGTCTATTACAGTTAAAACTAGAAGTCCTGTTGTGAATAGTGCGCTATCTAGGCTTAATTGCGCGTTGGAATTGCGCATAATTGCCATATCGAATGGCATCCAAAGCACGACAGGTTCACCTGGTTAATCATAGCAAACACATGCAATGTTTCTGCCAATGGACCTCCGGGTTACCCGGAGGTCCATTGGCTGAAACATTGCTTGTGCACAGGCCATATGTACAGAATTTGATAGCTTTACTGGGGCCATAACGCGTACATTTACGCGCATATCAACGTGCTATTTGTGCGCATTTCATGACAGGACTTCTAGTTTTAACTGTAGTATTGGTAAAGTTTTTAAAGATTCTGGCAAACCAATTCTCGATTGACAAACATCTCTGTCGTTGACTCAACGAATATCAATATTGGCTTAGAAGTTTCGGATTCAATCGCTGGAATATTTCAGTTGAGCTGAAAGCGAACCGTAAAAATAGGCGATTGACTATTTATGCGATATACAGGTTTCAGGTTATAACATCGTATCAGGATTTACTACACGCCTGCTCTATGCAGTCCCCATTTACAGCAACACTAAACCATATGGAAAATAAAAATCTGTTCCGCACACATGCGAGGAACGGAAATCGTTGACGGACTACATTCAAATAGAAGTGAAATTACATTTACATTTTCTACAAATCATGCAACGCAATTACAATTTTATTACCTAGCAAGAGCTGAAAATCGTCCCCTGAGTTCCAATGTGTTCTGTGTGTCAGTAGGCACATGTAACACATTGTCAGGGGACGAAACAGTAACACGGGTTCTCCTCTCAAATTTGGTTGGCGATAAAAAATGTGTTCTTTTTGATGACAGTTGTCAATTGAATTGCTGAATGGCCTTCTAATAACTGGTTTTTTATAGACGTGAAGGCCTGTGGCATCTCATTCTATCCTTCCGCCCTGGCACTCGGGCCATATCGATTAACCCATTCACACGCGTGTGTCGTTCTGTGTATTTCACTGTCGACATGAGATTCTGCCCCATATTGTGATATTGTAATCGCAGTTAACAAGCCAGTAGGGAAATGTTGTTCCCTGTTGAGCTGGGATCTCGCTTTTTTCGGGGTAAATGTGACAGTAAGTTCTGATGAACAAACGCCCGTTGGGGATCCAAAGGCGTTTCACAACCTCACTTGAAGCAAAAGGTTCATGCCTAACCCTTTAACATCGTTGGTTTGTTGATGTTTTCGGACAAGTTTGCTGATGACAGAATGACTATAGGCAAGTTGCCTTCCCATAGCTTTGAGTGACATGCCTGATGCATGCATACCAACACTTTGCCATCTTAGTGCCTCTGACAGTCTCCGCCTTCCCATGTCAACATTTATTGATAAATGAAGTGACAATTGTTTTTATACCCAGATATAGCATGTGGATGATAGCGTTGTCTGTGACATTCGTGGGAAGCACGATTCACGTGGACGAGGGGATGTATTAGGGGTACGTTATCAACCATAAACATCATGTTTTCCCAGCGGAAATGTACTGCAAGACATAACAATCATTAAGACATATTTATTAGTAACTGCAACTTAACTGTTATGAAACATTCCAGGGGTGTTTAATTAAATTCCCGGTGTACAGACGCGAAATTTTACTGAAATTTTCTACAAATCGTGCAACGGAATTATAATTTGAATCGCTAGCGATAGATGGAAATCGTGCCCCGAGTTCCAATGTGTTCCAGTAGACACATAGTGCAAACTGGAACTCGGGGGACGAAATAGTAACACGGGTTCCCCTCGCATCTTGTTTGGCAATAAAATGTGTTCTTTTTGATGATAGTTGTCAAATACATTGCTGATTGTCCTAGTAATTATTATTATTGACGTGACGGCGTGTAATAAACACATAATGACACGCGTGTGTATATATTTCTCATGTCTTAACCTTTATTCTGATTATTATTTCAGGACAATTAATGCTTTGTCGATATACGCAGAGGGTAAATACTACAACTTGCTCGCAAAGAATGCCTAATTTGGCTGAATATACCCGACACACAGTTATCTTTTTTAAATACTTCATATCTCTAGCTTTCATGTGTATTCCTTTTCAAAATTTCTATCAGCCTGTAATTTTCGCTATATAAAACTGAGAGGCCAATTCGCAAATCAATATCCAGCCTTCCCACGACCTATCGTTGATGAACTGAACATTTTTCTCACAATTTTATAAATAACGTGTAAATAAAAATATTAAAAGATTATTGTGTTCTGTTCCAACAAAACAAAAATCCTCACACTATCGTTTGACGGGAGCTTACTCCTTGAAATATTTGAAAAAATGATAACAGTGGGGAGGAGATTCGATATGCATACTGCCTGTAAAATCGTACTTCGTTCTATGAATGTATACTGCACTCAAGTTATAAAAAGGTCGAGGTTACGTCATCTCTGATCAAATTATGCGCATGTTCAAGATTTGAATGAGATGGGGGAACTTTGATCTTTATCAAAGTTATTATTTTTTTTTTAGTTGCCCAGTCACGCCCTGAGGAAAACTATGGGTTTATTTTCTAAATTTGTTATATTTAAAGTTGTCTTGTTTATTCAAGTTGCCTTGTTCATTTCACGAGGTTTTGGGCTACGATTAGGATCTTATTGGGACATATACGTTATTGTGATAACGTTTATTGGCGGTAACAGGGGATGGGGTTTGCGGCTCCGAGTGTGTGTTCAACCTAGACGCTTCGCATCTCGGTTGGACATAAGCTCCGAGCCACAAACCGCGTACAATATTACTGTTAATTCATCAAAATAACTTACAATATGGTACAAGATGCAAATGTATTTTTTGGAAGTAGAGTATAATTGTACTGCGTTTTTAGAAATGGGTTAATAAACAAACAAAAAAAAAAACAAAAAAAACTCAAATATATAATTTTTATTTGTCTTGGAAAATACATTTCCACTTCAAAATATTCTTCTCAAATACATTTCCCCGTCACCAACCCCCCCCCCCCCCCCACCCCAACTTCAAAAACATGTGATGTATCCCCCCCCCCCCCCCCCCGTGGGGACCACAGGAAGTGACACAGCGCTTGTTCATTGTGGTAAACAAGAACGAGCCGGTTTAATTTCGTACTTACTACAGAATCTCCTTATCAGAAGAAAATTACTTCAGCAATGTACTATAGAGAGATTCGAGTTACATCGCTTTCGTTGAGAAACCCTAATGTGAAAACGTTAAAGTAGAGTATGAATAATCGGGTATAAACAACAGTTAATAATATGGTTTCGTACTATCTTTATAGGAACTATCGGTTATTTGTTCTCTTACTATCTTTATAGGAACTATCGGTTATTTATGTGTTCTCTTACTATCTTTATAGGAACTATCGGTTATTTATTTGTTCTCTTACTATCTTTATAGGAACTATCGGTTATTTGTTCTCTTACTATCTTTATAGGAACTATCGGTTATTTATTTGTTCTCTTACTATCTTTATAGGAACTATCGGTTATTTATGTGTTCTCTTACTATCTTTATAGGAACTATCGGTTATTTATTTGTTCTCTTACTATCTTTATAGGAACTATCGGTTATTTATGTGTTCTCTTACTATCTTTATAGGAACTATCGGTTATTTATTTGTTCTCTTACTATCTTTATAGGAACTATCGGTTATTTATGTGTTCTCTTACTATCTTTATAGGAACTATCGGTTATTTATGTGTTCTCTTACTATCTTTATAGGAACTATCGGTTATTTATTTGTTCTCTTACTCTCTTTATAGGAACTATGGGTTTGCTTTGCATGTTGACAGCGAAAGCATATGGAGCTACACAAGTATGTATTACGGGTAAGTACAATTCCTTAGAGGGTGCACTTTGTTAATATAACTGTACGAAGGCAACACTTACACCAGTATAGTTGCCAAAAGTACACGCTACATAAATTCTAAGCATGGTGTCTTGGTGTGTGACTTTCCAGTCGAAGCAGAAAGTTTACATTTTTAGTGTGAGACTACAACAATGTACAACATTTTCTTTTAATGTTTTTATTTTGAGGGTTTCTCACGATATAAGCAAAGGACCAACAAACTCGATAGGCCAAAGGGAGCTTAAAGTAATATTAAGTAGCAATCTACCTGTCTGTATGTTTGTCTGTCTGTATGTCTGTCTCTTCTCCTTTCATCTCTACGTTTCTCTGTCTCTTTTTTCTTCACACTCTCTCTGTCTGTTTTTCGCTCTCTCGCGTCTGCTTGATAAGCTTCTGTTTTTGAGACCATTTTAAATGGTGCAACCCTTGTCCAGGAACGTGTTTCATATTACGAATCGTTGATTGATTTGGTTTAGAGCTCGAAAAACGTTGTCAGGGCAAAGCCAGTCTAAAAGGGAGGTAGCCCCCTCCCCCTACTTTCAAGTTCAGATATATGTATATATTTCTTCTCTCTGTGTAGTACGCACACATGTTTTAATTAGATAACTAGCCTTAGACGATTCACAGCGGGATACTCCCCTTGCATATTACTGGTCAGAATAAGACGTCTTCCTGTTATCATCTTCTGGAACTTATAAATGAATTCCAATCATCACTACTATCAAGTATATTATTTCTCGGGATACGCTTGATAGCATATGTAGTGACGCGAGGTGATTTTACTTTCAGAAATGTCGTGTGCCATGTTCAAGCATCTTGACATATTGCCATTTGACCATCACAAGACGAGATATAAAGTGTGGGGAACAAGCTATTTCAGAGAGACTTGGGTTCCGACCGTTTAAGAGTGAGACTTGGGTTCGGCCGAATAGGAGGCGACATACATGTATAGAATCTCGTATTAGTGAAATAGCTGGGTAATACACGAAGCTCCGTTGTAGGCCACTATTATCAGATTTGGTGAACGTAGGAGTGCCTCAAGCCCGAATTTAGAGAGCAGATTACGGACCCATGTAACGACTAAGTTTAGATGACATTAGCGAGGATCGACTCGCACCTGTCTCAAAGTGTACTCTGTTTTATTGTGGTATTAACCCTTAGGACTGCAGAGGTGGGTCGCGTAGTTGCATGTTTCAGTATCAGAATGCTGTGAATATCGACTCAAGGTCGACAGTGACAATTCGCGCAAGCTCGAGAGCGCATTTTGCAGTTGTGAGTTCTGCCGCATTTTGCAGTTGTGAGTTCTGCATGAACTGGTTGTATTTCAAAGGACAGGAACATTCAAGGAGAGTTCTATCAAAGGACACATGTATAAGGTATGTGACGTAGACTTCCTAAACTAGCCGACAGAATGGATAAACTGAATCCAAATCAGAACTATGTTGCCACAAGGTAATAAAATTGCTAGTCGGGATTCCCCGGTAGTCAGAGCTGCAGACGGGTACAGAGAGTATACTATAGCCCCAGCACAGGACTATAAATAGACTGAATTCATGAAAAACTATTTAACCCCTCTGTGATAAGTCTTTGATTTGTGTTGACCAAATTGTTAAATGTGTTGAATATGAAATACGTTTATTTTAAATAAATACAATAATCGTTGTTACTTTAATCATTATTTCCTTTCGACAACCTGAACTGATTAGGAATCACACCTAACGAAGAAAATCATAGTGTTGTCCCAACTCAGCTGTGTGAGCCGAGTTTGGCCCGTATCCAGATTTCGACCCTCCTAGTTGGCTAGTCCCCCAATATTTTTAATGGCGAGGCTAAACAACCCCATGTCCCCCTCCCACGTGGATAGAGGTGTTGTGACAACTGTGTACAATTATTGAAAAGAATATGCATGTATCATCAGTCGCGAACGTTCGCGAAGATGTTGATACTTGTGTGCGTATCTTCAGATTCCAATTCACATTTGCCTGTAACGCTTAACGAAGTTCATCAAGAAAACAACTGTTCAGAAAAAGGTCATATTGTATAATTTAGTCTCAAATCTTTGTACCTAGAGTCATCTGTGTAGTAGGACGCGGCCGTTCTGCTTTCTTCGTCTCTATTATCAACATGTTCTTCGAAATAAACACAACGGTAACACGGTTGGTGCCCAGGAACGTCACCACAAACCTGTATTGAATTGGACTAAAAACCGTCAGTAATTATACCCCCCCCCCCCCCTCCCCCAACGAGTTGTTGGAGGAGGGATACTGGAATCACCTTGTCCGTCCGTAGACATAATTTTGTCCGGAGATTTTCTCAGACATTTATGGACAAATCTGCACGAAACTTGGTATGAATGTTCCCCACTGTGGGAACCTGTGCACTTGCGATTATAACTCCGGTTGGAGTATTTTTGCCAGAAATATGCCCCTTTTCGACTTGAAAAAGCAGACCTAGAAATTTGTCCGGAGATTTTCTCAGATGTTTATGGGTCAATTCTTTTGAAACTCGGTACGGATGTTTACTACAATGGGAACTTGTGCACCTGATAGTATAGTTTCGAGGAGAATTTTCCCAGAGTTACGTGATCTTTTTCGTCTTAGAATATCTGAATTTTGTCCTGTGATTTTCTCAAATGTTTATCGGTTGATATCTTTGAAACTTGGTATGGACGTTTACTACCATAGGATCCTGTGCACCTGCGATTATAGTTTTGATCGAACTTTATTTTAGCGGAGTTATGCCCCCCCCCCCCCCTTGTCTTAGAATGCCTAATTGCTTGGAATTTTGTCCGTAGCTTTTCTCAGATGATTATCAGTAGATTTCGTTGAAACTTGATAAGTTTGTTCACTGCCACGGGAACCTATGCACCTGTGATTATAGATTTGGTCTGACTTTTTTCCCCAGAGTTATACCCCTTTTCATCTTAAAATGCTAGAATTTTGTCCGAAGACTTTCTCAGACGTTTATGGGCCGATTTCTTTGAAACTTGGTGCAGATGTTCAATACCACAGGAACCTGTGCACTTGTGATTATAGTTTCTATCGTACATTTTTGGCAGAGTGACGCCCCTTTTTGTATTAGAATGCCTGAAATTTTTCCGGAGATTTTCTCAGATGTTTATGGGTTGATTCCTTTGAAACTTGGTAAGAATGTTCACTACAATGGGAACTTGTATACCTGCGATTATAGTTTCGGTCGGATTATTTTTGCCAAAGTTATGCCATTTTTGACTTAAAAAATCATGCCTAGAATTTTGTCCGCCGATTTTCTCAGATGTTTGTGTATCGATTCCTTTGAAACTTGGTATGGATGTTGACTATCATGGGAACTTGTGCACTTGCCATAATAGTTATAATTCTTTGTTCACAGTTATTCCCCTTTTTGTCTTAGAATGTCTGAATTTTGTCCTGAGGTTTTATCAGATGTCTATGAGTCGATTCCTTTGAAACTTGGTTTATTTGATTACTACCATGGGATCCTGTGCATTTGCAATTATAGTTTACATTGAACTTTTTTACCAGATTTGTGACCATTTTTCGTCTTAGAATGCCTAAACTGCCTAGAATTTTGTTCGGAGTTTTTTATCAGATTACTATGGGTCGATTCCTCTGAAACTTGGTATGGTTGTCCTATTCGCCTACGATTATAATTTTGATCGCACTATACCCCAGAGTTATGTCCCTTTTCATCTAGAATGTCAGAATTCTGTCCGAAGATTTGCTCTAATGTTTATGGGTCAATTTCTTTGAAACTAGGTATGGGTGGTTACTACTATGGGAACCTGTGCACTTGCAATTATAGTATCGATCGGGCGTTTCTCGCCAGAATTATGCCCCTTTTCATCTTATTTAAATTCAACATTTGATGGACCTCTGTAAACCCCAGTCTCAAATCTAAATCATTGTATTAATGTCGCACATGGATTCAAGGAAATGGTAAGGTTAGCTACAAAATACACACTTTACGAATACTGACCCATTAACGTCGTTTATTCGGGACGCAAGGAAGGACTGTGATTCTACGTGACGGAACCATGTATATTGTAATCCTACCTGTCGAGGCATATTTAATGATCAGTTTTCTCAAGTGCCTCACCAGCAGAAGTCCAAGCGTTTAAATGAATGTGCCGTTTAACAAACTCTGAACAAGCTTGTCAGCCACATGTCAGATTATGAATTTTCAGTCGACCCTTTATTTCCATATTGATCTTAGGGAGGTGTCCGGGAAATTAACAGTCCTGGGGTTCTCAATCTTGTGCAATATATGTTAGATTATTCCGAAACGCCCTCTGTCAAAAACATATTAGATTACCGCACACAAACGGGTTTGCATTGTTAGTGTTATCTTTGTAACAGGAGGGGGCTATAAGTTATTCACAAATGATTTCCCCTGTCCCTTGTACAGATTCGTCGGATTTGAAGCTTACCATGGAAGAAGGAAAACACACAGAAGTGGATGTAACGTCGTTTTATTTATGAAAAAATACAACAAACAAAATGATGAAGTCTTACTTAGACTTGAAACCACGGGCCCTCCCCCAAATTTTGGTTTGCATTGCCAGTGGGTCAATTTCACACTTGCCAAAATATTAATCTTCTCAAATGAAAAACCAAAGTGATGGGGCGGTTTCAACGGGGGCCAGATCTAACTGGGCAGCAGTGCACTCATTCTCAAAGGGAATGACCACAAAGAAAGGAAGGAACAAATGGGTCAGTTTTCCCGTGACTAGGGCCTTCGTTTGGGTAGGAAACATGTCAACAGACAGTTCTCTCACCGACGAACGCAACAATCACAATGGAACACAGCCAAAGCTTTCCCCGAGAAAGAGTACACTCTCTCCCAGAGAGGAGCGTCACCCACAAAACCAACCTGTTACAGTTGACAACACTCAGCTCAGCAAGTTAATGATTCCAGATAATTGTGAAGTGGGGCACCTTCAGAGACTGAAGGCCACCGTATATACCCAAGAGGATTCTGCACTACTTGAGGTTTAATTAGTTATCTCGTTATGAAACTGGCCAACAAGGGGCGGATAAACAAGTTGCTGAAAACAACCAATGAGATACATTGGTCAGTGACCGGAACCGGGCGAGCAGGAAGTGAAGAAAAAACAAAATAAACAACAGCTGTTTTGACGGTACGTATGAAATAAATGACACCCATTACATTTGCAACTTGAGAATAGAAGGCTTCTGATTAAGGTCAAGCATCAGCTGTTTTATTTCTGAGAAAAAAAGGATACACTAAAGTTTTTCAAAATATTGATTAACCCAAATAAATTATCAAATAAACAATACGTGTGATTTTGTTAATCGAGGAACGGATGGGAGCTGTGGCCTCTCACATTTTTGCGCCAAAATTGGTTATCAAAAGGTAGATATTAGCTGATTAAGGGATGCGCTTATTTTCCCTTTCAGTGTTTCACATCACATACCTTTTTTCGAAGGCCTATTCATTTCCCAGTTCAGATGACTCATAACAATTTCGTGTTTTTTATAGAGTTTTTTTTTTATAAAGTTGGGTTCGTTGTATTACCGGTCATGTAGAACAACATAGACTGTCAACTGTGTTCTTGTTTGAAAGAAACAACGCTGCTAAACATCTTTGAAACTGTTTTATTTTCATAGACGTTTCTGAAATTCGATTAGAGAAAGCTAAGCAGCTCGGAGCGGATTACACTATATTGGCAAAGGACAAAACAAGCTTTGACCTGGCGAAGAAGGTCGAAGAGCTGCTGGGCGAACAACCTCACATAACTATGGAATGTAGTGGATCCGCGGATGCTGTTCCGTTGGCAGTATATGTAAGTCTTAATTTATTTGACCCCAAAGGTAAAGGTAGGCAAAATGTAATTGCACTTTATACGATACACCAATGCCACTGTGGCATTGAAATGGATTGTGGTGACAGTTCCCGGTCTCGGTTCAATGGTTAAAGTTCCACTTAACCAAACAAATCTAAATTGACATGTTGCTTGCGATTTGATCGATACACAGAACAGATAGCATCTTACGATCGGATTTAGTTGGCGGGTTTCTAGTCAAACATGGCATGAAAGTCCGTAATATAAGTTTTTGGTTTGAAAGGACGTACCAAACCAAAAACTTATATTACGGACTTCAGGCCAAGTTTGGACTAACGGGTGTCCTGCATCAAGTGAAGGTGAATACGTATTGAATTATTGCTTATTGCTGGAAATGACAGGTGTCCACTCAAAAACACTAGATTTACTTTTCATTATACGTTTTTAGAACAAATTGATCATTTCGAGTGATAACTGGACTTATATTCACCTTGAAGTGATGCTTTGAACGTCGTCCTTTTGATTGTTACCACAAAAGTAAAAATTTCGATATCTTCAAAGTGGGGGATACAATTTCTATCTTTCCACAGTTTATTCGATAGTCTATCGTTTTGCGTATAATATGCTATTGGTATGAAGATTGGACATGACGGAATGCGGGAAAAAGTTGAAATTTGAAAACTCGATACCTCCCAAGTGAGCCGATGGTTAAAGTGGTGACCGGAAATTCCTAGTTCCCGAGTTCGGATTGGCGAGTCCTGGTGTGACAGGAATGGAAGTCCGTAGGTCCGTAGTCCTAGGTCTAACACTTCTAGGAATAGTAGTCCGGCGGACTACTATTCCTAGAAATGTTAGACCTAGGACTATAATTCCGCGGAATAATAGTCCAGAGCTAACGTCCCTACGGACTTCCATTCCTGTCACACCGGAAGTCGGCACCCAAAAATTCACGTTTTCAGATTATTGAGATGCTTCCCTAAAATATGCCCCATTTCTTTGTTAACAGTACCATGACGCCCATGAACATTCAGCGCAAATTACATGTTTAATTAATAATTATTGTTGACGACAAAAAAATATAAAATATTTAATCTGCGTCGGGTAGACGCAGCTGCCGTGGTAGTGTCGACAATTAAGTAGTATATCGATGATTCTGCAACTCCATCTACATCCAGTCAGATGAAGATACAACCAAGGACGTCCAACATCAATGCTGAATTCAAATTATACGAGGTTAATTGTGTGTGGACCGAGAACCTGAACTTCCTGTATTCCTGTATGCATCTCTAAAAACTAGCACGCCAATTCCCATGGTATGGGAGTTTCTCGAGTGTCGATCAATTCATCTTAAAACGATGATTGTATCTGAGCGACATATCCCGCAGTAACTTTCTATTTCTCTGAAAAATCCCAGGGAACAAATAATAATCCTTCATGAACTCTTACAGGAAGAAACGATTGTTGAGAGTACTATCGGTGAATGACTCGCAAATCGCTACCGATTATTGTCCGTGAACGAATTTTCTTTGCAATGTGATTAATCGAAGTTCTTGTATGACACTGTCAATTTGACAATTCGTAATTATTGAAAGATCGTTGGCCTTTATATGTTTTTTTTGAGAATGTTAGAACTAGTCCGGTTTAATCCGAGAGCTAGGTCCGCTTGTTGAGATTGTACGTGGGCAAAAGGTTTGTGACTATTGTTAGAATCGTCATTACCTAATGGATCAGGCAACGAAATTCTAGTGAGTCATACCCCGTCCAGTTTTCTGAAAATCGCATATTTTCGTATTTTCAAGGATCTTTTTGGGGGAATTTCCTGAAATTCAGATTTAATCATATACAGTACGTGGAGAGTGGATTGTAACTACATCACCCGTGGAGTGGAGTTATCACCCAAGCTATAACTTTCAAATTGTGTACATATCGACAAAAACACAGGCAATGTTTCAGCCAATGGACCTCCGGGTTCAACCCGGAGGTCCATTGGCTGAAACTTTGCTTGTGCTGGTTATGCTTTGCAACAAATTTGCAATTATTGCTTGGGTGGAATCTCCACTCTGCGGTTGATTTAGTGATAATACACTCTCCACGTACTGTATCAGTTCTCCAAAACACCACAGAAAGCCAATTCTCGCAGTATTTTAGCATTGAGTGGCCATTGTGAATGAAAATTATCGAGTATTCGATATTCTACATCATGCCGGGACGATAATCGACTTCGTTGAACAAAAAAATGATCACGATTCATGGAAAGTAGCTATTTCAGTGGATGATTACGCGAGTGTGGATGTACAGATCTGGGCGAATTATACATCAAAACCCGTAGAAAACAATTTGGCAATCACATATACCAATTATGTTGATTCAATGAAATATTTAATACGCACATTTGTCATTTATTTACCCCCCCTCCCCCCCCCCCCCCCCCACCTATTTTTAATACAACTCCAGGGGAAGACGAGTAAATTTTATCGGCTTATTTTACCTGTAATGCATATCTTCAACCGCTGTAACCCTGCTTGAGCGGAGCTTGAACAGAGCTAGAATGTTGAGGAGCTGACATTTGCTCGTCGATGCTCGGTGATTCTCTCCGGGTACTCCGGCTTCCTCCACCCGTAAAACCGGCACATTCACGATTAGCCATTGTGCATAAGTGACCTTAAACACCAATAAATAAATAAATAAATATAAATAATTCACCTATAATGTGTTTCTCGGCCATCATAATGAGTAACAACTCCATGTAATATATATGTCTGGTTATGAATACATGGTATAACTTTTAGGTCGGTGAAGAGTTTAGAATTAAGCCCGCTCAGTTACCGATCACGTTAGTAGTATATCATGACCGGACCCCCCGCCCCCTCCCCATCATAGGGAGGCGGAACTGAAGTTACAGGCACGTGGCCCAGTGGGGCTATGTTGGGCTATCATGGTAATCCGTGTGAGAGGCCTTGTTGTGGCTTAATTACCATACTGGTAATTAATTAATTACCATATTGATACATGGTGCCAGTGCGCATGCGTAGCGCGTGTTGAAACGCGTTTCCGTCGTCCAATCTGTATGAAGGAGGCCACCATCTTGGTTTCTATGGTAGCACGTGGTTGATATGTTACCCAAAACTGCCTTACAGGAAAGGGCTATGTTTGAAGGATGTGTTCGATTGTATATGTGTAAATCTACCCGTCAATCCCTACAAATCATCCCAAAATACCCAAAACTACCGAAATGGACTTTAGTCGGTACGGAATTCGCCAGTTCGGGCATATAAGAGTAGTTTTCTGGTTTCGGATTCCTGCAGTATCCTCAGATATAATTACCCAATATTAATAATCGTTTATTTGGCTAGGATTTCCCCCAAAATCCTCGGTATCTACCTGTTACTCGGATCTTTCAGAATCCACTGCTTCTACTTGTGTATCTAAGGAATATTTTCTGTCTACCCAATCCTGTCTGTTTGTTCTGAATTATACACCAGCAAAGTAGAAGAGCCTATCAATTGGGACTGTTTTGCTTATTGTTACTATATTTAACTTTTCTTGTCTGTTCTGGTAGTTCTGAACCTATTCCGAGTACTCCTGTTTCGTTTTATTTACTCGGATAGTCCAAGAAGATCACTTTACTTTACCAGCAAGTCCGGGGACCCCTCTAAATAACGAACTAGTGGCCTTCGATACCCCTTCCTATCGTATGAGGACATGGGGGGGGGGGGGGTGAGAAAACTCCCTTTTATCCTCATCTGGGTATTTAACTGCCACGCCCTGAGGCATCCCTTCCTGTGGGCCGCGTCGATGCCAGTAGAATCCTTTTTCCTATATGGGGCGATGAGAACCGTGAGAATATTTCCCAGTAAGGTAACATTTTCCATTCCTCTTATCCTCATCTGGTTATTTAACTACCACGCTCATGAAATCTCCCCTGTCGTCCGTGTCTTTGTCTATGGGATCCTTTTTTATCGTATGCGGCCACGAGGGCCACGAAGAAATCCCCGATGAGGTATAATCTGCCTTTCCACTATTCCCCATCTGTGTATTGAATGGCCTTGTTTCGTGGAATTCAATTTTGAGAATCTCTTTTTTGGAAACCGTCGGTTGAGAATCTACTTTTCTATCGTATGAGGGCTATGAGAAAATTCCTCAATGAGGTATAATCTGCCCTCCGTCTTATCCTCTTCTCGATATTTGAGGATAAACATGACATCTATCTGAAGCCTTGTACCATTACTTTTGACTTGTAGCACTACTACGGGCATTCTGGGTATCTCTGTCACGACTCTACCGCCGTCAGGCCTTTGATAGGTTCAATCAGGTTGCTTCATTCTGACATCATGTACCATTATATAGGAGTTCCAACTTCTTGTATAGCATTATAAATATAGACATGCCATGTATAGGATCCAAAACTACCTTCTCATAGATATCATGAAAAAGGTATCCAATAAAGGGTATCCTCAAATAGTATCCTATAAAGGGTATCCCCAAATAGTATCATATAAAGGGTATCCTCAAATAATATCCTATAAAAGGTATCCCCAAATAGTATCCTATAAAGGGTACCCCAAATAACATCGATGGTGCACCTGTCTTCAATCAATGCAAAACCTGCTTGTGTGGAGTTAGTATGTTGGAGAGCTGACAGTTCCTCGCCGTTGCTCGGTGGTACTATCCGGGTACTCCGGCTTCCTCTACCCGTTAAACTGTCAAGGTCTTGATTAGCCATTGTGCAGAAATATGTGTCCTTAAAACACCAATAAATAAATAAATATTCAATCGAACACACTCTCCAATCATACCAATTTCCTGTAAGAAGGTTTTGGGTAACATAGCAACCCGTGCTACCATAGAAACAAAGATTTTGGTCTCTTCCATACAATGTTAAAGACGGAAACGCGCATCGCCCTAACAACACGCGCTTTGGTAATTAAGCTCACGCGGGCTACCATAATAATCCAACATGGCGCCACTGGCTCAGCTGACTATAACTTCACTTCCGCATCCACCATTCCCCTTTTGAGTTGGGGGGGGGGGGGGGTATTGGGGGCGCGTCTGGGTATATTATAATGCAATAATAATGTAATGTTAACTTGCAGAATCCACCACAATGTTCTCTGACTGATATTATTAACCCGCATCATAGACATACACAACCTTTGATGATTCCATGACATCCTCAGCTCCACTCAGTGGAGCATACTGTCGGTGCTCCACAGACGTGTATGCAAGGCAAGCGCCTCAAAGGGTCCCTATTTTACACCTAGGTACTGTGATGATTGCGTAGTGCTGGAGAACAATCTCAACGTCCACATCTGGCACGAGATTCAACGTCGCAGAGTCACTCAAACTTTTCTGATTGCAACTACTATGGGAAGTACCTGAATCAATCGGTCAGTGGTCACCCATCCAAGGATTATCTATCGAGAACCGGCCTTGCTTCACCAGTGGTCGCCCATCCAAGGATTAACCGGGTTCGGCGTTAACTAACTTCGATGATCTAACGAGAACCGGCCTCGCTTCACCAGTGGTCATCCATCCAAGGATTATCTAACGAGAACCGACCTCGCTTCACCAGTGGTCACCCATCCAAGGATTAACCGGGTTCGGCGTTAACTAACTTCGATGATCTAACGAGAACCGGCCTCGCTTCACCAGTGGTCACCCATCCAAGGATTATCTAACGAGAACCGGCCTCGCTTCACCAGTGGTCACCCATCCAAGGATTAGCGGGTTCGGCGTTAACTAACTTCGATGATCTAACAAGAACCGGCTTCGCTTCACCAGTGGTCACCCATCCAAGGACTAACCGGGTTCGACGTTGACTAACTCCAATGATCTAACGAGAACCGGTTTCGCTTCACCAGTGCTCCACTACTCATCTATGTCCAATCACGTGCAACTACAGTTAAAAGTAGAAGTCCCGTCACGAACTGTGAGCTTATCTTGGCTTAATTGCGCGTAGGAATTGCGCGTAATTGCCATATCGAATGGCATCCAAAGCATGGCAGGTTCGCCTGGTTACTCATAGCAAACACGGGCAATGTTTCTGCCAATAGACCTCCGGGTTACCCGGAGGTCCACTGGCGGAAACATTGCTTGTGCACAGGCTATATGTACAGAAGTTGATAGCCTGACTATGGTTATAACGCGTAGATTTACGCGCATATCGACGTGCTATTTGTGCGCATTTCGTGACAGGACTTTTAGTTTTAACCGTGTAGATAGCCCAACCACGTGCTACTATAGATATACTACCAACGTGATCGGTAACTGAGGAGGCTAAACTCCACCAAACTAAAAAGTTACTCTATGTATTCGTAATCAGAGATTTTACATGGAGTTGTAGCACATTATGATGGCTGAAAAATACATCACAGGAATAATAATTCCATAAAATGTACTCATCTCTTCCCCAGCAGTTTATCCAAAAATAGAAGGTAGGGTAAAGTAAATGAAAATTGTGCGTACTAAATATTTCATTGTATCAACATAATTGATATATTTGATTACCAAATTGTTTTCTACAGTTTTTGATAGAAAATTCGTCCAGATCTGTGCAACCATACTCACGTTATCATCTACCGAATGGGCTACGTTCCGTGAATCGTCATCATTTTTTGGTTCAACGTAATCGATTATCGTCCCGGCAAGACGTTGTATAACGAATTGGGACTGTGGCGATTTTTTAATTTAGGAATCGATTAATCGTCGCAAATAATCTACGATTAATCGTATCTAAATGACCCCCACCCCCTCCTCTCCCTCTCGTTGAAGTCGATGAAAATGAAGTTCAAGTCAGTTGACCTACCTCAAGGAAACAACGAAGACGATCCTTTTCAGGTGCATTCAAAGTTTTGATGTTCTGAATTTTTGAACCGTCAGTGTAATAATCAAGACCGGTCGGCAGTTGCGAAGTTTTCAAAAGTTCAGAACACCAAAGCTTTGATGAATGCACCTGGAAGACTATTGCTTCCAACAGTGTCTTGGGGTTTAACATCGATGTTCTTAACTCTTTACCTTTAGAAACAATAGTTTGTTCATCAAATTTTCTTTTAATTATTAAACGTCTAAAACGGGATACAATTTACCGATTATTCGACAACGAAAAATACTAATCGATTTCGCCGTGACCGATCAACAGTCGATTAATCGATTAATCGTGACAGCCCTATAACGAATACTCGATAATTTTCACTCACAATGACCACTTAAAGCCTAGATGCTGCAAAATAACGGCGGAATTGGCTCTCTGTCGTGTTTTGGAGAACTAATAGAACTAATAGATATGCCTAAATCTGAATTTTGAGATATTTATGAAAAAAGAGTCATAAAAATACGAAAACATGCGATTTTATGAAAACAGGACGGAGTATGACTCAATAATTTGGTTTCCTGATCCGTTAGGCAATGACGATTCTAAAAATATTCACAAACCTTTTGCCCACGAAAAATCGCATAAAGCGGTACCAGCTCTCGGACTAAACCATTTGTGGATGAGGGTTCCATTCCAAATTTGATTAAATCAATCCATTATTTTGAATCAAGGCTTTCGTTTTATTTGCTAGGCACTTAACAAAGCCATTATGCGGTGTAAGAAGCTGTGAATATCCAGGTTCCCGTATTTAAGGGTGAGACATTTCCCGATTCCGTTTTCTTAAAAACATTTTTTTTATAAAACGGGTAAAAATTTAACTTCACGAGGGCTCAAAAGTTATGTTTTAGTGAAAAAAACATTTTTCGTTATCTTAAATGTTGAATGTGTTTTTGTTTTGTGAATAGCACAGACTGAATAGAATACTACTACAACTGGAAACCTTATAGCATTCTTCTTGGTGTTTTTTGTATTGTCACTATTTCACACTCAAAGGTTCTAATACAATAAATATAGTGTATACTGTGAATTGGTGTGAATGTTTGTTCTGTGAAATCGTTCATGTTTGTGTGAAATGTTTTGTGGGCTCTCTTGTGGTCTTGACTTGACGTTTATTATTGTGGTGGCGGGGGATATTCCATTCGTGGGCACTGTAATGTTTATTAACATTAACGCCGTTGCATGGAACGCTCAGTGGGGTACCTGATGGTCTCGTCTGGGTATGTGTGTGCTGGGGGTAGGGGATGGTGGTAATCACTTTCATCCGTGGACACTCTAAGTTTAAAAGGTGTCTACAGAAAACAGGAGTTGCCCTAAATAGTTGTAATAGCTTTATCATACGTTGTGAAATAGGTTTTAGTTCCACAGTTATCAATGGCGGTGGCTGTAATAGATCGGAGACTTGTCCTACATTTTCGTAAAAAATGTAATTTTTCCACAGATATCTGAGTGTGTACATGTTTTCTGAAGTTTAGTAAATTGTTTGTCTGATCACCATCAAACTTGATGTGTCTTCTCAGTTTAGCCCCGGGAGTATACCGGATGTGGGGGGGGGGGGGGGGGTAAGGGGTGAAAATAGCGTATGTTGTGTATGTTCCCTACCTATTACTACACCGTTGATCAAATCATCTCCAAACTTGGCATATGCACTCATGAGAGAGTGGTGGAGGGAGGTTGATTTTTCCTAACCTAATTGCCAAAAGGACAGAATGGTGAAAAAAGGGTGAAATAGCTTTCAAGAAATGTAAATGATTATCTTGCTTGATTTGTAATGGCCTAATGTTTCGTCTTTAGACTGGTGGGCAGTAAAAATAGGAAATGATAAGTTGACCTTCTTATCAAACCACGTTCGCTGTATTGGTTGACACCTATTTCATCATTGCGATATGTGCTGTGTTATTTTCAATAAGTTTTATTTCAGTCTACAAGACCCGGAGGAAGGGTGGTGATTGTTGGCATATTTTCGGAGGAGTTGATACCAACGCCCATATGTAATGCTGGAATCCGTGAGGTTGACATAATTGGTGTCTGTTGTTTCGCAAACTGGTTAGTATTAATATTCTTTTATTATTCACATCAAGACATTCAACGTGTTGTGCACTACGAAAGCTAATGTCATATGAACAGAAGCTTTCGCGAATTTGGTATTCGTTGTTACCGGGAATTGCATTAAAACTTTGGTCAACTCGCAAAGTATGCAAATGTACGAAAAGTGATTCTGGCATTGTGAACCACGTTTAATCCTTCAAACATTGATGGCATATTTCTCGCCAGTTCAGTGCCATCAGCTGGTAGAGTCTACAGTGGTTATCGGATGCAGAACAATCAATATTTTCAACGTGCATCAAAGACTGCGCATTTAAAATCTTGTTTGGTCTTCCACACAAATTCACTGAGCAACTATCTATCTTATGAATTATGTATCACGATCTTTGGATGGAAAAGCTGTCTTTCGAGTTCAAATGGACCAATTCGTTTGGATTTTCATACCCTTAACTCTCTCATTACAGTATATCTCCAGTCCAACTCTGTCTGACACAGCTACAAAATGACACGCGATTAACTTAAATTTGTCATTTTTGTCTATCAAAACATAGCTTAGGACTTTTCGTCGAAAGAGTCCGGTTCGCATCTATTCCTAACAAAAGCTTTTCGCTATGTTTGTGGGGTAACATTTGAAAATCAAGTGACGTTTGAGTCACAGTCATTGTCAATATCCCTGTGTATTACATTGGGTGAAAGGTTAAAAGTTGTTACTCTATGTAAGCATTATGGACAAGGCAACTTCGTTTTAATTAACACTATTCTTCTTTGTCTGTAATTTCGACTCTTGCTGTTAACCGAATACATAATGATTATCTCCTGTTTGTGAATAAGCAGGATGATATCCCACCTGGTTCTGCAAATAATCAAAGTTTTCACTCACGGCTTTACTATTATTGGGGAGGTACCAATATTATCTCATTCGTGACGGCAATGAGCGCAGTGGCTCGGTGGGTACGGCATTGGACTTCAAACTGAAAGGTCCACGGTTCGATCTCCCCCAGGGGTGACTGGGTTGTATCCTTGGGCAAGGCACTTCATCTCAGTTGCCCACGTGGGGGCACGGTGGCGCTGTGTGCTAGGCGTGTTGCAAGCCGATGGTTTACATGTCTTCAACCAATGCTAACCCTGCTTGTTTGGAATTGGTACGCTGGTGAGTCTGACAGTTGCTCGCTATTGTTCGGTGGTTCTTTTCTGGGGCTCCGGCTTACGTTACCCGTAAAATTGTCCGACGAGGTGACCCTGGCGGTCAAATGTTGTTAAACCCCAATAAATAAATAAATAAATCATAATTTTCTCATTCGTGACAGCAAGTAAAACTTTTGTTTTCCCTCGGGCTTTACAGTTTTAAATAGGTTCTTGAATTATCTCATTTGTGGCTACAAGGAAATAATTTTCCTCAGGACTTTACAGCTTGAGTAGGTACCATAATTATTATGTTCTCTCTCGCGGATTTAATGTTTTTTCAGTAGTTACCAGAATTATCTCATTCGTGACTACAATGAAATATAATTTTTCTCTCGTGGCTTTACAGTGTGAGTAGTTACCGGAATTATCTCATTCCTGACTACAAGGAAAAATAAGTTTTCGCTGGCGGAGTGTGTGTTTCACCTTGGACATTGAAATCGGTTCATTTACCGGTTGTCTATGTTCTAAACTAGATTTGAATTAGATCCACTCTTTATATTAGCATTACAGTTTGAGAGAAAACCATCCTCAACTATCAATTCATAACACTATACGTAGCGTTTGCATTGTGCCTATTGTGTAAACGTATTAGGAAATAAGAATGTGGTAAGAAACATGTTTTGGACATCGTGTCGTAGTCTTGCTAATACTTGGGTATCCCTCCTTCTCCCATTTATCTTATCCGTTTCTTAGTCCGAGAGTGTTCTATTTCATTTTCACTAGGCACCTTTTCAAAGCACCACCGATACCAAATCCCGGCAACGACATTGGAGCTTTCGAGCAATACTCTTTGTGATATTATATGACCCATTGGCTTCGTTGGTACGCCAAAGTCTGCTTTTTGAGACGTGAATTTTGCCACTGTTAGGTTGAAAGGCCGTGTCCCTCTAATTGTTTATATGAAGTAGACTGGAACAGTAATGGAGTCTTTGGGGTGTTTATTGGCACGGTTATCTGATACAAAACTTGAACTCGTCAGTTCTATATTAGGTGATAATAATACCAGTTTCACTACCCATCTGGCGAAACTATTATGACTACCCAACTGTTAATCGTGAGATAGCATGAAGAGATGTCTGGTTGTTTGGATAGTACATCCGTTTAAAGGGGAGCTTCAGACACTAGTCTATTTATTAATTCTAATTAATTCTTTTATTTTCGCATGTTGATCTGACAAGTATCAACCCCTTTGCTGAGGAGAAATCAATTTAAGGTATAGCAGGGGTTGTTAAAGACATCAACACATTACTGTCGGGTGTTCTATTAGCTGAATGTCATCAGGAAATATAGTCAATAATATTATTAAGAATTTCTAAGATATGGACGTGAATGTTTTTGCTCATAAGGTTCTCAAGAGAAGAACAGGTTTTGTCGGAACTAGGGCTGTCACGTTTAATCGATTAATCGACTGTTGATCGGTCACGGCGAAATCGATTAGTATTTTTCGTTGTCGAATAATCGGTAAATTGTATCCCGTTTCAGACGTTTAATAATTAAAAGAAAATTTGATGAAAAAAACTATTGTTTCTAAAGATAAAGAGTTAAGAACATCGACGTTAAACCCCAAGACGCTGTTGGAAGCAATAGTCTTCCATGTGCATTCATCAAATCTTTGGTGTTCTGAACTTTTGAACCGTCAGTGTAATAATCAAGACCGGTCGGCAGTTCCGAACTTCGCAACTGCCGACCGGTCTTGATTATTACACTGACGGTTCAAAAATTCAGAACATCAAAGCTTTGAATGCACCTAAAAAGGATCGTCTTCGTTGTTTCCTTGAGGTAGGTCAACTGACTTGAACTTCATTTTCATCCACTTCAAAGAGAGGGAGAGGAGGGGGGGGGGGGTCATCTAGGTACGATTAATCGTCGATTATTTGCGACGATTAATCGATTCCTAAATTAAAAAATCGTGACAGTCCTAGTCAGAACAAAGGAATTACAAGGTTGAAATCGAAATAAAGGAAGAATTGAAATATCAAGGGGGGGGGGGGGTAAGGGGAGGGGGGGGGGGGCTGCCGTACAAGAGAAGAAATTGAAATAGTCGGTACAGTTATTAAAACCAGTATTATACCGCGTCCATCAATTCACCACAGCAGCTTAAATCTATTAAACTATGATTCCTGGACATCACAAATCCACCTCGATACTTCAAATGCCCAACGTGCCGTATGCCGTATGTTCATGAGCGGAACAATTGCTGGGGTCAGATAATATGATTCCGGTGTGGTGTGAAAGACAAAGAGCCATGTACCAATGCTATCAAATATGTTAATTGCCAGGGCAATAATGTGTCATCATCAAAGGACTCTGTAGGGAAAGGAGAAAAAAAAATGATTCATAACTGAAATGAGAAAGACATACGTTTCAAAGAGGCCAGATAAATTGCTACATCAATTCCGGGAATGAATACATCTGTGCAGTCATATGCTACACTGTTAAAACAAAAATTACCATAAAAATCAGTTGAATGTCAGACTCAACGGCACAATCCCGTCATTATTTCAGGCAATTACAACTGAGCATTCTAATCAACTAGAATAAGAATCAACCAAAACACAATCAACTCAAACCCCCAATTGAAGAAACATTAGGGTCAAATCCAGAGAAAGTGTTTTCGAAAACTTATGTTCCTACATTTATACCATGATTACTCATTCTACTATATATGAAAACCCATGACATAAATGTTAGCTTTAAACACCAAACGTGGTGAACACGCCAGCAACGGAATTTCACTGTCTAAAATGTACTCCTACGGTGGAACTACAACCAATTTGACCTTTGCTGACGTCGACCTGAATGCGAACTTGTCTAAATTTATCTCACGTCGCCTTGCGAAGAGTGAAATGAAAGTGGCAATTATTTATTACGTTTTTAAATAACACACCACAAATTAACAAACATGTATTGTCTCATGTTGATAACACATCCATAAATCGAAATAGCATGTTATTATGTTATTAAAATGAAATGGGCCCTGTTTCTTTTTCTATTTCGTTTCGGTGATAAAACTGACAGCGGAAGAACCGTCCACCGGTGCTCATGAAAACAAAACGGATTCGCACGTGTGAACGTCTGCTGCTCAGTACAATCGAGAAAAAAAATAATAGCGACGTTTGATAATCTGACGATCATGGTATAAATAAAATATACCCACAGTAGCTTGGTGTACCAAGTGTTCACCACTCGTGGTGAAGTGGTGTTAACCGCGCCCCAAAGGATTGCGGTTAACACGACTTCGCCGCGAGTGGTGAACATTTGGTACACAAAGCTACTATGGGTGTATTCTATATTTAACCAACACACACCCATCAACAAAATTTGGAAAATTATTAAAAACAAATAAAGATAAAGAAACAAACTCGACAACATCTGGAAAATAACAACACACTAACTTCATAAAATAGAGAATATAGATATGGAATTAGTGTTTTTCTCATATAATATTTATGAAACGAGTCTAAGAATGTTCCGTTTGGGCGAGCCACTGGCTCGCCCAAACGGAACATTCGGACGAGTTTCGTGAATATTATATGAGAAAAACACTCACTTCATATTCTATTTATCATAGATGTATGACACACACACGCACAAATTAGCCATTTAGTATGACTTTTTAACACATCACCTAGCTCGGCACTTGGAAAAAATATCCTCGTATGACTAAAAATTTTCATTTTTTGCTTCAAAAACATAGGTTATGACCCTCATTGGAACGAACGCGACACGCTAGTTCCAATGAGGGGTCATAACCTATGTTTTGGAAGCAAAAAGTGAAAATATAAACAAAAATGAATGGCGTTTTTCTTGAAGGTAAAAGATTAATACAGTATAACCCACCCTAAATAGGACAGATAACGTAAATTCTCCATACTGAAATTATGCAAATGTGACCCAGTTGTATTTTGTTTAGCCAATCAAATTGTCCGGTTTTGAAATTGACCAGTGAAAGCTCCGAACTCTAATTATTCAAATTATGAAAATGTGGCCCAGTTGTATTTTGTTCAGCCAATCAAATTGTCTAGTTTTGAAATTGACCAATGGAATTGATGGAAGGCTTTATTTATCACTGATTATGAAAACAAAATATCAAATGTTTTAAAGTGATCAACACGGACGAGTCATATGATAAATGGAAGTATGAAATAAATTGCCCTGAATCTTTTTTAAACATTCTTCATCTGACAATTGTAATCGAGAATTGGTAAAAATAAAAAAAAACAACAACAGGAAAAACTAAAGATTAAATTTACCTCCAGTTAGAGAATTATAATAACACTTCATTTTAACACTTTGCAGGGCGTAAACGTTACTGCAACTGGGGCCGATGAATTAGACAAACAAATTTGAACACATCTGCCACAAAACTCCATGGACTTTTATTATTAATTTGCAACAAAATATGGGTGACGGTCCAGTTTCCAACTTCCTGGCTTCAAGCAACAATAATTCTTAATCCAAAGAGTGGTAAAGACCATCGCAATGCTACGAATTACGGACCTATTGCACAAAAACAGTTTGTCTATGTAAAATCCTAGAAAGGATGATCAATGGTCGTCTTGTCTGCTTTCTGGAATCGAACTATCTGCTTGCAATTGTTAATTGTGGTGCCAGAAGCCGGTGAAGTACTGTGGACCATTTGGTTAGATTTGAAATGTTTATAAGGAATGCGTTTGCTAGGAGAGAACATGCGGTCGCCACGTTCTTTGACTGGTAAAAGGTATATGATACAAGGTGGAAGTATGGGATTTTAACAATTCTATTTAACATGGGTGTGAGACTACGATTGACTTTTTTATAGACAATGTGTTAAAGGATCGTCAATTTCACGTGAGTTTTGGACCTACCTTATCGAGACTTGCGAACAGGCATTGGGGGTTCTTCGGGGTAGTATTTACCTGTTGCCTTTTTTGTGAAAATTAATAGCATCACAGAAGTAATTGCGAATAGATTCGTTACAACATGTCGATGACTTTTTAATTTGCTATATTGGTAAAAATATGAATGCCATCGAGCGCAAACTTCAGTTGTGTTTAGACAGAATCTAGAATTGGGCTGCCGAAAATGGTTCCAGGTTTTCCAAGACCAAAATTAATTGTGTTCATTTCTGTTAGCTTCGGAAGCACTACCTCAATTCGGAGTTGAAAATTGATGGAAGTACCGTTAAAGCTCTCCGACCGGTACGACCCGCGCTGTGTCCTTGGGCAAGGCACTTTATCCCGGTTGCCTGCATGGAGGCACGATGACGCCGTATACTAAGGCGTACTGCACGTCGATGGTGCACATGATTCCAATGGAACTTGAACAGAGCGGAGCTTGAACAGAATTAGAATGTTGAGGAGCTGACAGTTGTTCGTCGATGCTTGGTGGTTCTCTCCGGCCTCGATTAGCCATTGTGCATAAGTATGTAACCTTAAACATCAATAGTTATAAATAAATAAATATATCGTTAAAGCTGTTAAAAAAGTGAAATTCTTGGGATTATTGTATGACAATAAACTAATTTTCCCTTCTCATAAAAAACAACTAAGAATGAAATGTAAAAAGACAACTTACTCAAGATAATTGGTATCACTGGTTGGGATGCTCATCAAAAAAAACACAGCTCCATCTGTACAGATCACATACTATATCAAAATTAATTACGGTTGTGTGCTTCACGGTTCTGCAATCTAGTCAAACCTCAGACCAATTGATGCATTTCATAATAGCCGTATTAAACCATTGAGACTTTAATTATCCTGACGTTCAAATGTCACTGGGAATTCAGTTTCTTCAACGTTATTCAAAATGCGACGTCAAGCGTCGGAAAGTACGAATACAGTTAAAGCTAGAAGTCCTGTCATGAAATGCGCACAATTAGCACGTTGATATGCGCGTTAATGTGCGCGTTATAAGCTATCATTTTCTGTACATACATGTATGGCCTGTGCACAGGCAATGTTTCAGCCAATGGACCTCCGGGTAACCCGGAGGTCCATTGGCAGAAACATTGCATGTGTTTGCTATGAGTAACCAGGAGAACCCTGCCGTGCTTTGGATGCCATTCGATATGGCAATTGCGCGCAATTCCAACGCGCAATTAAGCCTAGATAAGCGCACTATTCGTGACAGGACTTCTAGTTTTAACTGTAAGATATTTCACATTAGTGGTTATCTGGTTGAGAGCTAGATTATTTCTGGTGGTCTGAATTTGTTATTCAAGCCTTGTTTTATTACGAATTATTGGAGAGTGCCCACAATCACTCTCCATTAGTTTGTAATAAAACAAATTTCAAATCTATACAAACAAAATATTATTTGTGTTTGAATGAATATGAAATATAAGCAGGCTTTTGCTCTGGTATCCTCATTTTGTGAAAGGCATCATAGTGGCTTCTAGCACTCAACCCGTGAAGAAGTCTTGATAGCGAGATTATATTAGTATTTTAAGCTGCGATAACATTTGGCTCAACGGTTGTCACCGAGCACTATTCGGGAGGAAATAGGTATTGAGGATAAAACTTTAAAAAATCGAAAAATAATAACAAAACAAATCAACACAAAGTATCAACGCGCTGTTTGATTTCGTACGTCACAAGCCGTACAAAAGTATCAACGCACTGTTTGATTTCGTACGTCATAAGACGCACAACAGTATCAAAGGGTGAAGATTAGCTTGGGTGCTTTTAGAGTATCACCAATAGATTCAATGCTAGTTGAAGCCGAGGATCCTTCTCTTGAGAAACACAAAATTAAACTGTCATTCCAATATGTCCAATATGTTTCTGTATAATTGGCTAATTCATCGAAATCTGCTTATGACTGTGCCTCAGACCGTCAAAATGTTGATTTTTTTAAACGAAACCAGAAACACATTCCTCCCTTGGAAATTAGAATTGAAGCCCATATCGAGTCGGCAACACTTGAATTTAATATGATAAATGAGAATCGAAAACTCCATATTCGTCCTCCGTATCTTAAACAAAATCGAACAGTCATTTTAGACCTTCCTTCTACAAAATGTCTTTAATGAATTATTTGAAGTTTAAGAAGAAATATGCTGAAATAAAGTCCAAGTATAGGGCATACAAAAAGTATCTGCAAAGCTGTATCTAAAGATGGTGACAAAATATCATCAGCTTGATTTGAGCCAGACTCTACCACAGAATCCTGTTCCACGTTGCAATCAATTGTCATCTTCTTCCGTGGATTTACTGTGAATCTGGTGCAATATGCGCTAAAACTGTAACCAATCAACTAAAGGGAAACAACTCTAAATTCATTCGGGCATGAAATTACTTCTGTGGACTGATAGAGATTTGCACTGAGGTGAGAGTAGATGCATTACAATGCCATCGGCGCGCAGCGCGCCGACGGGTTTGTCGTGTCAGTTTAACACTGGCGCGGCGCGCGCCGACGAGGCACTGAAGAGTTAAACTCGTCTCTTCAGGTTCCAATTATCAGGTTGGTTTTGTAAAGTATTCACTATATTAGCATTATCGATCATTGCTGTTCAAACAGTTAATGCCTTTATCATCCTATTTTAATTACTTCCTGTTTGATCAATCACTTTTCTTCCTCAAAGACAATGACGCATTTTATTTTCTACCAACGTTCGCGCGACGATTTGGCCTTTGCTGCAGATATGGCCTTAAGCATCAATACATAATTCAACGCATAGGGTAGTGAATAGCATGCCTCAAAACTGGCTTGAGGTAGCAGAAAAAGTCATCATCAGGGTTAATATGATAGACTCGGTTAAAGGCTGGCACTTCAATTCAATCGTTCCGTGACCGTATGAGGCATCCCATTCACACTGTATTGTTGGTGGATCATTTCTGGGAAAGTATCATTGGTAGAAACATTGGGTAATGTTCCGATACCAACCGCAATACCTTGCAGTGATTGGTCAGTGCCTCGTTGATTTTATTTTATGTCGCCGGGCAGGCGCATATGTCTACTGTCAGTGATTCTTATGCCCACTGTCAAGGAAAGCGTTTCGTTGCCATGAGCAACGGTTCACCGCAATGTCTTTTTTCACTTGAAATCAACTGAGACAAATACATTTAACCGAAATAAAATACACACAAAATACCGTTATTACATACAAAAAGATTAAGATGGGTAATTATTTATGAAACCGATTAGATTATAAGGTCTCTTTTCGTTAATTTTCTGTAACATAAACTGAAACATAAACTGAAACGGCGATGTTTTTTTCTTATTTAAGATCACAATAAAATAAAAGATTGTTTTCCAATTCAATTTTACTTGTGTAAGAACGGGACATATACGTTATTCTGTTTCTTGACAGGGGACATGATCTCACGTTCCTTGCAAGAAACCTATATTCAATCTCGGCTGACGCCTCGGTTGAATATAAATTTCATGCAGGGAACGTGTGATCATGTCCTCTGTCAAGAAACAGAATAACTTATATTGTTTGTAGCGATCAGAAATATATATAAATAACAAATCAATAAAAAGATAATGGTATCATTTTCGCCGCGAAAACAGCAGCGGATCGTGGAGGTGGATCCATTCCCAACTTATATCGTCATGAAAATTTGCATTCGATAAGGTTATCATCCTTTGAATTATTAGACGAGTGAGGAAGGTCCAATTAAGAAGCAAGTAATTACTTATTTAAAAAAAATAGAATAAAGAGGTACTAGGACCGGTATTCAGATTTAAATCACGAGTGGGATAAGGGTTTTAACCACTCGGTTTGCCGAGTGGTTAAAACCCTTATGCTTCGAGTGGTTTAAATCTGAATACCGACCCTAGTACCTGTTTGTTTTATTTATACCATGCTCTTAATAAATAATCAACTTTGACACTTAAAATGGAGAAAAAACGATACTTCCTATCGCAAACACACGGGTTTGTTTTGTTTACAACTGCGCCGGTGGGCAGAACGACGGGCTGCACGAAAATGCTTAATTAGCAGCTGACACATCGTCAATGTTGATTGAATTTACCAAGGTTGCTTTTTCAGTCAAAATATTATTACTAATTCTTAAATTTTATTTCAAATATTTAATTATAGGTATTTTAAACTTTATAAGCCATTGCACGTAGTAGACCTATATAGTACCACAAAACGCGGTATGTTGGAATGAAACATCGCAAAGTGTGAATGTATCGAAGTTGGCACATTGCGTCAAGTCAATGGTCAAGTTGGATGTACTTCCTTCTGTTGGTGTAATTTTTTTTCAACCGCGGAAGTTTTGTACCGGTAGGGGTTAAAAGCTAAAATTTAACATAAAAAAAATTTAACATACAGACTTTTCACAGGTAGTAATATAGGTGATCATAGTATTAAAAAATCATTTGGCATCAGCAGAAAATAAAGCCAGATTTAATTTTGTTACCTTTAATAAACGAAAGCAACAAACTGTTCTTTGCATGGAACTTTAGGAAATTAATGGGAACTGACGATGGCTGAGAATCGTCCCCTGAGTTCCAATGTGTTCTTTGTGCCAGTGGGCACATAGAACACATTGGAACTCGGGGGACGAAACAGTAACATGGGTTCTCCTCGCAAATTTGGTTTACAATAAAATGTGTTGTCTTTATTGACAGCTGTCAAATGAATTGCTGATTGTCCTTCTGATAATTGTTTTTTTTTATATAGACGTGAAGGCGCCTTCCGCGCTGGCACTCGTGCCATATCGATCAACCAAATCACACGCGTGTGTCGTTTCAACCTCTCGTTTTATTCTTCCGCGGTGACACTCGTGATATATCGATTAACCCATTCACACGCTTGTGTTGTTCTATGTATTGTGTATATCTTTGATTGTAAGTTCACAATTATTTCTAATGAGAATCAGTTTCGCGAAAGAAACTCTAAGAGAATGTTAACTATCACATAAAGTCGTCCATACAGCCGTCCGCCCGTTTGCCGTTTCCATGTCTCTTTATCCCCATTTTAACGCTCAAACGCACTGCTTTGTCGAACTTAATACTTCTCTTATAACTACAGGTCAATCTGAATTAGTAAATTTATCTCATGAAGAAAAGACATCATTTCGGGTCTGTGCAATACTATCTGGAAAATGATACGGGTCGGTGGATAATCAAATTATTGACGTTCGGAAATATGACCTGTAAAGTCATAGGGTACAACCAGAAACTTGCAATTATATTTTCGTGTGAAATTTCATTTCTTTTGTCTGAATATAAAGGATTAGCACCTGGCATTGTTGTAAATGGTTTATTTACTAAATAAAGCTATCATATACGTGCCGAAATTACTGCCAATCTGTGTATGTTTTAAGTGGACGGTCAACATAACTTTGGTCAAATTTCTGGTAATATTCTTCAAAATCTCAAACTGCCAGACAGGATAAACTCCATTAAATTATATGGCATTTTTAGAATGAAACTTAGACACGTGGAAACTAATATTGGTCACGGAACTGTTACCATGATGTAAAAAGCAATGCATTGAAATCTGCTCTGTCATAGTGAGAGACCATAGTTTGTATAATAAATAGTAATCACTTGACTGGTCTGGTAACATGAAATAATTCATTAGATTGTTGTACAATATAGTCCCTCACTTCGAATTAATTATTTCACGTAACCACTCCAGTCAAGCGATTACTGTTTATTACTTTTCATTATTAACGATAATTATATTATTTAACCCTTTATTTAACGTAACGGACAAAACCGGCCAGCGCTATTCTCAAAAATCGCCAATTAAATTTCATTATTTTTTTCATTTTTTGTTTATAAAACATAGGTTATGACCCCTCATTGGAACGAGCTCGTTCCAATGAGGGGTCATAACCAATGTTTTTGACACAAAAAATGAAAATAATAGTTATTCAAGAATTCTTTTTGCAAGAGTCGTCTGCTTTTCATTTTTCATGTTAGGTAAAGGGTTGATAAAAAAAACAAACAATGAAGTCCCTATTACACCTACGGCAAAGCGTCTTCGTTTGCGTGCACGGATACATGACACAGTTGTTGATTGCATAATTCACTTGTTAAGTTATCGTTTATAATCAAACCGGGAAATCCCAGTAAATCACACTTTGGAAAGTGATAAAATGCCTTAAATTTGCTGAATAGTTAAATTCTGCAATCCTTCTAGTACACATTCGAAGAAATCTTTTTCTCATTCTTGCAAGAAACCGACAGCAAGAGTAATTGTAATTTAAGTTTTCTAAATTTCACAAGAGCTGCCAATTTCGTTGTGTTTGTTTACCTTTTATGAAGTTCACCAAGAGCTAAATCCACACAGTTCACAAGAAAGAGAGTGCATCAGTGTAAACTGAAGAATGCCAAATGTGGCCTTTGTCAGTCTGAGATAAGTGGATAAGGGATGATGTGAGAGCAAGAGTCAGTATAACAGTTGGTGAGATTGAGACGCGCCAGTGGAGGAAATGATAAATAAGTTTGTGTCAGAATGCTGGGATGCTAGGATGAATGCTGGGATGCTAGGATGAATGCTGGGATGCTAGGATGAATGCTGGGATGCTAGGATTAATGCTGGAATGCTAGGTTGAATGCTTGGATGCTAGGATGAATGCTAGAATGAATACTGGAATGCTAGGATGAATGCTGGGAAGCTAGGATGAATGCGGGAATGCTAGGATGAATGCTAGGATGCTAGGATGAATGCTGGGATGCTAGGATGAATGTTGGAATGCTAGGATGAATACTGGACTGCTAGGATGAATGCTGGAATGCTAGGATTAATGCTAGGATGCTAGGATGAATGCTGGGATGCTAGGATGAATGCTGGAATGCTAGGATGAATGCTGGAATGCTAGAATGAATACTGGAATGCTAGGATGAATGCTGGGATGCTAGGATGAATGCTGGAATGCTAGGATGAATGCTAGGATGAATGCTGGAATGCTAGGATGAATGTTGGAATGCTAGGATGAAGACTGGGGGGGGGGGGGGGTAGTGACTAGTCATGTAACTGGGTTGATGTAGGTTTGTTTCCTCATTAGAAGACCGCGGAGTAGCAGCGAAAAACTAAATAATTATTAATCCCCCAGTGGTTACTGTGAGGGGGCTTATGGACTGCACTCCACCCGTCTGTCCGGGCCAACTAAACCTGTTTAGGAGATATTATTTTTAGAGGGTACCTCCAAATAAGGGTAGTATTAGGGTTAGCAGAGGGGTGGGGTTAGGGGTAGGGGTAGCCCCAGGGCAGGGCTTAAGGTTGCAGGGGGTTAGGACCCAGGGGGTGGGTTGGGGTCAGGGGTGGGGTTTTAGCTTTAGTAGCCCATAAACCAAAAAATAGCCCCTAATCCTGTTGGTCTGGCTAGGGTGGGGTTAGTGTCAGGGGTGGGGTTCGGTTGGGTTAGGGTTATGGGTAGCCCCAGAGTAGATCTTAAGGATGGGGAGGGTTAGGTCCCAGGGGGTGGGGGTTAGGGTCAGGGGTGGGGTTTTAGGGTTTAGGGTCAGGGTAGGGTAGGGTTAGAGTTAGGGTGTGTTTTTTGAGTAGATGAGGTGGGGTTAGGGTTAAATATAAGTTCTAGGATGGAGGGGGTGGGGTTCTGGCTAAAATAAGGTTATGGACATATAAAATGATTTTTTCGTAGCCCTTAAACCCAAATAGTAAGAACGTCTGTCCGTCCGTCCGTCCGTCCGTCCGTCCGTGCAAGTAAACGGGAGTTACAAGGTTTATTTTGCGTCCGGAGAGGCATTACGAGCTTACCGACAACATTATGAGCTTATTTGATATATTTATGAGCTTAATTACTAAGATAGGAGACGTATGAGGCAAATTGCGAATTTTTGGGGGTTATATTAAGGGTTAGTGTCAGTTCAGAGTTGGGGTTAGGGTTAGTGTTTTTTCAGGTTTAGGGTTGGGGGTGTAACCCTGTCTATACCCCCGAAATGTTTTAAAAAACAGGTTTTAACCCTTGTCCGATGAAATTAAATGATCAGTTTTTCGTCCTTCCGTCCGTCCGTCTGTCCGCTTACCACCTGCATCTCCGAGATGCTTGGATGTTGGTGTTTCAAATGTTTAACAATAATCAGACATGAAAATATGATGCACGTCAAATTTTGCAAAGAAAAAAAAAAATAAAGATGGCTGAACGGCGGTCATTTTCGTTGTAATTTGTTCGTATTTCTTTCATACTTTATATCTTACCACCTCTATCTTAGAGATGCTTGTCTGTTAGTGCTTCAATTGTTGGCCGATTTTCGTTTAAAAATCTCGCCCTTTAGTTTAGCCGGGCGGTCGGTCGGGCCGTCGGTCGGTCGGGCGGTCGTGCTTTGCGCGATTTGTGGGTGGATGGGGAGTCGGGTGGATGGACGTCACCTTTCTCTTAAGCGCGACAACTTGAAGAAATATCAATGGATTTAGTCAAAATGTGATTTGTATGACTTTCCTTGCAGTGCCTTAACCGAGTTCGAAGCTCGATGCAGTTTGATTATACTGAGCAGAGTTATGACCCTTAATTTATTAAGTTTTGTGCATTTTCAGCTCGTTAGCACGATAACTTGGACAAATATTAACAGATTTAGTCGATAATTCGTATAAGAGACTTTCTTAACCCTTTACCTAACATGAAAAGCAGACGACACTTGCAAAAATAATTCTTGAATAACTATTTTTTTCATTTTTGTCTCAAAAACATAGGTAATGACCCCTCATTGGAACGAGCTCGTCGAGCTCGTTCCAATGAGGAGTCATAACCTATGTTTTTGAGACAAAAAAATGAAAAAATAATGAAAATTAATCGGCGATTTTCGTGAATAGCGCTGGCCGGTTTTGACCTTTACGTTGGGTAAAGGGTTAACAATGCATTGAACGAGTTCGAAAACCGGTGCGATTCTGTCATAGTGAGCAGAGTTATGGCCCTTAATTAGTTAGTTTTGTACTTATTTTCAGCTCGTAAGCGCGATAGCTTCAACAAATATTAACGGATTTAGGATATTAGAATTTCTTAACATTTTCTTGAACGAGTTCGAAACCCGGTGCAGTTTGATCATACAAAACAGAGTTATGACCCTTAATTAGTTATTTTTATGCATTTTCAGCTCATTAGCGCGATAGCTTAAAAACATATTATTCGCTCAATATTTGGTATGTGAGACTTTCATAACAATGTCTTGAACAAGTTTGATGACCGGTGCTGTTCTATACTGACTAGAGTTAATTAGTTAAAGTTTGTACATTTTCAGCTTATTAGTGTGGTAATTTTGGTGGGGGACAATTGTCTGATCGCGGACGATTGGTGTTTCACTTTTTATTATTATTATTATGATCAATAATCAGTAAATGTTCTTTGTTTTCTATATATTCCAGTTTTCCCAAGGCTTTGGAGTTGGTTTCCAGTGGAAAAGTTGATGTAAAACCTTTGATTACACACAACTATAATCTTGAAAATTTAGATGCTGCGTTAGAAATCGTGAAACAGAGGTCGGGTGTAAAAGTCATGATCAACTGTAAAAAGGATTGATAAACAAAATAATGTAGACGCATGGAGATATGAACTGTTTCTTTCTTTCAAGGGAGTCTAATAAAGTCGATTTTATATGGTATAACCAGAAACTTACAATTATTGTTTCATGTGAAATTTCATGTCTTTTCTTTAGGTATAAAGTATTAGCATCTGGTATTGTTGTAAAAACATTTATTCACTAAATAAAGCTACCATGGACATGCATACAAATTATTGCCTATCTGTACATTTTAAAACGGGACGTCCATCCAACTTGGGTCAACTTTCGGGTAATTTCCTCCAAAGTCTCAAAAGGCCAGAAACGAATAACCCTAATATGACAATACGCAAGGCGTAAGAAGGAACCCCAAAGTATCCAACATATTGAAATATTTCATTCCGCAACCATTACTCCAAAAACATTTTGGTTTATTCAGTCGAATTCCTGCAATTGTTTAATTTCAGCCAAACATGAATACGTTTCACAGTACTAAATATTTTCCCATAAACGACAATTATAACGTTCAGGAGAAAAAATATGGTCGCATCATTTTAAATTTAACATTCAAATATTTTTTGTCAAGTATAGCCCTTCAGACAACCTTTTTCTGATTTTTAAACATGGGTCATGCAACAAATAAAAGAAAAAACTAACAGAAAGGGAAGTGCTGGTCACATGTTCATATTTCTCAGGGAATTCCCAAACAAAACACACCAATAGTCAAACAAATTTTTAGGTTCTAAAAGTCCTCAAATCATCCTCTTTCTTCATCTGGAACATTCAACAGCACTGCAAAATGTCAGTAGACTTCTTCAAATGTTTATTGAAACAATATATTTTCCCAAGACTGCTTAGTTTTGGGAATTACATAATTTCCGAGCGCAACTTTAAGAGGCAGGTAAATCTAATTAAAATATTTACAACAGTTATACCTATGAGCAAACCCAACCCTACCAAAGATACATTTACCTCTTTCATGTGATGAAAGACTCATTTCTGTAATAGAATTCAACTTTTGGCTTCTGTCTAGTAAAAAGCATGGGAAATTTGTTCTTTTGAAGAGAACTGTCCAATCTGTGTCAAATAGGCTTAAAAACTGTTATTGCCTCCGACAGAATTTCTACTCTGTTACCTAATAAGTTAGGAGGGATAAGAATTCACAGCTTTCTTTGAAACTACCCAAATCCCAAAATAAAACTAAAATCTGCATCAGCACACAAAACCGTTTCACAAAATCTGTTTTAATTAATCATTCAGCAGGATAAATAGTGCCCCACCACCATGAAACAATATGTCAATTTTGTTTCAAAATTGGGGTTGTGCAGGGCTTATACTTCCTCTAAATTTGGGAGAATCCATTTGCATTCTTGCGGAAATAGTTACGAGAATTCAGACCTGCTATGGGCCAGGATCCTATTAGGTCAGTATGATTGAACCCCTGTTGCATACTGATAATACATGTTAACCCTTTCCCCAATACAGCTTTTTAATTTTTACAACACCAACTACTGATTTTTACCCCCACCCCCCTCCCCCCAGGGGCCTTAATCGCTCACCTGACAAGGTGGTTCAGAGAAGTATTTTGGGTTAGATTCAGTTAGTCAAGGTTCATGGACACTACATACATGTAGGAATAATGTTATGAAATTATTCATAATTCTAGTGTCCATGTCAGATGATTATTAGCATAGGTCTTCCTGATTGCTTCCAATTCTGACAGCTGTAGACAAGTACTGCCAAACTTCCAAGGGTTGTTGTGTCACTGCAGCCTGAAAGGCAAATTTTAGTTAAAAGCTCTAAGGAATGGGTTTGAACATTTATGAACAACCTCGAACTTAACCCACCCCTGCCCAAATATTAAGCCACAGACTCGAAATGGACAAACTCAAATCTGCACCCCTCCCCCCCTCTCATTCCTGCGATACCAAATATGAAAGGGTTCTGTCTGGCAGGAACCAAACTGGAACAAATTTACATCTGACCTCCCCAGAGATGTTGTACACCAAATACTAAAGCATTAAGCTAGTGGGTCTGAAGAAAAAAATTTTTAAAGAAATTTTCTCATGTTGCTTTGAGTTAATTTGCACTCCCATAATGAGCCCAAATATTAACCCATAGATTTGGCTTGAACAAACATGAATCTGACCCCCTTACTTAGAGATGTTGTAAGCCAAATATGAAAGGATTCTGACAGGTGGATCTGAAAAAATAAAATAGAGTTTTTAAGAAATTTCCTCATACTGCACTAAGTTAAACTTTGGGCTTCAATAAATAGACCAAATATTAAGCCAGAGACCCGATTCAAACAAACTTCAATCCACCCCCCCCCCCTCCTCCCCCCACTAGAGATGTTGCATTCCAAATATGAAAGCATTCTGACTGATGGATCTGAAGAAGGTTTTCAAAGAAATTTCCTCATATTGCACTGTTGATATTTGGATGCCCATAGGGAGCCCAAATATTAACTCAGGGGCTCAATTTGAACAAACCTGAACCCATCCCCCCCTCCCCCACCCCTAGAGATGCTTTATACCAAGTATCAAAAGATTCTTATACATGGTTCTGGAGAAGATTTTTTTCAATTTTGGAAAACAATTTATGCGTGCTATCAGAGAAATGCTTGGGACCCCATATGGGTGTGGCAACGTTATTTGAACAAACTGGAATTCATATATAAGGAACATGAATATCAAATTTGGTTCAATTCGGCTCAGTTGTTTATGAGGAGAGGTTGATAATGTAAAGTTCATGCCGGACAGGACGTACGGATGGTCGACTGACAGAAAGTCATCATTTAAGCACCCCCTGACTTACAGTCAGGTGAGCTAAAAATAAACATTATTCATCAAGCGTAATAATTATGGATGTTACTGGAACCGGCTGATGAGAGCTGGTTCCAATGACAGCCATATTTGTACAAATTTTATTGCCAGGTCATGTTAGTGTTGTATTGGTTAATTTGCTGCCTTTGTGTTAGGTAAAGCGTTAAACTGACTCAGTTCTTTTCATGTGAATCCTAGCTACAATGTTACGAGAAGCTACATGGTTTCTAACTGGTTTTGTTGCACGGATCTCTACGGGAATCGATTCTCAGATTCTTATAAGCCCTGGCTGAGGCTATATAATTCACCAATATCAATAGAAAGTGTCATTTCATCTCAACAAACTGATGTCAAATATTCTTTTACCTAGTGATGGGATAAATTATTGCCCTGGATGTGCCCCCCCCCCAAACCTCCCTGTATGCAGTTTTTCTTAAAACAAGAGGCCCCAGGGAGCCTGAGGGTGCCCACATGACATGGTAGCCTAAATATCAACCCAGTGAATTGATTTCAACAAGTTGCATCTACTCCTCCTGAGAAAAGCTTATACCAAATATCCAAAGATTCTGACAAGTGGATCTAAAAAAAATGATTTTTAAAGAATATTCCTCATACTGAACTGAGTTATAATTCGGGCTCCCACAGGGAGCCCATATATGAACCCAGGGACTTGGCTTTAACAAACTTGGATCTCAACCCCTTAAGGATGCTGCACACCAAATATCAAAACATTCTGACTGCTGAATCTGAAGAAGATTTTTAAAGAAAATTCCTCATTTTGAACTAAGTTACAATTTGAGCTCCCACAGTGAGCCCAAACATGGACCTAGGGACATGGCTTGAACAAACTTGAATCTTGCCTCCTAAGGATGCTGCATAAAAAATATCAAAAGCATTCATCTGCTGGATCTGAAGAAGATGTTTTAAGAAAATTCCTCATTTCGAACTAAGTTACAATTCAAGCTCCCACAGTGAGCCCAAATATGGACCTAGGGACATAACTTGAACAAACTTGAATCTCACCCCCTAAGGATGCTGCATACCAAATATCAAAACATTCTGACTGTTGGATCTGAAGAAGATTTTTAAAGAAAATTCGTCATTTTGAACCAAGTTATCATTCGAGCTCCCACAGTGAGCCCAAATATGGACCTAGGGACATGGCTTGAACAAACTTGAATCTCACCCCCCCTAAGGATGCTGCATACCAAATATCGAAACATTCCGGCTGCTGGATCTGAAGAAGATTTTTAAAGAAAATTCCTCATTTTGAACTAAGTTATAATTCGGGTTACCACAGTGAGCCCAAATATGAACCCGGGGACTTGGCTTGAACAACTTGAATCTCACCCCCCTAAGCATGCTGCATACCCAATATCAAAAGATTCTGCTGCTGGATCATGTGAAGAAGATTTTCAAAGACATTTGCCTGAAATGCACTAAGTTCAAATTTGGGCTCCTATACTGAGCCCAAATATGAACCCAGTGGGCCGATTTGAACAAACTTGAATCAGATCCACCCCACAATGTTGCATATCAAATATCAAAAGATTCTGCCTGCTGGATCTGGAGAAGAAGATTTTTAAAGAAATTTGCCTGAAATGCTTCTATAGTAAGCACAAATATGAATCCAGGGGGGCTGATTTGAACAAATTTGAATCAGATCCACCCTACAATGTTGCATACCAAATATCAAAAGATTCTACCAGCTGAATCTGGTGAAGAAGATTTTTTAAGAAATTTGCCTGAAATGCACTAAGTTTGAATTCGGGCTCCTATACTGAGCCCAAATATAAACCCAGGGGGTGGATTTGAACAAACTCGAATCAGATCCACCCTACAATGTTGCATACCAAATATCAAAAGATTCTGCCTGCTGAATCTAGAGAAGAAGATTTTTTAATGTTTTTCCCATTGCCTACAGTGTTAAAAAGTGTTTTCAAAGTCCCGAAACTGTACCCTATGATAAAACCGATAGCAATTTTTTTTGACCAATCCTTTCTGTTGGTCCTAAGGAAGCTTCACACCAAATAAAAATTCTCAGTGCCGTGCAGTTTTGGAGATATGGCATTTTACTTTTTTTCTATTTTTAGCTCCTGCGGTTCCCACGGGGCTACAGAAAAAGAAAATTCAGCATAAATTAGGTACTTATGACCCAATAAGCCCTCACATAAAATTTGATTCAAACCAGCCTCTCGGTTCGGAAAATAGAAATTTTTGGCGGGCCAACAATTTTGTCCCTCCCATAACAACGCCAAATTTAGCCCATCAAACTTCTCTTAAAGAAATCCAAGTCTACACCTTCAAAGGAAGCTGCATACCATATATCAAGTCTCTACTACTGGTTGATGAGAAGAAGATTTTGGTGCCCCTTGGGGCATGGCACCACCCAGGAGAAGGGGGCAACTTCATTTGAACAAATCTGAATTGGCATTAGGTAATAAACATTTACCCAACATTTGAATAATGTAAAGTTAACACCGGATGGACGGCGGACAGAATGTGATCAGTAAAGCTCCCACTGAGCTTCGCTCAGATGAGCTAAAAAACTATATTAATTTTTTAATAAATTGATGGTGACATGAATTTCCCATTATTTTTTAATCACATTCTTTCTTCTGAACACATTTCACATTGTGTTTGATATTTTGCAATCTTTGTAAGAAAAAGCCTAAGTTTTCTCAGTTAAGGCACCTCAAGTCATAAAACAGTGAATTTTTCCAACAGAATGATCAGTACCTGCTACTGTGGTGTCTCATGACACTGTTAAAATTCCTAAAATCACCAAATATTGATTCACTAGTGCTGTGCTTGTGCTGCAAATATCCACAAGTGCACTTTCGCTATTTTGGTTTTAATCCCCACAGGCATGCATTCTGTCAAAGGGAGAAAAATTGTAGAAAATATGTTCACAAAGAGAACAAGTTGCAGTACAGTCGCTGTGGACGGGTTGTAATACACGCGTGGACAGTGATGTCCACTCGTGCGTTTACCAGTCAATAAAAATCATCATCTATAAAATTTTAACTGAAGCACGGGGTTGTACCTGGTGCTTCATTATTTATTAAATTTATGATGATTATACCTATAGTTAGTTTTTGGCATCAAATATTATTGTATGCGTGGAAATATTGCCCATCCATGGAAAGTGAGCAGTACACAGCCACTGTACTGTATTTGTTTCAAGTATATAATATACTCTTTGATGTTTAATATATTTGTGATAGGCTGGGTCCAAAGTACTCAGTACTTGTAGTACTCGAGTACCACTTTTTTGATAAAATACTCAATACTTGCCAGCCCAGATTTGTGTGTGTGTGTGTGTGTGCGGGGTGGGGGGGGGGGGGGGGGGGGTGGGGGGTGGGGGGGGGGGGGCAAATGAAAAGCAAAGAAACATTTCATCAGAAGGACAGACAGACATGCAGTAACAAATTTGGGAAGCCTACATAAAAGTAGTGACTAACTTAAAATGAAAAATATAGATAGAAGAGCCAGGGCAATGTTGTCAAACAAAAAACAAACAAGAGCCCCCAGAGGGCCTGATGGCATTCACCTGACATGGTAGCCTAAATATCAACCCAGGGAATTTATTTGAACATTTAGTTGCATCTGCCCCTCATAAGAAAAGCTTATACAAAATATCAAAAGATTCTGACCGGTGGATCTCAAAAAAAAAGGATTTTTAAAGAATATTCCTCATACTGAACTATGTTATAATTCAGGCTCCCACAGAGAGCCCAAATATGAACCCAAGGACTTGGCTTGAACAAATTTGAATCTCACATCCCTACGGATGCTACTATATACCAATATCAAAAGATTCTGACTACTGGATTTTAATGAATATTCCTCTTATTGAACTAAGTTGTAATTTGGACTCCCACAGGGAGCCCAAATATGAACCTGGGGACTTGGCTCGAACAAACTTGAATCTCTCCCCTCTAAGGATGCAGCATCCCAAATATCAAAATATTCTGAAGAGTGGATCAAAAGAAGATTTTTAAAAAATATTCCTCATATTGCACTAATCTAATCATAGAGAGTCCAAATATGGACCCAGGGATTTGATTTCAACAAACATGTGAATAAATCTTCCAAAGATGTTATATGCAAAATATGAAAGCCTTTGGAGCAGTGGTATGGGAGAAGAAGATTCTTTAATGTTTTTCCCATTACTAAAATGATGACTCCACATAAGTCCTGGAAAACTTCCCTATGATAAAACTGATGGCAATTTTTTTTTACCATTCTTTTCGGCTGTTGGTAAGGAAGCTTCATACAAAATAAAAATTCTCAGTGCCGTGTAGTTTTGAACACATGGACGTTTTAAATTTTTTCTATATTTAGATCCTGCAGTTCCCACAAGGGCAACCGGAAAATGTTTTGGCATAAATTAGGTACTTACATGTACAACCCAATAAGCCCATCATATCAAATTTGATTCAAACCAGCCTCTCAATTTGAAAAATAGAAATTTTGGTACAATTCGGGCTCCTACAGGAAGCCCAAATATGAACCCTGGGACTTGGCTTTAACAAACTTATATCTCACCTCCCTAAGGATACTGTATATATCAAAATATTCTGACTGCTGAATGTGAAGAATACTTTTGAAGAATATTCCTCATTTTGAACTAAGTTATAATTCAGGCTCCCACAGTGAGCCCAAATATGAACCCAGGGTCTTGGCGTAAACAAATTTGAATCCCCCCCCCCCCCACCCCACCCCTCCCCCTGTAAGGATGCTGCACACCAAACATCAAAACAGTCCGACTACTGGATCTGAAAAAGTCTTTTAAAGCAAATTCCTCATTTTGAACTAAATTATAATTCAGGCTCCCACAGTGAGTCAGGGTTTCACAAATATATTTTTGTGGGATCCATTTCCAACATGTGTCTTAATCACATGAATTATGCTTATTTATCTTCAAATACATATATTGTTAAATTGTTGAACCACCACATCAAAGGCTATTGGAGTAATCATGTTTATAGAAATTAATTAGATCTGATACGGTTAACCCATATGTGTACCCATACGCGCAACTAGTAGAAAACTGTATGACGGAGGGCCACCACAGATGCCGACATTATGTACACCATACAAGGTATGGGTACATATAGAAATGGATTGGAGGAGTGTCTAATTTGACGGATAAAGGGTTAATATCTCCGGATCAAATTATCAGATTTACATAAAAAACTATACAGCACAGCACACCAGTAACCTGAATAAATATATAAAGTAACATGACAATCGGATTGATATTTTTTGAGTTATCTCATGCCAAAGGGATTTGAGGAATTTTCAATTTGAAGGATAAAGGGTTAATATCTCAGGATTAAATTATCAGATTTACACCAAAAACTATACAGCTCAGCACATCAGTAACCTGAACAAAAATATAAAGTAACTTGACAATCCAAGCAATATTTTTCAAGTTATCGAATGCCAAAGGGATTGGAGGAATTTTCAATTTGAAGGATAAAGGGTTAATATCTTGGGATCAAATTATCAGATTAACACCAAAAACTATACAGCTCAGCACATCAGTAACCTGAACACAATTGTAAAGTAACTTGACAATCCAAGCAATATTTTTCAAGTTATCAAATCCCAAAGGGATTGGAGGAATTTTCAATTTGAAGGATAAAGGGTTAATATCTCAGGGTTAAAATAACAGATTAACACAAAAAACTAGACAGCTCGGTACATCAGTAACCTGAACACAAATATAAAGTAACTTGACAATCCAAGCAATATTTTTCAAGTTATCGAATGCCAAAGGGATTGGAGGAATTTTCAATTTGAAGGATAGTAACTAGACAATCCAAGCAATAATTTTCAAGTTATCGAATGCCAAAGGGATTGGGGGAATTTCCAATTTGAAGGATAAAGGGTTAATATCTCAGGATCAAATTATCCGATTTACACCAAAAACTATACAGCTCGGCACATCAGTAACCTGAACACAAATATAAAGTAACTTGACAATCCAAGTAATATTTTTCAAGTTATCGAATGCCAAAGGGATTGGAGAAATTTTCAATTTGAAGGATAAAGGGTTAATATCTCAGGATCAAATTATCAGATTTACACCAAAAACTATACAGCTCGGCAAATCAGTAACCTGAACACAAATATAAAGTAACTAGACAATCCAAGCCATAATTTTCAAGTTATCGAATGCCAAAGGGATTGGAGGAATTTTCAATTTGAAGGATAATGGGTTAATATCTCAGGATCAAATTATCCGATTTACACCAAAAACTATACAGCTCGGCACATCAGTAACCTGAACACAAATATAAAGTAACTTGACAATCCAAGCAATATTTTTCAAGTTATCGAATGCCAAAGAAATGGATACGGACGCCGGATGGACAGATGGACGGACATTCTAATAAATGGGTACTTAGGTGACTATTTTTATGGGACTACAATAAAATGCATGTCCATTATACTAAAACAAGTGATTTTGGGAAAAATTTTTGGGGTGGTAGCAAACCCTAACCCTACCCTTTACTGACCCTAACCCCACCCCACCCCAACTCTAAACCCCACCCTAGAAAATTGGGATTTACTTGTGGGACTAGCCACCTAAATTGCGGTAGTCACCTAACCCCCGTTTATACCGAAAATTAGCCCCCCTAAGTAGTCATTTATGAGTGCGGATGGACAGACAGACAGACAGACAGACAGACAGACGGACGGACGTACAAAGGATGGACGAATGACGGATGGTCACCCCGGATGCCGGCATTCTGTGTACCATACATAGTATGGGTACACATAAAAAGTAATTGATCAGTAAACCGTTACTTTTGAAGTACGGTACTATATGGCAGGGTATTTGATGGCTGGATTCACATCGCAAAATGCTATACAAAAATGTCCAATTGCTAACCATTTTTCTTTCATATTGGGTAAGCTAAAATTCACTATTTATCATCACTTTCTGAAACCAAGATGGAAACTGCTAATCAAATTTTTAAAAACAAAAAATACCCTGTATGGGTTAACTATGGAACAAACTTGCTCCAAAACAGGCAAACATTGTTACACTGGCTCACATCAATTGCATGAGACAGAGAAATGCATGCCAGTTACGTGCCAAAATACTTGTTCACTTGCATGATGATTATACTGTATCAGCTAAAAACGGTCATTCTCAACCCTTCACCAAATGCAGGTAGCAGACGGTACTTGCACAAGAAATTCTTGAATTACTAAAGATTTTCAATGTTTGTCACAAAAACATAGCTTATGACCCCCCCCCCCCCCCCCCCTTATTGGAACAAGCTCAATGAGCTTGTTCCAATGAGGGGTCATAAGCTATGTTTTAAGACAAAAATTGAAAATATAAAATTTGAATGGACATGTTTGTATATGGCGCTGCCCGGTTTTGTCCATTATGCTGAGTAAAGTTTTAATTATATAAATAGTCAATGGTACAGCAATTATTCAGCTACCTATTGGGGCAAGTGATTAATCAGTTAACCAAGGTTAACCCATGCGATTAATCAATCACAAAAACCCTTTAATTGTTTCAGCTCTAAAATTAATTTAATTTTATTAAATTTTATCTGATGAAAAAATGCTTATATTTTGGGGGAATGGTAAATATGGATCTTCTTAACAAGCATTTGCAAGAACATCACAGGAATGAAATCACCGTTCTCGCAATTTGCGAAACACTGGAGAGCAAAAATATAGGCTTGGCTTGAAGAAACTTAAATCTCACCCGCCTAATGATGGTGCATAGCAAATATCAAAAGATTCTGATTGGTGGGTCTGAAGAAAAAGATTTTTAAAGAATATTCCTCATACTGCACTAATTTCAACATTTGGACTCCCATAGAGAGCCCAAATATGGACCCAGGGATCTGATTTCAATAAACGTGTAAAAAAATCTTCCAAAGATGGTATATGTGAAATTTGAAAGGTTTTGGAGGAGTGAATTGGGTGAAGAAGAGTCTTAAATGCTTTCTCCATTACCCACAGTGTTACAGAATGCTGACTAAGCATGTTTTTCAAAGTCCCGAAAAAGAACCCCATGACAGACCTGACAGAAATTTGCTTAGACCATTCCATTCTGTTGGTCCCAAGGAAGCTTCACACCAAATAAGAATTCTCAGTGCCATGTAGTTTTGGAGATATGTGCGTTTTGAATTTTGTTCTATTTTTAGCTCCTGCGGTTCCCATGGAGGGATGGGAAAATATTTTGGGGCATAAATTAATTACTTATGATCAAATAAACCCACAAATTAAATTTGGTTCAAATCAGCCTCTTGGTTCGAAAAACAGAAATTTTGGTCGGGGCGAAAATACTTGCCCTACAATAATGAAGGCAAATAAAGACCCACAAACTTCTCTTGAACACAACTGAGTCTACACCTCAAAAGGAAGCAGCACACCACATATCAAATCTCTGCTACTCCTGGTTCACGAGAAGATTTTTTAAGATTTAGGCAAAATTTTTGGGCATGGTCCTACTGAGGGCCAGGGCAACTTGATTTAAACAAAATCAAAATGCAATGTCATAACAAACAAGCATCTCAAATTTCACCTAATGATTAATCGGTTCAGCAGTTTTGGATAAGACGCAAGCACCAAGTTCACGGACGACGGACGGCGAGTGATCAATACACCTCACCCTGACTGAAAGTCAGGTGAGCTAAAAACTCAGTGGACCATGAGTGCTGCAGTTGGGCGAGACGCTTGGTTCAAGGAGAGAAGAAACTTGTAGCTGCTGGCTTTCGAAAGTGTTGTTAAAACCCAATAAATAAATAAACAAGAGGCCCCACAGGGCCTGAAGCGCTCACCTTGAACGGAACATGATATAAACAGAGAACAGGACACGATATAAGAGTCCAAGAATGAATCTACATTAAGCAATCCATCTCCATAGGATACACTGCATATCTTTGAGCCCCTCAGGAGTGACAAAAACAGTCCAAGCATCATGCCTTTTCTTTAGTTGATCATGATGTAAAATGTGGAGCTCCCCTCTCAAGCCCCTTGATACAACCTATGTAGATTACTCTTCACCTCTAGAGGGTACTGAATAAAAATTGTCTAATTCTTCAGCTACTTGGCCAATTCTGGCTCCTATAGGGAGCTCAAATATCAACCCAGGCACTCGATTTGAACAAAGTTGAATCTGATCTCCTTAGAGATGCTGTATACCAAATATGAAAGCATTCTGACTGGTGGATCTGAAGCACAAAATTTTAAAGAAATTTCCTCATACATGTATTGCATTGAGTTCAAATTTGGGCTACCATAGCGAGCCCAAAATGTGAATCTCCCCCACCCCCCCCCCCACCCTCCCCCCTTAGAGATATTGTATACCAAATACGAAAGCATTCTGACTGGTGGATCTGGAGAAAAAGATTTTTAAAAAAACTTCCCCATATAGCCCTAAGTTAAAATTTGGACTACCAAAGGAAGCCCAAATATTAACATATGGACTTGGTTTGAACAATCTTGAATCTGACCATCATAACAATGAGGGTACCAAACCTAAAAAAATTCTCACTCATGGTTCTGAAGAAGATTTTTAAAGAAAATTCCCCATAAAATTTGGGCTCCTGCATTGAGTCCAAATATGAATGAATGGGCTTCATTTTAACAAACTTGTATCTGACCCCTCTACAGTTAAAACTAGAAGTCCTGTCATGAAATGCGCACAAATAGCACGTTGATATGCGCGTTAATGTACGCGTTATGGCCCAAGTAAAGCTATCAAATTCTGTACATATGGCCTGTGCACAAGCAATGTTTCAGCCAATGGACCTCTGGGTAACCCGGAGGTCCACTGGCAGAAACATTGCATGTGTTTGCTATGAGTAACCAAGAGAACCTGCCGTGCTTTGGGTGCCATTCGATATGGCAATTGCGCGCAATTCCAATGCGCAATTAAGCCTAGATAAGCACACTATTCGTGACAGGACTTCTAGTTTTAACTGTATGGATGCTGTACACCAAATATCAAAAGATTCTGAACACTGGTTCTTGAGAAAAGATTTTCTAAAATGTTTGCAAAAATGCTGCGCCAACATTATTCTGATGCCCTCCGCAGAACTCTCTAACAACAACAGAGGGCATTTTTTTACCATTCAATTCTACTGGTCCTAAGGATGCTTCATACCATAACAGTTCTCTGTTCCAAGTGGTTTGGGAAACATGGGAGTTTGAAAACATTTCTATTTTTCACTCCTGGGGTTCCCATGGGGATGCTGGGTGTTTTTTTTTTGCATGAGGCAAGTATTTATGACCCAATATTACCACATACTGAATTTCATTCAAATCGGACCATCGGTTCGGAAAATGGAAATTTTGGGTAGTACCAAAAATCTAACCACTGCCATTATAAAGCCAAATAATGCTTCAGAAAGTACGTTTGAACACAGGTGATTCTACATCTCAAAAGGCAGTTCCATAACGAATATCAAGTCACTGTACCCACTGGTTCATAAGATTTTAAAAATATTTTGGGAGCATTTTACCCCACCCCCTCCCTATGGGGCTGGGCATGTATTACAAAAATGTAATACCCCTTTGGTACCATTACTCACTCTTTAACTTGAATTGACCAAAACATGGTGTTGATGGATGACAGACGGATGGACAATGGACGGAGAGTGATTAGATATGCCCTGCTTGACTTTGTCGAAGTGAGTTAAAAAAAAAAAAAATTAAATGGTTCATGTCCGATATTTTACCCACGTTATTAAAATTGATAAATTTGTCACTGGAGTGCAACAAGGTTTATGCTATATATAGCATTGCAAAGCCTTCTTGCACTCAAGCGATGGAATACTCCGAATACACTGCCACCCATGCTATTCTGTAGATTATCAGGCCTAAAACAAACCAAAAACATGAACTTATGCATGAATATTATTACAATGAATACACTGTCTTACACAAAGGGATACCACACAATCCAGTGTAGACTGATTTCAAAAAGTCCTCCGTAGTGGAAGGGCAATTTTAACAAACATACAGGCCCAAATACGCTCCATACACAGAGTAAAAATTCCACAAAATTAATAAACATTCCTATATGTTTAATAGGAATTAGGAGTATTGTAATTAAAAGTCAATTGTGTGGTTGTTTATAAACTTATATTACTTTGTTATCAGGTGTTAAAAAATATTAATATTTGTAAACACACCCACCCATTTAGATTAGTCCCTGCTCATAGCAGTAACACAGACATACAGTACAGTTGCTGGTCATAATCCTTGCATGGGCAGTGCATGATGTCCATGCATGTTTTTTTCCAGGTAATAGAAAATCATCATCAATAAAATTTTAATTAATGAAGCACTGAATTGTATCCTGTGGTTCATTAATTAAATTTTTCTGATTATTGCTGTAAACAATGTTTGAAAACTAATATCATTGCATCCGCAGAAATATTGCCCATCCACGGAAACTGACCAGTCCAAGGCAGCACAGAGTCAAGGTAATTGTGTTTTACTGTCTTTAATTTCAAATTTTGTTTGTTTTTTTGTTTGTTTTTTTTTTTTTTGGGGGGGGGTGCACCAGACCACCTCCACTGATGAGAGGGTCACACACCCTCTTGTCCTCACTCCTATCTCACTGCTATGTGGCTCAGGTGATTCTGTGCATCATATTCTTTATGACTCCCACTAGATACATGTATTACTCTTGCCCCTACATGTAACTTAGATATCCTGGCTAAGCACCAGTATAATGGTAAACTAACATCAAATTGTGTGCTTATGTACATGTACAGTAGCTAACATATTGGAATAGTATAATGTGCTTTGTCAGAAACTTGATCAAGTATTGATGACAAACAATTTATCTTATCTTACCCTGGTGCCAGTAATAAACAGTGTAAAAATTCCACAAATTTTTACACTGTTGATTACTGGCACCAGGTTTTTTCAGCTATTAGCTAACATAAAATTGTGCGCTTCATGAAAATTATTTTGTTACTACATGTACCTGTTAAAAATTACTGTTTCTTGTTTTGCTATTTAGAAAAAGAAATCACTCCTTTTCTGGCAGGCATACTAAACACCGAGGTAAACTGAGGGATACCAAGGAGAATGAAAACAGGAGAGAAACGGGTATGAGGTGGTGTGTTCTTTTTATTATTTATTTATTGGTGTTTAAAGTCACATTTATCTGCACAACAGCTTATTGTGACCATGGCAGTTTTATGGATGGAGGAAACTAGAGTACCCCAGGAGAACCACTGAGCATACTACACAAGCACGGTTAGCCTTGTTCGAAGACAGGTGCACCAAGAACATGCAGTATGCCTTAGTACACAGCATACCTTGCCCCCACATGGGTAGTGGGGGGTGAAGTGTCTTGCCCAAGGACACAAAGCTGATGCCGCAGGTGGGAATCGAACCGAGAAACTCTCAGCTTGCAGTCTGCACCTCTACCTACTGAGCTAATGCACACCTGATGGTGTATTCTGATTATGTAAATAGATTTAAGCAGTACTAGCTAGTATGTGATTGGTTTTAATGCCATATTTGAGAATTATGGGTGCTGAAGTAATAAGAGTGCGCTGAAAAATCTTCCCTTTGGTATTTAGTAGGTAGCTTGGTAATGGTAAAGTGACTTCACCTCAGTAAGCAACAGTCTGAAAGCTGGCAGCCATCTTTAATATCGGGCCGAACCCCAAAACACTCGTTCTCATCCCAAGGTGACAACAAAGGTACCCAAGAAGTTTCATGAAGATCGGTTCATAAATAATGTACAGCCTCCAGCTTTAGCATATTGACATGTGCACTTACAGTGTATATGTAGCACTGAATAAATCAAAGTTCATCTAATTTGCATAATTTCTGTACAAGAAAAAAACCTGTATTTTATGTAATGTATTCCATGTTACTAAACAACCATACACAAATTTATTCAAATCAGAACTTTCATACAGAAGTTCTGTACAAAAAACTGATTGCAGTAATTTCAGTACAAAATAGTTGCCGGCGGGCATCTAGAATTTTGGACCCCTCCCCAAAAACACTCATTCTCACCCCATGGTGATAACAAAGGTACCCAAGAAATTTTGTAAAGATTGATTCATAAATATGGCCTCTAGCCCAAGTTGTATAGAAGTTCTGTACAAAAAACTGATTGTACCTAATTTCAGTACAAAATGGCCACTGGTAGCCATCTTGAATTTTGGACTGCACCCAAAAACACTCATTCTCATCCCAAGGTGATAACAAAGGTACCCAAGAAGTTTCATGAAGATCAGTTCATAAATACAGCCTAGGCCAAGCCGTATTGACATGTGCACTTACTGGGTATACATGTAAGTAGCACTGAATAAATTAAAGTTCATCTAATTTGCATAATTTCAGCACGAGAAAAAAAACGGTATTACATGTGATGTACTCCATGTTACTAAACATTCATAGAAAAATTTATTCAAATCAGAACTTTCATACAGAAGTTCTGTACAAAAATGGCGACTGCACTAATTTCTGTACAAAATGGCTGCTGGAGGCCATCTTGAATTTTGGACCGCACCCAAAAACACTTGTTCTCGCCCCACGTGATAACAAAGGTACTCAAGAAGTTTCGTAAAGATCGGTTCACCAATACACCCTCTAGCCCGAACCGTATTGAATTGTTGTTCCCGAACAGGCGGACAATGGGCCATGACATAACCTTAAATTTGACATTGTCAAAGTTGAGCTAAAAATGGGGAGTATCCAGAGTATCACAAAACAAAAACCTATTTGTAAAGGACTCCCCCTTTCAAGGACAATGGGACAGCGTTGGCATTCACCACCATGCTGCCTTGAGGCTGCATTTTGAATTCCTGTGGTTGTTGTTCTTATGAAATATTATTTTATTATTATCAGTTATGGTACAAATACGGTACCGAGAGCACACTTTCAGGAACCGCTGATGTCTGACGGCGACTGTGTGTCAGTGCGTGAGGTGCACACATACTTTTGGGGTTCTATACACCACATCCTTCATTTTGCAATATAATTTGTGTAAATTGATTTGGAATTTATAGAATTTCAGACTTGTAAATTTCATAGTATTGTTTTTGCCTTAGTTATGGTGCTTTATAAGTAATGGGCAATTTAGTTTGAAAAAAAGGGGTTCATGAAGATTCAGCCCTCATACTTTTTCTGAGAATATTCGGCCCCCAATTTCATTCATGCCGTCACCCCTCTCTCCTATTAACCCATATAATGAACATCCCAAAAGACATTTTAATATCTAGATATTTATGCTTGTTCGCAACTTATTATGGACACAAATGGACACAGATTCAAGGTAATTGTGTTTTACTGTCTTGAATTTTTATATTTATTTTTTTTTTGGGGGGGGGGAGACGTGCACCCGACCCCTCCACTGATGAGAGGGTCACACACCCTCTTGTCCTCACCCCTATCTCACTGCTATGTGGCTCAGGTGATTCTGTGCATCATATTCTTTATTACCCGGCCATACTCCCACTAGATATTACTCTTGCCCCTACATGTAACTTAGATATCCTGGCTAAGCACCAGTATAATGGTAAACCAACATCAAATTGTGTGCTTATGTCCAGTAGCTGACATATTGGAATAGTATAATGTGCTTTGTCAGAAACCTGATCAAGTATTGATGACAAACAACAATTTTCATTACCAGTACCTGGTGCCAGTAATAAAATAAGATTTGCAAATATCACCCTGCATTTTTTCAGCTATTAACTAACATAAAATTGTGAGCTTCATGAAAATTATTTCATTACTACCTGTTAAAAATTACTTCTTGTTTTGCTCTTTTAGAAAAAGAAATCACTCCTTTTCTGGCAGGCATACTAAACACCGAGGCAAACCGAGGAACACCAAGGTGAATAAAAACAGGAGAGAAACGGGTATGAGGTGGTGTGTACTTTTTATTTATTTATTGGTGTTTAAGGTCACATTTATCTGCACAACAGCTTATTGTGACCATGGCAGTTTTATGGATGGAGGAAACTAGAGTACCCCAGGAGAACCACTGAGCAATGGCAAGCAACTGTGAGCTCCCCAACATACTACACAAGCAGGGTTAGCCTTGTTCGAAGACAGGTGCACCAAGAACATGCAGTATGCCTTAGTACACAGCATACCTTGCCCCCACATGGGTAGTGGGGGTGAAGTGTCTTGCCCAAGGACACAAAGCTGTTGCCGCAGGTGGGATTCGAACCGAGGATCTCTCGGCTTGCAGTCTGCACCTCTACCTACTGAGCTAACAGGCCTGGCATTCTGAAAAATGCAGGAGGGCAAAAAATCGCTCTCCTCAATCAGCTTAGGAGAGCAATTAGCTTTACACAGCATTTTAAGTATCCAGTTGAACGAACTCATTGAAACTGAAACCAACAGACTACATCAGTGATTTTATTAACTTTACTAAGGTAAAGCGAAATCTCTTAGACATCTAGATGTCTCACTCAACAACCAAACACACACTTGACAAGACCTGTGTGTGTACCCAGACCTGTTGTCCAAGAAAGTCATACGCCTACCACTACCACCTTCAACCCACCAAGGGGGGTTGAAGGTGGTAGTGGTAAGCTTATGACTTTCTTGGACAACAGGTCTGCTTGAATCTACAGTCACATCCTGGTGCACGTGCTTCAAGTGACAGGATAGTAGTAATGGTAGTATATTATAGTGTCAATATTCCTTGAATAATTACCCCTCAAGCTGTGATGTCAGTTGTTGAACTTGAAACTGACAAAAAAAAAAAATATTGCTGTGACCCATTTTGCTTCAAATGATTGCAACTGTGTTTGGGTATGGTTGCAGCCATTACCTGTTACCACTAAACCACTTTCAAAATGAAATTACGTGATGTTATGTGACTTCGAAGTTAAATTACATTTTTGCTTTACAACAAAAATTTAATGTGAGCATAATACATGTAATCTCAATCATCCCAGACCAAAATATTTAGGAGGGCAATTTTTCGCGCTCCTTAATTCTTTCAGGAGGGCAGTAAGGAGAGCTAAAAAATCGCTCTCCTGAAATTGCCAAACCTGAGCTAATGCATCCCTGATGGTGTATTCTGATTATGTAAATAGATTTAAGCAGTACTAGTATGTGATTGGTTTTAATGCCATATTTGAGAATTATGGGTGCTGAAGTAATAAGAGTGCGCTGAAAAATCTTCCCTTTGGTATTTAGTAGGTAGCTTGGTAATGGTAAAGTGACTTCACCTCAGTAAGCAACAGTGTGAAAGCCGGCAGCCATCTTTAATATCGAGCTGCACCCAAAAACACTTGTTCTCATCCCAAGGTGATAACAAAGGTACCCAAGAAGTTTCATGAAGATTGGTTCATAAATACAGCCTCCAGCCTTAGCATATTGACATGTGCACTTACAGTGTATAAGTAGCACTGAATAAATCAAAGGTCATCTAATTTGCATAATTTCTGCAAGAGAAAAAAACCTGTATTATACCGTATTTTTGTGATGTATTCCATGTTACTAAACATTCATACAAGAATTTATTCAAATCAGAACTTTCATGCAGAAGTTCTGTACAAAAAACTGATTGCACTAATTTTGGTACAAAATGGTTGCTAGTGGCCATCTTGAATTTCAAACTGCACCCAAAAACACTCGCTCTCATCCCACGGTGATAACAAGGGTACCCAAGACGTTTCGTAAAGATCGGTTCATAAATACGGCCTCTAGCCTGAGCCGTATAGAAGTTGTGTACAAAAAACTGATTGTACCTAATTTTGGTACAAAATGGCCACTGGCAGCCATCTTGAATTTTGGATCGCACCCCAAAACACTCGTTCTCGTCCCTAGGTGATAACAAAGGTACCCAAGAAGCTTGGTGAAGATCGGTTCATAAATACAGCCCCTAGCCCCAGCTGTATTGACATGTGAACTTACTGTGTATAAGTAGCACTGAATAAATCAAAGTTCGTCTAATTTGCATAATTTCTGTACAAGAAAAAATCCTGTATTTTTGTGATGTATTCCATGTTACTAAACAATCATACACAAATTTATTCAAATCAGAACTTTCATACAGAAGTTCTGTACAAAAAACTGATTGCAGTAATTTCAGTACAAAATAGCTGCCGGCGGCCATCGAGAATTTTGGACTCCCCCCAAAAACACTCATTCTAACCCCATGGTGATAACAAAGGTACCCAAGAAATTTTGTAAAATCGGTACATAAATACGGCCTCTAGCCCAAGTTGTATAGAAGTTCTGTACAAAAAACTGATTATACCTAATTTCGGTACAAAATGGCCACTGGTAGCCATCTTGAATTTTGGGCTGCACCCAAAAACACTCATTCTTATCCCAAGGTGATAACAAAGGTACTCGAAGAAGATTCATGAAGATCAGTTCATAAATACAGCCTAGCCGAGCCGTATTGACTTGTGCACTTACTGGGTATACATGTAAGTAGCACTGAATAAATTAAAGTTCATCTAATTTCCATCATTTCAACATGAGAAAAAACCCTTTATTATATGTGATGTACTCCATGTTACTAAACATTCATACAAAAATTTATTCAAATCAGAACTTTCATTCATAAGTTCTGAACAAAAAACTGATTGCACTAATTTCTGTACAAAATGGCTGCTGGAGGCCATCTTGCATTTTGGACCGCCCCCAAAAACACTCGTCCCACGGTGATAACAAAGGTACCCAAGAAGTTTCGTAAAGATCGGTTCATAAATAAAGCCTCTAGCCCGAGCCATATTGAATTGTTGTTCCCAAACAGACAGACAATGGGCTATGACATAACTTTAAATATGACTATGTCAAAGCTGAGCTAAAAATGGGGAGTATCCAGAGTATCACAAAACAAAAACCTATTTGTAAAGGACTCCCCCTTTCATGGACAGTCTGACAGCATTGGCATTCACCACCATGCTGCCCTGAGGCTGCATTTTGAATTCCTGTGTTTGTTGTTCTTATGAAATATTATTTTATTATTATCAGTTATGGTACAAATATGGTACCGATAGCACACTTTCAGGAACCGTTGATGTCTGATAGCGACTGTGTGTCAGTGTGTGAGGTGCACACATACTTTTGGGGTTCTATACACCACATCCTTTATTTTGCTATATAATTTGTGTAAATTTATTTGCAATTTATAGAATTTCAGACTTGGAAATTTCATAGTATTGTTTTTGCCTTAGTTATGGTGCTTCATAAGTAATGGGCAATTTAGTTTGAAAAAAGGGGTTCATGAAGATTCAGTCACAGAAAGATTCAGCCCTCATACTTTTTCTGAGAATATTCGGTCTCAGTCGTGGTCGCATGTCATCACCTCTGCGGTCAAATCCTCACAGAAATTTTTTTTTAAATATTCTATGCATTTTTTCTATTGTTTTATTTTAAGGATTTATGATTACTAATTATGACAAAATTAGTGGGATATGAGACAAACCTTAATGAAGCTGGAACTAAAAAAAAAATAGGGATCTGCGAATCACAAATTTCTTTTCAAATTGAATCTCGAATCGAATCATGTCTCTGATATCGACATCGAATTGAATCCCGAATCGAATCTTAAAAGACAAGTTATTTCATATTGCATCAAACGGAAGTTACGGAACACTGTGATGACCCTTATGCGACGGAGTGAACACCTTAAACACTAAATAACTAAATATTCTCTGTAGCACCGTCGCTGAAACAGCTAGGCCTATTGTCCATAGTTTTAGTTTTTGAAGGCCTAATTTGTTACTATTCACGTTCTTAAGAACGTGAATAGTAACAAGTTAAGCCTTCAAAAACCAAAACTATGGATAATGTTCTGGGCCAAATTCACACCTTATCTAACAATTAAACATTGTCAATTACTCAAATAAATAGGAATTGAGCCTACGTGAATGAATTTTCTAATGACAGTTTTATCCTATTTTTGTTGGAAATGTAACAAATTGAAGTTAGTATGAGAGATTCGAAAAAATCGAATCCTGAGACTGATTCGGGATCGATCTCGAAGCATGCGTATGGTATCGATATCGAATCGAATCTTGAATATTCGCAGGACCCTAAAAAAAACCTTCCCAAAACAAGCTGAGAGGTTCTCAGCTCGAATCCCAATTGTGGCAACTGAAATAAGGCGTACTGCACATCGATGATGCACTTGTCTTCAACCAATGCTAACCCTGCTTGCTTGGAGTAACAATGTTGAGAAGCCTGACAGTTGCTTGTCACTGTTGCTTGGTGGTTCTCTCCGGGTGCTCTGGCTGGGTTCCTCCCCCAGTAAAACTGTTGGGTGGCCCTGGCTGTAAAAACTGTTGTTAAACCCAATAAATAAAGAAATGAAATTTGCTGAATCCAAGACCTTTGAATGATGGTTTTGATTGGGGTGTGTGTGGGGGGCATGGGGAGGGGGTGGTTATACAGTGGTGCCCACTTAATTGGATATATCTTAATTGCATATCCCTGTTAATAGAATGTAATTTCCCAACACAAAACCATTTACCATGCCTCCAGTACAAATTTGACCTGGTAATTGAATATAGGTTATAGAGTAATCTCCTGTTAATTGAATAAAAAATCTTGTAACATGTTGAGAAATTGCCCTGACTCTTCCCAGCTTTCCTTTGTTATAGACCAATTTGGCCTCAGTACATTCAATACAGGCATTTAATCTATTATATCTTGTTTGACAGAGCTCATGGAGCTCTGTCAAACAAAATATAATAGAATAAATGCTAAGTTTATCTCTGGAATACAGGAAAGTGACACAATCCCTGTTAATTGAATACTCCTGCTAATTGAATAATGTTATTGGCAAAGTGGCTCTTCAATTAACAGGGTTCCACTGTACAGCAAACTGAGCAAAAACAAATATCACAAACTAATAATGAAACTATGTACTTGTAAAATTTTCATGTGGTCATTCTACAACATGTTTTAGCTGGTACTATACAGTTTTGAAGGTTAAAGGGCTCAGTAGTTAGAGGTGTAGGCTGCAAGCCAAAGGGTCCTCTATCAAATCCCACCTGCGGCAACCACTTTGTTTCCTTGGGCAATACACTTCATTCCCATTGCCCATGTAGTGCCATTGCGTACCAAGGCATACTGCATGTCAATCGTACACTTGTCTTCAACCAATGCTAACCCAGCTTGTGTGCTGTTTGTACGTTAGATGTTTGTAATTGCTCAATGGTTCTCTCTGGCTTTTCCCATCTGTAAAACTGTCCGACATGAAGTGACCCTGGCTATCGAAGTGTCATTAAACCCCAATAAATAAATCAATAAGAATCATGTGTCCCTATCCTGGAGAACAGTTCGGGGCAAATTGCCAAAGGATGGTTTGGGTTAGATTAGTATCCAGTTTGGGTCAAATTGTTGGAGGACAGTTTGGATGCAATTCTCATGAATTCCAGTCACTTTGGCCCCAAGTCATTTCGGTCCCAGTCATTACGGCCGCAGGTCAATTCAGCCCCCAATATACCAGGTCATTTCGGCCTCTTTAAATATTTTCAAATATTGTTTGAATTTTAACATTTTTCTATTTAATTTTTTTTCAACATTTATATCTCTCAATTAGATATTCAGGTATACATATGATATATGTCTAGTAGATTTTCTTTCATGATGAATAAATAAAAGAAAAGTTTCAGCACGTCGAAGGTGCACATGGACAATGTGGGATTTGAAATCCCTTGCGACCTGAATAATTGTATTTGCTTATGAATCTACGACAGCCGGAAGCGAGGGTCAGTAATGTTATTTGGTTTGAGTGTATGCCTTGGAAGTGGGGTACTGGGGTCAGACCCCCGTGGACAGCAAACTGGAAGGGGACTAGGAATTGCGCATAACTACAAGGATTCTGCTCTGTGTTTTAGAAAATGTGGACATATTTATGGTAGTATGGCAGTTTGGTGGTTGTTTCAGAAAAAAGAAAAGAAAAAGAAACCCTGTGAACCTCAAACTGGAAGGTGACTAGGAATTGTGCATAACAATATGAATGAATGACTGCATATACTTTGCAAAATTTCAAAGTAAAATAATTTCTCTTACTTATACAGATAGCATCTTAAATGTATGTAAAATTGAACACATGGATAATTTTTAATGTTGTGTATAACTTTTCTGTACACTGTGTAAATACAAATAACTGAACATTACTTAATAAAGGTAATTACCCATTATTTCTAAACATGAACTATGCACTGATCTTTATACATGTAGATCTCTACACTTAAAATGGTGCTGAAATGACCAAGGGACCGAAGTGACTAGGGCAGAGATGACTTTGAGGTCGAATTGACCAGAGGATGAAATGACTTGGAGCCGAAGTGATTGGATACCATTCTAACAGATGAGAGACCTTAATAAAAGGCTTAATTATTACAGAACACATTGAATGTGAATTTACTGCAGAGATAATTGCTCGACGATATACATTGTATTAATATTTTTCAATAAATATTGAACAATCTATTATTTTTTTTAAGAATTATTTTCAGGAGTTAAAACGAATATCGTAGCGTATCTAAAATATCCTAACAGATGTGTACTGCTTTTCTTTTGGACGAATCTTCCTTGGGCCTAGTTCTCCCCAGGCCGAAGATTCCCCAGTTCCCGAAAAAAGATGACATGCCATTTTCAATGGCGGTAAATATCCAAAAGGGTTATTATTTTCCATTTTTTAGTGTTTGAAACTAGGAAGCACTGTTCAGAAATACAGATGCACCAAAAAGTAACACATTATTACTTTGTTTTGGTTTCTAACGGGACTGAAAGCAACCTGTCAGTATCACTTTTTCGAATTACACCCATTTCGTCTGATAACCAAATCGTCCGCTGCAATTTTAACCAAGTCGTCCTCTACAGTTATACCCAACATGTCCGAAACTCGTTCGCTGGGGGAAAGTATTCATGTATTGTATTTTGAATCATTTTTTATTTATTTATATAATAATTTTATTGTATACTTTATTGTATATTACCTATTGTAATATATCTTAATGTACCTCCATTGTAATATATCTTAATGTACCTCCTTGCATTAAATTTCATATACGTGTGAAATTCTGAAAACAGAAATGTCAGAACAAAATAAACTATCCAGCCATTAAATAAATTTTAATTACTGTTTATTCAATGGATTACCTATAATAATTATATTATTACAGTAAAAGTTCTTAAAGTATATGTACGTTATATTAAGTTCCACAACATAATCTTATAATTTTGCAATTTTTCATTGAAGAGCTCCACCGGCACCTTACAGTGAATGACTGCAAAATTATTAGTAGAAGTATTATAAGAATTAATTATATGAAAAGAAATGCAACAAAATTTGTTATATTAAGTTCTGCAACATAATCTTATAATTTTCCAATTATTCATCGAGGCGCACCGTCGCTTTACAATAATAGCAAAATTATTAGCAAATGTATTATAAGAATTAATTATATTAAGAAACGCATCAAAATTTATGGTTTATTAAATTCTGCAACATAATCTTATAATTTTGCAATTATTCTTGGAAGAGCACCGGCACTTTACAATGAATAATCACAAAATTATTAGCAAATGTATTATAGGAATTAATAATATTAAGAAACGCATCAAAGCGTGTTATAATTATATTAAGAAATGCATGAAAACTTGTTATATTAAGTTCTGTAACATAATCTTATAATTTTGCAATTATTCCAGGGGGAGGGGAATCCTGGGGGCACCAAAAATTTGCAAGACGTGATGTGGGGGTGGGTGAGTCTCTTGAGTGCACCAAAAATGTGCATTTCCAACTTGTGCAATTTTTGCCATTTTTTAAAAACATATCATTATAATTTATATCAGCCAATATATGACATCATTTGTGTTTCAAACCTTAAAGATGATGTACATCACACTCTTACCATAAATACAACATCAGGAGGCTTTATATGTTGGGGAAATGTCACACGTTAGTAGGGGGTGGGTGTCTTGTTCGAAATGTAAAAAATGTACAGACAATATTTTCCTTGACATTATGACAAGCGGACGACTCGGCTTGGGGACAAAACGTCCGTATACCCTTTTTTCAAGCAAACTTTTCCTTTACAACACCTTCACATTTGGATAATTCAAAAACTGAGTTTCTGTTCATCTTGATATTTCACGAGATACATGTCAATGCATGTCTGTATACAATAGCACCAATATAACAACAATTATCCGTTATAAACTTATATTATCGGTTATATGTACGTTTTTTTCGATTGAGGTTGTCACTGGCACTGGCAGACAAGCTGCAACGAAATCAGGACTGAGAGTTCGAACTGAAATGACGAGATCATCAGCTGAGCATATTGACAAACCTCCAGAAGGACAGAACTCGAGTAATAATAATAACACTTTGGCCGGCCGCTGATTTGTCGCGGTTCTCGGGTGAGAAGGCCTGGCAACCCCTGAAGTGTAGATATGTCGGCCAATGTATCACGCAAAGCTTTGAGGCGAATAAAGTTGCAACAGAGAACATTTGATTCTTAGAGGGGGCAGGCCAATTGCAATTGTATGGGCAATTCGACAGCGGAAGTTACGTAGTTTTTTCACTGAAATTTACTGTCCACTTCAAAAATCACATTGACGGCTATAGAGAATTTTGTTCTGGAACACATTTATCTGACTGGGTATGTGGAACCCTTTGCGGGCCTACGGCCCGCTTGGGGTTCCTATTAAACTATATGGCATTTTTTTTAGAATGAAACATGGATCACGCGGAAACTAATAATGGTCTTGTAACTGTTACCATGTGTGTGGAAGAAGGCGCTGCCTTGAAGTCTGCTATGGCAAAGCAAGAGACCAGATTATGTACTATAAAATACCTTAAATTTACTGAATAGTTAGATTCTGCAATCCTTCAAGTACAGTTTCGGAGAAAATTCGTGCAAGAAACGGGCAGCAAAAGTAATTGTAACTGAGGGTTTCTAAATTTCACATGCGCTTTCATTTTTCTTGTTGCTTTACCTTTTACAGTTAAAACTAGAAGTCCTGTCACGAAATGCGCGCTTATCTAAGCTTAATTGCGCGTATGAATTGCGCGCAATTGCCGTATCAAATGGCATACAAAGCATGGCGTGTTCTCCTGGTTACTCGTAGCAATCACAGGCAATGTTTCGGCCAATGGACCTCCGGGTTACCCGGAGATCAACGCGCAGATCAACGTGCTATTTGTGCGCATTTCATGACAGGACTTCTATTAATAACTGTATGACGTTCACCAAAAGCCAAATCAACGTAGTTCAAAAGAAAAAGTGTGGAGCCACGAGAGAGTCTGTCAGTGTAAACTGAAGAATACCATGCCCATCGTGGCCTTTGTCAGTCTGCAGAGATCATACCCCTACAAGTATGTTTTTAACAATAAAATGACCTACCCCCGCATGCGAGATTTATATCAATCCGCTTCGTTAAGTAAGTAGCATTGATTCCACTTCATTTTTGTACATAGTTTGGTATGCTTCATTTGTTTTGCAGCTATCCAACTTCTCTATTGTTGTTTTGGGAAGCTTGACTGTTGCTCAATCGTGAGATTTAAGAAAAATAATAACTGTTATAGGCAGTATATTACAGTTGTGAACAATATCGTAATAATGTGGGTTTTTAACCATTTGAACCCCAGCGGTCGCATTTCTGGCCAAGAACATGGTACGTCATGGCGTCATTAAATAGGACGGCCGCTCAGTAAATGTGTGGGGTAGACCAATCAATATTTTCAACGTGCAGCCCCGTGGCTGCACGTTGAAAATCTTGATTGGTCTTCCCCAAATAATGAATATGGATTCTTCCATGTTCTTCCACTGAACTGGTATGGAAGATACCACTTGAGTTCAAAGGGTTAAGTTCATTTATCTAAAACTAAAAACTTCTGAGGCATTGTTCGTATGATTTGCTCTTCCGGTGGCTTCATGCATTTCGGCAACATGTTGTTAAAAATCAATTTGTGCAACCTTTTTGATGCCTGTAGCGATCAAAGTCGACGTGTATCCATCTTATACACAATGCGGTTGTGCGAGGATGAAATTTAAATTTACAATGGTACTAAATTTCACTACATTTAGTGAACAGAAAAAGAACTTTCTGAAACTTTGATTTTTTTATTCGACTAATAGACTCCACCAAGCCTTCTTTGCGTCGCAAATCTAATTCGGCTACAACCAAATTATTTTTTCGGAAATATACAGTTGTGAGAACTGCATTCTACGTTGATGTTGATATATGTTTTGTTTTTTAACATAATTTTCCAGTATTCTGTTTTGATCATCGAAAACAATATAAGTTTAGTTCGAATCGATGGCATATTGATCCGTTGCTCCAACCTGTGTAATTTTCTACAGTTTTCGAATTCGACATTGCAACTAAAGACTTCATATTAGGTAATCGGAAAAAAGTAACAGGAAAAAAAGTAACACTTTCTTATTTTTATAAGGTAAAAAAGTAACAGGAAAAAAAGTAACAGATTTGGGTAGGAAAAAAAAAACAGGAAAAAAAGTAACACTTTCTTATTTTTATAAGGTAAAAAAGTAACAGGAAAAAAAGTAACAGATTTGGGTAGGAAAAAAAAAACAGGAAAAAGAGTCACACTTTCTTATTTTTATTTCATAAAAGTGATAGATTACTTAATTATGATTTAGTTATATTATTGAAACTAGTTAGATTATTACATATCAGTATAAGTACTACATAGTACATAGTTATAAAATAATTTAACAAACTTAATTATGATTTAGTTAGATTATTACATATCACACCTTGAAACTCGTTGGATTATTACATATCAGTATAAGTACTACATAGTACATAGTTATAAAATAATTTAACAAACTTAATTATGATTTAGTTAGATTATTACATATCACACCTTGTGTAATCTAATATTCTGGCCAATGCCAGTAAGAAAAGCTGAAATAGTAAGTGAACCTTGGGAATATAAACCACACAGATTTTTCAGTTTTCTATTCAGGGATTCAGCTCACTTCTGTTTGCGGATAACAGGCAGCAAACCAACTGACACCTGTTGAATAATTGTATTGGTCAGAGCTTGCTCTTTTTGAAACCATTGGATAGTTTTCCAGACTGATGGGTGCTGGTGGCCAACAAGATTGTAGAACTTGTTGTTCCAGCCTTCACATGCATTATTTGTACGAGATTCGCCATCCAGCGTAGCACTATTAACATTCCATGTAGCTGGAGGATAGGCTGGAGGAGTTAATCTAAGTCGTAATGGTGCCAACACATCTGAAGGTGCGGCGCGAGGTTGCCTGTATCTACCAGTGACATAATTTTCATCAAAATACCTCAACAGTTCCCCGGCTTCTTCTGGAACAATGTCTTTGAGGTGATTCATACCACCACGCACATCTGAAACTGGCAAGAATGCAAGTGCATCCAGTTTCCCACAAAACAGTCTGAAGTCTGCATCATCCCGATACAACTGCACTAAACCTAAACTCTGCACTCTGCGCCAAGTGCTTTGTGTCAGATGGTAGAAACAACCTCTACTCTGTACATGTCTACCAAACACAGCATTCACAGCTCGTAACACACCATCTTCAAAATCAGTCACAACAGTATTTACATTGAAGTCAATATTTAGCTCAGTCAGTTTATCTACAATAGCTTGAAACAGAGTCTCATAGGAAGTACGTGTCTTCCTCTGTAATATAGCGTATACACAAGATAAAAAAACTGTCATGAAACTTAACCCAAACAACATAAATTTGCTGAAATAGTGGAGGAGCCATTGCAAAATTACCGTCCATAAATAAAGTACTTGCACTGCCAAGATAATTGAGTCCACTATTTGTTGCAAATGCAACCACATGCTCACTTGCATCAGGTCCATTATCAAAGAAAAGGAATTGTTCAGAGTCTGATATTTTCTGAAACTCTTCTGGAATGGTCAGCTCAAACAGACTTTTGGGGACAGGAGGACTTCTTCTGTGGTATCTCAGACTCCGTTTGGCATTATCTAAGTCTGGCAGCATCAAATTGACTTCACTTTCAGCATTTGAAACAGCTGTTGCGAGGATCTGTGATGGCTTATCTAAGGAAGAAGCTGCTTGTTTTCGCATTTCATTTCTCAATTTGGTATATGCGATACTGACATTTTCTGGAGGATGGTTGTGTTGTCAAACTATTTCTGGGTTGTTGAAATCGGTAGTAGTACAGAGACTTGCACGGCAGTCTCATTTAGCACGTTTAGTGCATTTCCACCAGACCTTGTACTTCCTTCTTACAGATACAGTGTACATGAAACCTTCATGACAAAGTTTTTTGCCCCTCTTATTACTCTCAATGACTTCCATGATGACTCAAGAACATTTAATGACTAATTCAAACTGCTGTCCAATATATAGTTTGCTGTGTGTTTATTTTTTCAAGAACATTGTTGTACATCAAAGAAGAGAATTCATGAAAGTAGCCACACTTGCTTGTGTTTATTTTTTCAAGAACATTGTTGTACATCAAAGAAGAGAATACTTGAAAGTAACCACACTTGCTGTGTGTTTATTACAATGTGTGTTCATTTGTTTCAAGAACATTGTTGTACATCAAAGAAAGCATGATGGATATCCTTGTAACAGCATTGTCATAGCACACATGATCTCCAATTACAAAATAATTAAAAAAATAAAAAATAAAATTATTATTATAATTATTATAATGAAAAATGAAATAATGACAAAACACTGTTACTTTTTTTCCTGTTGTATTATTATAATTGTTACTTTTTTTCCTGTTTCTTTTTTTCCGTTTCTTTTTTTCCTGTTACTTTTTTTCCTGTTACTTTTTTTCCTACAATCGCTTATTAATCCGTTGCTCCAACCTGTGTAATTTTCTACAGTTTCCGGATTCGACATTGCAACTAAAGACTTCATATGGCAATTATTACATTGTCAGTTGAATATTTCCTCTGAATGTATACAATGTTACATATAAACTAGACTTTATGATTCTGGAGAAGCATGGCTTTTCCAGATGAGATTCCATGATTTTTCATGACACCAGAGTGTCTGATGAATTGTTTTTAACTGTCTCACTGAAATTCCCTTTTGATGTAATGACAAAGATGGGTATAGTAGTCTCAACTGTGGCAGTTTGATAAAAAAATGTTTAGGTAAAAACCACCATTAATGGTGGAAAGGATTAATATCAATATCGTTGTCCGACAGGTTAATGACCGAGTTACGTTTTTTTTTACATCTACCAACTGAGTACTGTGGCTATTTGAAAATGTTCCATTTTAACTTGAATATATCAAAAATATTGATGTCTGCCAGTTTGTAGAGGGTTAACAAGTGCTAACAGGAATATTTTTCCATGCAACTTATAATGTCACACCAACAACTGCGAATGGCCATTTTTTCTTTACAATCTACAAGTTGTTTTCAGAGAAATCCAGTGTGATCACAGGATTCCATGATTGTCTATGGTCCTGAAGTGCCTGAAGAATTGTTTTTAATTGCATCACTAAAGCATTTTCATTGTTGCCTAGAAAAAAGTGGGTATAATAGTCTCAAATAACCCCGTGTGATAAAAGAAAGTTTGGGTTAAATCACCATTGTAGTTGGAGAGGGTTAATATACATATCAGCGTCTGAGAATCAGCGTCTAATGCAAATCGCCCATTATATCTCAAATTTATCTAAAAGTTTGATATTTTACAGTTTGTGGAGGGTTAAGGAAGGCTTGCGAGAATAATTCTTCTCCAGAGTTTATTTGTTCTTGAAAATCTGTAAGAACCACTTGAAGATATCCACAGAAAATGTGAACTTTATGTTCTTGAGCATGTCATGTGTAGTCCCTGTATCAATTATCTCCTATTCGACCGCAGTTGTTTTGTATCATTACGTCATCTTCACACACCTTACACGCTAAAAACTAAAGTGTTAAAAACTACACTTGAAGTGTTGTATTTAACACTTATAAGTGCTGAGCTAGCACTTTGTTCAAGTGTAGATAATCCAGAACTTGACAGGTGTTACAATAATACCACTTGACAAGTGTAATGTCGCGACACTTGAAAGGAAACAACGCAGATGAGGCGGATCAGGCTCGATCTCTCGAGCCTGATCCGCGTCATCTGCGTTGTGTCCTTTTAATTATGTACCAACCAAGCGCAGATCAAATTATGGACGATTCTGGAAGAACCACCAATGCCATACACATGGGAAGTGCCATCCATTTAGGTTTCAGATGCCTGACGATTGTAATGTCTAAGTGCTTAAAGCATTGCACTTTGGGTGCTAAAATCAAATCCTAAAAGTCAGAATGGGTTTAACACCTTGAAAGTGTCAGTTGTAACACTTTAGTTTTTAGTGTGTAGAACTACAGTTATTGACAACAACGAGAAACATGAAGTTATAGACAAAGATTAATTACATATATAAATAGGAAGTATTGTTCGTACATCATTTCACACCTCTGTAATAAAGGTAATTTGAGCAACAAAGGGAAATTAGGTGGGTATCGGTTGTGACTGACGCCTGTTCACAGACATGGAGCTGAACTTTGCCAACTAGGGGAGTATTTCCTATTAGGACTAATGTGGTGAGGGCATTTTAAGTAGATAGTTATTTTAACCCTGCAGTTAATCAACCTTTCACACAACGTCAGACTGCAATCCCACATTTACAGATATCGAGCTGAATATCATCTGAGGTAATTTTATCAGAAAGGGGAAATGGGATGGGTCTTTGATGCGTTTGATGTTGCCTTAATGGTAAAACCCCCAACCACAGTAAATCGGAGGTCCGAAGAGCTAGGGGAATAATAATGATCAGAAGAGGAGCCTCTAGGAGTTGTAAATAAGTGCGAGTTTGTCATATGATTTATTTGCATTGTTTGGGGACCATCACTCCAATTTCTCTAGAAAATCGACTTTAAGTTTAGTACAGCTGAAATTGGGTTTTATCTAACAATCATATACATTTTGGTTTCAAAACTATGAGAAACGGTACGTATCACATAATGTGTTCCGATTCCGTATCATATAGACGACCCATTCTGATTCCGTATCATATAGACAACTCGTTTCCGGGAACGCAGTGGGCAGTCATAACATGCGCATGAATACATTCTATGTGCGTATCAGTGGTCGACTCAGCTGATCGCTTACAAAAGAAACAAAATTCCTTACAATTAGCGACAGAATTATTAAATTAATAACCAATAATGCCCCCCCCCCCCCCCACACACACACACATTCAGTAAATAGAAAATACACTATTAAATATTACACACTTGTAAATTCAAGCGTATCATCACATGAAGTGACATTGAGAGTGAATAATTTTAAAACGCTCGCAACTTTGAAAATTTGCGATGATCGACTTACTCGTTGCTTGTTAAAGTGCACAACAATATTGTTCCATAAAATATGTTGCTTTTTTAAACTGTTTCTCCCCCAACATTATGTGTCCCAAAACTCTAGTAATAATTTAAGATTTAATCTGCTTATGTGACAGAATTGTTAGGTAAATAAATTATCATGATAATGTGAATATCCTGCTATTTTCATCAGATTCTCGGTGGTGTCCAGAATTGGATCACAACTCGCCGGCAAGGCGAGCTCGTTGAGATCCCATTCTGGACACCGCCTCGAATCTCATACGAATCACAGGACATGCACATTATCATGATAATCTGTGTATATCCAACCGATACACAACCTCCAAATTGTGCGAGCACACACCAGCTTGCGGTGATTCTTCAATACAAACATTGTCCTGCCATTACGCCAATGGTCGTTTCCAACAGTTGGAGGGCAGACTCACGAGTACCGTCCATTACTGACGAATTTTTCTGACTAACAAAGTAGACGGTAGACTATTATTATGATAATTTCTTCCAATGTCTAAATGTTTTTGTACACCAGGAAAAACCCGTGATTGTACAGAATCACTCCGTCTCGTTCGAACTGTATTTTTGTTATGCTCTGCAGACATGAACGTATTTACTTTAACCCTTCATCTAACACTGTGTCATTAACATTCATTATTACTTTCCAAAGTGTGATTTACTAGGATTTCCGGGTTTGATTATAAACGATAACTTCACAAGTGAATTATGCAATCAACAATTGTGTCGTGTCATGTATCCGCGCGCGCAAACGAAGACGCTTTGCCGTGGGTGTAATGGGGACTTCATTGTTTTGTTTGGCTTTTCTAACCCTTTACCTAACATGAAAAACAGACGACACTTGAAAAATAAATTCTTGAATAACTATTATTTTTTTTTTTCTCAAAAACATAGGTTATGAACCCTCATTGGAACGAGCTCAACGAGCTCGTTCCAATGAGATGTCATAGCCTATGTTTTAGAGACAATAAATGAAAAAATAATGAAAATTAAATGGCGATTTTTGAGAATAGCGCTGGCCTTTTATGGCCGTTACGTTAGGTAAAAGGTTAAATAATAATGAAAAGTAATAAGCAGAGTAATCGTTTGACTGGACTGGTTACGTGAAATAATTCATTCGAGGCGAGGGACTATACTGTAAAACACTCGTGCGCATTCGCGCGCTCGTGTTTGTACAAAGTCCTTCACCTCTCGTGAATTAGTTCACGTAACCAGTCCAGTCAAACGATTACTCCCTAATTATTCATCCAGTTTTATCTCCAGGACAAGAAGTTCTCGATTACTTGTTGTCAGTCTGGTCTGCAAAATCTCAACTACTGCAGGTCGACAATATGCTGTGATTCAATTTTCAGAAAGGGCGCAGAACGTTTCATAGTCATGCCATCGTGACATAAGTTTTATCATATAACTGAACCGCATTCTGCACTTGTTATTTCTCAATTTTATGAATTACTAATTCCTTTTACCACTTGTCTATTACACTGACTATCAGAGAGTCACGCAACCCGGTTCAGTTTCATGAGGATATGAGCTCCGAAGTGAAGGCATGCTTCGTGTTTGTACTTCAGAGTATGAAGGGCCGATTCTATCCCTATAAGGGAAGCCATTTATAGATCCCACTTACGGACATGTAGAGGAAGCAATCGTTGGAGAAAAAGTAGAGATTTAAAAAGATAAGGACTGATGTGGAGGGTCGAATCTCACTCTCTTAACGAATAGACCCCTCTTATTAATGAAGTTCGCAATGGGTATATATCTCTGAGTCTGCGGAATATAGAGATATATTTTTTGCTCGATACCGGCTCCTCGGTGAGTAAATTGAGCAAAAAACTACTAAGATGATTGTTCCAGATAAATGTGTCTAAATTGGATCATGTGTCTCTTGAAATTGTAGGTGCAAATGGACAGCTATTCAATGTGCCAGGAAACATTGTTTTACCCTGATTACTGGGAAAAAAGCAACGTGAATCATTGATTTGTTATTGCTGAAATGTATTGGGTGTGATGAATTTGTTGAGTGCTGAGGTATCTTTTCACAGGTTATTTGATTCGCTCAAATTAGTAAATAGAGTTTTGTACAAGATGACTATTAAAGATTATTAAAGATAGTGATACAAATAAACAACTAGTGCTTCCTGCTTCTTTCATAGAGAAAGATCTTAAAGGGTTACATAATGATATTGGGCATCCTGGTAGGGATCGCACACTATCATTATTGAAAGAGGGATTTTACTGGCCAGGAATGGATGAGAAGGTTGAAAAATTGATAAAAAAAATTGCGAAAGGTGCACAGGAAGAAAGTCTCCAACTTACCTAAGGACCCCTTTTGTCAATATTACAACTTCACAACCGATGGAACTATTATGTACGGATTGTTTAACACTGGAGACATCAAAAGTGGGAGCTTGTTCCAATGAGGGGTCATAATCTATGTTTTAGAGACAAAAAAATGAAAAAATAATGAAAATTAATTGGCGAGTTTTGAGAATAACGCTGGTCAGTTTTGGCGTTACGTTAGGTAAAGGGTTAAATAATATAATTACCGTTAATGATGAAAAGTAATAAACAGAGTAATCGTTTGACTGGACTGGTTACGTGAAATGATTCATTCGAGGCGAGGGACTATAATAAATACACACGCTCGTATGTAGTCGCGCACTCGTGTTTGTACAACGTCCCTCACTTCTTATGAACTATTTCACACAACAAGTCCAGTCAAGTGATTACTCTCTATATAATTTATAAATTCCTAATTCCAATGTTCGGCAGTCAGACTTGACAAACTATCGGAGATTTACTCGCCTTGTACAAAGGTTGCGCGTGTTGCGAAGTGAGCCCACACAGGTTAAGTATGCTTGTCAGCTCGGGTAGGAGCTTCAGCTCTTGGGGTCTTTACTTGGGAATTCAAAAGACTCGAGTTTATTTAACTTTTTAACTGACTTCCATAGTTGTGGAACAGATTTAAACATGACAACTAAATTACATGGAATTGTATGAAACTGGCGACCAGAGAACAGGCGTACTCTGTAGGTACACGCCAGATGTTCTGTTGATAATATCAGGCATACCTTTGCGAGCCAATGTTGTCAACAAGCAATAACATTTGAGGATATGTCGACAGATGGGACAATGCCATTCGGCAGTATTACTGGGATGTTGGTGTTCGAACTGTCTAACAAATCATAACTTTTACCTGGTGAAACTCACTATTGAACTGGGGACGCTGGGTTGCATTTTTGCATCAGTCACCGGGACATTCCGCCGGTTAACTGGCGCCCAGCGGAATACGATTTGAGAGCCGAGATTCCATGGACTGCATGCAGACTGACCGACAGTCTGCATGGCAGTATAAGAGTCTAAAAAATGGCGACCGCCACGTCAGGGAACTTTCCCTTAGTTTCCCTGAGGTCAGGGAGAAACTGCTGACGGTCGTCACGTACCCAAAGTATTGCATCAAAAATTTGGTGTATATAAGCACCAATTTCTGACTGCTTAGACAATTTGTCTCTGGGCTCCTGATGTATGCTGATCAACTCCACAAGAAGAAAGCTGGATGCCGCCACTGTGTTGAAGGTATGAACTTTGTTGTATAAATAATATATATTTGATGCCAACCAGAGACAACCACGGTTAGTCGTAATGTTAATAGTTTAGCTTAATAAAATAGTAGATAATTTGGACCTGGTCTTCGCTGTGCTGTACACGGCAAGTTCGTGAAGTTACTGGACTCAGAATCTGTAGCCTGTGTCTGAAATCGTCTGAAGGAATACCAAACGGTCACGGGCTGGTGGGACCTCACAGAACTGCCAGTAACCACAACGTGGAAATCAACTTTTTACGATCACAGATCGATAAACATTTTCCTTCTATTCCGCAACAGCGCATTGCCTGCAAGCGTCAATAAATGCCGACTGGATATTAACAGAATCTTGGGTAAAATAAATAGCAACATCGCTAGATCCCGCACCAATCCTTTCAAAATTGCGTTAAAACATATACAACTTGGGTGGCGTAGTAAAATCAGACGACGTGGAGGAACATTTATAGATCATTGCTGTATCTAATTTTACCATCCCACCCCTGCTGTATATCATTTTACTACGCCACGCATGCTGTATCTGATTGCACTACATCACCCATGCTTTGTTTATATTACTATGCCACCCACGCTCTATCTGTATTGTGCAATCAGTTGAAAGCCTGACACAATTTATGTATTACATGTAGTTTGTATATTTATGGTATAGTTTGTACCAGAGGAGTTTATATGTTTGATACCGACAACCATTGTCTTATATATCAATTTATTCTTAATGACAAGAATGTCATTTTTTAGGCAGGAGGAGAATGTGGAAGAATCAGAATTTTGATCTGTACTGTATGTATTTTAAGATGCAGTTCAGGAATTTATGTGATCTGTATTCCCACTGCTGACAATGTTTTAAACAGCGGTTAGCTGCAAAAAATACCATGCACTTCGATGTCAAACAGGGATGGGCACAACCTTTTAATTTGAATGAAACTGTATGTAAGTTGTGAGAGTAAAATGGATGGTAGAGAGAGAAAGAGTTATCAAAGCTGTAATTTTATCAAAGCGTTTTAATTGGTGGGCAATTAAGCAAATAAAGTGCGTGGAATTTCTTTGTGATATTTCCCAATGTTTTCATGTCTCGAAGGCTAAAATTAGAGATCGTCTATCGCCAATTAAAATTTAATGAAATGATTTGCGGTGACAAGTGTTAAACATGAAGATTCAAACTTAGTTCCAGATGCAGGAACCTCTGTTTAATCAATAGAGGTGTTTCAATTATTGTTCTTCAATAAATTATTAGCGGTTGAACCTACACCTGTGTCATTTATTCCGTAAAGACTTCAGGTTAGATAATGCCACACTAAGACCTGTGAATGGCCGATTTATCTTCAAAATCTACAAGACTCCCTCAGAGAAATCCACAGAAAACCTGAAAATTTAAGCGTTTGAGGGGTGTCGCTGTTTAACCAGCCCAAAACGGGTGAATGCTTGGTTTTCTAAATACTGTTATTCCTTACAAAAATGATTCTCGGTCAATTCCACTTCCAATAAAGGAAGTTATGTTTATCTCTCAGCTACACGTTGGTGCTGTTGGTGGTCGAATACAGCCTATTTTATCAATGTTTCAATGTCTGAGAGCATGTGGATGGTTAACAAACGCTTACCGGAATATTTTGTCCATGCAACTTGTAATGTCACACCAAGATCTGCGAATGGCCTATTTGTTTTGAAAATCTACATGCTGTTTGTGGAGAAATCCATTGAAAACATGAATTTTTAAGTTTCTGGTGGTATCGCTCTTTAACCAGCCCAAAACGGGTTAACGCTTGATTTTTTTTAATATCCGTATTACTTACAAAAATGGTCATTGGTGAATACAACAATAAATGAGATTATGTTTATCTCTCAGCTACATGTTGGGTGCTGAGGGTGCATGGAAACAGCCCATTTTCTCAATATTGCAATGATTGGCAGCCTGTGGAGAGTTAACAAACGTTTATCAGAATATTTTGTCCATGCAACTTGTAATGTCACACCAAGATCGGCGAATGGCCCATTTGCCTTGAAAATCTACATGATGTTTGTGGAGAAATCCATGAAAAACATGATTTTTTAAGTTCATGGTGGCATCGCTCTTTAAACAGCCCAAAACGGGTTAACGCTTGATTTTTTTAATATCCGTATTACTTACAAAAATGGTCATTGGTGAATACAACAATACATGAGATTATGTTTATTTCTCGGCTACATGTTGGGTGCTGAGGGTGCCTGAAAACAGCCCATTTTCTCAATATTGCAATGCTTGGCAGCCTGTGGAGAGTTAACAAACGTTTATCAGAATATTTTGTCCATGCAACTTTTAATGTCACACCAAGACCTACGAATGGTCATTTGTTCTTGAAAACATACAACATTTCTTTCGAGAAATCCACAGAAAACGTGAATTTTAAGCTTTTAATGGGTATCTTTCTCTAACCAGTCTAAAATGGGTTAAGACTTTGATTTTTGAATACCCTTACTACTTACAAAACTGTTTTCTCTATAAAGTTTGCGTCCATTAAAGGAAGTTATGTTTCTCTGTGGCCTACCCATTGGGTGCTGTTGGTGTCTGAAAACAACCCATTTTATCAACATGTGGACCCTTATCAGTCCTTGGAGGGTTAACTAATGCTCACCGGAATATTTTGTCAATGCAGCTTGTAATGTCACACCAAGATTTGCGAATGGCCAATTTTTCTTGAAAATCTACAAGACTCGTTTAGAGAAATTCACAGAAAATGATTTTTTTTAGCTGTTGGGGGTATTATTGTTTAACCAGCCCAAAACGGGTTAGCGCTTGTTTTTTTTTAATACCCTTACTACCTACAAAAATGATCCTCACTGAATTCCACTTCCCATAAAGGAAGTTGTTTATCTCTGGTGTACCCGTTGGGTGAAACACAACCCAATTCATTAACGTTTGGATGTTTGAGAGCCTGTGGAGGGTTAACAAACGTTCACCTGAATATTTTGTCTATGTAACTTGTAATGTCACACCATGTATTGCGAATGGCCATTTTTTCTTGAAAATCTATAAGATGTGTTTAGGGAAATTTACAAAAAACTGGAATTTTGAGCTTTTAAGAGGTATCTGTCTTTAGGGTTAAGACTTGTTTTTTTTCATACCCTCATTACTTACAAAAATAATGATCGGTAAATTCCACTTCCAATAACGGAAGTTATGTTTATATCTTGTGTACCCATTGGGTGCTGAGGGTAAGAGTCCAGCCTATTTCATCAAAATTTCTATGTTTGGTAGCCTGTGGAGGGTTAACAAATGCATTGCCTAATATCTCTTGTATAGCAATTGTTGTGTCACAATCAGTGAATATGTAAAAACAAATCTACAAGACACGTTTTGAGAAAGTGACGATAAACCCTAATTTTGTCAGTTTCTTCCCAGTTTTGGAAAAGGAAGGGTGAAATCAAAAATTCTGCTTTGGTCCATTTTTAGATTTTGTGCTTCTCTCTGCATGTGGAAAAGTCTGTGAAAATCGGTCCGAAAGTGACTTCTGAATCCTACAGACAAAATGTGTGGAAAAAAACCCCAAAATAAATAGTAATCCGTAGAAAAACAAGAGTCTTTTCCAGAGGGAAAAGCCTAATAAGTAATGTAAATTATGACAAGATATACTATTTACTTGGTAGAGGGCCAGATTATTTTTAGAGGTCTGAATTTGTTATTTAAAATTTATTTTATTATAGATTATTGGAGAATGCCCATTGGCACTTTCCAATAATGTGTAATAGAACAAATTTATATAAAAAAAATATTATTTGTGAATATGAAACAGGAGCAAGAAAAACAGGCTTTTGCTCTGGTTCCCTCATTTCTTTGAAACCCCTGATAGTGGCTTCTAGCACTCATCCACTTAAAGATCTCGTGATTTTCATTAATTAGCTTGCTTTACAAATCAGTCATCTTAAATGAAGTAAGGGACAAAAAGATTCCTGCTCCACCTCATATTGCCTTAAAAATCTCTGAAATGTATAGGCATAAACTCATCCAATATGTTCCGGGACAAAACAAAATCATTGAATCAATGTTTAGAAATTTAAACTCGATAGCACAAACAGCAAAATGACAGTCTATATTTAAATTCTAGTAAGACTAAATCCTCGCCTTCTGATTAGATGAGAGCTCGCGTGTTTTTTTCTATGTTTACGGCTTCAGTAGCATATGTTATCGTATGACGTCAGCGCGCCAAAATATTTGAAATGAGGATTCCTGTTTTGCGGTAATGTCATCTATGAATGATTTGGAAACCGCTTAATTTTTTCAAGATTTTTCAAACGTGCAGTAATGAAGTGTTTTTTTTTAAAATTACAAATCGGTATCAAAAAGAGAAATTATCTGTTCACTTTTGCAATCTATATGCTGTTTGCATCTAGGCGATTTGTAATTCTGATAATTCTTCTATACTGTTTAAATAAATCTTATTATTACTTTGCAAAGTGTGATTTCCTGGGATTTCCGGGTTTGATTATAAACGATAACTTCACAAGTGAATTATGCAATCAACAATTGTGTCATGTATCTGTGCGCGCAAACGAAGACGCTTTGCCGTGGGTGTAATGGGGACTTTATTTTTTTGTCTTTTTAACCCTTTTTCGTAACATGAAAAGCAGACGACACTTGCAAAAAAAAATTCTTCAATAACTATTATTTTCATTTTTTGTCTCAAAACACAGGTTAGGACCCCTCATTGGAAAGAGCTCGACGAGCTCGTTCCAATGAGGGGTCATAACCTATGTTTTAGAGACAAAAAAATGAAAAATATTGAAAATTAATTGGCGAGTTTTGAGAATAGCGCTGGCCGTTTTTGGCCGTTACGTTAGGTAAAGGGTTAACATAAGACATCCCATTAACACAAGACACCCCATTAACAAAATAAGACCTTACGTTAAGTAAAGGGTTAAATATTATAATTATCGTTAATAATGAAAAGTAATAAACAGAGTAATCGCTAGACTGGACTGGCTACGTGAAATATTTCATTCCAGGCGAGGGACTCTATTGCAAAACACTCATGCGCATTCGCGCACTCGTGTTTGTACGACGTCCATCACCTCTCATGAATTATTTCACATAACCAGTCCAGTCAAGCGATTACTCTCTATTGATTACATGCTTGTCTGTAAATTATCGCAAATTATCTGGCATATTTCCCGATGTACATCATATTGATGGATAACGAGGAATATCGCTCAGGAGCTTCCTAAATGACGCCACGCTTCGGCACACCACTTCGTCTTCGATAATATTACAAGCGCCTGAGCGCCGGCTTTACCAGCAGTACCAGACCTTCATGCTATTACAGCCGTTCTGGTGGTACTATGACTGAAAAATTAAACTAGTAATAATAGTAACATAATAAAGTAAACAAACAGATGTATAGAAAGTGACTCCGAGAGTACTATTGAGCCTTGAACTTTGGAACTTTTCCGAAAATCCTTACTGATCAATTCGCCCAGGATATTTTATTTTATTTTATTTTTTGTTTGTTTGACTAGTCGGCGCACCCAATTAGAAATTCTTTGTTGTAAAATGAAATTTAAAATGCTCTAAAAATTAACATTAATGACAAATATGAGAATATTCTCATTTGTAGTATTATAATTATTACATTTCATCTTTGAGTTGAGTAATTAGTTGAGTAAATTATCAGGAGAGAATGGAACTAATTATGTTTGAGTTATCTGGGTAACTACAGTTTGAAAGAACGATCAGCTAATCTTTGTTATTGTTTTCAAAAGAAGTGTTTGCAGTCGAACTGGATTGAATATTACACAGTAAAATGTCAAAAATACAGGCTAGGCTATTTTAGTGAATATCGGGAATTATCTCATTCGTGTGAAGATGAAAATATTATTTTTCACTAAACATAAAACTGTCAGGTCCATACTCATGAGATAATTCCCTGTATTCACTAAAGCAGCGTTGATATCCTTAATTTCCCACTCGAGTCTTCAAACACGAAGTTCTGTAATCGAAGTCAAAATCAGTTTCTCTTAACTTCAAAGCGACAAACTTCGTAAGAAGCTTCTTTAGGTCGTTATAACTATGCATTGCGTTTGACATCTTTCTTCTTTCAGAATGGCCAAATGGTGGACCAAGGGGTGATAAGGTCATGTGCCTTTCAAATAACTTAGTTTGATGTGATGGAGGATGGAAATGTCAAAACCCCGAAATAAGAAATGGCAGTTATATTCCATGACAATATCCTACAAAATGTAACTCACAAGTATCCCATCGTGTGGTCTTCAATCCTATTATTTTCATTTGGTGTAAATTTCTGAATATAAAAGTGTTTGAAATTCACTTTGTTGAATACATACTGTAATTATATGGTGCCATGTAAGAGTGGAACGTGTCTGAGGAATAGAATCTCTTTTCGAGGTATTACGTTGTTGGTTTACATCCACAGATCCGGTGTTTGGGGTGTTTTCATTGCTATTAACCTGCTATTAAAACACCCCAACGCATATTTCTTTTTTGACGGGTGTGCTTCAAGACTGCTGTTGGCGAGAAAGTGGGCAGAAAATTTCGACCGGATCGTGAGTGACCCAGAATCATCATATTTTGTGTGAAAGTAGCAATTGAAATACATTTGGCCAATACGCTCCGAGACACGACGCGCTATTTAAAAAAAAACAAAAAAAACTAGGATCACTTTTACAGTTTTATTGCATGAAGTGGGGTGGGGGTGGGGGATTCATCGATTGACTCCAGCTGCCTCAGTTTTTGAGATACACATCCTCGTGGTAGGTCAAGTTAAAACCATTCTTGTGGTTATAGTATTATTCCAGCCATGAGGACAGTGAGGTTTTAGTCCTTCAGTCCGGTAATTCCGATAGATAAATGTAGCTGAAGGTTCTCATTGGTTAATTTCCACTAAAAGCAGATACTATAAGAACCAGTCTAACAACACTACAGGAGGACTTTATAATGCGAAGGGCACTTCGTATCGTTCGTACTTTTGCTTTCTGGTTAAAATTATTGCATGCCTCTAAACCCAATGTGAATGTGACAAATAGAGCTACCAGTGTGTATCGGGTGGGTTATGAGTAAAGGAAGCAAAATACAGAGAATGAACCATCCCGCAAATGGAATAGATTGTCATATTTCCCAGGATTCAACCAATTAACCCTTTATTCAACGCACAAAATATCAATATTTATTATTATAATTATTGTTTTTTTAAATGTTTTGAAAACATGTCATCGAAAGCATATCATGGGGCCCTTAATTGGATGAGCTCGTTCCAATTAGCGGTCACATTATATGGTTTTGTAAACGTTTTTGAAAAATATTTCTTTTTAACTGCTGAAGTTGAAAACTACGATGGTGGATGCGACTGATTCATGAGGTAAAGGGTTAGCTATTGGCTAGTTGCATGCAGACTTGAGATACAGTACGTGGAGAATGTAGTATCACCAAATCACCCGCAGAGTGGAGATTTCACCCAAGTAATAATTGCAAGTTTGTTGCAAAGCATAACAAGCACAAGCAAAGTTTCAGCCAATGGACCTCCGGGTTAAACCCGGAGGTCCATTGGCTGAAACATTGCTCTTGTGTTTGGTCGATATATAAACAGAATTAAAAGTTATAGTTCGGGTGATAACTCCACTCCGCGGGTGATTCAGTTATAATCCACTCTCCACGTACTGTATGCGAGCCATCACACTCCTAAGTTCACTTTTCTGTGCATGAACAAGCCGAGTTTGACTAATGACACAATGCAAGTGAGACTTGGTATATTCCCACGCATCATGAAGTTAACAGGTAGTTGAAGAGATGGCCATATTTGTATCTCGCCGGATCAACAGAGCATGGTGTGTGTTGTTCTTTGGCTTTTCCTGAAAGGAAAAGACATTTGTTATTCTTCTCGAAAAAAATTATTTGTTTTTTTATTCTTCCAACACTTTGGGTAAGACGATTTCTCGAAGGCTGTCCTGTAGATGTTTCTAACATTTTACATATTCACAGCCGCATATACGTTGTAGGTCTGTTAAGCTTTTCACCTTCAACTAAGCTCTCTGAATGCCCGAAACGCCCCCAAAAAACTCCAAACTTTCATTGATCAATATCTCCTGGCCCGAATGGGCTAATGAACTGAATTTTTTTAAAAATTCGTCATAAATATATTTTGCCACTTGGAACTGGTAACAAATGTTCTAAAAAAACATTGTCTGCCAAAACTTTCCAAAAATCGCAAAATAAGACCTGAAAGGCCGACATTTTGGCCTACAATCTCGGCACTGTGAATAAGCAGAACACCCGTGATGGACCAAATAGCAAGAATGTAATGTATCGTTATCATAAATACCCCAAAAAATCGATTTTAATGAGTCCAAAATGGACGGGAAAAACGTGGGAAAAAATGCCCAAATTTTCATTGACCAATATCTCCTTTAGGAATGGGTTAATGACCAAAGACGTTTTCACAGACTGATCATAAATACACATTTCCATAACCAAGTGGTAATAAAAATTTACCAAAATTATGTTTTCTGCCAAAATGTTCCAAAATAGGCCTGAAAAACGGACATTTTGCCCTACTATCTCGGTACTGTGAATTAACAGAACATCAGTAATAGACTGAACAGTAAGAATGAAATGTATCATTGTCATAAATGCAGAATAAATTTCGATTTTATCCACAATGAGCTCGTCAAACCTGGAAAAAACGCTCAATTTTTCATTGACCAATATCTCCTGGTCCGAATGGGATAATGTCCTGAAATGTTCTCAAATTTGTAATAAAGAAGGACGGCCACAGCCAGAAGACGACCTCAGTGGTCTGTCGTGGGGCGCTAAGGTCATGATTGTCCCAACCAAGTCCCAAAAGTGTTATTCGGGGGCGAGGTAGCAGCGAGGCTTACTGCAACCGTTTTTCTCGGCCCCAGGCGACCTGAAACTTAAATGAAATCTTTACCTACAGGGGCGGCACTACCAGTGATTTAGCAAGGCTGAGCGTGTCGGACCTGCAATAAGCGTAGTGACAAAAAAAATATTGCTCACTTTTACTTATGACATCAGTCCTCCAGTCCATTGCTGTGCGGTACGTGGACGGCACGCAGCCTTCAGAAACACTCACTTTCAACCAAATGAAATGCGTAGTGTCCTTGGTCAAGGCACTCAATCCCGTTGCCTACGTGGAGGCAAGGTGGCACTGAGTAGTGAGGCATACCTGTCTTCAACCAATGCTCACTCTACGTGTGTGAAGTTAGTTCGCTGGGGAGTCTGAGAGTTGCCCACCGCTGATCAGAGGTTTTCTCCGAGTACTCAGGCTTCATCCACACGTCAAACTGCCGACACGAGGTGATCCTGGCTGTTGAAAGTGTCGTTAAACTCCAAAACATGAATGAATAAATAAATAAATTGGCGGACAAACTGTGTCTGTCCCTATTAAGTTTGGTCTAGACAATCGCTGTGCTGACGGGAAGAACGTTTGTAACATTGGCCTGTGCCGATGTTTTTTAATGGAATTTACCTATTAGAGTTCATATTAAGGGAGATATAGATTTTCCACCCAGCAATTATTTTCAGGCTTAAGGGATTTGCAGAACGCAGCGCCAGCGGGATTTGAAAGATTGCCAGGGATACTTAAACTTTTATTCATAAATGTAAGTGTAAATCGGGTGTGGAATTCACCACACAAACGATGATGCAGAAACCACACGAGAGGGTTATCCTTCCCCCACCCACACGAAACAAATTCTTAAACCATCTTGTGACTTGCGACCTCCATCCCACCTCTGCGATGCATTGATGCCCCTATCCAGTGCCGCTTTGTCTTCCTGCCTCACACACTTACGAGTTTCAGTGCCATCCCCTTCCCACTGAATAATCTAAAGTTCCGGAGACAGACAGAGAGAGAGAGAGAGAGAGAGAGAGAGAGAGAGAGAGAGAGAGAGAGGGGGGGGAGTGGGAGTGGGGCGTTCCTGGGGCGGGGGTGTAGAATGCAGATGAATCCCCAGAAAAGCCACTAGAGAGCTCTGTTTGATAGTAATTTTAAATACCCTCCAACCCCTTGTATGCTCACCTGCCTGGCATACCCCTGGTGGCCCTTTTTCATGAAAGTAGAACTTTTGAAAGAAATACCTTATGACCCCTTAAACCAAGCTTGGGGAAGGTCTATTTGGATGACATTTTTCTGAGTTAAAATGACTATTGAAGGATTTAGAGTGATTTTATGCAAACAATGGACATTCTGCAAGCGCCTTATCGTTTCCACCATTTAGGGTGAGGGTAAACTTTAATGTTGAAACAATTGAACATGCTGATACTGCTCAATGTCAACTCTGGACGCGCGGTGGTTCAGTAGGTAAAGATGCAGGCTGCAAGCCGAGAGGTCCTCGATTCGAACCCCACCTGCGGCAACCGCGTTGTATCCTTGGGCACGACACCAAGTGGGTTGCACGGTGGCGCTGTGTACTAAGGTGTCGATGGTGCACTTGTCTTCAACCGATGCTAACCCTGCTTGTGGAGTTAGTATGTTGGGGAGCTGACAGTTGTTCGGTGGTTCTCTCTGGGTGTTACGAGTGGAGGAAGCCGGAGTACGCGGAGAGAACCACGGAACAACGGCGAGCAACTGCCAGATTCCCCAACGTACGAGCTCCACGCAAACAGGGTTAACATTGCGTCGCGTGAGAACCATAAGGTTCTATCTTCCGGTAGAAGATAAAACTTAATGGTTATCACACGACGATTTACTGTCAAGTGGACCATCGGCGTGCAATAAGTCTTTGTACACAACGCAAACGTGCCCCCACGTATGCAATTGGGATTAAGTACCTTAACCAAGGACACAACAAACGAGTGCACTGCAAGTTGTTTTCTATGAGGGCAGCAGTGAGCACGTGCCTGTCAAAGTAACGCAGTATTCTACAGATAAATTTGACAATCTTTTCTTTGACGAGGTGTTGTTAATTGCAGATTATAATGTTGAAAAAACCCTCAGTGTGAGTAATGGTTTTTCCAAAATAAATTGACTGTTCGGTACTTTTCCAACGTGTTTCAGAAAAAAAAAGTTGTATTGATTTTATTGAACTGTTTAAAAGTATGGAGGTATGTGGAAAAAAACTATTTTGAAATCTAGCATTTTAAAATTCGTTTTTTCAATGGTCAATGTCGAACAACGAGGGGATCTTGGTCATTGGGGCATATGACAACTTCTTACCTCACCACTTTCGTGACTCGCAACATATTCCCGACAGACCGTTCATTTCGAGGAATAGGTAAATGTAAAGGCGGAACTGTTTGTGACTTTTGTCTTAGCAGTGGACAGAAAAAAGATTGAAAATTAGTTGTACATTTTCACCCATTGATTTCATCAAATCCATGGCACTCAAGGTGAGAGGCTCTTTTCTAATTCAATTAACCATGCCTAACTGCAATTTACAAACTGGTTGAAAAAATCTCAACTCATATCAATGACAATCTTCCCTCACTTCAAATCCGCGCCCGTGGGAACAAATCGCACACGCAAACTTTGTTTCCAGTGCTCAGCATGCCACGCGCCTGTGATTTTTAAACTGATAAGCCTATTTTGTGGCCGGGTAATGCAGGGTGACCACAGATGTGATGTATTGGGGTTTAATTAAACTTTCGACAGCCAGGTTCGCTTTCTGTCGGACAGTTTTACGAGTGGAGGATGTCGAGGTACACCAACGAGCGCCTGTACTGTCAGACTCCACAACGTACTAACTCCACACATACAGGGTTTGCATTGGTTGAAAAAGAGTTCACCACCGACGTGCCGTACGCCTCTGTGCACACCGCCCACACGTGGGCAATTGAAATTAAGTGTCTTGCCCATGGACACAACGCGGTTGCCGAAGGTGAGATTCGAACCTAGAACGTCCCAGCTTGCAGTCTACATCTCTACCTACTGAGGCACTGTACTTCCACCACAGTTACGATGTATCATCACTATTATGTGGAACGATCGCAGTCATATAAATTGTTAACGATCGTTTGCACATTGGCGATTTCCGTTTGCACTCATTTCATATTATGATTTTAAACAAAGTCAACTGTGGGGTAATTTCACATAATTCCTGGCAACAATTTTTTCATTCGTAATTATCCCCTCATGTATTATGTATTGCCCACAAACTTTGGCAAGACACTTTACCTCCGTTGCCCACATGGGGGCACTGTGGCGTTGTGTACTAAGGCGTACTGCACGTCGATGGTGGACTTGTCTTCGACCATTACTAACCGTGTTTGTGTGGAGTTAGTATGTTGGGGGAGGGGGCTGACAGTTTCTCACAGTTGCTCGGTGGTTCTCTCCGGGTACTCCGGTTTCCTTTGCCCGTACAGATGGCATGGTCATACTTAGCCATTGTGTAGAAATAAGTGACCTTACACAACAGTAAATAAACAGTTTGCCCACAAAGTTATAATCTGTTGTGTGTGATGAAATATATCGATCACACATAAGGCTTGTTCGGGTCTCACGTATCACGGATGTGAACAGTTTTATACAGCAAATCGATTTCACAAATGCCGGACACGGTCAGCTTATTCTCGATACGAACCACTCCAATATAGACCACATGCACAACTTGCTATAACACTAAATATTGTTTTGGAGGTGTTATGGCAACAACGAACGGCAGTGTTCAATGATTTATAATAGAACCAATTTATATAAACAAAATATTATTTGCATTTGACTGAATATGAAACATGAACAAGGCAAATGTTCGCTTTTGCTCTGGTACCTTCATTGTTCTGAAAGCCCTGAGAGTGGCTTCTGGCACTCAAACTGTTAAGCACCTATTTCTGTTGGATGTGATCGTAGTAGGCCAGAGTCGTCGCTAACGGCTGGGGTTGTACGTGCTTGCATTGGGAATTTGGGTCAACCACCCACTCGCCTTGGACGCAATGCTCCTTGCAGTCGCCAGATGCCATGCAGCCCTGTCAGTCAGTCTGATAGTATAAGTAATACTGTTTGGAGTCATTTAAAGTTTCCAAACGACCGGGCTGACATGGACATGTTAAAAGGGAATATAGTAAAACTCTCAACTTTTAAAAAATACAATGCGGGCGGATTAATAAATTATGACTTTTTATGAGTCAAGTATAGACGACGGCTGCGAGTATATTAGAAACGTATGTGTGTGAAACGCAGCACTCGACTCAGATCAAGTCTATACGGCATAAGCCGCATAACACCGAAATACCTTGATAATGACTCACGGGGAAGAAACAACAGTCACCACGTCAGTATGCATGGTAAACAGTGTCAATTTATTTTTCTTATTTATGAAATAAGAAACTGACAATTCATCAATTAACACACAATGATTATCCTTTATAATATATGCTCTCAGAGAACAATTCCCAGTTTATGTTACACTGAGATAATGGATTGTACCAGAGAAAGGTAAAATAGGAATTGCCCCTGCGAGAGTTTTTGGCCCCTGCAAAGCTGTCTGGCGACAGCGATTTGTAACCATCGCAGATTTTCAGAACGCTACCACTGCTGTCCAGTCGATTCTCGGATTATCATGCTATGAGCAATCAGAGGATTCTATGTTGCTGTTCGTAAGTTTCTATGTTGAAACTGCGTCCTTTTCATCCAGCAAATACGGTTGCAGAGTAGAGCAGATTTCCAGTCACTGGAGTAAGATAGTGTAAGATGGGGTGGGGGGAGGCTTTTTTCGGGGGGGGGGGTATATATCTACCTCTTTGCATTTATCAAGTAGCGGGGTTATCGACAGGAGGCTCCGTTCATCTGACAGAGACGTTAATTATGTTTTATGACTGGTGGTGGCCGTGAGTTTTTCATATCAACAGCCACAATATTCTGTATGGGACAAAACAGCAACAATAATGATATCCCAAACTCAGATTTAGGGTAATGAGAAAGTAATGTTTTTTTTTGTTAAGTTCTCCGGGGGACGTTTAAGCTAGAACCCAAAATCAGCCCAGTGCAGCTCTAGACAGAGCAGAGCATGCACTCCTTCACTTTGAGAAGCTAGCCATCTTTTGTGTCTTATTAAGAAACTTATTTTCTTTTTTTTTTCTTTTTCTTTTTTGTTTAATAATATTTATTCACAAAAACAGCCCCACATACAATAAAAAACGGGAACCCCAACGTTCGCCGCCATATCACAGGTGTATATAGTGGTACATATAAAAAAATCAACCACACCTGTGATATATCATTCACTCACACAAGTATTCTCACAGCTACACACAACACACGGTCAAAATAATCAAAATAGAAACACACTGATCCACAGACATTCGAGGTTTCCGATGTTATTTATGTACAACCCCTATGGTTAAAAAAAAACAAACAAATAAAAAACAAAAAAAAAAACAAAAACAAAAACAAAACAAAAACAAACAAAAAAACAGAAAAAAATCATTAACGAGTCACAAACTTTTACAACAACATGTTCTTGCGTAAGATCACAGTAAAGCTTCATTCATGGATAGGAGAAAGAAAACAAAAATAGGCAAACTGAGATACCTACTGTCAGGCTGACTTACGAAACAGAATGTTTCTATTGCCTTCTGACTGCATACGACAAACGGTTTACAGATAGTCTAATGGTCAGGCATATCAACTGCAATTGTGAACGCGGTGTTGATAAGCGCGCAAGCTGCCGAAGAACCGAAAACAGACTATAGAGAGGAAATGCCAAATTATTAATTAATCCACAACCGACTGACGTACGAATAGCTAAACATATAAAATGTGTACAACCTGACATAAAAAAACAGATATCGAGAAAAAAAGGATTAATGTTACTGTACGCCACACTCCATTCATGGTAAAAGCACAAAATACAAAGTCTTCCCTCCTCTCGTCGAGAATGGAGAGCGACATGCCAGACTCCCTTTAATTCTCAAACAATTAGAGGTAACAATTATTGCTGTGGTAATAAAGTAATATGCCCCAACACACACAAAATACTATACTACTCAAAGTTTCCTGAGCACCAAGTATATCCAACTACCTGTTTTACGTTGTAGTTGAAATATTGTGATGAAAAGTGTGTATATTTTATATTTAATTATATCTTTAATGATTTAAGCACAGAAATTAAGATTTTGTTTGTGTTTCACATTATTTTTTAGCTTTCGAATACGATAACCATGGAAAATGGATAGTATTGGTAAAAGAGGAATTTTTTTTTAATTTGCCAAACAGTTGACGGAGTGAACTGATATGGGTTCAATATCGAGTATGAGAACCATTATTGTTAATTACAGATTGACAATGCCTTCTCATGCTCCCAATCAGGTTACGGATGGTCATTTGTGGGATGTTGTTCCATTCTTGGACCAGCACGGCACCAAGCTCCTGGACACTTCTTGGTTGGACTGGACGGACTGAAATTGCAAGCTGCAACTCATTCCAGACATTTTCGATTGGATTGAGGTCAGGGGATCTTGCTGGCCAGTTCATACGCTCAATCCCCTTCCTCTGTCGGTACTCCCCGACAGCATGGGCAACATGAGGACTGACATTATCGTCCATCAGAATGAATCTATCACCCACTGCACCTGCATACAATCTGACGTTGGCATCCAGGATCTCATCAATATACCGCTGTGCAGTCAATGTACCACGGTCAAGGACTCAGAGCTCTGTACGTCCATCCCAGCTGATGCCGCCACAGACCATGATTGACCCTCCACCATAGCCGTCATGCTCAGCAATGTTGGCTGCATGGAATCGTTCTCCTGGTCTTTTCCATACCCTAGAACGCCTATCTTTGTTGTCGAGGCAGTACCTTGACTCATCTGTAAAAAGCACAGGTCGTCAATCTCTTGTCCATCCAACGTGATCCATGGCCCATTCATATCGTGTATGGCGGTGCTTCTGAGGCAGCTGAATGCGAATACATGGTCTTCTCGATCGGAGACCACCTTCGTGCAACCTTCCCCGGATAGTGTGTGGCGAAACATTTACCACGGATGCATTCTGAAGGTCACTGCGAGCTGGGTTGCTGTTGCAAAGCGGCTCCTACGGGCCTGAATGATCAAATAACCGGTCTTGAGCTGCAGATGTTGCCCTGTCTCTGCCACCATCATGCTGTTTTACTGGTGTGTCATACTGCTGAAATCTTGCTCAGGCTCTGGTGATCAGCGTATGGTTGCACACAAAGAGCATCACCAACCTGACGATGCGTAGCCCCTTGCTCCACCATACCAACAGCCTGCCACATTTCTACTTCAGACAAATGTCTTCTTACATTTGCATTCGCCATATTCAATCATTAAATCTCAAGGGTTTGTGTTGAAATGAAGATTGAATACTCTACATATGCCATGACGATATTAGTGTTAAAATGCTTAAGGGTACTGCCGAGACCATATCAGTTCCTTTAAAAACACTTTTTCAGAATTGCTTAGATCACGCAGTTTTTCCAGATGAATGGAAAAAAGCTAACGTCATTCCAATCTTTAAGAAGAAAGATCCATCAAATTGTAAAAATTATAGGCCCATATCATTACTCCCGATATTAGGAAAAGTCTTCGAAAAAGTCGTATTGAAGTATGTCTTCACCCATTTTCATGAGAATAATCTAATATATAAATATCAATCTGGTTTTCTACCTGGACATAGTACAACTTTCCAACTACTTGAATTATACCACACCCTCTGTCAATCGCTTGACTCCCGTCTTGCTGCGTGCGCCATTTTTTGCGATATATCAAAAGCTTTCGAAAAAGTTTGGCACAGAGGTCTTATTTACAAACTTCGTCAACATGGCGTCTGTGGCACACTTTTAAAGTGGTTCGAAAACTACCTAACTGATAGGAAACAGAGAGTACTAGTGAATAATACATTCTCCAATTATTCATTGATGAAAGCTGGTGTTCCGCAAGGATCTGTTCTTGGACCCTTCCTGTTCTTGATTTATATTAACGATATTGCAGAATTCCTCGACTCAGTTGCTCGTTTGTTTGCGGATGATACTTGCTTAACAAATAGTAAACCCAGCTGTTCTGATGTAGCTTCCTCACTAAACCAAGATCTCCAAGTTATCCACAGCTGGTCTCAGAAATGGCTGGTGACTTTTAATCCCGAAAAAACTGAAGCTATTCAGTTTACATACGACCGGTCAACTAACTTTAATGAAACCCTACTTCTTGATAGTGTCCCCGTCACTACTGTGAAATGCCATAAACATCTTGGTATACATCTCCAATCAAATCTAAGTTGGGATCGCCACATAACAGAGGCATGTAAGAAGGTTACAGCCCGACTTTCTCAGCTTCGGAAACTCAAATTCATGCTCCCCCGAAAAGCACTTACACAAATATATATTTGTCATATATACTACCACTTCTAGACTATGGTGACATCTTATGGGACTCAGCGCCAAAATATCTCCTAAATAGAGTTGATAGATTACAGCAAGATGCTGCGAGAATTATAACGGGTCTCACGCGCTCCACACCGTCTGAAAACCTTCTGCTCGAGCTTGGATGGAGAAAATTGAGCGACCGTAGACAGTTTCATAAACTATGTACACTATATAAAATTATTAATCATGAAGCCCCGGATTTCCTAACAGAACTCCTACCACGGCGAACTGGGGATAACGCAGCCTACAACTTCAGAAATCCTTCCAAATATAAATTATACCAATGCCGAACAGAAAATTTCAAAAAATCTTTCTTCCCTTCCACAATAGAGCTATGGAACAAACTCCCCCGAGAAACCCAGAATGCACCCACCCTACTTGAATTCAAGCAATTAATCTCGAGCAACGATCCTTCACCTAGACCGCCAAGTTATTTCTGTGCTGGAAATAGGAATGCGAATATATTACATTGTAGGCTTCGAAATGGTTGCAGTGATCTATCCCACGACAAGTTCCTCAACTTTATCTCTTCGACCCCCCAATGTACATGTGGCCACCCACTCGAGAATGCAGCCCATTTCTTTTTTGAATGTCCAAAATTTAATACTCAGAGAAGAGAACTACTGAACGGTCTTAACTTTTGCAATATCACGTCAGTTGATGATTTATTGTATGGAATCCCAGATCTCCCTGTAAAACTTAATTTCTCACTCTTCTTGAAAGTCCAAAGGTTTATCACGTCTAGTGGACGTTTCAGTTAAATCAACAGACAACCCCGCTAATTAAGATTATGTGACATGCGATGGTCCACCATCGGTCACCGTGAGGATGCCTAACCAGCTCATGTATTGTGTGGGACATCAAAAATTCGCATCGTGACAGGGGCCGAGGGTCTGTAGGGGTGCGTGCACTATAACCCCACCTCGCAATTTTGGTTCGAATATTTCAGATAAGGAAACGACCCCTTTATCCAGATCACATGTCGAAATTTGTCTATTGTCATCGACGAGGTGCACCCCGCTCCGACCAACGACACTCTGAATTACTCTAAATAGTGATGTCGTGGCTGAAACGGGGTGCACGTCGTCGGTATTAACGTCGTCGGTATTAACCTCCTTAAATATTGAATAACAACGCCAAATTCTCAAGACGAGAGTGTGTTCGTGACGGCCTATGTTATGTAGCGTTACTATGGGTCCCTGGTACCAAAATATAATATTCTGTGGAAGCAAATGTACCCCATCACCTGCTATCTATTCGACAATAACATCCAAATACTCTGACGATAATCTAGCCAACTATTGTATTATAAATTTCCTAACTTGTCTTTCCAGTTACAATATTTTCAAATTTTTTTGATCCATGGAATTTACCGTTGTAGTTTACCTGATTCATATGTATTGTCATGCCGCGATGTCAAATTTCTGTAATGTATCTAGGGAAAGGAGATTAACTAAGTTTTGTAACTTGTTCTCCAATCCTTTTTGTACTTTATGACAAATAAAATATGTTTAGACTATGCCATGTACATGTGGACGGTACACGAAACCATCAGGAAAATCAATGGGTACATGCTTTCTCGAAATGTCTGCCTGTCAAGAGAGCTAAGGTTAACACTGGGGACCATCTCAATACATTCCTCAATCATATCCACCAAAAATATCGCAAATATGTCACAAGCAAATTTCACAATGATGTGTCAAATAAGTGGTGCTTAACAAACTTTAAGTAGTATATGTATAACCAAAATAGATAAAGTCCAGGGGCATCCATGTTCATCAACCGTTGCAGCATTCTGAGTTTCCGCAGTCCATAAAACAGTCCTTGGTCGTAAATCCGAAAATCAACTTTCCGATACCGCAGTCCTTAGGTCTTTTGGCGAGGAATTTCCCGAGAAACAGAATTCTCAGCGCATAATATTTTTCAGGAATTTTACTAAATTACGGTTTATTAGACTAAAGAGTTATAATTCTTAAAAACGTTCCAGGGATCTGATAGCGTGTTTTTTTTCAGAATTGGACAATGATTTTTTTTTATATATTTTGTGTATATGTTGCCGTACATTTTAGTAGGATTTTGTGGGGCCAGTCTTTACTGATTTTTATATTTCCGCAATCAAAATAACACATTAGGATCTAAATTATAAGAGAAAATGTGATATAGTCCCTTTAAAGGGTAAGGGTGCCGACGGCAACGCAAATGCGTTGCAGCTGACACGATTATGCTTTCCAGTGACAATATAGCTGTTCTTGGATAGAACAAAAATCGTACACGAAACATAGGAATACGTTGGTGTTTGACTGATAAAACTTGGAGATGGACACACAGTTACCCAAAATGCCGACCGACTACAGTTGCCAACAGCGTGTTGGCGTGGTGTCGACTTTAGCTGCCAGTCGCGCCAAAAGAGTTAAGGCGTTCCGAGGTCGTATTTCACAGTTTTGTTGTTTCTCGAACATACATAATATAACAAAAGATCACTAAAAACTTAACATTTTCCTCAAAGAAACGCCAGGAACATGGTCAAAATTCAAAGTATTAGTCGTTTTCTTTCTTCCACCTCTTCACCTCCTCTTAATTTTAACTCGAAAATCCTGGGAGTCATCAACAGAAAACTGGTCACAGTCGTCCTTTAAATTCTCTTCTTCAGAATCAAGTTCCTTTCTCTGAGACGAATCTGAGCGAAAATCCATTGATGTTTCTTTCACATCTCCCCTCATCTTCGCCTTTCTCCTCACTGGCCAAAGAAAAAAACACTGCTTTCGGGAACAGTCTTTATTTCCTCCACCTGTTGTTGTTGCTGCTGCTACTGTTTCTGGGGCTGCTGAAGAAGTAGGTGTGACTACCCAGGGTCATGCGGTGACTGCTGCTGCTGCTGTCGTGATTCCCGTTTTTGCTGTTCACTTTGATGATCGAACTGTTTCTGATGTGGCCGCTTTTGTGAATTCGATGGTGATTGCCGCTGTCCCTGCGTCTGCTGCTGACTTGGTTGCACTAGCTGCTGCTGAAGTTGCTCAGAGCTGTCGTGCTCTTCAGGTTCCCGGGTACAGCTCTGTCTTGCACCCGCCTTGACTAGATGGAGCTTTCACTAGCTGTCCATGGAAGCGCCTAGTATGACCCTCATTTCCACATCTTAAACAAGTCGGTGGTCTACCTTGTACAGCAAGGCTACAAAACCCAATATTTTCTCTATCAAAAGGGGTGTGGGGGTGGGGTCATCCGATTTTTTCCGAACTCTACGCGGGGGTGAGTGGGTGGTCTGTCGGTTTGAAAAACTGATTTTTTCCGACTGTGTCAGACTGTGTCTAATTTTTTCCTGCAGCCATTTTTCAAGTAAATAGGTATCTAAAACTGGCAAGAAAGGTTTTGCAATTGCTATTACGTGTAATACACCCCTTTGGCGCAGTTTGTATGGAATGTGGGGCTGAGCATTGGGCATTATGTATGTTTATGCAACACTGTCTGGGCCGTCTGACTGGAATCCAAGAACACTTGTTCTCCGTTTTTCTTGCAGTATATCAGCATACTGTCAGTTTGGAAAGAGAATTTCAACGCAATAAGTAATTTGAACATTTATATTAAATAATGAAAATAAAATTAATGACCAGAGCTATAACTTGAAGCCAACTTGAAACCATCACAAAGCCATCTGTGTGGATGTCATTTGAAAAAAACAACTTTGTTAATTCTCTTTTGAATTAGTTCTCTGGACACGATGCAAATCTTTTCTCCGCAGGAAAAGGACCTTAACACATTGTGTTAATGACCTTTTGTTCCGGAGAAAAGTCTCAACATCATGATACTTTTTGCAACAGAAAAATCTAAATTTAATGATTGTGTTTATGCCAAAATGTCATACTGTAGTCCAGGCACATTAGACATAAAAATGAGAAAGTAAGGAAAAAAATCGGAGAAAGCTGATTTTTTTATATGTTTCCGGGACACACATTGCGGATAAAGTGTGAAAAGTCCCCGCGAATCCGAGTTGAGCTTTTTTAGTTATAGCGTTTTTTTATGAAAAAAAAAAATTAAAAAAAAATTCGACCCAGCTCCATATTTCTCATTCTTATTCGCCTTAGTAGGGTGAGAATCATAAATATCGTGCTGAATTATATTGAGAATACATATCCCCAACGGAAAATGCCAACTTTGTACCAATCCTCGCACTCAATGGTGAAATATTCACGAAAATGTACAAAATTAGGAAAAAAAAATTATTGTTTTCATACACACAACGGTACACAACGTACATTAAATCAAATCTACGACTACTTTGGGAGTTAAATTATATATCAAAAATTGCAGAAAAGCAGTGGCTTTATAATGATATATAACAATAGTCATTTATTCCATAATGAACTGGTGAAACCTGTGAAATATTAACCATACCCCCTAAACTCAAATTCAAACGACATCGACTTTTCTCATTCAAATACCGTATTATAGCATCATTGTTTCAATTTCCATATTCGATTAAATCACATAATGTGGTGTTCGCCTACACTCAAGATGCATTGGCATGTAATGTGTGCACGCCCTTGATGTGTACTCATAAACAAATTTGTATTGTACAGACAACGCTCTTTAATTTGATGCAAAATAGCCTTGAACGACTTTCATCAGGAAACGCTGTTTAATTCCGCATTCCAGGTCTGTCCATTGCACAATTTGCTCTGTTCAGTATTGCTGGTGGGTCAATCCATCATTTGATCAGTGGTCAAGCATATTCAAGAGCAGTTCGTGCCCATTTGCTAACACAAATTGCCATTACAAAACTTGTGTTTGAAGAAAGCCGAACACTAGATAACATAGACTGCACAGAAGTCAATGAAATATTCTGTGGACTTGCCAGAGGTGACTGTACAACAGCTGACGCTGTCAATCAACAAAGTGTCAACCATCTACTGTCAAAATTACACGAACTGCTCCAGAATGCGTCCGTAGGACGCACAGGAAAGCTTTGGGTAGAATACTACGAGCAAATAGGTCTTCTCCAGTTGTTCTTGAGAGCAGAGCGCACAGCCGACTGGGAACTCCACACATATTGTGTTCGCAGTATGATTCCAGTATTTCACGCAGGTGGTCATTTTGCATACGCAAAAAGTTCTCATCTCTATTTGCAGCAGATGAATGAGCTAACAGACATAATGCAACAGGATGATTTGAAGTTGTTCACTGAGAAAGGTTACTTTACCATAAGGCGCTCAGATAAATTCTGGGACGGGATATATTCTGATCAGACCATAGAGCAGTGTTTAATGAGAATGTTCAAGCTCCCTGGTGGTATCACACATGGCAGGGGAATAACCGATAGCACTGTTGCGAAATGGGTACATGGACTACCTCTTTGCCTTCCGATATGTAATGCTCTCGAAAATTTTGTTCATGTTCACACTGGTCATGGCGAACAACATCGGGATCTCCGTCAAAGTTCACAATTGACTGATGCCAATGATATCACCAAATTATTGAACTGGCTCAGAGTGCATTCCCCCTTTCAGAATAGAGATCCACTACAATTAGTCTCTATAGCGACCGGGCTTGTGGCCGACGAAACTGTGAACTGTGACCAAGTTCGCAAAATTGGTGAATGTTGCGTATCGAATGTTGTAAGCAAAACGTTCAACAGCATCAAACTACGACGTGTTGACACTGTGAAGTCTTTCGCATCGATGGCAAATAGCATCAAAGTCCGTGGAAGTAAGGTAGTGATTGACCCCACAATTCTGTTCAACCGCATCACATGTGTTATTCAGTCACAAGCAGAAATGGAAGAGTATCTGAAATATGAACTCGCCCCGAAACCACCAGCATTGTTTGATTCTGCTGGAATGAGGAAGACACAAAAAAACACGCTCGGTAAGATCCTCAAAACATACGGTTCCGAGCAAACTAAAATCCCAGAACATTCTCTGTTTGTTGTAGATGGTGGATTTTTATTGAGGGCAGTTGTATGGCCTAAACAGTCGTCACATAAGGACATATGTACATCATATTCCAATTATCTAGTGAGACATTTTGGGGCGAACGTCGTGGTTGTTTTTGATGGTTATGCTTGTACAATGTCGACAAAGGGCATGGAACAAGTCCGTAGATCTAAAGACAGGTATTCCATTGATATCAATATCTCACCCGAGTTACCAGCCACCACACCCCAATCCGATTTCCTTGCAAATGCCAAGAACAAAACCCAACTGATCGATCTTCTAATGCAGGAGCTATCTGCTATCAATATTCAGTCCAAGCAGGCCGAGCCTGATGCTGATGTACTGATAGCCGAAACTGCACTTGACATCGCTCAAGATGACAACAATATTGTCGTTGTGAGAACAGACACAGACTTGTTAGTCATTCTTACCTCTCGAGTTCAACCGGGATGTAATATTCACATGATGTATCCATTACCCCAAACTTACTAGTTTTAGTTAGTGAAATAGCAACCAAAATGGGTGACCATAGAAGCAACCTCCTTGTAGCACATTCTATAAGTGGCTGTGACACTACTTCTGCACTCTTTCGAGTTGGTAAGAAGAAAGTATTCAGTACAATTGTCTCCGATGTTACTAGCGACTCACAACAGTATGTCAACACAATTTTGGCGGATGACAGTACACCAAGTGCAGTAGCCGCTGCCGGGGAACAACTTCTCCTGATCTTATACGGGAGTAAAACTGTTTCCTCTCTCGACCAATATAGATATGTCACTTACAAGCGTTATGTAGCAAAATCTAAACTGAATAAACCCATCGACCTAGCCTCACTCCCACCAAGCAGCGATGCTGCACAACAACATGTCTACAGATGTTATCTCCAGGGCCAACAATGGCTGGGCACTTCGCTTCCTCCGACGGATTGGGGGTGGTCGCTAGACAATGGACTTCCTGTACCGACTGCAGCCACAAAGCCATGTGCCCCCGATAACCTACTGAATCTGATCAGTTGTGGTTGCAAGAGTGCTTGTACAAAAAGGTGTGGGTGTAAGAAGGCAGGACTCTCTTGCTCAGGTTTGTGTAATTGCAGTTCGGATTCTTGTAACAACCACAGAAACACTGTCCTGTCGGAAATTTCTGAGTTCGATGAATAATATGTATATAGGTCATGTCATTTCTGTATATAGCGTCGATAATAGTCAATGTAACTTAATCCATGTTGATTGATTTGTACATTCTGTAAATATTATTTATTGATTTTTGTACATTCTGTAAATATTATTTATTGATCTAATGCTGCCAGACACAGACGTGTCTGTTCGGTCCCAAGCCCGAAACTAGTTGAGTTCTCATGCTGACGAATTTTATGCCAAAAGAGGAACTCGGCCAGAAGCAGAGGGGGTCTTCCATAATGTCTATTTTGTAAGCAATGGTAAAAGTCTTCAAATGGTGGTGGATTTTTTATCGTCTGTCCAACTAACATCCCGTTCTGTACTACGACCCTTTGGGCAAATCCGTTAGGAAAATCGTCATTTTTTGCGTAAATCCGATACTTTTTTGTGAATTTTCAATAATTTTTCGCAGAAATTGTCACAGAATGCACATTTTCCTCTAGGTAAATGTATATTAGACATTATGTTGCTCGAAATACGCGTAAACAAAAAATACAGTTGGATCAATTTGAGGTTACAAAGTTCGTGCGATTTTTTTTTGATTTTTTTCAAACGCGTTTTCGAAAAAAGGCTGTAGAAAAAAAAGCTCAACTGGGATTTTAGGGGACTTTTGTCTAATCGTTCAGTGACATGTACTCGACATTCCCTGAAAAAATCAGCTTTCTCCGATTTTTTCCCTAGTGAAAGCTAATGTTCTTGGGCTACTGTGTGTAACAAGAGTAAACTTAGGCAAGATTGGGCTTCTTCCCCAATGCTTGAAAAACTGTAAATAGACTTAACTATTTCACTACTGGTGTTTGTGGATGAACTGATCCATATCGGTATACATCGGCAGTCTGGGAAATCACACAAAAGGGTTGATCAACTTAAAATGTGATATCTGCTGACTTTAAGGCAGCAGATCAGAGCAGATATCAAATTTTAAGTTGTGCACTCTGGTTCACCCCCCAGCTAATTCACCCCTTAAACTTTTAACTAGTTTATTTGTTACCATATGTGACGTTGAAACATAGCATGATGCCACCAGTAGGGAAAGAGTTAAACACACATCCCAACCCCATTTCCCGGCTATTCAGTCTGATGTCAAAAAACAATTTTAACAGATCTTAATTTATCTTTTTCTTAAGGTACAAAAATAGTAATGGAATTCAGTTTACTTTCAAATTCCGAAGTTTGATATTCCATAAATATAGATGAAATATACACATTATACATCATAATGGAAGTTATGATGCATAGCATACCAAAAATATATAGCTTAGAAATTAGGTTATTTTCATGAATTTGGGGGGTGGGTACCCCTTGGCAAAATGGAAAAACAATTTTTTCAGGGGTGGTGGGTATCAAGAGACCGGAAAAAAATGTTCAGTCTATTGTCGGCCACTTGCACCACATTTATACTGTCCCATATATTTATTTCTACAGGTACTTTTAAAAGCGTGAACTCCAAAATCGGTTTCAAATTCACCGTTGAAGTACAATGCAAATTTAGGGTTACAATGAACTAAGTGAGCAACTTTTACTGATCAACTTTTTAGGGTTGGCATTTTTTCCTGCATTAAAATGAGTTTTGACTGATTTCAAGCGATTTTCTGCACATGTCGAATGGAGTTTTCATTTAGCATTGTGTTAACCCTTCACCTGGGGCAATATCTCTGGAGGCCCGATGGTGCAGTTGGCGGAGGTGCAGGTTGCGAACCTGAGAGGTCCTTGGTTCGAATCCCACCTGTGGCGATCGTGTTGTGTCCTTGTGCAAGACACTTCACCACGATTTCCCACGTGAGGCACGTTGGCGTTGTGTGCTAGGGCGTAATGCACGTCGTTGCTGTATTTGTCTTCAACCAATGCTAACCCTGCTTGTATGGAGTTAGTATGTTGAGGAGCCTGACAGTTGCTCGACATTGCTCTGTGATTCACTCCGGGTACTCTGGCTTTCTCCTCCCGTAAAACAGTCCTACCCGAGGTGACCCTGACTGTCAAAAGTGTCATTAAACTCAAATAAGTAAATATATGCACATCTACATGTTCAGAGATATGTGGGAAACAAATTGTACAATTTCTTCAAAGGGCTTAATGTTTTCGTGCCCCAGGAAAAGCCTGGGATTTTACAGAATCTCTCGTCTAGTTTTCTCCTACTTATCCAAACACCGTATTGATATCATCCTCAGTGTCTCAAGATATTAAGAGAGTGGGTTAAAACGCGTATTTTTATAAGCTGTCCTATTTGATTATTATGAACAATGCAGAGCCAATCTTCAGAAACACGTTTTAAAATAATTCATGTAGGCATCTTTATAATATTGAAAAACACTTGACCAAACCATAGGTAGCTGTTTGGTGCATCTGCGAGATAAAAGATCAAGGAGAAAGCCGTGTGTGGTGGCACACGTTTCAGACCAGTTTTATTCGTTTATGCGTTTTATGCGTTGAAGAAGCATTGAACATACTCAACTGATTGTCAAGTGTTCCGTGTAACAAATGATTAAAAGCCTTCACTCTACCGCTCCGACTGAAGGAGTACACCGACTATCAAGTTTTAAAGCGGCCACTCGAGTTTCGTAAGGAATCTCGCTTTTTGCTCACCTACATTTGCGCGCTGACCATTACTGACTTATTATTAGAATTATTACTCACAAATATATACAGATATTCTTTTGTGCTCTAGTTACAAATAACCAATCAATAAGTATTCGCGGGGAGCGCGGTGGCTCAGTGGTTGACTGTTGGACTTCTATGCTAGAGGTCCCGAGTTCGATCCCCATCCGGGACGGCCCGCGTTGTGTCCTTGGGAAATGCACTTTATCCCGATTGCCTACATGGGGGCACGATGACGCCGTGTACTAAGGCGTACTGCACGTCGATGGTGCGCATGTCTTCAACCGCTGTAACCCTGCTTGAGCGGAGCTTGAACAGAGTTAGAATGTTGAGGAGCTAACAGTTGCTAGTTGTTGCTCGGTGGTTTTTTCCGGGTACTCCGGCTTCCTCCACCCGTAAAACTGTCACGGTCACGATTAGGCATTGTGCATAAGTATGTGACCTTAAACCCCAATAAATAAATAAATAAATAAATAAATAAATAAGTATTCGCCTTAGAAAGATTAAAATACTAACAGAAATAATGGAACTTCGCGATGTGATCCTAAAACTACTGCAGTGACGAGTCTAAACAAATATATATGATGGCGTTAGAGTTAAGTCATTAAACATTCTGCCTTTTCAAGTCTCAACTGAAAAACAAATGAAATGAATATTTATGATATTTTGTTACATTCAATCGTTTTGAATATTTCAGTTGATCGAAAAGCGAAGGTACAGTTAAAACTAGAAGTCCTATCACGAATAGTGCGCTTATCTAGGCTTAATTGTGCATTCGAATTGCGCGCAATTTCCGTATCGAATGGCATCCAAATCACGGCAGGTTCTCCTGGTTACTCACAGTAAACACATGCAATGTTTCTGCCAATGGACCTCCGGGGTACCCGGAGGTCCATTGGCTGAAACATTGCTTGTGCACAGGCATTATGTACAGAGTTTGATAGCTTTACTGGGGACATAACGCGTACATTAACGCGCATATCAACGTGCTATTTGTGCGCATTTCATGACAGGACTTCTAGTTTTAACTGTACGCTGTGGGGGGTTGTTAGAGTATTTGTGTGGATTTTGTCTTCGCGATTTTATGAGACAATGTAATGGAACAAATGTATATAGCGTCTGTGTATAACAAAAATGCTTGTTGTTTTTTTCTCAGTCCTCGCTACTAAAACGGTAGGTTTCGGTTTGTTTTTCTGATTACTTGTTTGTCACACAGAACAAAAAATAGCAACAGGCCCACCCCATCCCATCCCCGTTCCGAACAAAAACGTGCATAAGTAAGACTGCTAGGGTGTGACTTGGTATTTATCCATTTATGATGAGTACAACTTTCCAAATATATGCAGCGAGTTCTTATGGGGGTGGGGGTGGGAGGGGGTGGGGAGAGACAAATATAAATGTAAATTTATTTTTTTGTTTTTTTCTTTGAAGCACAATCACCAAACACAAACTCAAGATGAATTACAACATGTTTCACCGAATTTACCGAAGTCTACGAAACAAATCACAATTTATAATACATATTTACTTATGCAAATATCTGCCGAGTATATGTAATTTTATAAAACCAACCCGAAGCGCGGTGGCTCAGTCAGTTGCAAGCCGAGACGTCCTCGATTCGAAATCCCACCTGCGGAAACCGCGTTGTCCTTGTGCAACCGCGTTGTCCTTGTGCAAGACGCTTAATTGTCCACGTGTGGGCACGGAGGTGTGTGTACTAAGGCGTACTGCGCGTCGATAGTACACTTGTCTTCAACCAATGCGAAACCTGCTTGCGTGGAGTTAGTACTTAGGGGAGTCTGACAGTTGCTCATCGTTGCTCGGTGGTTCTCTCCTGGTACCCCAGCTTCCTCCACCCGTAAAACTGTCCCGACAGGACGTGAGCCTGGCTGTAGAAAGTGTCGTTAAACCCAATAAATATATAAATAAATAAATAAATAAATAAATAAATAAATAAATAAATAAATAAATAAATAAAACCATTTCAATGAGGAGTATAATCAAACCAGTATATTTGTGATGTACCTCAACATTTCAGTTGTCCAAAATACCTTGTCGTTTGAATATGTGTATTTTCATTTTAAAAATTGCAGGAGTGCCATGATGGTTCGCCGTGAATTACTCAAGGGGAGCCACATTTGTTTGCCTGCATTCGTCGAATGTGTTTTTTTTGTTGACAGTATCTGTTCTTCTAAAAGCTTAGATGCAATGCCTTCGATGTAGAGTTGAAACTCGGTCATTAGAGACGTCAAAGTCGCCTTCTAAGTGACTATTGGGGTCGCGTATGTCGAGTTTCAAACATATATCTGATTGAATTTTGGGGTCAGCAATGTCGGAGTTTGATAGATACCCCAGCTGAGCATTCATAGTTTCTATCAGTATTTCCGGTTGATTTCTGTGTTTTTTATAGCAATCGATCAGAACGTTTTGCAAGAAAGTATTGTCACAATTTCGAACTCATCACTCCCAGGAAAGTTTAGACTATAACTATTATGCTGTAACTGAGCCCGCAGATGTGAAATATCTAAAGGCGGCTCCATACAAATTTGTTCAAGCTACATTTCCTTTTTTCTGTTGAACACCGATTCAGGCAGATCTTCCATCGGATATGCCGCGTTGAGGGCTTTATCGCCAGTATAATTTTAAGTTTATGGGAGCGACGGAGGGCGAAAGCGAACGCCCGCCTGCCAATGACAAGCCGGCATTCATGTGTTGCGTATAACGTGACGTTCGTTTGGCACATAAGACATCCCTTATAATTAGGCCAGAAACGTTGGTGGAAATCGTTTTTCAAAGAAGGAATAAATATGTTTCTTTAACCCTTTACCTAACGAATCGCCCGCATCCGCCCGCGTAATATGCAAATTCAGCAGCTGAAAAAATATTATTTTTCAAAAAATTTCAACAAAACCATATCATGTGACCCCTCGTTGGAACGAGCTCGTCGAGCTCGTTCCAACGAGGGGTCACATGATATGGTTTTGTTGAAATTTTTTGAAAAATTTAAAAAAATGATATTTAAAATAATAAATTTTGATATCGTCTGCGTTGGGTAAAGGGTTAAACAGGTTCAACATTTCTTAGTACTTATAGTTACTGTCTACTCTAAAAGAGTATCTATTCTGTTTATGGTGTGAGATAAATTTAATTTTGTCTTATTTTCTCCATGTTCTTAACGGATAGAGAACGGAGAACAGAGAAGGCCAGTCACTGTACGGTCGCTGTGGACTGGGTATTTTCCACGGGTGGGTAATATGTCCACGAACACAGTAATATTAGATTCCAAACACTAATTATAGGAATAATAATCAAAAGTTTAATGAATGAAGCATCGTGTACAACTCGGTGCTTCATTAACTAAAGTTTTCCTGATGATGATGGTATTCACCACCCACGTGTGGTATACGACCAGTCCACGGCAACTGTATTGTAAATAATATCGGGCGAGTAACATGATCCACTGGTTAAGACTTCGAACTTGGAATCATTAGCCCGCGGGTCTAACCTGAATGTATATTTATGTCATTCGGAAAGACGCCCCTCTATACTTGTTCTTAACTAAGCACAGTGGTGCAGAGTGCTACGGCTGTATAATACGTTATGATATACATGCTTTCAGCCATATCGAATTGCAATTTTCTCCGCTTGGGTGTTTTTTGCTGTTTTTTAACCTGGAATGTTTTTACTGTTTTATCATTGTTACAGTAAATTGTTTTTTTTACAGATGCAGTACAGTCGCCGAGGAATGGTTAGTCTATTCTTCAGTACAGATAACAACACCGCCTCTTATGCGAATAGCCGCCAGAGTGCCGGTAGCAGGTTTATTACATATCAATATGCAAGTACAGTTAAAACTAGAAGTACTGTCATGAAATGCGCACAAATAGCACGTTGATATGCGGGTTAATGTACGCGTTTTGGTCCAAGTAAAGCTATCAACTTCGGTACATGTGGCATGTGCACAAGCAATGTTTCTGCCAATGGACCTCCGGGTAACCCGGAGGTCCATTGGCAGAAACATGGCATGTGTTTGCTATGAGTAACCAGGAGAATCTGCCGTGTTTTGGATGCCATTCGATATGGCAATTGCGCGACATTTCAACGCGCAATTAAGCCTAGATAAGCGCACTATTCGTGACAGGATTTCTGCTTTTAACTGTACATATCAATATGCAGCAAGTACATAAAACAAAAACTTTATTCCCCAGTGACGTCGACAACACCGATCAGGAAAACCATATATAAAACTTCCTTATTTTAATTATTTACTATTATTGTTATTTTTATATAGGTAAAAACTATGGAACCTGTATTCCACCCCGTATGCGTATGCCGACTGCAGGGTAAGCTGTGGAATGAAGCTTATCTCGTCACATGATATACACATAATTATTTACACAACATAAACGGAAATTAGATGTTGACCCGCTGTGCAAGCTGTCAAAAGTGAATACACTGAACTGAATTCTACTCAAAAGTCCCCAAGCATAACCCTTAATTCATTGGTTCTCCTAATTACTGACCGACCAATCATTTAACACCACAGTTATCGTCCATGCCGCAAAGACAAAAGTTTCACGCTACACTTTCGAACCGCGTGAAACTACAATTGTCCACGGTTGGACAGAGATGTCCACGTATGGGTTTACCAAGTAATTAAGGGCCTATATAAGTAGTGAAATTTTGTTTATTTTGAAAATTCACACCCCTGATATTCCCTCAGTTCAAATTAAATATACATAAAATATACATCAAAATCAAGATTGAGATGTATAGAACACGAAACACATGTGCCATCAACTCATAGAGTCGACTGTAGGCACCACTGGTTCCTGGAAGTTTGCTGCCGTATTCGCACCAGAGCGGATAATTTAACAATATTTCACGAAAACAACTCGTGGCCAAATGTGCTTTACATATCCAAGAACAAAGCTAGGGGATCAAAATTCTTCAAAACACGACGACATAGCTGCATGGGGGGTAAATTCCAAAGCCTTTGCTTTTGTTTACGTATGAATATACTTTCGATTTCCGGTTGACGTCATCGGACGGAAAAAGCATGCAAAAACAACGCCGTGTAAAATCAAATAATGAAAAAGATCGCCTTCATACAGTATACTGTTATTAGATAGAGATTGCACAGTTGCCATATTCAACGTAAGGTATCATGATACCTGTTGAAATTTCTGAGAATTATGATTTTGTTTTTCGATGGAAATTCGTGGAATCGAGTGATTTGCGCATGTCTGTCGAGCATGGAAACCATCTTCAATAAAAAGTGCAGACAATGTTGTCCTTTTCCCAACTGCGGTCCTATCGCTGTATTCGAAAGTGTTTTGAATGCCTAGCTTTGTTCTTGGATATATGAAGCACATTTGGCCACAAGTTGTTCTGATGAAATATTATTTTATTATCAGTTCTGGTGCGAATACGGTAGCAGACTTCCAGGAACCAGTGGTGCCTACAGTCGACTCTATGAGTTGATTACACATGTGTTTCGTGTTCTATACATCACAACCTTCATTTTGATGTATAATTTGTGTATATTTAATTTGAATTTAAGGAATATGAGAGGTGAGAATTTTCAAAATAAACAAAATTTCATTACTTATATAGGCCCTTAAAATCATCATCAGCAATATTTTAATTAATGATGCATCGGGTTATGCCCGGGTGGTTTGTAAATACAGTTTTGGTGATGATTTCTATAATCAGTGTTTGGAAGCTAATATTATTGTGTCCGTGGAAATTTTGCCCACACGTGGAAATTGACCAGTCTGCGGGGACCATACTGTACCTGACGTTCTCTTACTGTTTTTATTTATCTGACTGCACCTGGCATTCTCTGTCCATTCTCTATCCGTTAATATTTATCTGACTGCCAAAGCTTGTTACAACCGATAATGTTACAACGCCGCATAATGTTACACCAACGCATAATGTTACAAAAAATGTAGTAAACAACCGATAATGTTATAAACTCCGCATAATGTTATAACTTTTTTCAACCCGTTATGTTAGAAAAATCGACGCATAATGTTATAACTTTTTTCAACCCGTTATGTTACAACAAATTAACCTATAATGTTATAACTTCAAATAAACATATCGTTGGTAACTTATACTGTCATGGCATCAGTTTCAGGTGGAGACCGTCGGTCTGTATTTGAGGAAACTCTTCAGTTTCCAGTGTAGAATTGGACCATTCTGACTTTAAATAATATATACCATTATTGTAATAAACCCATTTCTGTGATAAATTACGCGTCCATTATATGGTCGGACATTAGGTAAGGATACTATCCTATATTTTAAGGATACTAAACCCACGGAATCCCCCTTTTCGTCGTATGAAGCAATGAAAGCAATGAAAATGAGCACGATGCGCGCAAAATCATACGTCTCAAAATGAAAGCTATGAAAATGAGCGCAGTGAGTACCTTTTCATACGTCTCATATCCTCATTAAGGATACTATACTACCTTTATTTGGGAGTGTTTTCTGGAGTGTTTGGTCAGTTTTCTGAAGATTGTCGGGTTGTTTGGATTAATTCGATATCTATTGTTGGGTTGTTAGGGATGAGACGGAGCACGTGTCCCCATAACAACACGCGCTGCGCATACGCACTCCTACCACCTATTATCATGACAATGATGTCACAACATGGCCATCCACGTGCACTATCATGACAACCCAACATGACCGCCCAGTCACGTGACATGACGTCATTTACCCCGGTCCTGCTCCGGGGTCCTACAAAATGGCTCATTTTCAACATACATAACTACTCAGCACCATCACCAACACCGCCACAACACCAACATCAACACAGCTCCTCCTCCACAGCCTCATCCTTCTCCCTATACTGCCTGTTCTTGTGATTCCGCCTTTTCCAGAATCTGTAATTCCAAATTGCTCAGTTCTACTTCTTCCAACATCTCCACCATCTATATTATCATACCGTCTAGCACTGCTCCCTTATAGCATTCTCAGATAGCCTTCTTTGCACACTCACCCTGATGTACTAATTCATGACCTCCTCTCTTTCTCAGCCTAATCCCTGCCCACCGCTTCCAGTCCTCCTAACCCCCATTCATCTTCCTACCCAGTCTCGCATCTTATTCTTGTTCCCTACCACACTACCAACCCGCCACATCCACCATATGTACCTCGCTCCACCCAACATTTTTACCTCTTTTAATTCCACCTCATTTTTGTTCACTGTTACTTGTTAAAATGTCAAATTTATGAACAATAAGATATTTTTATGACTAAGAAATATGCGACAAATGGGTTTTAGATTCCCAAAACAAGCAGACACAGAGGCATTTGTCCATCCCCAAAGGCATCAGGGGACTATGGTACACTACATTTCTGGAAGCGGAGACTACGCATGTTGGTAAACGTACCAGCCGGATAAAATAGCACCCCTCCCTCACCACCCCCGCCTTCACCATGTTGGGCACTGGATGATCATGGTAATGACGTCACGCGATTGAGTTACCAGGATAATCCGCGTTTATGTAACGCGACTAGGTCATTCTATGATAAATCTCCGGGAGTTGGGGGGGGGGGGGGGGGTATCTCATCGCCTTAACCAGAGCAGACACCTTTAGTATAAATAATACATACCTTTATGCGGCAATAAATGGTAAGTGGTAAAGTTCATCTACAATAGCTGTAACTGGAATTAGTATACATAAGTTATAACATTATCAGTTAATTTGTTGTAACATAACGGGTTGAAAAAAGTTATAACATTATGCGGAGTTTATAACATTATCGGTTGTTTACTACATTTTTTGTAACATTATGCGTTGGTGTAACATTATGCGGCGTTGTAACATAATCGGTTGTAACAAAGCTGTCATTAACCCTTTACCTAACGGAGACGATATCAAAATTTATTATTTTAAATAGCATTTTTTTTTAATTTTTCAAACAATTTCAACAAAACCATATCATGTGACCCCTCGTTGGAACGAGCTCGACGATATGATATGGTTTTGTTGAAATTTTTTGAAAAATAATATTTTTTCAACTGCTGAATTTGCATATTACGCGGGCGGATGCGGGCCATTCGTTGGGTAAAGGGTTAAACCATCGACTATACAATCAAGGCCTCGTTTTTAAATTCGGATATGCAATTTTCACTAAAGTTACTTCATACTGAATTTGTTTTGTTTTTGATTTTGGAAACTTTGGTCCTGTAATATTCGTAGTTTTTAGTTAGGGGTTATCATTACGAAAACCATTCATTGAAAATCCACATTCACCACATCCGGTGATTATTTTGAAATACATGCCTTCTCTAACCAATAATAATAATTCTAGCAGTACAGAATTGTAAAATCGCTACAACAGCTGAACAGTCGACAGGCATCACTGGGTGTTATTAAATGCTTGACTGTATAATATAGTTACCTAAATGAATATTGGATATAAATATGAAGCTTAACAAAAACGTAAGAAAGTTTGGCTTTCTGTTCACCTCCAATAGCAAACCTGTTGGATATTCTTTTCTGAGAACTGATGAACATATAAAAACGTACTTACAGTGATGACATCCAATTAATCCCAATTACTATTCTCGATTTCCAAACATCTTCAACATTTTTGTAACCAGACGTTACACTCCCCATTCAGTACTCTGATCACATCAGCGGACAGATGATTTCGATCGGATCGCAACTGGGTTGCGATCCGATCAAAATTCTTTGTCCTCTTTCCTCTCCACAGCACTCTAGAATCTCACCTGTCGACAAATAATCACGAGAACAAGAAATCTGGGATGCGATTGTGAATTGTTTTTTCTTGATGCGGTCTTGATTTCGCAGCATTTTTGTTTTTATTTCGGAAATCGCGACTCTCTACGAATGTCGCGATCCAATCGTGTTCGGCTTTTTTGTGATCACAGAACAGTACAACACATTTGGTGAGGTTGGCGCTAGGGTGGGTTATTATTGGTTTTCTTATTGGAACTGTTCAAGCTGCTGTGACATCCGTTTCGTCTTGAAACTCTTGCACGTATTTGTATTTGCCTTCTTTGGACCTCTGCATGAAAACTCGATGGAACATTGTCCGCCGCAAATCGATGCAATTAAAATAGCATTGCGGATAAAAGGATGATTGTCTCTGTTGTTGTCACACCCACACAGAAATCGTCCAGGATAACTATAGAAATGGTTTCACGAGTGGCTCCCATTCGGGAGCCCACACTTTTTACCGATTTTATATCGGTCATTGTCACTTTAAAATCACGCCCTGTATATTTCCAGGGTAACCAAGGCCACGGTCTATTTGGGGAATCATAACTGCCACCATATTCCATACTCAACCTGAAAGTAACTCAATGCTTTTCAAGTGGCGTATTAAAATTATGTTCGCGTCGTCAGCGTCAAATCTGTGTGAAAAGAGGTGCCAAATGCAAAGGTTATTAGTAACCATCCTGATTTGTTTGGTGGTGGTGGTGGGGGGGGGGGGGGGGGTCAGTAATAATTTAATCCCACAGCTCCACAGAGCTGTTGGATTAAATTATTACCGAGCCTTGCTTCAGACTTTTTGCTCTCTATATCGTCTACTCGTCCACTACCATTTTTGTCTTCACGCAAAAATAGATGCACACCGGGTTAAAAGGGTTAAGAAATTAGCGGAGTAGAATAAATAAAATCACGAGCAAGAAGTGAATGAGAGAGGGCGTGCGAGAAAGGGTTAATACTGTAGTTGGGGAGATTGGGAAAGCGCTAATTTGGGAATATCATAAAGCAGTCTGTGTTCAAGTGATCTCTTGGGAGAAAGACTGGATGAGGAATGACTCGAGGTGGGGCTATATATATATCATTTTATATCTATCACCACTGATACTTTAACCCACTGAACCCTAGTGGTATCTTCCATGTCAGTTCCATGGCAGCAATAGGAAGAATCCATACTTAATTATTTGGGGGTAGACCAGTTAATATTTTCAACGTGCAGCCTTAGGGCTACACTACACATTTACCTTGCAGACATACCCTTAATGCCATTATGACGTAGCTTTTTATATTTATCACCATTGATACCTTTAGTCAGCCGTCTTGAGAGACGAATAACAGAAGCATTTGGCTTATTGTCGAATCCCGTCATTATTCAGTTGAAAATACAATTCAGTCACTAAACTGTTTATTAGTGATGTTGATTATTCACATCTGTTTCTACGGAATGTATTTAAGATAAAGTCGCAATAAAGATACTGCTTACATTAAATTAATAAAAAAGCGAAATATTCCAAAACGGAAACAAAGTAGTTTCAGAAGCGGAACTTCCTTGAACTGTTCTTCTAGCATCGGGTTTTCTGTGTAGGACACTCCACCCTCGCCCTCCTGTAAAGGACACCACGCCCACCCCCCTCATGTGTAGGACACCACCCTCCCCACCCCGCGCCCCCGTAAAGGACACCCGATGATAGAAGAAAAGTTAAAGAGGAGACATTTGGTGGGATTTGCAGAACAATTTGACGATTCCAAAATTCACGAATCAGCGCGACTCGAATCGAAGTCAATCATCGGGGTGGTTTCGAACTGAATCAATTTCGAACGTTCGATAATCCAAACACACACAGGGCGACATACTTTGTGAAAGGGTTAATCGACTTGACACTATATATCATTCCGCACTGGCACGTGTCCGCAAGGACACACATAAATCATTTGACAACTCGTCCACTGAGTTCCAATGTGTTCTGTGCGCCAGTAGCCACATAAAACACATTGGAACTCAGGGCACGAACCATCAACAAAAAGAACACTTTGTTTCGCCAACCAAATGTGCTAGAGGTACCCGTGTTGTCATTTGTATCTATCGCTGGTGATTTAAATTGTAATTGCGGTGCACGATTTGTAGAAAATTTCAGTGAATTTCTCTTCTATTTAAAAATTGTCCGTCATCGATTTTCGTTCTGCACTTGTGTGGACCAAATTTTCATTTTCCGCATGATTTATTGTTGCTGTAGATGGGCATTGCATAGAACAGGCGTGTGATAAAATATATGGGACAAATGTCTATTTTGTCCATATGATCTGGTGTCGCTTCTTATGTACAAAAAGACAGAGTGTCATGAGAAAATTGAGGAACTCTCATTTTGGTATTTATCCTCCAACATTCAGTGGTATATGATAACCTGACAAAGATCATTTCATTCGAGACCCTTCCCTATAGGATCGTTTTCCGCGCCCACTATAGTCTCAGTCTTCTTTATTCTTTTGATAATGCAAATGCTATGGAAACTTTGGAAGGTTGTGGATCTTTGGTGTTAATTTCTTCTTATCAAAATAAACTCTAGCAACTACAATTCTAAGAATACCGCCCCCTGGTTGCCTTTTGGTGTGGATTGACATCAAAAAATTGTTCATTGAAGAAATTGTTTTATATTTCAAATAGGGCTGTCACGATTAATCGATTAATCGACTGTTGATCGGTCACGGCGAAATCGATTAGTATTTTTCGTTGTCGAATAATCGGTAAATTGTATCCCGTTTTAGACGTTTAATAATTAAAAGAAAATTTGATGAAAAAACTATTGTTTCTAAAGGTAAAGAGTTAAGAACATCGACGTTAAACCCCAAGACGCTGCTGGAAGCAATAGTCTTCCATGTGCATTCATCAAAGCTTTGGTGTTCTGAACTTTTGAACCGTCAGTGTAATAATCAAGACCGGTCGGCAGTTGCGAACTTCAAAAAATCAGAACATCAAAGCTTTGAATGCACCTAAAAAGGATCGTCTTCGTTGTTTCCTTGAGGTAGGTCAACTGACTTGAACTTCATTTTCATCCACTTCAAAGAGAGGGAGAGGGGGGGGGGTCATCTAGGTACGATTAATCCTCGATTATTTTCGACGATTAATCGATTCCTAAATTAAAAAATCGTGACAGTCCTAATTTCAAAGCTGTTGGGTTTCATGATCTGTTTCAGTCAGTAAATAAATTTGGCGACAATAAGTTTAAATCTACATCATTGTTTCCACATTTATGTTTTCATTTCACATTATTGTGAGATATCAGTCTGTTGGAATATATTCTGTGATCTCCAGCTGGGGCTGAAAAAGTCAGCACCATTTTAAATTGTTATTTCTCTGATTTCTTCTCCCACCAACCAACAGGGGTTAATACTCCCCCACAAGGACTTCCTACTTTCACCCTCGTCCCCCCATTTTATCGAATTCTTTACTCAAATCCTCAGTATTTATTATGGAACAACCAGTCACCTGAGTCAGTTTTTCAACACAACTATCCATTTCTGCAAATTCACAATTAATGCTTCCAAATCCTCTCTGATAAAACTGTATGTGTTCTCATTAACCATTTTTAACAACCCTCTTCTCTATTTCGCATATCAGATAAACGCAGAAAAAAGCTCAATGCTATATTTTTTCAGATTCAAATGCTACTACACTACTACATAATCCACAGGGTTTTCAAGAAAAATACCCGTATCATCTTAAATAATTAACGACAGCTTAGAAAAGAAAGCGGTTGATATCCCATTTATCGAACAATCTACCCGACTCCTTTCAGCATATTACCACGTGCTGGACACGGTGCGAGTTTAGTGGATGATTCAGATTTATGTTTATGGAAAGACAAGTGCGGGACAGGTTCGCAGTTTTGAAAGGGGGGGGGGGGGGGGGGTGGGGGTTGGGTATAAATTGTTGCGACCATTATACACCACACGAATGAGTGACGGCACAATACAGTAAATAACTATGTAGTTTTTGTTACTTTTTACTCAGAACATGGTTTATTTAATTATAATAGAAATGAAAAAGACGAGTTTAGTGAATAACACCAGAAAGGTTTGGCAATTGTGTTAGGAAAAGGGAAATGGGTTAAGAGTTAAAATGACATCACAGGGAGCGTGGCAAATTCTGTTTCTCTGGAGGCAAATCCGACACATGTCCCCGCCCTGTAGCGCTACCGCTCTACATTTTTCGGACCGTCCAATTGCCACCGATGTCCGAATCAACCACGCTTCCATTCTCAGCATACATTCGATTATACTGCAGTTCATATTTCCGAAAACACAACTTCTACACACGTCCCTGCGCAATCAGCAATACTTTGAATAAAAATTTTCTAAATAATTTACAAAAAAAATCGTCAATCATGACCCACGCATACGCAAAAGAGCCGTTAAATTAACTCGACCATCCAGCATTGTGTTTCCGTCAAGGCAAAAAAGCCCACGAGGTCAGGGGGTGAGATGTGAACCAGACACAAACTCATTTACGCGAAGCATCGCCACTTGTCTCAAATAGCGACCATCAACGATTTGTATCATTTTCTTGTCGGAACATTTATCGTTAACCCCCTGCACTCTGATGTCGAGAATACTCGACACTTCCCCCACTCTAAGCCCCACCACACTTCCCTGTCATCCATGGTTATCCCTCCTGTGTTGTCAGAAATTCAGCAATTAGATTTTGGTTACCAGAGCTCAATTGGAGCTCTGTCAACCAAAATCTAAATTGCTGAATTTCTGACAACACAGGGGGGGGGGGGGGGGATAACCATGGATGTCAAATCAGGCGTTTCGTCATCAGAGTGCAGGGGGTTAAGAGAAGATGTTTGCGGACTAAGTTTGTAAAAGGTTTGTAAAGGTGATGGTTAAAATCCACAATCTCATGCATTCTAAATGGTAACGGGCAATCATTGTTAGCATGAATAAACAATGGTCTTAGTACATCGATATTTATACATCTGGGAGGATGTAAAGTTAAACTCTTTGTGTCTGCAATAAAACATTAAAGCCGACAAACGATACGTTGACGCCGCACTCCCATCCCCTATCCGTTACAAGAGATGTGTGACATGTCTCACTCTCTTCATCAATTGAAGACAATGGCTGTACTGTAAATATTCTATCCGCGATGTATATTATAGTACGACCTGTATACATGTACAAATGCTGCGAAAAACTGCGGAAGACAAATTTTACGGATTCAGTGGATCTCAATCCTCCAAGAGCAAAGATAATGCCTGGAAACAGAAGTGTAGCGAAACACTTCAGTGATCTGTGATATAAAATGAAGAACAGTGAACGTCTGAAGACGACTGCTGGGGAATAAAGGAGATGTGATCTGCTTAATATACAGTTAAAACTAGAAGTCCTGTCATGAAATGCGCACAAATAGCACGTCGATCTGCACGTTAATCCACGCGTTATGACCATAGTAAGCCTATCACATTCTGTACACATGGCCTGTGCACAATCTATGTTTCAGTCGGAGGTCCATTGGCAGAAACATTGCCTGTGTTGATATGAGTAACCAGGAGAACCTGCCGTGCTTTGGAGGCCGTTTGATATGGCAATTTCGCGCAATTCCTACGCGCAGCTAAACCTAGATTAGCGCATAGTTCGTGACAGGACTTCTAGTTTTAACTTTACATCGCTAGAATATGAAGCAATATCAAATTTTGTCCATATGTCTGTCCTCGCGTACATGCTCTTCATACATATAATATAATTTAGCTAATAGCGGTTCTAACTCTGGCAGCCCAAGAGTTCTGCCAACTGAAGCCAGGAAGGGGCAATCCGTTATCATTCTCACGTCCTTTTGATGGCGTGAATAGGGGAAATCTCGCACAAATGCGTGTCCCTAATGTCTTTTTCCATGTTTGTCACCTCAGTGCGGCAATTCTAGAGCGCCTTATAGCGTGTGCCCCATGTATGGATGATAACGATTCATCACTATGAATTACAGTCGAACAAAAAAACTATTGACCATGACCCCCATGAAAGAAAATGCCTCCTGATTCATATACCTCAAATCGAAGTAACTCCTGTACCAATGTCAAACTATTAAACACTACTGAACTTTCCACATTGAACACACGCTTGGTCATATCTTGTTTACAAAGATATTAATATCACGAAGTTGACTGAAGATGCCTGGGAAAAAAATGTTCTTACCACAGTCGATATTTTGACATTCAGGTGAGTACACGTTCTCGCGTATATTTTGGGAAAGTATTTAATGTAACGTCATTCGCATCAACTTGACCGAAAAAAACATTATGTAACCATATTGTTTCTTTATGGAAGCTTCTACTGTGTACTCCCTACATTCGCGTAGGGTTCGCGCGGGAAGGAGAACTCATTTAAAATAATGTACATTGAATGCCAATACTTACCTCGTGTAACGGTTTCCTCCTGTAACGATTGGAAATGTTAAAGGTACCACCTTTTCTGTTACAGAATAGTTAAAAATCAACTCAAGGCGAATCTAATTACCCGAGATGTTGATTTTGGTTTGACAGGCGAACAAAGAGTGCTCATTGCTGTTGTTACAATCATTATAAACATTCTTGACAAACATTATTTTTTTCCATAACTATTTTCTAATGTTGATGTCTCTTGCTTTAAAGTGGCATTTTCTCACACAGAAATTGAAAAAGGATGTAATGTTGACAAGGTGTGCGTGCGTGCGTGCGTGCGTGCGTGCGTGCGTGCGTGCGTGTGTGTGAAATGTTATTATTGTTACATGATATACAACATTTGTTACAAAACTAACAGGATTATGATGCATACTTATTAAAACGTGGGAGATGGTGGTGACATATATTATTATTATAAGGATATCCTTGCTTGCATTCCAGAGCCCAAGCTTATCCCGAGTACAGGGTCCCATTTCGAAGTATAACCTCCGTTTTGGGATTCATTGATTAACATGACCAATCCTTTGGAAACTACAGTTTTTCTAGCAAATCTCAAATTAGTTTGATTATGTGAAGCTTTTCTTGGTGCATTCCACACTTATATTTTTTGCACATTTCAAAGAATTATGTTTAAATTGTTAAAGCGAGAGATTCTCGAAATTTTGTTTCAGGTGTTTAACTTGGTATCTTAAAACAGAACATATGAAAGAACCTGAACCCACAGTACAGCCACCGTTAATTGTATGTAACAACTCCAAGGGTGGGCAAAATCTCCACATATACAATAAAATTTGAATCCTAACATAAGATATATGATATATTTTTGGTGAAGTTTGTTTACATCATTTCCGAATGTCTCTCCAGTAACAAAACACTTTGTTCACAAATGTCCTAATGTTGGAGGATAAAACCTATTTACTTAGATGTAAAACTATTGCTTTATTATACGAATTAATTTCATTCATATTTGTTCAATTTTCATCTTGCGAATAAAAAAAGACGCAGCTTTGAGTTCTACTAACTTCACCCTCTTCGGTTTTATCCGATTTCCAATGTCTTTTGTTAGTTACCATACAGTATTTTGGTCCCAATCATTCGATGACTAAATGTTTATAAATAATTGGTTCCTCTTACCTGATATAATTATTATTCGTGCCTAAATGTAAGAAATACCTAGATATGTCCGCAATGTAACAAAAATGTCGCCGCTGTCACATGTTACCTATAGAGTCATTTGTTAATTCAGATAATTTCCCCACAATTTTTGAGCATACAGACTCTTTGATTTGTAAAAAATATTTGGAACTTCATTGCATACTTTAGCAACGGATTAATCGATCACCACCATGGCAACAACGATATCTGGTCTTGGAAATCACGTGTGTAACGGTCTTTATCTATCGTGTAACGACTATGTTTCCCATGTAACAGGTGGGAAACTGACAATTTTAGATATGAATCCCTGTGTTGCTAACTGAGTGTTTTTGCACATTAAATGTTTGGTCTGAACCAAAGGAACTGACGGTTAGAAATCCTTATCCTGATAAGTATAATTCTCTTTGCTGGAATTTATAGGAATCCCAATCGGGCCGTAGGCCCGCAAAGGGTTCCCAATACCCTGTCAGATAAATGCGTTCCAGAACATAATTCTCTATAGCCGTCAATGTGATTTTTTGAATTGGACAGTAAATTTCAGTGAACAAATCACGTAACTACCAATGTTGAATTGACCATTCAATTGCAATTGGCCTATCCCCCTCTGGGAATCTAACAAAATTTTCAAATTCATTCGTTTTCTGTGGCAACCTAATTCGCCTCAAAGGTTTGCGTGACATACATGTATACGTATCTACACTTCAGGGGTAACCAAGGTCTTCTCATCCGAGAATCGCGACAAATCAGCGGCCGGCCAAAGCGTTATTACTATTATTACTCGAATCTGCCCTTCTAGAGGTTTGTCAATATGTTCAGCTGATGATCTCGTGATTTCAGATCGAACTCTCCTGATTTCGTTGCAACTTGTCAACCAATGATAACCTTAATCGAAAAAAAAACGCACATATAACCGATAATATAACTGATAATTATTGTTATATTGAGCACTGCGTTTGTATACAGATATGCTTTGATACGTATCTCGTGAAGTATCAAAACGAATAGAAACGCAGTTTTCGAATTATCGGAATGTTAAGGTGTTGTAAAAGTAAGGAAACGTTTGCTTGAAAAAAGGGGAAAACGGACGTTTCGTCCGCAAGCCGAGTCGCCCCTTACAATTTTACCCATTTCGTCCGCAGCGCACCGAATCGTCCGCTAGCAATTTTGTCCAATTCGTCCGCTTGCAATTTTACTCAATTCGTCCGCCAAGGGTTTGAATATCATAAAAACATGGGAAATAAAATTAATGATATTTATTCAGTACACAAGATTCAGAAGATAATAACAGCACAGCACAGCATAGCAAATATTTTTTAATGAATAATTGCAAAATTATAAGATTTTACGGAACTTCATGTAACATGTTTTGATACATTTCTTAATATAATTAATTCCTGTAATACATTTGCTAATAATTTTGCAATTATTCATTGTAAAGCGCCTGTCATGCTCTTCCATGAATAATTGCAAAATTATAAGATTATGTTGCAGAACTTAATATAACATTAATTTTGATGCATTTCTTAATATAATTAATTCTTATAATAGATTTGCTAATAATTTTGCGATTATTCACTGTAAAGCGCCGGTGGCACACTTCAATGAATAATTGCAAATTATAAGATTATGTTGCGGAACTTAATATAACATACATATACTTTAAGAACTTTTGCTGTAATAATATAATTATTATAGGTAATCCATTGAATAAACAGTAATTACGGAACTTAATATAACATACATATACTTTAAGAACTTTTGCTGTAATAATATAATTATTATAGGTAATCCATTGAATAAACCGTAATCAGAGCCGCGTTAAACAGTGTCGAGATTAATTAGATATCTGAGTAGTTTATTTTTTTCTGACATTTCTGTTTTCAGAATTTCGTATAAGTATAATAATGAAATTTTAATGCAAAGAGGTACATTAAGATATATTACAATAGATAATATACAATAAAGTATCCAATATAATTATCATATAAATAAATAAATATATAGAAAATGATTCAAAATGCAATACTTCAATACTTTCCCCCAGCGGACGAGTTGGGTAAAATTGCAGCGGACGACTTGGGTAAAATTGCAGCGGACGATTTTGGTTAGCGGACGACATGGGTGTAATTCGAAAAAAGTGATACTGACAGGTTGCTTTCAGTCCCGTCAGAAATCAAAACAATGTAGTGAATAACAGCCCGATGGTTTATTACCGGAACGAGACGAAGTCGAGGGCCGTTAATAAGCCAGAGGGCTGTTATTCATTCCTCGAGGGCTGTTAATAAAACGGGACGCTCGACAAAATCATGTTATTACTATTATTACCATGACCGGAAGCGGACACCGGGCTTTTATTGAATTTTGTTTTCATTAACGCCCGCAGCTCGCTTCCGGTTGCATGGCGTCATGAATTACTGTGTCTTACTGAACCTGCTAATCTCCGTTAATATACTAGAGAACGCCCACTAAATTGGTAATAATAGCATTTTATCCTTCACAACTGTATAGTACCAGCTAAAACATGTTGTAGAATGACCACTTGAAAATGTCTAAGTACATAGTTTCATTATTAGTTTGTGATTATTTGTTTTTGGTGTACAGTGGAACCCTGTTAATTGAAGAGACACTTTGCCAATGAAAATTATTCAGTTAACAGGAGTATTCAATCAACAGGGATTGTGTCACTTTCCTGTATTCCGGAGTTAAACTTGTCATTTATTCTATTATATTTTGTTTGATAGAGCTCCACGAGTTAGATTAAACATATTTTATTTGTTTATAATCAACAAAAAGGATTGGATAACAAGTGCCCAGCACTTAGATTATATCCTTTCCTTGAAATACGTTTACAATTACAAATTATGACATGTTGACAAGTAGTTACATGAATTTATATGTCATGGCGAAACAAAACGTACGTATATATTGAAACAATTTTGTGTATGTACACATTTAGAGAAGAAAGCTGATGGGTACTCAACTTTGCAAGAGACAGAACAAAGAAGTGAGGGGGGGGGGGGCGGGATAAGAAAAATGAAATGCCTCACTACAACACTGCTGGCTTGGGTCAACAAGCCTATGGGCCACATTTCGGCACTACCGCTACTCCGACGGAGTCCACACCACCACTTTTGCCAGGACAGACAGGACAAACAAGCGGATAGAAAGGAGCCATGTGTGAGATAAACAGAGATGACCACTGACTTTAAAGATCAACATAATAGGAAAAGGATGCTTTTAGACTCCTGTGCTCATCTAGCGGTCTGGTCTTAAAACCGCTTCGTGTTTTTTATGAAATTTTGTACGCTGTGAAAAAGGTGAATATTGACGGAATCCGCTAAGTTTGGAATACCATAAAGAAGATCATTGGCCGTTCTTATTGGCAAATGCACAAGATTTCTCTGTAGAACAAGTCTATCGTCTGAGTAGTTACTGCAGTTGAAGAAGTAATGGTTCGTGTCTTCGGTCTCATAACCACATGAACAGTTAGGTGTATTTAGAATATAGTTAGAGTATTTATCAAAATTTAGGTCGCTACAGGAATTTCGCAGCTTGCAGTGTATTATATTAACCGCCCTATCGCCATTGTTGAAGCACGTAGGTGGTCTACACACGCCTGTATTGAAATATTTAACAAAGTTATTCAGTGAATCAGACTGTCTAACTTCTAGAGGTAGTGCATTCCATTCGAAAATGCAAGGGGGAATAAATGACTGCTTAAATACTTCCGTGTGTGTAAGAGGTAGTTGAAAATTGGAATGGAAAAGGGTGCTATACGGAGAAATGTCCTCAAACGCTCTGGGTAATAAGTACGATAGGTGTCTGGGGGCCTGGTTATTTGCAGTTTTGAAAAATGTGACCATTGTGTGAAGATGGCGTCTATGTCTAAGGGTTTCCCAGCCAAGTTCTGCAAGTAGAGTAGATACTGGGGCAGATCTCGTTAGGCCGGATATTATTCTAGCTGCATCGGCGTGGATTCTATCCAATTTTGAAAGTAGGTAATCCGGTGCACCAGCCCATACCACATCCGCGTTCTAAAATAGGGAGTATAAATGATTTATATAGATTTTCGAGGCTTTTTCTACCAAGGATATACTTAAGTTTTCTTAGCTGGGATAGTCTGACATTGGCCTTTTTACATAGTCTATTAATTTGGCTATGCCAGTTTAGGTCCCCCTGTAAGGTCAGGCCGAGGTGGGTGTGTGACATTGCGAGTTCATGTGGCGTCTCACCAAACATTACACCATTATTTAGGTTAACCTGCTTCTTGGAGAATAGAACAATTTCGGTTTTTGAAGGGTTAAACGTAACTAACCATGTATTTGGCCATTCGATAATGGCTTTGACGTTTTCACTGGACTTTGTAGCAATGCCATCCGGTTCGTGCCCAGTTTATGTTAAGCTTGTATCATCCGCAAATAATCGACACACGTCCGGTGAATCCAGATTTTCAGAAATGTTATTGATGTATATCAAAAAAGAGGAACGGACTCAACACAGAACCCTGTGGAACACCACAATTAACAGATAAGTACTCGGAGGAAATTGAGTTACAAGTTACCCTTTGTTTACGATCAGACAAATAGCTGCTGGTCCACTCGATGAGTGGTCCAGATATACCGTTTTGTCTCAGTTTATAAATAAGTCCTTTGTGCCACACTCTATCAAATGCTTTTGATATATCACAGAATGCCCCAAGAGAAAACTGGTTCATATCAAAGGCCAAGCAGAGATTATGATATATTTCGATGAGTTGGTAAACGGTGCTATGCTGGGGTAGGAAACCAGACTGATATTTAAAAAATAAATTATTAGCACAACAATGTTCGTACAGTTGTTTAAAGACAATCCTCTCCATAACTTTACTGACACAGCTAAGAAGAGAGACTGGTCTGTAGTTATTAGGATCATGGGCATCTCCCTTTTTAAAAATCGGCACGATTGTTACCAGCTTCCATTCTGATGGGTAGACACGTAAGGAGAATGAGAGCGTAAATAACTGAACCAATGGCCTGCATATTGTGGTTTTGGTTTTTTGTAGTATACTGATAATACCGTCGTGTGCAGTTGCTTGTTTGGTATCTAGATTGCTAAGAATCCGGATCACTTCGTCTTCGGAAAAGTCAATTTCAGACAGGCTCTCAGAACATTTTGGTCTGAAATCAGGTAAGCTATGTCAATCATCATTTATTTTACTATTTGATATGAAATGAAATGAAATTTATTCGCAGTATACAAATATTGTTACAATAATAGTGCATAACAGAATTTTTTTTAAAAAGTGTTTATATGTATACTGCTGGGAAATGACATAGTCTAGTGACTGTCTTCCCGTCATTCCCAGGGTAAAATATGTACATAAATACAATATTGAAACATGCAGAGAAAATGGTATATGGTGAAATATTAAGATAAAATAAATATTAAGGTAAATAGATAAAACCTGAAAGAAGAGAAAAAAAAAAAAAACTACATAAACAAAAAAAAAAAAAAAAAAAAACACCAAATAGTAGAATTCTCGAGAAAAATGAACTAAAAGGAAGGAAAAAAAAAAAAAAAAAAAAAAAGAATGGAAGGAAGAGCAAAAAAAAAAAAAAAGAAGGGGGCGGGAAGAATTATTTTTGAATTTAAAAAAAAAAAATTATTTTATTTATTTTATTTTATTTGATCCTTATCTTATTTTATTTATTTATTTATTCATTTTTTTTTTTTTGAATAGAAATGTTTTATTGAGCAGATTGGCTTTGTCCTTGTTATCTGTTATCATAAATGTGCTGTCTGCATCATCTTTGTGGTTTAGAAAGGGGACGGAAGGCTTACTCACAAAATTATTCAGTAACTGTTTGACAGTGTGCCAAAAGACTTTGCGGTTTCTAATCACTGCAAGTGAAGTATCTAGATTTGCAAAATAAGTAGATTTAGCCTTCTTTTTCACATTATTTACTTTGTTGCGTGCATGTTTATATTTTTGAATTATTAATGGGTTTCGGTCTTTCAAAGCTCGTTTACAAAGATGATCTCTCTGACGAATTTCACGGCGAAGAGCCGAGTCATACCAAGGTTTATCATTAGGACGGATGACTACCCTGTGAGATGGAATACATTCTGTGGCAATATCCAAAAAAATTGTTGCAAATTTGTGGTATGACGCATCAAGTGTAGCAGTGTCGGAAATAAAAAAACAATCTGTTTCGGATATCAGAGTGTTAATTTTGGGGAAATCAGCCCTGTTGTAATTCCAAATCTGTCGAATTTTCGTTTCGTTCTGTGTTATGCCAGTCTCTATAGCTGCCGATATAGCCTAATGGTCGGAGACACCAAGTTCGTGGACTTCTGAGTTTAAAACCACAACACCATCACTTACTATTATAGGGTCCAATAAAGTACTTGAGGTTGGTGTTACACGAGTCGGTTCTTTGATGGCGTTATGGAGGTTGTAATAATTTGTAATTTCATTTAAACGACTAGAAGGGTTAAGAAGGTCGCTATTCAAATCTCCGGTGATTATCAGGGACGGGTTTATACTACGTGAGTCTTCAATGGCGCCTTCCAGCTTCTCCCAGTATTCGTTACTAGAGAATTGAACTAATCGATATGCTAAACAGAACAAGAACTTGCGTTTTGAGGTAATCTCAAACCATAAGACCGACTGGTCAAATTCTAGTTCCGGTAAACGTTTGGCATATATTTCATTAGAGAAACAAACCGCGACAACGCCACCGTGCTGGTTCCTGTTCTTTCTGACTGGTGGGAGGTAAACCGGGATTAGCACATTGTCGGAATTAAAACTGGGATCGAGGTGCGTTTCGGTGAAGCAGATTATATCAAAATCGTCTATATCATCTGTAATATGATCGAGCTTATTAGTGATGCTTCTGATATTATAATTGAGTATAGAAATACTGGTTATATCTACTCTTTCAGTTCTGGATGGCCCGGGGTTAACTTCAATGTCCCCAGACAGGAGAATGATACCAAGAATGACACACAGAGCCAATGAGAGACGGAGTTTAACGGTGCGGATCTTCACAGAGTGCTGAGTTCCGATCGGTTGTCTGGTCACACAGTACCTACACACGAGAAAATTATAATGAAGTCCGATTGCCGACCTGTGCTGCTCTATGTTAATACCCATGACAGATGGAGAGAGGGTGTCAGTGCACCGTGGAGTGCGGTTAGTGTTTTTGGTATAGAATGTTTGTGTGGCAGTAAGAGTGTGTTGTAGTGTCTGGAGAGGTTGAAAGGAAAAACAGGAATTATAAGATTACAAGTATATACAGTTTGTAACAAAATAAGATATATTATACACATGTCATACTGGATAGATTGTGTGGTGGTATAGGCTTGTAATTCAGATAGCTGAAGTATTTCTCAACCCTTCACCTAGAGCAATTTACATACATTGAACAGTACCAATTGATCTTCCAAAACACAGTCTCTTTTTTGTCACCCTTCCGCAAAACACAGCCCACGCTCCCCCATCGGAACAAGCTCAATGAGTTCGTTTCGATCAGGACCACAAGCTCTGTCCTGCAAGGAAGAGGCAAAAACAAAGTTTGAATGGCGATTTTTGTATATCACATGGGCTGACTCAGTCAACTCGTTACGCAAAGGTTTGATGAAATATTTTAGTGGGAAATTTATATTGGTTCCACTGCCCCGTTCCCACACTCTTCAAAAGGGTAACCGACAACAAGTAGAATTTAAGTACGGACAATCAAGAAAACTGGCCTTCACGCCGAATTTTATAGGATGTATTTTGGGCATATGAGCTGATAGCTGAATGTTATGTAATATATTTGTCCGTTCAAATCATTGAAGTCATGAATGACCTTAAAGTAACATTGGTTTAGAATATCAAAGCTACAATGACCTTATGATGACGAGGTAATTAATACTCACCACTGCAGTTAGTGATGGCTTGTAATTGTTTCTCTAAGTTCGTTTACTTCTGTCAAAAGTTGCCTTTCGCAGGGAAGAAGTCCTTCGCCTCCGGTATTCATCAGCAAAGTGCCAAGGGCCGTTGCAGCTTCTCGCCGAAGTTGACTCCGTTTTCTTCCGGTAAACTCCGTTACCATTTCGGCCTGCTCCGAAATACCCATTTCAATCTGGGGCGCTGCAACGCGGACGTTTTCACTTACCCTATTTCACAACACTCTTCCCCGTTTTAATTAAATTACTCTTACATTTTACTTATAAAAATACGGAGAAAGAATGATTTACTGGATTTTGGAACTTTATAGAAAATATATTAATCTGGCCGATCTTTAATTTAATTTCATTCTTCAGTTAATTAATTTGCATGGCCATTTTCTGTATTTAAGCATTCAGTTCCAAATACTAAAAAATTACTAATTTACTTTAAATCTTTTTTTTTAAATTCATTTTTTCTTTTAAAAATCAGTCAATGGACTGTCGAACATTCGAACAGCCCAAATTATTTTAAAGGGCCGAGCCGTCACACACGCGAACAGCTCATTTCCAAAAGCCCTTTCCTAGGTCCCATTTTTCTTGTTTCCCTATCAGTCTTCCTCAAGAGAAACTTGACCCGGTATTATAACTGGAAATCCCCTTTAAATTTCTTAGGTGGCTGCTTCGCCTTCCGTCTATGGCATCTCCACAGAAATCCGTACTTAAAGTGTATTTCCAGACTGTGTCCGTCACCTCCGAGATCCGTCAGATCAAGACACATCTTTTTCTCCACACAGTAGTTTTCAAGTTAACCCTTAACGTATACCAAGTATGCATATTTCATAAGATATACCAAGTCAGAGGTTTTCAAAAGAGATATACCAAGTGTGTTTACCAAATATGAGGGTTTGCACCTAAGTATACAAAATACATATCTGGTTTAAAAACAGAATGACATTATCTTTGAGGCGACTTGGAGGCTTTAAACTGGGTGAGTGAAGCGCGCCTGGCTTTGCCTTGACGCACTTTTGGCCAACTATCCAAAAACCTCACCTCAGTCTAGGAAAAAATTCTACTAACCGTTGAGGCATCCTAGAGACTCTTCTTGGGCGAGTGACTACCCGTACACAGGCCAGTCCTCAACCTCAACCACCTAGCCAATTTTGACCATGCAGTGAGGCACCCTGGAGGCTCCTACTGCACAATCTCTCTTCCCATCAGGCTTCCTCAGGTCCGAGTAATTGTACAAGCTCCCTTCCTCACTCATGCAACTTTCCCTTGAGGCACCCGTGAGACCTATCCTGGGTAGTGTTTCAGCGCCTCAGGCATCCCTCAGCACCTCACAACCGCGCAAGCCTCCCACCTCAATATGGGACAAACTGGCATAACTGCAGTTAAACTTTAGTGGATCCATAATTAAATTATTCACTTGAGGCAAATCTGGGTCCCTTCAAGTCTGGACAACCGCCCAAACACCCTACCTCAAATACTGGAAAAATTTAAATTGTGACCCCAACCAATTTACTAAAAAATAATACTTAGGTGAAATAATACTTAATAAATCTTTCCTTGAGGCACCCATTTGACTTATACTGGGGAGCGTCGTGCACCTCCGAGATCCGTCAGCACACTTCTGACAACTACCCAAGTCATCCACCTCAATTTGAAATAGTTTATTTCTTCCACCCAGGGTAATTTTGAAACTTATTCTGGAAAGGACTTATTCTGGGCTAACCACCCAAGCCTCTACCCCAGTCACAAAAAGAAATATAGGGATAAACACAGAATCTTTTCACTTTTACTTGAAGACTACATCAACCTGGAGATTTTGACACATACACAAACGGATTCATGGAATACCATAAACTGTCTTGGTATTGGCCACTGTGACCTCCAGCAGTTCATGAGGGCTTTCACCTCTGATTGCAGCCACCGCCTGGGCAACCTCCCCTATAAGAGCAGGAGTTGACCAGCGCCTTCTGGTCCCCATGGGAAAGTATGGGGCGTCTGTTTCCAGTAACAGACGATTTGAGGGGATTGCAGCCACTGTTTTCTTCATTTCCGGGGGAAAACTCCTGCAGGGACCAGTTAAACCAAAAAATGTATTGGGCCTATGACGTAGCCAGGCCTTAACGTCCACCTCCAGGCCCGTGAAACAATGATGGTGGATAACCTGACTTAAATTTGTCGTCTGCAAGATTTGGATTAGCGCCGTGTTCAACACATCATGGGACATCAGAGATCCCTCAGCCCCACGAACATGCAGCACCAGTGGCTTATCTTTTGGCGCCATTTCCAACAGTTTCCCGAAAATTCGGTCCTGTTCCTCAATTTCAGCTGGACCCTTTACATAAGTTCGGTCCAAACCGATTTCCCCAAAGGCGGCTACTTGGGGGGAATTACCCAATCCCTTGAGCTGCTGCTTCACCTCCTCAGTTAACAAGTTGTACTTTGAGGGGTGGCGACCTACTGCTACGATACCACTTTACCGCTTGTGGATCCTTCGGGAATTCCTCGGGGTCACACAAGACGTCGACAGCAGCTTCTAATTGAACAGGAACCTGGGGGTTCATCTGATCCCGAGTCCTTGCCAGCACCTGATCCAGTGTCATTCCTGGCAAGCGGAAGCTTTTCCGAACTCTGTTCAGATGAAAGTGAGAGTCTATAGCTATGGTGTCTCTCACTTTACCAGTGGCTATCACCTTCAGAGTCACTGGGTCCATTTTCCTTTCAAATTCGAAGGGACCCGAGGAATCCACCACAGAAGAGCATCCAGAATCGGTCGGCCATTTCTGCTTCAATTGTGGCGCCCCCTGTTCCTCTGCAGTAATTTTTAAGTTCACCGGGTCCATTTTTCTTTTTATTATGGGACCTTGGGGTTCCCTAACAGAAGTGCGCCCCGTATCGGTCAGCCGCTTCTGTTTTGATGGTGGGCCCCCCTTGTTTTTTTGCGCCCCTCTTCTCAGGTGACTTAAACTTGGAAGTTTCAGGGTTGGACACTGTTGCAGCTGCACCTGGGGTTCCCTTTGATGCAATTTCTGTGACGAGGTCCGACCAGGCTTTAGGAGCAGGGGGCATTGCGCTTCCGGTTTCCGTCAGCGCCACCTCCTCAGCAGCGACCGCCGAGATTATCCAGGCAGCAGCAACCAGTCCATCCTCAGTTTCATGAGGATAATCCAGCTGTGCCACCCTAACCTGAGCAGTCAACCACTCTTCTGCCCCAAACTCACCCTTACGAGCCTTACTCACCAGCATCTTCACCTGCCAAGTGAACACCTTTGTCTTCATGAAGGTGCTCTGAACCCTAAGACGGACCTGGTTCAGAACAAGGCATACCACCTTCCAATGGAACAAACAAGAAACTGTATTCAATTGCTCCATTTGGATACCTTCAGGAGGAAGGGCGATACCTAGGTCCTTAGAAATGGCCTTCGTGGTTAGCTCATACCACCACTAGGGACCAGGTCTTTTAAAAGCTCTGACTTGGTAGACGATTCTATGGCCCTTAAATTTTTTAATAATTTTGTTAGAATCGCCAAGTCAGATGATTTCTCTTCTAGCCCTAACACGGTTCAAGCCAGCAGAACCATGTCATGCACCATTTTAACCCTAAGAGGCTTTGGAGTGGTGATTCCAAATTCAACCCACCATGTTGGTGGGAAGTGAGTCCCTGAAAAGTGCCTCTGTATATCCATTTTGAATTTCATGGCGCACGTTTCCAGGGGACAAACTCTCACCACTTTAGGTTTGGGACCCTTTTGGGCCTCCCTCAAGGGTTCCGCACCTTTTTGTGCCTCTTTGGTTATCTTGCCCTTTGCTAACTTTTGGGCCTTCCTCATTTTTATAGGAGATATTTTCTGGCTTCCGGATTTTGAAACCTCTAGGCCAGTCCTCGAGGTGTCCTTCGACTTGATCTTGCTCTGAGGCAGCTGAGCAGACATCAGCTCGGTCTGTTCCCCTCCGGTATTCGTCAGAGAACCTTTGACCACAGACATCTGTTTGCCGAGGTGGGCTTTCACTTTTGCTGCAAAAACACCCCTTTCCTCAAGAACCATGTCCATTGACTCCACCCTAGCCTCTGTCTCAGCAGCACTAGCTACGGTACATGGCTTCTCCAAGAACCGAATGTCCTTGGTGAAGGGAGCAGCAGACACTGTTCTTGTCCTAACTTTTGGTGTTTTAATTTTTGGAAATGGTCCCAAATTTTCTTTGACCCAAAAACGACATGGCAGCTGCTCCAGAGCAAGAGCCGATACATCTTTTTGCCAGATTTTATGTTTCCGTGCTTTGGCTAGGAGATATTGACTTTTAAGCACGTTTAACCTCTCCATCAGGAACCAATTTGTTCCTTATAACAGAGCCATGAACCTAGATGCAGGTTTTATTAAAATATTTTCTTTCACGTGCCTATTTAATTTTTGACAGAGCTCACTCAGTTCCTGCTGCTGAGTTTTAGCTCCAATTGCCGATAGAGCAATACGTTCTGCCATGCTTGTTAGTTTCCTTTCACGGACAGATGTATCTTTCTCTATTCTTTCAATTGATCACTGTTCCACTGGGTCGGGTGTGGGAATGGCTTCGTATTGAATCTCCATTTTTTCCACACCACCGGATTCCAGCACAGTTGGGTCTTCCTCCTGTGCCTTCTCTACCCTGAACCCAGTAAGTGGAAGCACACTCCGGTATTCGTCATGTGTTTCCTTTGTCTCCTTTTTAGGAGAACTACCTTCCCCTACCAACTCCACCAGGTATTCCTCAGGAATAGGATCAGGTAAAGGTGTGGTCCTTACCATCTCAGGAATTTCCAACTGCTGTGTTGCCGTCGGGTTCTCCTCAGGTTCCACCGTTCGTAAATTCTCTCTCTGATTTGACCCTATCAGGAGTTCCTCAAGGGCATCTGTCACAGATATGGAACTAACTGACCCGGTCCGGTCTCCGTCACGTGCCAGCATCATTTCTGAATCCACATCCAGACCCAGATCCAGCTCTATGTCAGAGTTGTTTTCAGACATTTTCTGAAATGAAACGAATTAACAATTAGGACATTTGTACTCATCGATCTCCTCTCCTTCCTCTTGGGTGATGTTAACGCATTTTCCGTGGAACCATTCTAGACAGTGATCACCCTGTATCATGAAGTGTCCACTATATGGTTTACAATAGATGCAAAAAACTGTAGATGCTCTAAGTACAGTAACTTCCCCTGTTTCTTCAAATTCATTAAGGCATTTTGCTAACCATGGTGGCAGAATCCTAGCATGACAACTCTTTAACCTATCATGATTCGCCACACAAATAGAATTTTTGAAAATAACCTCGAATAAGTATGGGGTATAAACTTCACCAATAATGGCTGGTCCTTTCTAAAAAGGAGCCAATTTTCTACATCTTCCCTTTTTCGTAGCACCATCCAACATGAAACCACGTCACCCAATTTATAAGTTTTCTTATTCAGAGTGAGATCATAATTTCGTTTCAATTTCTTACATTCGGATTTTAACTGCTTACGTGCAACTTCATGAGCCCTTTTTATTTCAGAAAACAAAACACCGAACCGCGTTCATTAAGGTGCGGTTTTGGCGTTCCACTTAACCATTAGACAAAGGTCGATAAGGTGATGTTCGTGCGTTGTAAATTTGAAATAATTCGCAAATAGCTGTAAACAATTTACTTTCAAAACAAGGACCTTGGCCCGTGAAAATTTGAAATGGACAGCCAAATCGTGAAAAGAACTCATTAACCACAGCACATGCGGCAGTTTCCGCAGTCTGATCTGGTAAAGGGATACATTCGACCCACTTTGTAAATTGGTCGATTATCATTAGTATATATTTGTTCCCTTTTTCAGTAAGTGGTAATGGACCCAGGAAATCCAAATGATCTCTCTCCATTGGACAACCTGAATGGAATATTGTCATATCCCATTTTGACTTTTTAGAAGGCTTTTTGCCAACTGAACATTGTGGACAGGCTTCCATAAAAGTTCTGATTTCCTCACTCATTCCATACCAATAAAAGTTTTTAGTTGCCCTATATCTGGTACGTACTTCCCCTTGGTTCTCTGAAGCAGGTATATTATGGGCTAACGACAAAATTTCTGCCGAAAATTTACTGGGAACTACCAAAACTTGATCTAAACTATTTTTCCTAACCTCATATAAAATACCCTCTTTTAAAAGAAACCTTTTTCTGTTAATCCACATATATTTTGTAGCATCGCTGCAAATGAAGAATTCACCCTCAGTGGGCTGTTCTCCCGTTTCCAGCCATGTCACAATAGGTGAAATATCAGGGTCTTTTCTCTGCACTTCTTGCATTTCTGTTGAAGAACAGACCGCAGCAAGAGTAACGACATCATTATTAGCCGTGACTGCCCTAATTTGAGGACCAGTATATGTAGATTCAGTCTCTAGGTAGGAATGGACCCAACCAGAATCTGGACAAATTGAACCAATATTGGGTGTTGGGTCTGTCCAACCATCACTGAAGCCCTGCAGAATTCCAGGAACCTCTGATTGGAATTCACAAGTTAAATTTTCCATTCTGTCACCTGCCATTGTGTCATCTGGGGTAATTTCTGATATTGTAATTTCGGTTGTATCATCAAAAGTACATGATCCCTGGACTAGAGGCACTACATAATCAACCTCTTCTTCAAACTTAGCCCATTTTTTTCTGTAAGCGAGCACAATAATTGCACCCGCGGCAAGGTAATTTTGAAAGTTTACAACCCGGAAAATACTCTGGACACCCCTGACCTGTGGGCATTCTAGAAAGGGCATCTGCATTACTATGCAATTTCCATGGCCTATGCTGGACTACCATATTATATTGGCTAAGTTCCTCCATCCACCTAGCCACCTGGCCTTGTGGATTCTTGAAGTTCATTAGCCCCCTAAGGATATTGTGGTCAGTTCTAACAATAAATGGTCGTCCCAGCAAATAATGCCTAAACTGCCTAGTAAATCTTACCACTACAAGCAACTCCTTCCTAGTTGTGAAGTAACATATTTGCTGGGGGGGGGGGGGGGGGGTTAACACAAAACTCCCATATGCAATTACTCTCTCCACTCCATTCTGAATCCGGGATAGCACAGCCCCTATCACCCACCCACTGGCGTCTGTATCGAGAATGAAAGTGTCACTATTGTTTGGAAGAGTGAGAACTGGTGGAGACACCAAACAAGTCTTAATAGCTTCGAAAGCATCTTGTTGGTCTTGTCCCCATTTAAATGTTTTTTTTGCCAGTTAAATCATAAAGAGGTTTAGCCATTTTGGCAAAACCTTTAATAAAGGTCCGGTGATAATTCGCCAAACCACAAAAGCTTTCAACCTCTTTTGTAGTTTTTGGAATTTGCCAATTTTTAATAGTTTCCTTGGATTCATCATTTAATTCAACACCGTCTTTACTGACGATTCTTCCAAGAAACTCAATTTTGTGTTGGCCAAATTCACATTTTTGGGGTTTTAACTTTAAACCGTATTTGCGAAATCTTCCCAGTATCTGGTTAAGACTTTGTAAATGACTGTCAAATGAACGCCCACCGAACACCACATCATCCAGATAACTTAAAGCCGTGGACCAGGTTAACCCTTGGAGAACCAAATTGATTACCCTAGACCACGTATAGGGACTACCGGAAAGACCGAAAGGCATTTTAACAAATTCCCAACTACCATGTTTGGCACTGAATGCCGTTTTGCACCTATCTTCTTTTCTAAGATTAACTTGATGATAGGCACTCATGCAATCCGCTTTCCCGAACCATAAATTGCCTGAAAGCCAATCAAGACTTTCATCAATTCGGGGTAAGGGATAAACCTCATTCTTTGTGATTGCATTAATTTTCCGATAATCAATGCACCACCCCAGTGAATTGTCCCGTTTTCGAACTAAAACTGGCGGTGAGGCCCATTCACTTAAACTTGGTTGAATAACCCCAGTTTCTAACATTTTTTTGTAAATGGGATTCCTCCTCATCTGCAAAGCACAAAGGTGTTCGCCTCATTGGTTGACGAATTGATGGATGATCTCCGGTGTCGATTGAATGTTCAATTTGTTTAAAGTTACCCATGTCAAATTCATTTTTGGCAAACACGTCTCCGAAATCCGTCAACAAGTTTGCCAATTGATCAGCTGATTCCATATTTAAATGTTTTGACGATCTTTGGAACAAGTCTGTCAAATGATCAGGAACTTTATTTGTTCTATGTTCCGAAACATTAACTGCCCTTGCGCCCCCACAGCCAGCCTCTGTTTCGTTATACATTGGGACATCTTTTTCATTCTCAAGGATCATATCAACCTCATAAGCAAAACCAATTGAGTGATTTTTATTCAATCGAATGTTGCGATTGTTAATATGCACCAGGCAAATCAGGGTTCCCTCATCGCCACGGTGAACTGAACGCAACCTGATTAATGGCAATGACTCAGCCGGTTCAGCTACAAATCCTTTCATTTGTTTATCTAACTCACATTTTATTAATACAGCTGAGTTAGGTAGAACAATTGTGTCCGAATCCAAAGTTATTCTAGCAATTCGTGTGGAATTATTTGGGCTTTTTGACACAGTGGGAATTTCAACATTTCCGATTTTAAAAGAATCATTTTTAATATCAATCACTGCCTTATGTTTCTTCAAAAAATCTATTCCCAATAAAATATCGTCTTCGATTGGCGCAACATAAACATGTTCATGAAATATCAAATTTCCAATTTGAATGGAGACAGGACCTACAAAACTGCCTGTCATCGGTCCGTCTCTGGCAGCAGTGTTAAAACGAACAGATTTTATGTCTGGTGGTTTTGGAATTATGCGCCTAAACAGCTTAACCGATAAAACAGTTACATCAGCAGCTGTATCAACAACTGCTTCAGTTTTTTGATTGCCAATGTCCAATTCCACATGAATCGCTGATGGTGATTTAACACGTCGAACAGTTATTTCTCAATAATTAGTGTTTCTTTATTGAGGTCATTTCCTGAGGTTGGTGGGCGCGAGATCAAACCTCGCGATTCGTCCCCCTCTCTTTTGGCTGATCCTTGAAAGTGACTTTCTTTTGTCCCTTAGCTTTATTTATTGGGCTTTTTGATGGACATTGCAACTTGTAATGACCATAGCCCTGACACCCAAAACATTGAACATTTTTAGTAGGAGAGCCTTTTAACTTTTTCTTATCCATCTTAGACTTTCCGGATTCCGACAAGCCGTCAGAGGATTTTGAATCGAGCAGAGCTTTTAATTTATCAAACATCTACTCACGACCTCCCATGGGAACGGGCTCGTTGAGCTCATTCCAATGAGGGGTCATAAGTTATGTCTGTGAAGCAAACCGGAGAACATAGTAAAATTTGAATGGCTTTTTGTGAATACTGCTGGCTAGTTCTAGCCAGTTACTTGGCCGTTTACCAACTGCGAGTGGAAGACGACAGTTACAAAAAACCTTTCTTGGGTAACTGGGAAATTCATTCCGTGTCTCAAAAACACAGCTCACGATCCCCCATTGGAACGAGCTCGTTGAGATCATTCCAATGGGGGTCATAAGCCAGGTCTTTGAGGCAAAAATAAGAACGTAGTAAAATTTGAATGGCCTTTTGTCAATGTCACTGGTCGGTTTTGGTTAGTTCCTTAACCCCCTTTATTCACGGAGAGTAGTAGACGACTGTTGCACAAACAGTTCCCGTTGGATAACGGAAAAATGCATTCCATGTCCCAAAACATACTCCATGACCCCCACTGGACAAATCTTGTTGGGATCGTTAACCCTTTAACCACTGCGAGTGACAGACGACAGTTGCATAGACACTTCTTAAATGGCTCAGAAAATTCATTCTATGTCCCAAAGCTCAGCTCACGATCAATCACTGAAACGAGCCCGCTGAGCCCATTCCAACGAGGGGACACAAGCTATGTATCTGAGGTAAAATTGAGAACATATTAAAAATTGATTGGCATTTATTGTGGAAATCGCTGGCCGGGTTTGACCAATCACTTAACCATTTGGCTAGTTACTTAACCCGATATGCACTATGAGTGGCAGATGACAGTTACAAGAACATTTTTGTAAATAACTGGAAAAGTTCATGATGGGCTTCAAAGACACATTCCACGACCTCACACCGGAACTAGCTCATTAAACTCATTCCAATTATTTATTATATATTGGTGTTTAATGTGACATATTTGTGCACAATTGCTAATTCTGACCCCAGCAACGATAAAAAGTAAAGTGAAGTCAATTGTTTATATTTCCCATGGTGCTCATTTTAGGAAGCTTCCACCCCAAGCATTGGTAACCGGATCCTATTTTACCAGTAAAACAGAACTTGTTTACCTCAGTAAACAAGCACCGATTCGCTTCACGGGGTTCCCACTGAGGAGCTCTTCCCAATGAGGCACGACAAGATATGTCTGTGAGGCAAAACTGACAACATAATAAAATTTGAATGGCATTTTTGTGAATATTGCTGCCTGGTTCTGACCTCTTACTTAGCCCTTTACCCACTGCGAGTGGAAGACGATAGTTGCAAGCAAACAATTCTTGGGTAACTGAGAAAATTCATTCTGTGTCACAAAACGCAGCTCATGTCCCCTCATTTGAACTAGCTCATTGGGGTCATTTCAATGAGGGTCTACAAACTATGTATCTGTGGTAAAATTGAGAACATAATAAAATTGGAATGGCATTTTGTGAGCATTCCTGACCTGTTTTGGCTAGTTACTTAACCCTCTGTCGGCTCTGAGTGGCAAACGACAGTTGCAAGAGCATGTCTTGAACTGACAAAAATTCTTTCTGTGTCTCGAAAACACAGCTCACGACCACCCATCGGAACGGGTTCGTTGAGCTCATTCCGATGAGGGGTCATAAGAAATGTCTGCGAGGCAACCCAGAGAATATAGTAAAATTTGAATGGCATTTTGTGAATATTGCTGGCTAGTTCAGTTACTTGGCCGTTTACCTACTGCGAGTGGAAGACGACAGTTACAAAAACCTTTCTTGAGTAACTGGGAAATTCATTCTGTGTCTCAAAATACAGCTCATGATCCCTCATTGGAACGACCTCGTTGAGATCATTCCAATGAGGGAGCATAAGCCAGGTCTTTGAGGCAGAACTAAGAACACAGTAAAATTTGAATGGCATTTTGAGAATATTGCTGGCTGGTTCTAAGCCCTCCACCCACTGCGAATGCAAAACGTCAGTTGCAAAACCCTTCTTGAGTTACTGGGAAAATTCATTCAGTGTCTCAAAACACAGCCCGTGACCCCTCATTGGAACGAGCTCGTTGAGATCATTCCAATGAGGGGTCATAAACCAGGTCTTTGATGCAAAAACTGAAAACATAATAAAATTTGAATGGCATTTTTGTTAATGTCGCTGGTCGGTTTTGGCCAGTTACCTAACCCTTTTATTCACTGAGAGCGGTAGACGACTGTTGCATAAACAATTCCTGGATAACAGAGAAATTCATTCCATGTCCCAAAACACAGCCCATGACCTCCCACTGGAACAATCTTGCTGAGATCGTTAACCCTTCTACCACTGTTAGTGGCTGACGACCGTGATGTAAACAATTCTTGAATACTCAAAAAACTCATGCTGTGTCCCAAACACAGCTCGTGACTCCTCAGTGGATATCGCTGCCCGACCGGGTTTGGCCAATTACTTAACCATTTTGCTAGTTGCTTAACCCGCTATCCACTGTGAGTGGCAGATGACAGTTACAAGAACACTTTTTAAATAACTGGAAGAGTTCGTTATGTACATCAAGGACGCATTCCACGACCTCACACCGGAAATAGCTCATTAAGCTCACTCCAATTATTTATTATTTATTGGTGCTTTAGGTTACATATATTTGAGTTCGATAGCCAATTATGACCGCAACAATGATAAAAAGTAAAGTCATGTCGATTGTTTATACTACCCATGGTGCTCATTTTAGAGAGCTTCCACTCCAAGCATTGGTAACCGAATCCTATTTTACCAGTAAAACAGAAATTGTTTACCCCAGTAAACAGGCACTGTTTCACTTCACGGGGATCCCATTGGGGAGCTCATTATCATGTTGCTGGCTGGTTCTGGTCATTTACATAGCTCTTTACCCACTGCGAGTGAAAGACGATAGTTGCAAAAAATATTTCATGGGTAACTGAGAAAATTCATTCTGTGTCACAAAACACAGCTCATGTCCCCTCATTTGAACGAGCTCATTGGGGTCATTTCAATGAGGGGCACAAGCTATGTATCTGTGCTAAAATTGAGAACATAATAAAATTGGAATGACATTTTGTGAATATTCTTGACCTGTTTTGACTAGTTACTTAACCCTTTACCTAACGAATCGCCCGCATCCGCCCGCGTAATATGGAAATTCAGCAGTTGAAAAAATATGATTTTAAAAAAAAATTCAACAAAACCATACCATGTGACCCCTCGTTGGAACGAGCTCGATGAGCTCGTTCCAACGAGGGGTCACATGATATGGTTTTGTTGAAATTTTTTGAAAAATTTAAAAAAATGAAATTTAAAATAATAAATTTTGATATCGTCTGTGTTGGGTAAAGGGTTAACCCTTTGACCAGTTACTTAACCTTTTACCAGCTGTGAGTGGCAGACGACAGTTGCAAGAACATTTCTTGAATAACTGAAAAAAAAATATTTCGGTATCTCCAAAATGCAGCTCGCGACCACCCATCGGAACGGGTTCGTTGAGCTCATTCCAACGAGGGGTCGAAAGCTCCACGAGTTTTGACAAATAAGGTATAATAGATTAAATGCCTGTATTGGATGTATTGAGGCCAAATTGGTCTATAACCAAAGGAACACTGGGAAGAGTCAGGATAATTATTTCTCGACATGTTACAAGATTTGTTATGCAATTAACAGGAGATTACTATATAACCTATATTCAATTAACAGGTCAAATTTGTATTGGGGGCATGGTAAATGGTTTTGTGTTGGGAAATTATATTCAGTTAACCGGGATATACAATTAAGAGATGTCCAATTAAGCTCCACTGTATAACCAAAAACACCCCCACCCCAATCAAAACCATCATTCAGAAGTCTTGGATTCAGCAAATTTGATTTCTTTATTTCTTCGGGTTTAACAACACTTTTTACATCAAGGGTCACCTCATGTTGGATAGTTTTACTAGGGGAGGAACCCAGATTACCTGGAGAGAACCACTGAGCAATGACAGGCAACTGTCAGGCTCCTCAACATAGTAACTCCAAACAAGCAGGGTTGGCATTGGTTGGCATCATCGATGTGCAGTACGCCTTAGTACAGTTGTCGCAGGTGGGATTCGAACTGAGAACCTCTCAGCTTGTTTTTGGGAAGGTTTTTTTTTTGTTCCAGCTTCATTTAGGTTTGTTTCATATTGCACAATTTTGTAATGATTAGTAATCATAAATCCTTAAAAAAAACTGTAGAAAAAATGCATAGAATATTTAAAGAAACAGATTTTCTGTGAAGATTTGACCTCTGAGGTGATAATATTCAACCACGACTGAGACCGAATATTCTCTGAGAAAGTATGAGGGCTGAATCTTCCTGTAGTTCAATCTTCATGAACCCCTTTTTTAAACTACTTCGCCCATTACTTATAAAGCACCATAACTAAGACAAAAACAATACTATGAAACTCCTAAGGCTGAAATTCTATAAATTCCAAATAAATTTACACAAATTATATAGCAAAATGAAGGATGTGGTGTCGAGAACCCCAAAAGTATGTGTGTACCTCACGCACTGATACACAGTCGATATCAGACATCAGCGGTTCCTGGAAGTGTGCTATCTGTACCATATTTGTACCATAACTGATAATAATAAAATAATATTTCATAAGAAAAACAAACACAGGAATTCAAAATGCAGCCTCAAGGCTGCATGCCAGTGCATTGTGGTGAATGCCAATGCTGTCCCATTGTCCTTGAAATGGGGAGTCCTTTACAAATAGTTTTTTGTCTGTTGTGATACTCTGGATACTCCCTATTTTAACTCAACTTTGACATAGTCAAATTTGAGGTTATGCCATGGCCCGTTGCCCATCTGGACGTCTGTTCAGCGTCAACAATTCAATACAGCTCGGACTAGAAGCCGTATATATGAACCGATCTTTACGAAACTTCTTGAGTACCTTTGTTATCACAGTGGGACGAGAACGAGTGTTTTTGGGTGCGGTCCAAAATTCAAGATGGCTGCCAGCAGCCATTTTGTACTGAAATTAGTGCAATCAGTTTTTTTGTACAGAACTTCTGTATGAAAGTTCAGATTTGAATAAATTTTTGTATGAATGCTTTAGTAACATGGAATACATAACATATAATACGGGTTTTTTCTCGTGCTGAAATAATGCAAGTTAGATGAACTTTGATTTATTCAGTGCTACTTATATACTGTAAGTGTACATGTCAATACGGCTGGGGCTAGGGGCTGTATTTATGAACTGATCTTCACAAAATTCTTGGGTACCCTTGGTACCACCTTGGGACGAGAACGAGTGTTTTGGGGTCCGGTCCAAAATTCAAGATGGCTGCCGGTGGTCATTTTGTACTGAAATTAGGTACAGTCAGTTTTTTGTACAGACCTTCTATATGGCTTGGGCTAGAGGCCGTATGTATGGACTGATCTTTACGAAACTTCTTATCTTTACGAAACTTCTTAGGTACCTTTGTTATCACCGTGGGACGAGAACAAGTGTTTTTGAGTAGAGTCCGTAATTCAAGATGGTCACCGGCAGCTATTTTGTACAGAAATTAGTGCAATCAGTTTTTTTGTATTGAACTTCTGTATGAAAGTTCTGACTTGAATAAATTTTGTATGAATGTTTAGTAACATGGAATACATTACATATAATACAGGTTTTTTCGTGCAGAAATTATGCAAATTAAATTAACTTTGATTTATTCAGTACTGCTTATACACAGTAAGTGCACATGTCAATACGGCTCGGGCTGGAGGCTGTACTGATGAACCGATCTTCATGAAACTTCTTTGGTACCTTTGATGTTATCATCTTGGGACGAGAACGAATTTTTTGCGGTGTGGTTTGAAATTCAAGATGGCTGTTGGCGGCCATTTTATATCAAAATTAAGGGTTTTTTTGTGCAGAACGTCTAGGACTATGTTTGTTATCATCATGGGATGGTAACGAGTGCTTTTGGGCTCGGCTGTGTTAATATTTGGTGTTGTTTGGGGATGTGTAAACATTAGCACAACCCAGTTTTCTGTTTCCAATGAGAAAAATAAGACCTCCTCACCCATGGGAACCCTAAGAGCTCAAGATAAAAAAATCCAAATACCTATATTTTAAGAAGGAGTGGACAAATATTTATTAAGTAGTAGGAATCAACTGTAGAAGGTTTTGATTCAATCAGGCCAAAACAATTGTTGACATTTGGCTTATGATGTACCATACAAGGATCCCATTATAACATTAACCCCCATGGAGAATTCTTTTCTAGTTTAACATCTAACTCCCACCCACCTTTACAATACTTTACCTGTACACTTGTAACAGGCTGCAGGCCTGGCCTTTTGAAAAAATATAGGGGAGTTACTACGGCTTCCCTAAACCTGTGCCAGAATAGCTATTCTATACTTTAGTCTGTTATTAATAAGGGAATTTAAGGTTTAAGGAGAACCATTACAGCTCTTAAGGAGAGCAATTATGGCTCTCCGTAAATTGATTTTGCAGGAGCCATGGAGAGCTATAGCTTTCCTCAAAAGACCAGGCCTGGTAACAGTATTTATGTACAAACCTTTACAATACTTTACATGTTTCTTTGTTATCAGGTCATTACCTAGATGTGTGTCATTGCTGTGTCACGAACAATACATGCACATGTCTTACACAAGTTGAGCTACAGTGACACTGACACTTTCATTTAATAGAAAATCAATTTCGTAATGCTAGAAAAATGCAGAAAATGTCACAGAACGGAGTTATGACCCTTAATTCGTTAATTTTTGCCTGTGTTCAGATTGTTTGCACAATAACTTGGAACAAATATCAGTAGATTTGATTCACTATTGGTATGTGTGACTTTCTTAATGTCTTTAATGAGTTAAAAAAACTGGTATATTTTGACAATACCGAGCAGAGTTATGACCCTTAATTTGTTGATTTTTTCCTGTTTTCAACTCGGTACTATGATAACTTCAAATATCAATGGATTTTGTCAACGTTTGGTATGTGAGACTTTCTTAACAATGTCTTGAATTGGTTCGAAAACTGGTGCCGTTTGGCCTTACCGAGCAGAGATATAGCCCTTAATTAGTTAATGTTTTCCTGTTTTCAGCTAATTTGCACTGTGACCTGCACACTGCTCGAAGGATTTGGTCAATATTTGGTATGTGAGACTTTCATCATAATCTCTTGAAGAAGTTAGAAAATTGGTACAGTTCAGCCAAACTGAGTGGAGTTATGGCCCTCAGTTAGTTCATTTTTGCCTGTTGTTAGCTCATTAGCATGACAACTTGAACAAATATCTATAGAGTTGGTCAATAATTGGTGTGTTAAGACTGTAGCAATGTCCTGAAGGAGTTCGGAAACTGGTACCATACTGACATACTTGCCCTCAAATAGCTACTCATACCCCCACTTTCTTTCAAAAAGTTGGGTGTACTGGATTGCGGCTATTCGTGAGCCGGTGTGTCTGTCCATGCACCTGTACGTACGTCTGTCCATCCTCACTCAAATGTCAGCCCGCATTATAACTTGAACATTACTGTTCAGGTTTCATTGAAAGTTCACACACATGTTCACTATCATACATGTAAGATCTTTAAGGAGTAACACCCGTTTTGTTGTTGAAAATATTTTTTCTGTGCATTATGGCCCTTTGAATATACAGAAATAGCCTATTTTTTGTCTGTTCTCCTCGTATATCGGGTTTGGGTTATCGGATCTCAATCATATTTATTACTTTTCACTTTTCAGAGTTATCCCACTTTTTCACTTTGAAAATTTGCTGTTTCTCTCATAAAATTCAAATTTGTTGTCTGTTTGCCTCATATTTCAGGTTTGGGTTATCAGATTTCAATAAAATTTGGAATGAAGATTTTTTGTGGGAAAGGCTTTCAAATGAGTCACGTCCCTGCAGTAAAACCAAGAAAATTAATTCAAATCACCTCCCCACATGTGGCATTATGTCTTTGTTCTCATTGATGGTCCAATCAGTGTGTCTGGTCTTTACAGTTACTACTGGGTCGGGTGGAGGGTGTGGGGGGGGGGGGGGGAATTAATGTTGCTGCAAATCAAAGACAATAATTTCACATCTCACATGCAGATGATCTGATTGACACAAACTATTGTTAACAGGTGTACGTTGATCTCACAATTTTTGCTTGGTTGGATTTCTCTCAGCTGTAAAACAACGATGATAAACCCCGCGTGTGTGTGTTTTGTGTTGAAAATAAGTCCATCTTAGTATTTTCGCATTTTCAGAAATGGGAGGGGGTGGGGTGGGGGGAGTGGGGTGCATATGCCATGCTTAGCATGCTGTTCTTAATATTACATGACCTTGTGGAGTTTCTCTGGTGTTTTGAGTTCTAAAATGGGTTTGTGAACACTTCAAATATTTTCCACAAAAACCTGTTTTGCTCTGAGATTTGTTGCAGGGTTCTTTGGGCGAGAGATTTTGTCTGTCATCTAACACAGTCTTGTCCTTGACACTGGTATGTCAGCACCTCCGGCACAATCTCTTTCATTTGAAGTCTATCCATATGTCCACATATTTGTCCATCTGCACTCTGATGTCTGTTTGCATTATAATTTGAACAATTCTTCTCAGATTGCAGTGAAATTTGGGATAAAAGTTGTTTATGGGAAAAGGCTTTCAAATGAGTCATGTCTCAGCAGTAAAACAAAGAAAACATCTGCAAACTGCCTTCCCACTTGTGGCATTATAGGAACCCCGGCGGGTAGTAGGCCCACGAGGGGTTACACATACCCAATCAGATAAATGTGTTCCAGAACAGAATTCTCTAATACCGTCAAGCGATATTTTAAATTGGACAGAAAATTTCAGGGAAAACATCACGTGACCTCCAGTTCACAATTGCCGATACAATTGCAATCAGCTTATCCCCCTCAAGGAATCTTTGGGCCGATATCAACAACCAAACAAAATGTCAAATGCATTCGTTTTCTGTTGCAACCCAACTCGCATCTCAGCTTTGCGTGTTATTTACATGTCTACACATCACTTGCATTCTGTCTTTTGGAGGTTTTTTAACCCTTTACCCAACGAATCGCCCGCATCCGCCCGCGTAATATGCAAATTTAGCAGCTGAAAAAATATTATTTTTCGAAAAATTTCAACAAAACCATATCATGTGACCCCCTCTTTGGAACGAGCTCGTCGAGCTCGTTCCAAAGAGAGGTCACATGATATGGTTTTGTTGAAATTTTTTGAAAAAAATTTAAAAAAATGATATTTAAAATAATAAATTTTGATACCGTCTGCGTTGGGTAAAGGGTTAAATACGCTCAGCAAATGATCTTATTATTTCAGATCGAACTCTCCTGAATTCGTTGTAACTTGTCCTATTCGGCGATTACATGATGTACCTTCATCAAAAAACACAGATATAACCGCCAATCTTGTTAATTATATTGGTGCAATTTCATAAAGATATGCATGGACACATAGCTAGTGAAGTTCAAGAATCAAAACGAAACACAGTTTTTGAATTATCCTAATTTTAAGATGTAATAAATAATAATGAAAGGTTTGCTTAAAATAGGTAATACAGTGCTGATAAGTTGCTCCCGGGTCGTCTCTTCCAAATTTCCACTTGCCCCTCGAGTCGTTTCTCCCAATCCTCATTTGCCCCAGGTCATTTCACCCCACAAACGGAGGTGGATGGTTTCGCGCCTTAATTTAAATTTTACTTTGGTAATACAATGTAATTGTTTTGTTTAGAACTTTGCTATTTTTTTCCCTAAATAATTTACCAATGGAAACAATTTCCATTAACATTTTCATTATTTTTATAAAATTGAACAATTTTACAGTATCTGCAATGACCGATGCGTGAAATCATACAAATAGAGGGGGATTTGGTGGTATGCCAATGAGGTCCATATGGATTAAATAAAAGCAGAACTTGCAGTGATATTATGTTTTATTCCTGTTTTACTTATGTATTTGTCTATATTTTTACAGTTTAGTTTAGCACAACTTTTAACATTTGAGTATAATTTGTACATTCATATAACATCCGTAACAATGCGTTATAAATATCAATCTCTTCAGCAGTTTTTTTACTCTTTTCCCCTGACACTTCTCCATATATGTTTCCACAATTTGGGCAAAATACTGCACCCCCATTGCCCATGTGCGGGCACAGTGGCATTGTGTGCTCAGGTGTATAGTATGTTGATGGTGCACTAGTCTTCAACCATTGCTAGCCCTGCTTGTGTGGAGTTAGTATGTTGGGAGCTTGGCATTTGCTCGATGGTTCTCTCCTGGGACTCCAACTTCCTCCACCCATAAAACAGTCCGACACGAGGTGACCCTAACTGTCAAAAGTGCTGTTAAAACCCAAATAAATAAATAAATCCACGTTCCATGTGTTCTATAATATACTGTCATCAGTGAGAATTGCATCCAAACTGTCCTCCAGTAATTTGACCCAAACCGACTGCTAATTTAACCCAAATCATCCTATGGCAATTTGATTCAATCCAACCCCCCCCCCACCCCCTCCAGAAAAAGGGTCCTACTAAAAACCTGGCTATACCGAGAGATACCCAGGTAAAAAGAAAAAAATCAGGGTTGTTTCAAAAGGTTTGAATATAATTGCAGACATTTAATTGATTCCTTCGAAGCAATATACGTGATATCACTTGATTTATTCGAGTAAATGCAAGATATATACATTTATTACACACCCGTAGCTGTATTTGTCACGATCACATGGATTTTAGGGGCATGCGGTAATTTTAACCAGAAAGCTCTAGTGCAATCCGATAAAAAGTACCCTTCGCGTGCACAAGTTCTCTCGTTAGACTGGCCCTTATAGTTTGCAGCGTTCAGTGGAATATAACCAATGAGAACCATCGGCTAAAATTATCTGTCGGAATTACCGATTCTCATTACAAACTGTTTGATGCACAACTATGCTGAAAACTGTTGAAAGTCATGAAAGACACATGATCTCTGCCAAGAAATTGAACAGTGAAACTCAGCCTTTGCTTTCGTTATTGAAAATCGTGGACAACTTAATTATTTTTAGGCAGAAAGTCCAGTTGGGTTCGATATTGCAGCCAACCACTAGTACAGTTCAACTTTGTTACAATGTTGCCCTCACCGCTGCGTGCTGCCGACGAGTCGACACGAGGCCTTCTGTGTAATTGTAATCCTATTCGATTCACACGTCGGCAACGAAGCAGCACGTTTGCCAACGCAAACATACTTTGAAGAGCATGTTCTCAGGAAGCAAGACTAAATCAATCTTGAAAACTGGTTACCATGGCATCAAGCGGAAAAAAAGACGGCGACACGCCGACAGCGTCTGGAGATGTTTAACTGCTAGTACATGCAGTTACTAATTAACTATCACCAATTCCACCCTTACTAGATGACCACTCCCTCCATACCCCCCCCCCCCCCCCACACACACACACACAGTACACACTAGCTGAATAAAGAAAATAAATTCGGAAGAAGTTTTATACGAAAAACTCGGTAGTTTACATTTGTTGAGCCCATGTTTTTTTTACGTGCTAGTGGGCGTTGGGGCAACAGGTTTATTTTATTTTACTTTTTTGTGGGGGCAGGAGGAAAGGCTTTTTTAGGGTGATATAGCATTGCTAAAATATGACTTTCTGGAGTTTGTACTAAGGAAATTAAAAAATGTTACCAGCTACCCACTATTGAAATTCTGAAAAGTCTTTAGTAGGGTGGGAATGAGACCACGAAGAGGCGAGGGGTGGTAAATACATGTGTTCTGATGAATGCAATATAGGCCTAATGTCAATTTTATTTGATGACGTCCATGAAATTCAAAAATAATTATTAGAATATTTAAAACATAGACAATATGACAATATTTTCCACACACAGATTGATGTGTATTTTTAAATGACTAATTTAGGATTTTTGCTAGTATTTCTGTTTTATACAAGGATATTATTTTGTTTTAATTGTCAGTAACAAAAGTTAAATCAAATGTCACCTATGTGACTTAGCTACATGGGTGTATGAGATAGGGAGGGGGTTGTAGCATTCTCACCCACTTCACCAATAAACAGCTAATTTTGCAGTTGTCATTGAAAGGGACTGGCATTTTTAGAACAGATTGTTCAGAGGGAGGGGGTGTTTTTTTATAATTTTGGCAAATAGCAGGGCAGTGGGCAGAGCATTTTCATAGGCAAATTCGAGGCAAGGGCCTGCATTTTGATTTTGAAACAAAAGTTCAGGGCAGTTTGATTGGTCACCCCCCATCCCCAAGAAAATGTTCTCCAAAAGCCTATCATTTTACTTTGCCACATTCTATCAGTCCTCTTTAAAACTTCTTACTGAATCAGAATGCAAATTCAGAACACCAAATTCCAAATTTAAGACTGACAAGATATTGGAGCAGACACATAAAAAAAATAACCAGATACCAAGAAAAAATATTGACAGAACCGTTCAGATAACAAACTGGTGAAGTATAGTACTAGTGCAAAATACTGCAAAATAATGTAAACCTTAATCAATTTTTGAAAATATTATCAACCAAAATAAGTTGGAGCTTACTGGTGAGAACGTCCCCCCCCCCCCCCCCTTTCAGCCTCAGACTAACACTGTTGGATACTGATTTCGTGAGCTTTCGAGAGTTTCAGAAAATGTTGTCAGGTTATAGATGGGTTGGGGGGGGAGGTGTAAAAAAGGTGTACGTAGAGACAAGACATGACATTTTCTTACAGTTATCATGCAATATATTTCTCCCTTTGTATATCTGGAGTAAATGTGGACAACCTAAAGCTTTTATTTGTAAGTGCAGCCCATTTCAAACAAAGGTTATCAAAACTTGAGGTAAAATAAAAAGAAGGCTAAATTTCAAGTCAGAAACTTTATAATGTTGAAAAATAAAGTGCTAACTTCCTAAGACTGCGGAGTTCACTCAGTCAGAATAGAATCTCAAACTGCCTCAGGCTCAGCTACTCTAAACGATCGAATGAATACCCCGGAAGGTTAATTATTGCGGCAAAATGTTTTTTTTCTCGTCCAATGTGTACTTTGTTGCAGTGCAGAACAGAAATGACCGATGTCCACATGTGATAGCCTTGCGGCAGTAGTGCATGTATTGTCAAGCCGAGTTCAAACTGTTTTAGTTTCAGTTTAAAAAGCATGAAATTTAAATAAAGCAGCCGGTTCGCATCGTATTCAAATTAAAATCCTTGTACATTTTTCATCCTCCAGATATAATGATGCCTGCACACACACTTTTGAAAACACACTTCAGACCTCCAAATTTGTTACGTCTGATATGCTGAACGCAATCTTTTGAGTTTTGAGTGTTCGGATCGACTTTTTTTGCGAATAAAATGAATCATCAGCGATTCTACAGGTGGCAAGGACAAAGACTTAAGACTGGTTCTCTGACAAAATTGCCCGTTTCTCTCTAAAATTCTTTCAACCGTTCAAATTGTCGACTATTTAATTAAATTAGCGATTAATTACAGTGAATTCTTTTTCATGGATGGGTGTGTAATAAATACAGAACCACACTTATGTTTGAATGGGTTAACGATTACTGGACTCGAGCGTGTGGCGCTGAGATAACCACTCGAGCCTACCGGCTCTCGTGGTATTCCTGCGCCACACGCTCTCGTCCAGTAATCGTTAACCCATTCAAACATAAGTGTGGTTCTGTATATGTAGCCCGAGTTGTTACCGAAAACTACCCTTTGATATACAGTGGGTAGCTTGGTTATTAATGGGCTATGTCTGTGCGTGGATGAAGCACTTAAGTGGTAACTGAGTATCATAAAACAGATCACTGTAATATTTGATAAAAACAAACCTCCCATCGGATTTATCTGGGCCTTGGGTCGGCCAAACTTTTCAGTTCCGGCAGCTCTAAAGTTTTTGTTTTTTTTTAATTTTTATTTATTTATTTTTGTTTATTGTTTTGCCATTGTTGGTTTTTATATTATTAGGATTTTGTGGCGTGCTGTGATAAGTATCGCTTGGCTGAACACCCAAAGCTACAGCTTGTATTTGATCTGTGTACAGTACATGGGGAGAGGATTGCAACTAAATCACCTGTGGAGTGGAATTATCACCCAAAGTATCACTTTCAAATTCTGTACATATGGACAAAAAACACAAGCAATGTTTCAGCCAGTGGAGTCAATGGACCTCCAGGTTTAACCCAGAGGTCCATTGGCTGTCCAGAGATCAACTTGTGCTTGTTATGCTTTGCAACAAATTTGGAATTTCTGTTTGGGTGAAATCTCCACTCTGTGGGTGATTTAGTGATGATATACTCTGCACCTACTGTAAATATACAGTATACTTTTTAGCCCTTTCGTATGTGATAACAGCGCTAATTTACGGTGATTTGTTGACACTTTTTTTGTTTTCAAGCTTTTCACCATCTTTATGTGACCAGGTTTTTTTTTACAATTGCCGCCATTTTATAGAATTATAGAAAAATTAAGTTAGTATCCTTTTAATCGTCGGTCCCATTGGTCAGCCATTAGTGCTGACCATGTCTCTAGGCTTACAGCAATTTTTTTTTAGCGTTGGTGACTAAAAGATTACCACTTCCGAAAAATACTGTTTCCCATGTCATGATATTGGTCCATAACAATTTTTCTGTCATAACAAAGAAGACAATTGCCGACAGCCACAAAGAAAACCAATTAAGAAGTCACTATGTGATTAACAATTCACAGTTTTACTTACTGAGGTAGAGTCGCTTCAAATGCCATTACCAAGCTACCTACTAAATATCAAAGGGAAGATTTTTCAGGGCCCTTTATTACTTCAGCACTCATAATTCTCAAATATGGCATTAAAACCATGCACATACTGCTTAAATCTATTTACATAATCCGAATACACAACTGCTTAAATCTATTTACTAAAAGATTTTACACAAAAAACGTTTAATCAGAATACACTATCAGGGGTGCAGTGGCTCAGTAGATAGACGCACAGGTGTGGCATAACAGGGTTAAGTACCCCGGAAAAATGATCGTCTAGTGGTTTTTAGTTCGGACTATAATCGTGGCAAAAATGGCCACAGGACAATTTAAGTGTTCAGTCTTTAGAGGCAACCAGTTTCTGTAGAGTCTGCAACAATTCTTGATACTGCAGCCGCAGCGAAAGGGTGAATTCAAAAACACATAAAATGTACTTACAGTTTTCTACACTTTTATTAAAACCCTAAGTATAGTTCCTACAAGTTAAACTTTCAATAAATTCTCTCTCTGGTAAAAGTATGAAAATATCAGATACGAAATGAGACTAAGTCGAAATTATCGCATCGCTCTCATCGCGCCCTGTGTCTGGAAATGTTGTCTGGCCTGGCAACGTTCGGCGGCGTCCTTCCACGAGAATAGGAGAGTGACTTCTTGTACACACGGAAGACCAGAGAGAAGTGTCGTCTCGGGTGATTCCGTTGGTTTAAATACGATTTGAATCGTGTCTACTCGGCAGAATTTACGTCATAAAACACCACAAAACACCACATATACCCCAAGATGGCGGAGAGGTATTTCTTAACCCCTTACTTCCATCCCGGAATAGTAGGGCATCCGGTGGGTATCCTATGCTAAGAGTATGCGTTCTCGCATTTAAAAGGATGTTGGCAATTAATAGGTGTATAATTACAAAACCATTCTAAACCGACGCGAACGTGCAAGATTGCACAATTCTCAGAGCTGAAACTGATACTGGGTGTGTTGAGGTTAGGTCGGGTCAGTATACAATGCTAAAATCTGTCAAAAGCATTCTGATGGGGTTATTATAGGTTAGGCTTTTACTAGCTCATGTGCCAGTCATAATTGCAAATACTGTCAAAAACACCTTTTTACAGTAAGTGCGTAGAGTACTTCTGTAGGTCAGTTGCACTGCTATTATGCAATGCAAATATACGAGGAATTGAATAAAATTACATAACTTGGGCTTGAAAACAGCGTTTACTTATTAAAGTTTATACAACAGAGAATTATTACCAAGTAGGACTTGGCCACTCTGATTAACACATTAACACTTCGGGAACCAAGATTCTTGAGTGCAATTATAAGACTCCGACACACCCCACAGAGGTTAACCCGACGCGCTCCGTGGAGGGGCTCCATGGAGGGCATTTCGTTACAATCCTCCCAACCAAGACGTGAGGTCTGGTAAACTTTTAGCGGAGCTCGAGTCTGGATCAGATGAATTCCAGAATTATCAATAGTGATCAGGATAGTGACCAGGATCACCAGGATCACTGGCTGACCGGGTCCAGGGAAACAGGATGACCAATCACCCACAGTGACCAAGATGCTGTCAGCATCACGGTCAACACGGTGACGGGAATCCATGACCAGGATCAGTCACTACCGGTTTTTAGGGAGAAGAAATGCACTACAGGGAGTATTTATTACGGACTAATATTATCGGAACGCCTCCAGACAACAGGAATCACCTTTTCTCCTAAGGTATTACATTCTTAATTCCTGAAAGTAATAAAAATAACAATAAATTCTACCTGATTCTGTTAGTGGGGAAAAACTGATAATTACGGGTCGTAAAATCGAAGCTATGCTTCTTCAAAGGAGTTCCCCATAGGAGGTCAAATCGACACAGAGGACAACTTTGTTTTTGCTGCATCCAAGTTAACCCACAGTAGAGATGTACTATCTGAGTACATTGAGGACAACGATATGCTTCACGGGGCCCAACAATGTCCACCAAGCATATCGCACATTGTCTCCCATCTCCATCAACTATATTTTGTCTTGCTTGAAAGATTCGAAGGCTTGCATACATTTCAAGCGAGTATTGCAAGACTTGATGACTGTATTGTGCATTTTTCCATTTATATGTATGTTCCACCTGCACATGATGGAACGTTTCACCAATTATCATTCGGTATTCACGAGGTAACTCTGGTATGGAGATTTGACTATATTCACTAGGGCGAAATGGACGGACCGGAGTCGATGTGATGAATAGATCGATCCCATTCTCCGATTGATAAGGAATTTGTTGATCATAATAAGTTCCGTCCCACCGTGGGTCATTCCAATAGCGAATAACACTTACACGGCTTGATCGTGCTGCCTCACAAAGGGTTGCTAATCGAGCCTCATGCTCGATTACCACTATGTGAGGCATCACCAGTTCGCGTCCTATTTCCGTTGTATGGAGACAATACCGGTATAAAACTTGAGTTTGAATCAATTCTAAGTGACCGGTGACTTCGTTTAACTGGACCATATCCCACACACGGATTTTACGCTGAAAAGCGGAAGCTCCATTGTGAGAGATCATAGGTACAGGAATACGAAATCTCTGTGTCCAGTACTCTAATTGATCCGGAAAAAAATCTTCTGAAGTTGGGTTAACTTTACGGTATGCATATGCCGTGGCCATTTTTCAAGGATTCAATATACTTGCAAACTAACTAAAAACGTGTTTCCACTTATAAAAGATAAAAGGAACTGACTACAATAATTAAATATCAAGTGCAATATCCAAATTAAAAAATGAAATGTGACTGACTATACTCGAAAACTGGAAAATAGAATAATTTCAAACCTTAAAAACTATTTTACACTATGCTACAGCTGGGCCGTATGAACAATTCTACTTTCCCCGTTAACGGTTTTTCGTTAGTTTTTAATCTGTTGTCGATAGTGACGAGACTAGGAGTCACGTCTAGAATGTCACTATATAATTTTGAGTGAAAAGAACTTTTTCGTTTACTGTATTGAGAATATCTAAGAAAATTATACAATCATATCCAAAGATGACAACAGTGCCCGACGGCGCGCAGCTGTAGAGGTCGCCTTTTTAACTTCTGTCATGTTATACGCAACTCAAAACTGATGTGGATCCATTTCAGCTGGTACTGGAAGCTTCGGCTCATTACCGATACCCCACCTCATGGGTGCACGGCAGTGCGGGCAAGAAGCTGGCTCAGGAGCACCGGCTTTTGATCTGGCCCATGCAATACCACAAGAGTAGTGGATTTGTTGTTTACATTGGCCACATTCAAATAAATCCTGCCAAGTTTTTGAAATTTCTGATAAGCAGATGCAGCAAGGGTCCCCAAGACCCTTATAATGAGTTTGTACTTCCAGAGTCTCATTATATCTGATAATTTGGCTGCGTAAACTAAAACGTTGTAATCGTCTTCCCTCGTGTCGGATTAAAGCTTCACGAAGGAGCCGATACTGCTTTTGCTGTTTCTCCAATTCATAAGTTGTCTTTACGTTGCCAGGAGGAAAGAATCGTGCAGGATGCATTTGGTGCTGATAGAATCCAAAATCTTCATCATCTTCACTGGCGCGATATTCGCTACCAGGGAAGATCTCATGACTCCTGAATGGTCGGACCAAGCCAGGATTGGCTATTAGGTTCAGTTCAGCATCCAATTGATTTCGCCCATGGTCATAATATCGGCCATTCCAACAGGGGTCATTGACACAATGAATGACCTCGTCAGGACCGGGACCAGTGACCTCATGGGGTTCAACTTCGACTGGGAACTCCGGAAAATACCAAAGATGGGGAAATATTACTTTTCTTTCCTCAGAGAGATAAAAACGATAGCCAAGTTGGTGTTGCATTATCTCCGTCTGGCCATTGGCAGGATTATAATGTCTTGTGTTCCAAATACGAATATACCTTAAACGGCGACGTTGCCATAAATCTTTTGGAAAAGATAGAGAATGACCATGACAGGGAGACGCTGCTTTATGAAAGGCTGTACGTTTATGTACTTCAAACCTTGCCCGTTCCTCATAAGTATGGCAAGGAGTTACAGCATGTTGGTAGGCTTCGCGTTGATGTAAATCGTACATTGCCTGTTCTTCGGCGAATTCTTCAAATTCCAAAGTAGTTGCTGAAGCCATTCCAACAAGAAAATTAATCAAATATGAAAAAAAATAAAACTATATTTAAAAGAAACCACTATGTTATCAATAGTATTATGTTTATACACTAAAATTTACACTTATAATACGCTCCCCTGGGTTCGTCTGTAACTTGGTGCACTCAATCAACACTCTTTCCACCAACTTTCAAATTTGTTTGCCTTGATACTGGAGTCCTGTGTGTAACTTATCTAATACACTCCAGGAACTCCGATTTTATAAAAATTGTTACACTGCAGTGCAGAATTACTAACTTCTTGAAAAATTTTTGACTAGTAAACAAGACAAACACAGACGACCCGTAATCATCATGTATCAGGTTTCCAATGAAGGATATACATAAATTGGGAAACCAGATTCATGAAAATCTTATATATATGTAGTAATCTATGTATACTTTTCTGTTTGTTGTTGCTTATTAAATTTTACACTTCTCAATCTTCACTCTGAAGGTTTTCATTTTGTGTTGGCAACTGATAATGCCGATACACAGTATTTGGGCCTGTTCGGTAATCAAACGTTGACCCTGTGAAATGTCCAATATAATCTGGGTGGTATTGACGATAGACAACAAAGGGTTGAAAACTCCTTGGTCGGCCATCTGAGTGATATCGTGCCCGTCTACGACGACTAAAGTCACGATATCTTGCACAGAAGGGAGTAAACTCTGCTACATTTCTTCGCATGTGAAATCTATGATGTACACTACTGGTAGTAGCCACCCGGTGACTATAATACCGTAGAGGTTCACTTACCTCACCCTGCTCGTTGATTTTTGGATATTGTAAATCAGGGCAATTGTATATCACTAAATATCTAGACCTATTTGCAAAAGTTAAATGAGTATCAACAGCACTGTCATAATAATATATCAACTCTCGCTCAACCTCTATATATACTATATTCAGATCCATATCAAAATATTGACATCCAAATACATCCTCAATGCCTAAGAGATCTGTATCTTTCATAAAATCTTGTTCATAGGTATTGGGTCGTATGATATCTCGATCAAATTCATGAGAAGAGGCCAACGGGCGAGGTGTTCTGAAAAACTCGCTCCTTGCCCACTCCCACGGTCTCGGTCGAATATCGATTATAGGTTCTGAGACAATATTAGTAGATAATGGAGCAATTTGTCTTGCTTCTACATCACTTAAAGGAGGGTGTGTATGTCTAATCCAAGATCAGCTCGTGCAAGTTCATTTTGTATCACACTGATACCTGACTCTGCAACATCAGAGTCCAGAACAGTGGTAGAATCACTAGGCAAAGAATCACTTGTAGGTGTGGTCATACTCGAAGAAGTATGTGATCTCATTGTTATATCATAAACAAATCCACCGAGTCCATCTTGGCTCTCGGGGTCCCGATGAATAATTGCATCATGGGTTCTAACAGGTAATCTTGGAGGAAGGACTAACGTTTCCACTGTATCCGTAGGCGAATAAGGTGGAAGTTGTTGAAGTCGTTCCGGTGTAGATAGTAAAATGGAGTCAGTAGGAGTTTGAACACTACTTGGAGGGGTCGACAAAAGGTCGGAAGATGCTATAGAAGGTGATGGTGATTCTTCTATTGATGCCAATACAGATACACTATTATCAGATGAATTGCTATTTATATTTACGTTTATACTAGATGAATTAGTGTCTTGAAAAAGTTCTCGTGAAACAGTACTATTACTGTCAGTTCCAGTACTAACTGTACTTGAAGTTTCATCATCATATAAAGTGTCACGATCATTATAACAACTCTGGTAATCAGGGAAATCATCGAGCCCACTGTCAACACTAGAATCAGATTCTGCCATTTGTACACTGGTCACTGAAACAAAAACACATAGTGTGTGAACTACTGTTTTTCAGTTTCTTTGTCTATATCAAACATAGTTATGTGGACATTGGCAGAATCCACGTCATGTTGTACACGGGGATATATTGATTTCCTATTAGGTTGAGGAGAAGGTCTAAAGTTTTGAACAGCTTTTCTCATCATGTCTCTAATACTCTTAGGAGGTTGTTGTTGTTGTGCTCCAGTTGGATCAGCAGGAGCTGAAGGCTGTGGTCTAGGTCCCATACTAGTATAGATTTCATCATCGGCAAATGCAAAATTAGACATTTCACTATCATCAACAGCAGAAAAAGTTGGTTTACTTTTACGGTTTCTTAACCATTTGTATATCTGTTTGTGTCTATCGGCTCGATAGCACTTCCAAAGCAGATATAATCCTATTATTAATGCAACAGTTGCGAGAGCGTAAGCCCACTTAGGGACTTCAAATGAGTCCGTCATTTGTAAATTTAGCGAGTCAAGTTCATGAATTAAGTCATCCATGGGTAAGTCATCCAAGTGATCTATTCCTTTCGGTATCGTTAACGTGGATATGTTCACCCTCTCTATGACAGGTTTCCACATCTGTCGTTGTAACAACGAGAAATTTGGTAACACCGTCTTTGTAACAATCCGAAAAGTAGAATTATCCCTTTTATGGAAATAACTCGGTAACATTAATTGACCGCTCGATGCCATACATAACGGTTTTAATTCCAAAATTCCAATTGGTGGAAGAATCTGTTTCGGTTTCGGATTCCTTCGTTTCGGACACGTAATTGAGAATCGTAGTGGGACATCTGTCGTGATGTACCACATTCCTTCATCGATTCTAGTACTGAATGGGAGGTCGATATTCAATCGAACTTCCATTTGACATAAGTTCGGAATCTCTAATTTCATGTTTAAAAACAAAGCTAACATACAACTTGTCGTTGTATGTATCGTTCGTACGGCACCTACTAAAGGACAAAACAACTTATTGTTATCTACACATTGGTCATGTCCTATTTCTGGGACATACTTCGTCCTTTCTTTATTAATAATTAATATGTCAGATTCAAGAGTACATATTGCTACTAATTTATTTGCAACTCGCGACGCATTCTTAGTTACATTGACAAAGGGTACAGGCAAAGCCTGCACCTTGAACACTTCAAATTGCAAGTTCGAATTACGTAAGGGGATCTTCATAAAGATCACCAATTTATCGTCATCATAAATGGCAGCCGTCGTAAGCAAATGATAATATTGCCATAATTCTGTTGTCAGATCTAGTGGCAACATGGACTTATCTTCTAATTGAACTTTAATACTCATTAATATCGAGGTCAATAGTGAAGGATCCACTATTTTCGGTGATAACTTCCTATCGGCTAGGATATCCATTTGATCATGTAATCCCCGCAGAGTGGTTTCTGCGGCGATTATCATTGATTCTAATTGACTCATTACAAACTCAAGCTGATGATACGCATGAGTGAAATGTTCAAGATATAATATTCGATCTGAATGATTCTGAACTACTTGATTTACTCGACCTTGAAATAACATCAATTCGCGCGACATATTTAACATAAATTCTCTATTTGTCCGAATCGCTTCATGATTCATCTTAATGAAGGTCAAACTTTGTTTTTGAATATGTTGAATCATTGCTTGATTAGTACTTACACGTCTTAAATTTTCTGTTATCCCATCTAAATCTGACTGGGATACAGTTCCAAAGAGAAAACTCAATCCTTCACCTACAAAGTCGAACAAACCTCGTTTCTTCCGAGATGAGTTTATTGTATGGCCATGTAATCTGCGATAATCGTTCAGATCCTCTTTTACTCGTTTAACATGATTATGTAGGTATCTGATCTCCTGGTGTATATCCGTTATGATCGATTGTATCGCAACGGCAAGAGTAGAGTTTTCACCATTTACTTCGACAAAAGTTCGTCGAAAAGCTATGGTTGTAGCATTATACAAACCAGCGGTATATTGCATACTTCGATCAAGTCTACGCACATATTGTATAAAAGGTTGGAGCTCATACACAAACATTGTACTCCAATCACTAGTTACCATATTTACTTCTTTCACTTTCTTAAAAATCACATTGTTTCTAATAATAGTATGTCCATCTATTATTGTAGTCGTAGTCAAAAGACCAACTAATAACATCCAACGCAACATCTTGCTCCTACAATGAGAAGGGAAGCAAGAGTTAGCGTAATGAGTAATACGCGATTCAATTACTTTCACACTGACGATTTATTTCCGGATGTAAAAGGTCAGAAAGTTAATCCAACTACAAGAGAGTCTTAGTCAGTTCGCGAGGCTGACAAGAGTTCACTCATAGTTTCGTTCCAAACAAATCATAAGTCAATACAATTTTGTTACTCATTTTACACTTTCTCTCGTCTCTCTCAAACTTAAGGAGTGGCACCATAGGTGTGACGTTTAGGTATCATTAGTCCTGTGGTAATATTTAATCACTAGTACTCCAGGCAGATGGTACCATAATTGCTCCTAATTCTAATTTCTCACCTGGTTCTTTAATCTTATTATGATCTTGTAACACAGCTTGTATACAAGAGATCATCTCAGTTATATCTTTACTTGATTGTTTTGGTTGAGGCTCACTACTTTGGCCTTTTTCTTCAGTTATTTGCAATTGGTCAACTTCCATCGTTGAATCATTTAATCAATCATTTCGATCGTCAGCAATGAACCGTGATGGCAGTTGATGAGCGGAAGGAGCTTGTAGTTCCTTTGTTCGTCTCTTGTAATCTCGTACCTGTTGTACTTGTTGTCTTAATTCTGCTAATGGAACACCATCTTCTTCTGAAGAAAAATGTTCTCGTCTTTGTCGTTTATTCTTAATGATCGACGTTAAGGGGTGTTTTTCTTGAATCCCTTTTATATCGTCACTTTCATTACTGTCACTACTGCTACTGTATTCAGTAGTCGACTGTTCTGATGGGGCAGCGTAACGTTGTATCCGTCGCGCTCTACCAGGTTGGACAGGTTGAGGCACCTCCCATTCTTGAGGTGCTTTACTAAGTCTTTCTCCATGACATTTAATTATTCTGCGAGTTAATTGATCTTGTATCTTGTAACTCACTGGACCTGTTCTCTCAATGACTCGAAATGGGTAGTCCCATTTCGATTCTAATTTTCCTTTAGATTTTCCTGAAGAGTATAAAACAGAATCACCTACTTCAAAGGTGATATCCTTTGCTGTAATATCATGTAATCTTTGTTGTTTTAATACTCGTTTCTTTTGTGCAGCTTGTTGTTTTCGAAATGCTTTATGTTGTTCCTGAATGGCTATCTTATGAGGTTCTTCCCCTACATATTTTTCTCGAGGTTTAAGTATATTGTCGAGTGGTAAAACCACATCTCTGCCATACACCAGATAAAATGGCGAGAATCCAGAGGATTCACTACCATTAAACCTGATGGCTGCCATAGCTTGGTTTAGGAATAAATCCCAAGTTTCTAATTCTTCTCGAGCTAGTTTTGCTAAGATGTCATTCAGCGTTCTATGTAGCCTCTCCACCTTACCATTAGATTGTGGATGGAAGTAGGAAGTGGTCACATGATGTATCTTGAAATAATCAGTTAAATATTTCATCACTGCATTTACATTTTCAGATCCATTGTCTGTTAATATTTCTAAAGGACATCCAAATCTTGGAAAAATTTGATCTATTATCAAATTAGCAATTGTTTCCGCCTTTTTATCAGGCACTGGAAACGCTTCAGGCCAGCCAGAATAAATATCTATGAAGGTCACAATGTATTTATTTCCGGATAAAGTTTCAGGGTGTGGACCACTCATATCCAATGTATTTTAGCAAAGGGGTATGGAGGTCTGTCAGTCTCTTGCAATGGCAAAGTGTGAGCTCTGGTGTTACGAGCTCGACACACAAGACAATTTTCTACATGTTTATAAATATGTTTATATAAATCTTTCCAATAATATTTTCTACTGATGTTATTGTACACTTTGTCTATGCCAAGGTGACCTAATTCGTCATGGTATTGTTTCAACACATCTGCATGTAATTGTTCGGGTATGCACAAGCGTACCCTTGGGTTATCGTCAACTGTACTGATGTAATATAATACTCCCTCAATCATGAGGTATCTACTACTAATGTGTGCAGGGGTATTGTTACCTTGATACTTCTTAATGATTTCTACAATCTTTTCATCTTTCTGTTGCTCTACCTTCATGTCCAAATCTTTGTAATTAATTGCTTGTGGTTCGGGCGGAACCTGAGGTTCATCTGTGATGACATGTACATATCTTTGAGGATCAAATTTGTTACTATTGATAATGCCAATTTGTAATGCTTTCTGATTTTCCACATTATCCATCTCGTACCCGGGGTCAGCGTTTGCAATTCCTTCAGGTAAACGAGAAAGTAGGTCAGCACATGTATTCTTTCTACCTGGTAAATATTCAATCTTACAATTGTAGCTAGCTATCTTTAATGCCCAGCGTTGTACTTTTGCATTGTTTTGCGGACTTTTCAACAAGTACAGCAAGGGGGCGTGGTCTGTTTTAATAACAAACTCTGCTCCCTGCAGGTAGTTATTGAATTTATCCAATGCGTATGAGATAGCGAAAGCTTCTTTCTCAAATGTCGACCATTTCTGTTGGGTTTCACCCAATTTATGAGAGAGGAAGACAATGGGTTTTTCATCAGGTACTCCAGGTAGTTGACCTGTTTCATCATCACATGGTTGTGCCAAAACCACTCTGACACAGCGGTCACTGGCATCTGTGTAAAGCACGTAAGGCTTTCTTGGATTTGGATATGACAAATGAGCAACTTGAGTTAAACGATCCTTCAACTCTTGAAAAGCTTTTTGATGTGTGTCACGCCAATGAAATCTTGCATATTTCTTTGTCAGTTCTAAGAGTGGTTGAGCAATTTCGCTGAACCGAGGAATAAATCTACGGTAGTATGAAGTCATGCCCATAAAAGATCTCACTTCTGTTACTGTTTTTAGCGGATTTAATTTTCGAATGACCTCGACCTTCGAAGTCTCAGGTTTAATTCCATCTTTACTAATTACAAAACCAAGATAAGATGTTTCAGATTGAAAGAAGGAACACTTCTTAGCTTTTAGCTTCAGTTTATGTTTTCTTAGGCGACCAAACACTTGTTTAATGTGGTCGATATGAGATTTTATGTCACGGCTGAAAATCAAAATATCGTCAAGGTAGGCCAGAGAAAAATCCTCTAGGCCCTCCAAGATGCTTGTCATGAGGGATTGATACACTGAGGGCGCGTTCACGAGTCCAAAAGCCATTACATTGAACTCATAAAGGCCCTTATGACAAACAAAGGCCGTTTTTGGTCTGTCTTCTTCATCCATCTTGACTTGCCAGTAACCCGACTTCATGTCAAGAGTGGTGAAGTATTGACATCCATTCAATAAAGTAAAGATGTCGTCAATCAATGGAAGCAGCCAGTTCGTAACTTTCGTGACTTCATTGAGCTTGCGGAAATCAACGCAGAAGCGTTTCGAGCCGTCTTTTTTGTCCACGAGTAGGCACGGAAAACTCCATGCACTATTTGACCTTCGGATAATTCCGGATTGAAGCATTTCTTCAAGTGCTTCATCCATAATTTTTCTCTTCAGTAATGGAACACTATATGCTCTACTTTTGATTGGTGGCGCATCACCTGTGTCGATGCGCATCTTCACTGTATCTGTCTGAGTTAATTCTTTATCAGTTTTGGCAAACAAGTCTTTATTATTATTGATGACTGGCATCAACAGGTGCCGTTTGTCTTCAGGCACCTGTATGTCAGCATCTGTGATCTGGTCTTCAGGTGTATTTTGAGTTAAGATCTGATTAATTTCTAAGACTTTTTCTTCCTGCTCTATTGGCTCAAGTTTTCCGATCAAACAACCCCTTTTCAAGGTGTAGTGTTTGTTGGTACTGTTCACCAACAGTACAGGTATGGTTTCATTGCCATTAGTGACTATACTGTTACTAACTAAGAGGCCAGGCTGTTCAGCCACATGACCTTTAGTCAGTCCATGATGTTCTAAGTATTTTGTGTCAAAGACAGATTTTGCACCGGAAGCTTTTGCTGTACACAAACAAGTGGACTGTGGTTTAAGTTCCACCTGATTGATCAGTCGAGTAAGACAACTCACCTGTATGTCTTGAACAATGGGTATATAGTGACCATCTAATCTCAATTTATGAAATTCCCAATATAAATTAACTCGATTGCCCCTAATCCAATCCATTCCTAATAACATACTTCGATTCAATTCATTTATTACTAAGAACTCATGCACCTGATAAATTCCTTGAATATAAAATTCAAGTCTAACTTTTCCTCGAGGGAGAGTGTCATTCCCAGTAATACCTGCAATGCGAGGCAAAGAATTTTTATCACCAACTAATTTCGGTCGGTGTTTAAGATTTTTCCAAAATTTTGTACTAATACAACTAGTCTGTGCCCCTGTATCTAATAAGGCACGTACTCGTTGTCCTTTGATGTTCACTAAGACACTATTCAAAGAAGCAGCCCCATAATTTATGGTTACTGTTTCCCGTTGAGAATTTCTAAGTTTTTGTTGCTGTTGTTCCCCATTTGGGTAATCATCATTGTTTACTAAGTTATTTCCCTTGGTTTCCATAGAGTGTTTCACTTCCTGTTGACATGGGTTTTTCCAATTACTTCCCTTTGGGTTTTTCCTGTTTTGTAGTTTTGGGTTTTTCCCAAGTGATTTCTCTTGGCTCCTTATTCTTGGATTCCTATTTCCTGATTCACTTACTTTCTGTTTCTGTTGATTTATTTCAACACAACCCTGCTTACCTGGTTGAGTTATAATTTGATTTTCATAAGCATTTTTCATATAAATCATAATATCAGGGTCTACATCTACAATGTGTATCTCTTTTAATTGTTTAGGAGTAAAGTTTTGTAGAACTCTCACATAAACATCTGCACACTTCTGTTTAGGTACACCATATATCCCGCTACTGATGAGTGGGATAGCTATGGTTACAAAATTTTCCTTGTCACATACCTGTAATACTTTTTGTACAGTACTGTATAAAACATTGAGACATTTATTTTTATCACTGTAATCATTCCAGCGTGGTCCCACAGCATGTATCACTTTTAAACATGGCAACATTCCACAAGTGGTAGTCATATTCTCACCTACTGGAAGATTTCCATGCTGTTGAATATATTGTTGACATTCTTGTTCAAGGGCTGGATCAGCTCCAAGAGCTATAGCTCTAGCAACACCTCCGCCATGGGTTAATTGGCTATTAGCCGCATTCACCATAGCGTCAGTAGCTACCTTATTCCAGTCCTGTATACTTTTATTTCCAGACCACTGGTGGTCCGATAGCTGAAACAATTTTGTGAAGTAAATTTTTCTTGCTGACTCTCCCTTGCAGGGCAGCCATTTTGTGAGTTGGCCTTCGGTTTCCTAGGCCTAGGCCTACCAGCCAGAGGAATGGTTGTGAATTTTACTGTACAATTTTTCCTATTATGTGTGGTCTGACCACACTTTGTGCATTGAATGGTTTTACTTTTCACTGGAGGAGAACCATTTTCGGTTCTCCTTGTTTGAGACTGAATACTTGGCTTTATATTACATGTTTTATTACCCGTATGTCCACCTGTCTTATTATTTACAATTTTATTTTTACAATTATTCATACATTCATTTGGTACATTATTTACATTAATTAACACTTCTCCCTGGTGATTTCCAGTTTCACTTCTGTTGGGAGCATGTGACTTCTCATTAACTCTGCTCATTGCCCCATATGGGCAGAGTTCCCTTCGTTTAAATTGACTCGGCAATCGCGAGCGAAGTGGTTTGGCTTCCCACAGCGAAAGCAGCAAAAGGTCGCCCCTGGTGACCTTTCACCTGCTGGCTGAATATCTAGTGTTCTCACCTGCTTGGTCAAGTTAACGCGGCAATCGCGCTTCACGTGGCCAACGTGGTTACAACGATTGCAAACCGGTCGTGAAAATCGTGTCGGTTTCTGATATCTGTTGTAATTTTGTCCTCCCCTATTTCTGTATTGACTATTGTACTGATTTTTGTTCTGATTCTGATATGGAGGTCGCGCATAACCTCCAGTATGATTTTTCGTTAAAATATTCACCTTATGGCGTCGGCGTGCCACGCCTACGTCCATGGGAGTCTCGTCCCTTGTCTCCAGAGGGAGATCTACATGTTCTTCCTGTTCGTCGATGGAGTCGCGAAATACAGGGTCCCGATAGCGCTCATATTCTTCATATTGTCGGTCAAATGCCTTCCCAAAGGGCGCTTTTCCTTTGGCGGCTTCAGAGCGAGCGCGAAATTTGATTTTTGCGGCATTTTCAAATAATGCCTGACTAACAGCGTTTTCTAGCGTTTTGGGCATGCGTCGGATCAGTTTCATCCGAACATCGTTGTCATACAACCCGTCACAAAAGTAATCTGAGAGGTTTTTCTGAATGGTGGGGTTATCTATTTCCTGATCAAAGGCATCTTTCGCTAGATCAAGCAGTTACTCAGCATATGAGACAAGAGTTTGATTTTTCCCCTGTCGCATATGGCGCAACTGATTGGTGGCCATGGAGTTATCCATTGTGGCGCTATAGCGACTTTTTAGTTCGCCATACAGTTCGGACCAGGACATTTCAGGATTTTTCTTCATTGATCGTAAAATAAAATCAGCAACTACGAAGTCGCTGGTTTGGGCGGCGATTTTAGGTCGTCGCTTCTCTTCCACATCATTTGTCTCACAAAAAAGGTCAAGAGATTTTATCCAACTCCGAAAATTCAGGGGGTTCCCGTCAAATTTTTTAATATGGGAATGAATGGACTGAGCCTGAGTGGCGTTAGCTGTTTTTGCATTACTCTTTTCACTTTGGTGCACGGTTTTATGCAGGTCAATAATGGCAGAAGATGTGGGATCCTTCGCTTTCCTTTCAGCCTCTGCCAATTTTTGTTGTACTTTTAGTAATTTTGCTTCGGCACCGACTTTGTCAGTAGCTAACTGTAGTTCCAAATCAGCTTTCTGCTGTACGAATTCTGCTTTAACCTGGTCGAGGGCTGCTTGCGTATGGTGAAGGGTTTGTTGTGAGGCAGCATGCTGCTGCGTCAAGCTCTGAGCTTGAGAGCTCAGTTCAGTAATTTGCCGCTCATACTGACCCACAAGACCTTCCCTTTCCTGTTTTAGTTGAGTAATTTCATCAATGAACCGTTGCTCTCTTTCTGCTGGCGTGGCCATTTTTAATGAGTTTTATGAAATAATTTACAATTGAATTTTTCTGCTGTTAACGAACATAAAATGAAGAAAATTGCACCTACCTTGCTAGCACTATAACTGTTGAAACACACGCGGCTGTCGTTTCAGAATTTCCTGGAATTCCTCGAGATTTTTCACAGTTTCCTGAGTTTCCGTTTTTCTCTGATGTTCAGTCAAAAGTTCGATATATCTGATGAGCAACGCTCGGTGCGACCAGTCAAGCGTAGTTTGGATGTGATAGCAATTGGCGGTCGGCGTCAGTGTAAATAATGGCACGTTGGACATGCAACCAGTTCCACCATAGAGTTGTACCAATTTTAGATTCAGAGGGCGCTGTCTACGTCAGCTGCCTTACAAATTTGAGCTGCCAGGCGTTCAATTTACCAGTAAAATTAAGGGATGTCTGTCCCTCATAAATAGTTAGCAAAAAGTTCTCACAAGTTCACTGTGCTCCCCAGCGGCAACGTTTTAAGTCAATTTCGGCTTCACTGGGTCTGTTAGGGTTAACAAATGTTTCTAGAACGTTCACCCGATCGTTTCAAGAGAGTTAAAAGTCAGAGTCTACATCCTGACGAGCGGCACCATATAAACTGCCCTGTGGCATAACAGGGTTAAGTACCTCAGAAAAATGATCGTCTAGTGGTTTTTAGTTCGGACTATAATCGTGGCAAAAATGGCCACAGGACAATTTAAGTGTTCAGTCTTTAGAGGCAACCAGTTTCTGTAGAGTCTGCAACAATTCTTGATACTGCAGCCGCAGCGAAAGGGTGAATTCAAAAACACATAAAATGTACTGACAGTTTACTACACTTTTATTAAAACCCTAAGTATAGTTCCTACAAGTTAAACTTTCAATAAATTCTCTCTCTGGTAAAAGTATGAAAATATCAGATACGAAATGAGACTAAGTCGAAATTATCGCATCGCTCTCATCGCGTCCTGTGTCTGGAAATGTTGTCTGGCCTGGCAGCGTTCGGCGGCGTCCTTCCACGAGAATAGGAGAGTGACTTCTTGTACACACGGAAGACCAGAGAGAAGTGTCGTCTCGGGTGATTCCGTTGGTTTAAATACGATTTGAATCGTGTCTACTCGGCAGAATTTACGTCATAAAACACCACAAAACACCACATATACCCCAAGATGGCGGAGAGGTATTTCTTAACCCCTTACTTCCATCCCGGAATAGTAGGGCATCCGGTGGGTATCCTATGCTAAGAGTATGCGTTCTCGCATTTAAAGGGATGTTGGCAATTAATAGGTGTATAATTACAAAACCATTCTAAACCGACGCGAACGTGCAACATTGCACAATTCTCAGAGCTGAAACTGATACTGGGTGTGTTGAGGTTAGGTCGGGTCAGTATACAATGCTAAAATCTGTCAAAAGCATTCTGATGGGGTTATTATAGGTTAGGCTTTTACTAGCTCATATGCCAGTCATAATTGCAAATACTGTCAAAAACACCTTTTTACAGTAAGTGCGTAGAGTACTTCTGTAGGTCAGTTGCACTGCTATTATGCAATGCAAATATACGAGGAATTGAATAAAATTACATAACTTGGGCTTGAAAACAGCGTTTACTTATTAAAGTTTATACAACAGAGAATTATTACCAAGTAGGACTTGGCCACTCTGATTAACACATTAACACTTCGGGAACCAAGATTCTCGAGTGCAATTATAAGACTCCGACACACCCCACGGAGGTTAACCCGACGCGCTCCGTGGAGGGGCTCCGTGGAGGGCATTTCGTTACACAGGCTCCAACCCGAGAGGTCCTCGGTTCGAATCCCACCTGCGGCAACATCTTCGTGTCCTTGGGCAAGACATTTCATCCCCATTACCCATGAGGGGGCACGGTATGTTGTGTACTAAGGCGTACTGCATGTTCTTGGTGCACCTGTCTTTGAACAAGGCTAAACCTGCTTGTGTAGTTTGTTGGGGAGCTGACAGTTGGCTGCCAATGCTCAATAGTTCTCTCCAGGTACTCTGTCTTCCTTCACCAAAAACTGTAGTGGTCATGATTAGCTGCTGTGCAGAAATATGTGACCTTAAACATCAATAAGTAAATAATAGAAAGAACACACCACCCCATACCCCTTTCACTCCTGTTTTCATTCACCTTGGTATCCCGCGGTTTGCCTCGGTGTTTAGTATGCACGCCAGAAAAGGAGTGAATTTTTTTTTTCTAAACTAACAAAACAAGGAACAGTAATTTTTAAGAGGAAGTAACACAATAATTTTCACGAAGCGCACAATTTTATGTTAGTTAATAGCTGAGAAAACGCAAGGTGATATTTGCATCTTATTTTATTACTGGTAACCGGAACGGGTAATGAAAATTGTCGTTTGTCATCTGACAAAGCACATGATACTATTCTAATATTATACTATTCCAATGTTAGTTACTAGACATAAGCACACGATTTGATGTTAGTTTACCATGATACAGGTGCTTAGCCATGATATCAAAGTTAGGGACAAGAGTAATATCTAGTGGGGGTGGGGCGAAGGCATAAAGAATATGATGCACAGCATCACCTGAGCCACATAGCAGTGAGATAGGGGCGAGGACAAGAGGGAGTGTGCACCTCTCTTCAGTGGAGGGGTCAGGTGCCTCAACCCCCCCCCCCAAAAAAAAAAATTGAAATTCAAGACAGAAATCCCAATTACCTTGACTCTGTGTCCATTTGTGTCCGTAATATATAAGTTGCGAACAAGCATAAATATCTAGATATTAAAATGTCTTGTCGGATGTTCATTATATGGGTTAACAGGGGAGGGTGGGGGGGGGGGCATAAATGAAATTGGGGAGGGCATGTGCCCCCCTCCAGCCCCATGCATACAGTGTGGCCACAGTGGACTGGTCACTTTCCACGGGTGGGCAATATTTCCCCGAATGCAATGATATGAGATTTACAGCAATAATAATCATCAACAATTTAATTAATGAAGCACAGGGTACAATCCGGTGATTCATTAAATAAAATTTTATTGATGATGATTTTCTATTACCTGGAAAAACCAAGTGTGCATATCACTGCCCATGCATGGATTATGACCAGACCACGGCAACTGTTCTGTATGTCTGCGCCACTGCAATGAGCAGGGACTAATCTAAATAGGTGGATGTGTTTACAAATATTAATATTTTTAACACCTGATAACAAAGTAATATAAGTTTATGAACAATCACACAATTGACTTTTAATTACAATACTCCTAATTCCTATTAAACATAATGCATGTTTATTAATTTTGTGGATTTTTTACACTGTGTATGAAGCTTATTTGGGTCTGTATGTTTGTTAAAATTGCCCTTCCACTAGGGAGGCCTTCTTGAAATCAGTCATTTTGTGGATTTTTTACACTGTGTATGAAGCTTATTTGGGCCTGTATGTTTGTTAAAATTGCCCTTCCACTAGGGAGGCCTTCTTGAAATCAGCCAACACTGGATTGTGTGGTATTCTTTTGTGTAAGACAATGTGTTCACTGTAATAATCTTCATGCATAAGGCCCCACAAAGTAGATCTGTTTCTCAGACCATTTTTAGCTCAACTTTGGCAAAGCCAAATTTGAGGTATTGTCGTGGCCCGTCGTTCGTTCGTCCGTCCGACCATCCGTCTGTCCGTCGGTCCGTCGCGCCATCAACATGGCTTGGGCTAGAGACCGTATTTATGAAACTTCTTGGGTACTTTTGTTATCACCGTGGGACGAGAACGAGTGTTTTGGGGTCCGGTGCGAAATTCAAGATGGCCGCTGGCAAAATTAGGTGCAATCAGATGTTTGCGCAGAACTTCCATATGAAAGCTCTGATTTGAATAATGTTGTGCATGAATGTTTAGTACCATGGGATACATCACATATAATACGGGTTTTTTTCTCGTGCGTAAATTTTGCAAATTAGACTAACTTTGATATATTTAGTGTTACTTTCAGCACTGTAAGTGCAAATGCCAGTACGGCTCGGGCTAGAGGCTATATTTATGAACCGATCTTTACGAAACTTCTTGGGTACCTTTATTATCACCGTGGGACAAGCACGAGTGTTTTTGGGTCCGGTGTGAACTTCAAGATGGCCGTTGGCAGCCATTTTGTACACAATTAGGTACAATCAGATTTTTGCGCAGAACTTCCATTTGAAAGCGCTGATTTGAATATTTGTTGTGTGAATGTTTAGTACCATGAGGTACAAAACATATAATACGGGTTTTTTTCTCGTGCAAAAATAATGCCAATTAGACTAACTTTGATCTATTTAGTGTTACTTTTAGCACTGTACCTGCAAATGCCAATACTGCTCGGGGCTAGAGGCCGTATTTATGAACCGATTTTTACGAAACTTCTTGGATACCTTTGGTATCACGGTGGGACGAGAACGAGTGTTTTTGGGTGCGATCCGAAATTCAAGGTGGCCACCAGCAGCCAGTTTGTACCTTAGTTAGTGCAATCAGTTTTTGTACAGAACTTCTGTATGAAAGTTCTGATACGAATAATTTTTTCTCTGAATATTTAGTAACATGGAATACATCACATATAATACGGGTTTTTTTGTCGTGCAGAAATTCTGCAAATTAGATGAACTTTTTTTTTCAGTGCTACTTACACTCAGTAAGTACACATGTCAATACAGTGTATTCACTGTAATACAACTTCTAGGGTACCTTTGTTGTCACCTTGGGACATGAACGAGTGTTTCTGGGTGCGGTCGAAAATTCAAGATGGCTGCCAATGGCCATTTTGTACCGAAATTGGGTCCAAACAGTTTTGTGTACACATCTTCAAAACGGCTCAGGCTAGAGGCCGTATTTATGAACCGATCTTTACGAAATTTCTTGGGTACCTTTGCTATCACCGTGGAACGAGAACGAGTGCTTTCGGGTGCGGTCCAAAATTCCCGATAGCCGCCAGTGGCCATTTGTACCAAAAGTAGGTACAATCAGTTTTGGGTACAGAACTTCTACATGAACATTGAATACATCACTTATAATACAGATTTTTTTTCTCGTGCAGAAATTATGCAAAATAGATTAACTTTGATTTATTCAGTGCTACTTATTTACAGTAAGTGCACATGTCAATACGGCTTGGGCAAAAGGCTTTATTTATGAAGCCATCTTCCCGAAACTTCTTGGGTATCTTTGTTTTCACCTTGGGACAGGAACAAGTGTTCTGGGGTGCCTTTGTTATCACTGTGCTCTGAGAACAAATATTTTTTGGGTTCAGTCAGACCCACTCTGCGACTCAGAGATTTTATTTTCTAGTTTAGCATCTACATGTAACTGTCGCCCATCTTTACAATACTTTACCTATACATTTGTTACAGGCTATGGTCAGCATTTTTTTTTTCTAGTTTAGCACCTACATGTAACTGTCGCCCACCTTTACAATACTTTACCTATACATTTGTTACAGGCTATGGTCAGCATTTATGCACAGACCGTTACAATACTTTGTATGTACCTTTGTTATCAGTTCATTACCTAGATATGTGTCATTGCTGTGTCACATACTATACATGCACATGTCTTACATAAGATGAGCTACAGTGTCATTGACACTTTCATTTGTGGGTGTTTTTTATTTTATATTTTATTTTTGTAATTATTTCTTTGCCATTAAAAGTTCATATTCTTGGTTTATTTTAGGCCTCATAATCTACAGAATAGCATGGGTGGTGGAAGATTCCATTCCCTGAGTGCAAGAAGGCTTTGCAATGCTATAGCATAAGCCTTGATGCACTCCAGAGACAGATTTTTCACTTTTAATAACATGGGTAAAATATCGGACATGAACCATTTAATTTTTTTTTTTAGCTCACCTCGACAAAGACAACCTGGGCTTATCAAATAACTCCCCGTCCATTATCTATCTGTCTGTTGTCCATCGACACCATTTTTTGGTCTTCTAGCCCAAAACCACTGGGCCAATTCAAGTGAAAGTTTGTGTGAGTGATGGTCAACTCAACGTACCCTGGCCCAGCCGCATAGGGTATGGGTGGGGGAAGATGCTCCAAAAATAATTTTAAAATCTCATGAACTAGTGTGTACAGTGACTAGATATTTATTATGGAGCTTCCTTTTGAGGTTTAGAATCAAGTTTGTTCAAACGTAGTTTGTGAAGCAATATTTGGCTTTGTAATGGGAGGGGTTAGATTTTTGGTACCACCCACAATTTCTATTTTCTGAACCGGTGGTCCGATTTGAACAAAATTCAGTAGGTGGTATTATTGGGTCATAAGTACTTGACTCATGCAACAAAAGAAATCTACATCTCCACTTGGAACAGAGAACTGATATATGGTATGAAGCATCCTTAGGACCAGTAGAATTGAATGGTAGAAAAAATGCCATCTGTGTTTTTAGTTCTGCAGAGTGCATCAAAATAATGCTGACTCAGCATATTTGCAAAACATTTTAGAAAATCTTTTCTCCAGAACCAATGTTCAGAATCTTTTGATATTTGGTATACATCATCCACAGAGGGGTCAGATACAAGTTTGTAAAAAATTAAGCCCATTGGTTCATATTTGGACTCAATGCAGGAGCCCAAATTGTTTAACTTAGGACAAGATGGGGAATTTTCTTTAAAAATCTTCTTCAGAACCACCAGTCAGAATCTTTTAATGTTTAGTATACATCATTATTATGAGGGTCAAATTCAATATTGTTCAAACCAACTCGCTAGGGCATCCTTTGAAAACCCAAATTTTAACTAAGGGCAATATGAGGATGTTTCTTTAAAAATCTTCTTCTTAAGATCCACCAGTTAGAATGCTTTCATATTTGGTATACAACATCTCAAGGGGGGGGGGGGGGGGGGGGATTCAAGTTTGTTCAAATCGGGCCTGTAGGTTAAAATTTGGGCGCATTGTGGTAGCCCAAATTTCAACTTCGTGCAATATGATGCAATTTTTCTTATTCTGATCCACCAGTCAGAATGCTTTCATATTTGGTATACAGCATCTCTGAGGAGATCAGATTCAACTTTGTTCAAATCGAGTGCCTGGGTTAATATTTGGGCTCCCGATGGGAGCCGGAATTGGCCATGTAGCTGAAGAATTAGAAACTTTTTATTCAGTACCCTCAAGAGGTGTGTAACTGAGAGTAATCTACATTGGTTGTATCAAGGGGCTTCAGAAGGGAGCTCCACATTTTACATTATGATCAACTGAAGAAAAGGCATGCATGATGCTTGGACTGTTTTTGTCACTCATGAGGGGCTCAAGGATTGACAGTGTATCCTATGGAGATAGATTGCTTAATATAGATTCATTCTTCGACTCTGTTTATATCGTGTTCTATTCAAGGTGAGCACTTCAGGCCCCATGGGGCCTCTTGTTTATTTATTTATTGGGTTTTAGCAACACTTTCGACAGCCATCAGCTACAAGTTTATTCTCTCCTTGAACCAAGTCTCTCGCCCAACTGCAGCACTCATGGTCCACGTTCAGACAGGGTGAGCTATAGTGATCACTCGCCGTCCCGTGTCCTCTGTTAACATGCTGTTTGCGTCTTCTCCTCCAAAACTGCTGAACCGATTTAAGTGAAATTTGAGATGGTGGTTTGTCATGGAATCGCATTTTGATTTTGTCTAAATCAAGTTGCCCTGCCCCTCAGTAGGGCCACGCCCCAAAAATATGCCAAAATCTTAAACAACCTTCTTCTCATGAACAAGGAGTAGCGGAGACTTGATATTTGGTGCGCAGCTTCGTTTTGAGGTGTAGACTCTGATTTGTTCAAGAGAAGGTTGTGAGGCTATATTTGCCTTCGCTATGGGAGGGTCAATAATTTTCACCCCGCCCAAAATTTCTATTTTTAAAACCAAGAGGCTGATTTGAACCAAATTTAAGATGCGGGCTTATTGGGTCATAAGTACTTAATTTATGCCCCTCCCCCCCCCCCTCCAACTTTTTCCGTCACCCCATGGAAACCGCAGGTACTAAAAATAGAACAAAATTTAAAACGCTCATATCTCAAAAACGACATGGAAATGAGAATTCTTATTAGGTGTGAAGCTTCCTTGGGACCAACAGATTGGAATGATCCAAACAAATTGCTGTCGGGTCTATAATGGGGTATTTTTTCGGCACTTTGAACAAATGCTGAATCAGCATTTTTTAACACTGTGGGTAATGGGAAAAGCATTTAACCCTTTACCCAACGCAGACGATATCAAAATTTTATTATTTTAAATACCATTTTTTAATTTGTTTCAAAAAAATTCAACAAAACCATATCATTTGACCCCTCGTTGGCGCCAGCTTGACGAGTTCTTTCCAATGAGGGGTCACATGATATAGATTTTGTTGAAAGTTTTTTTGAAAAATACTATTTTTTCACCTGCTGAATTTGCATATTACGCGGGCTGATGCGGCCGATTCGTTGGGTAAAAGGATCAAGACTCTTCTTTACCCAACCCACTGCTCCAAAAGCTTTTAAATTTCACCTATACCATCTTTGGAAGATTTGTTCACACGTTTATTGAAATCAAATCCCTGGGTCCATATTTGGACTGTTTATGGAAGTCCAAATGTTGAAACTAGTGCAGTATGAGGAATATTCTTTAAAAATCTTCTTCTTCAGACCCACCAATCAGAATTTTTGATTTTTGGTATGCAGCATGATTAGGCGGGTGAAATTTAAGTTTGTTCAACCCAAGTCCATATTTGGGCTCACCAGGGTTTTTTAAATTGCGAGAACGGTCATTTCGTTCCTGTGACGTTCTCGCAAATGCTTGTTAAGAGTATCCATTTACCGTTCCCGCAAAAATATAAGCATTTTTTCATCAGATAAAATTTAATAAAATTAGATTAATTTTAGAGCTGAAACGATTAAAGGGTTTTCGTGATTGATTAATCGCATGGATTAACTTGGTTAACCGATTAATCACTTGCCCTACTAGGTTGCTGAATAATTGCTGTACCGTTGATGATTTATAGAATTAACACTTTACTCAGCGTAGTGGACAAAACCGGCCAGCGCCATATACAGAAATGTCCATTCAAATTTTATATTTTCAATTTTTTGTCTCAAAACATAGCTTATGACCCCTCATTGGAACAAGCTCATTGAGCTTGTTCCAATGGGGGGGGGGGGGTCATAAGCTATGTTTTGAGACAAAAATTGAAAGTCTTTAGTAATCTAAGAATTTATTGTGCAAGTATCTTCTGCTACCTGCATTTGGTGATGGGTTGAGAATGACCGATTCCAGCTACTGATACAGTATAATGATCATGCAAGTGAACAAGTATGTCAGCACGTAACTGACATGCGTTACGCTGTCTCATATAATCGATGTGAGCCAGTGTGACAATGTTTGCCTGTTTTGGAACAAGTTTGTTCCTTAGTTAACCCATGTAATACCGTACTTCGAAAGTAACGGTTAACGGATCAATTACTTTTTTAGCGATCAAGACATGGGAAAAACACTAAAGAATCTTCTTCTCCCATACCACTGCTCCAAAGTCTTTCATATTTCGCATATAACATCTTTGGAAGATTCATTCACATGTTTGTTGAAATCAAATTCCTGGGTCCATATTTGAGCTTCCTATGATTAGATTAGTGCAATATGAGGAATATTTTTAGAAAATCGTCTTCGAATCTATTCTTCAGAATCTTTTGATATTTGGGATGCAGCATCCTTAGAGAAATTCAAGTTTGTTCAAGCCAAATCCCCGGGTTCATATCTGTTCTCCCTGTGGGAGCCCGAATTATATCTTAGTTTAATAAGAGGAATGTTCTTTGAAATCCGGTAGTCAGAATCTCTGGATATTGGTATACAGCATCCTCAGGAAGATGAGGTTCAAGTTTGTTCAAGCCAAGTCCCTGGGTTCATACCTGGGCTTCCTGTGGGAGCTCGAATTATAACTTAGTTCAATATGAGGAATATTCTTTAAAAATCTTTTTCTTTTAGATCCACCGGTCAGAATCTTTGGATATTTTGTATAAGCTTTTCTTATGAAGGGCAGGTGCAACTTCTTCAAATAAATTCCCTGGGTTGATATTTGGCCTACCCCCCCCCCCCCCCCGGAATCTCTTGTTTACTGTTTGACAACATTGCCCTGGCTCTTCTCTCTATATGTTTCATTCTTAGTTAGTCACTACTTTTATGTAGGCTTCCAATATGTGTGTCTGTCTGTCTGTCTGTCTGTCTGTCTGTCTGTCTGTCTGTCTGTCTGTCTGTCTGTCTGTCTGTCTGTCTGTCTGTCTGTCTGTCTGTCTGTCTGTCTGTCTGTCTGTCTGTCTGTCTGTCTGTCTGTCTGTCTGTCTGTCTGTCTGTCTGTCTGTCTGTCTGTCTGTCTGTCTGTCTGTCTGTCTGTCTGTCTGTCTGTCTGTCCTTCAGATGAAATGTTTCTTTGCTTTTCATTTGTCCGGCTCGACATTTTAAATTTTAATTTGCAACTATCTTTCACCCTCCAATCTCTCCCACACACATACACAAATCAGGGCAGGGATGAGTATTGAGTACTTTGTCAAAAAAGTGGTACTCCAGTATTGAGTACTTTGGACCCAGCCTGTCACAAATATATTAAACATCAAAGACTATTATATATTGAAACAAATGCAGTACAGCTACTGTGTACTGCTCACTTTCCACGGATGGGCAATATTTCCACGGATACAATAATATTTGATGTCAAACACTCACTATAGGTATAATCATCAAAAATTTACATAATGAAGCACCAGGTACAACCCGGTGCTTCATTAATTAAAATTTTGCGGATGATGATTTCCATCGCTGCCCACGCGTGTATTACAACCAGTCCACGGCGACTGTACTGTAACTGATTTGTCCTCTTTGGGAACATATTTTCTACATTTTCACTCCTTTTGACAGAATGTGTGCCTGTGGGGATTAAAACCAAAGTAGTGAAAGTGCACTTGTGGATATTTGCAGCACAAGCACAGCACTACAAACTCAATATTTGATGATTTTAGGAATTTTAACAGTGTCATGAGTCACCACAGTAGCAGGTACTGGTCATTCTGCGGAGAAAATTACTGTTTTATGAAATGAGGTGCTTTAACTGAAAAAAATGATGCTTTTTCTTACAAAGCTTGCAAAATATTCATCAAACACAATGTGAAATGTCTCCAGAAGCCAGAATGTGATTAAATAGCAATGGGAAATTCAATATGTGTCATCATCAATTTATGTATAATTTGATAGAGTTTTTAATGGAAAAAAGCATACTGAGGGGTGTGGTGGGGCACATCCAGGGCTATATTTTACCCCGTCACTAGGTAAAAGAATATTTGACATCATTTGCTGAGATAAAATGGCACGTTCTATTGATATTAGTGAATTATATAGCCTCAGACACGGCTTATATTTCGACGAGAATTTGAGAATCGATTCACGTAGTGATCCGTGTCACAAAACCAGTGAGAAACCATGTAGATTCTCGTAACACCGCTGCTGGGATTCACGTGAAAAGAACTGAGTCAGTTTAACTCTTTACCTAACACAAAGGCAGCAAATTAACCAATACAACACTAACATGACCTGAAATATTGTGACACTGGCAATAAAATTTCTACAAATATGAGTAGTATAGCATGTACCCGACCGTGCCAATTCCGCAGGACCCCGGCGGGGACCCTGGAAGCAACGTCATGCGACGTGACCTGGTTGCGCCATGTTTGGTTGTCATGGTAACCCGCGTGAGCGGCCATCTTGTGACGTTATCTCCATAGTGATACGTGGTGTGAGTGCGCATGCGCAGCGCGTGTTGTTAGGGTGATACGTGTTTCCGTCGTCCATTTTGTATATCGGAGGCCGCCATCTTGGTTTCTCTGTTAGCACGTGGTTGCCATGTGACCCAAAACCTTCTAATAAGACAGGGGTATATTCGGAGGGTATGTTCCTTTGTAGAAGAGGAAATTCCCGATTCGCAGAATTACCACAAACAACCCGACAAGTTGTACTATTTCGAATTCTTTCAGACTTCTCTGCTTCTGTCTATATATACAATAGTTTTCGTCTATCTGGCTATGTTCCTTTGCCCTGGAGTATACTCCAGTAGCGTAGAAGAGCCTATCAACTGGAACAGCTTTACTTATGTTTACTATATTTAGCTTTTCTGGTCTATTCTTGTTAGTTCTCACCCTATTTCGAGTACTCTTGTTGTTTTATAGATAGATAGATAGATAGATATTTATTCGTTCAGTAGCATACAGGAAATACAAGATCATGTATTTAAATTATAACTAACCAATCAGATTGCTTGATTTCCTATAATCTGTACTTTATCGGAATCCCATTTTACGGAGTCTGATAGGAATCCCATTTTACGAAATCCCTTTTTAAGAATTCCTTTTGGAAAACACCTGTGGCTATGGAATCCCTTTCTGGTCTGGTCCTTTCTGGTCTGGTCTGCTAGGGCACATTGTGTCCCATTGTGCCTTTTCACATAAGCAAATATCGGCACATAAAGCATGTGCTTATGTGCTAGGGCACATTGTGTCGCATTGTGCTTTTTTCACACAAGCACATATGACAAACAGGGATTCTCCAGAAGGTATCCCAGATAGGTATCCTCAAATAATACAATACCAGGCCATAGGTATCCTCAAATACCCGTATGTGCCTATGTGCTAGGGCACATTGTGTCACATTTGGCCTTTTCACATAAGCACATATCGGTACATAAAGCATGTGCTTATGTGCTAGGGCACATTGTGTCACATAGTGCCTTTTCACATAAGCACATATCGGCACATAAAGCATATGCCTATGTGCTAGGGCACATTGTGTCACAATGTGCCTTTTCACATAAGCACATATCGACACATAAAGCATGTGCCTATGTGCTAGGGCACACATTGTGTCACATTGTGCCTTTTCACATAAGCACATACGACAAAAAAGGGATGCCATAGGATATGGCCATTGGATATAGAGGCGATCAGAATCGGATACAACTTCATTGTAATAAGGGGAGATAGCTATGTCCGATTAAGTACAGATTATGGGAAATCAAGCATTCTGATTGGTTAGTTATAATTTATATAAATGATCTAGATAAACAAGAGTATACGGAATAGGGTCAGAACTAACAAGAATAGACCAGAAAAGCTAAGTATAATAATAATAAGTAAAGCTGTTCCAGTTGATAGGCTCTTCTACGCTACTGGAGTATACTCCTGGGCAAAGGAACATGACCAGATAGACGAAAACTATTGTATATATAGAAAGAAGCAGAGAATTCTGAAAGAATTTGAAATAGTACAACTTGTCGCATTGTTTGTGGTAATGCTACGAATCGGGAATTTACTCTTCTACAAAGAAACATACCCTCCGAATATACCCCTGTCTAATTAGAAGGTTTTGGGTCACATAGCAACCACGTGCTACCATAGAAACCAAGATGGCGGCCTCCAGTATACAAAATGGACGACGGGAACACGTATCACCCTAACAACACGCGCTGCGCATGCGCACTCACACCACGTATCACTATGGAGATGACGTCGCAAGATGGCCGCTTACGCGGGTTACCATGACAAACAAACATGGCTCCACCCGGTCACGTGACATGACGTCACCTCCAGGGTCCTGTCCAGGGTCCTGCTGAATTGGCACTATCGGGTTCATGTCCTACTACTAATATGGCTGTCATTGGAACCAGCTCTCATTAGCCGGTTCCAGTAACATCCATAATTATTATGCTTGATGAATATTGTTTATTTTCAGCTCACCTGACTGTAAGTTAGGGGGCGCTTAAGTGATGACTTTCTGTCTGTCGACCATCCATCCATCTGTCCAGCATGAACTCTACATTATCAACCACTCCTCATAAACAACTGAGTCGAATTGAACCAAATTCGATTTTCATGTTCCTTATCATATGTGAATTTCAGTTTGTTCAAATAAAGTTGCCACACCCACAGGGGTCCCCAAAAGGGGCATTTCTCTGATAGAACCCATAAATTGTTTTCCAAAATTAAAAAAAAAATCTTCTCCAGAACCATATATAAGAATTTGATACTTGGTATGTAGCATCTGTAGGGGACAGGAGGGGTAGGGTGGGGGGCAGATTCAAATTTGTTCAAATCAAGTCCCTGAGTTAATATTTGGGCTTCCTATGGGCACCCAAATATCAACATTGCAATATGAGGAAATTTCTGTGAAAACCTACTTCAGATTCACCTTCAGAATGCTTTCATACTTCTTTGAAAATCTATTTCTTTGGATCTACCAGTCAAGAACCCTTTCATATTTGACATACATCATCTCTTGGGGTGTCAGATTCATGTTTGTTCAAGCCAAGTCTATGGGTTAATATTTGGTTTCATTATGGGAGCTCAAATTAACTCAGTGCAACATGAGAAAATTTCTTTAAAATTATTTTTCTTCAGACCCAGACCAACCAGTAAGAATGCTTCAAAATTTGCTGTACAACATCTCTGGGGAGGTCAGATCTAAATTTGTTCCAATTTGGTTCCTGCCAATAAGAATCCTTTCATATTTGGAATCGCAGTGTGTGGGGGGTGGGGGGGGGGGGCGGCAGATTTGTTAATTTCGAGTCCCTGGCTTAATATTTGGGCAGGGGTGAGTTAGGTTCAATGTTGTTCATTAATGTTCAAATCCATTCCTTAAAGTTTTTTTCCACAAAATTTGCCTTTCATGCTACAGTGACACAGCAACCCTTGGAAGTATGGCAGTGCTTGTCTACAGCTGACAGAATTGGAAGCAATCAGGAAGACCAATCTGACATGGACACTAGAGTTATGAATAATTTCATAACATCATTCCTGTGGAGTGTTCATGAACCATGACTAACTGAATGTGACCCAAAATACTTCTCTGAACCACTTTGTCAGGTGAGCAATTAAGGTCCCTGGGGGGGGGGGGGGGGGGTTACAAAATCAGTAGTTAGTGTTTTAAAAATTAAAAAGCTGTATTGGATAAAGAGTTAACATGTATTATCAGTATGCAACAGGGGTGCAACCATCTGGCCTCATGGGATCCTGGCCATAGCAGGTCTGAATTCTTGCACGATTTTTGCAAGAATCCAAATGGATTCTCCAAATCTAGAGGAACTCTAAGCCATGCACAACCCAAATTTTGAAACAAAATTGACATATTGTTTCATAGGGGTGGGACAATATTTATCTTCCTGTATGGTTAATTAAAACAGATTTTGTCAAAAGGTTTTGTGTGCTGATACAGATTATATTTTTATTTTGGGATTTGGGTAGTTTTCATAGAAACATGTGAATTCTTATCCCTCCCAACTAACTCATTAGGAAACAGAGTAGGAATTCTGTCGAAGGCAATACCAGTTTTTAAGCTCATTTGACACAGATTGGACAGTTCTCTTCAAAAGAACAAATTTCCCATGCTTTTGACTGGTCAGAAGCCAAAAATTGAATTTTATTGCAGAAATGAGTCCTTCGTCACATGAAAGAGGTAAATGTATCGTTGGTAGGGTTGGGTATCCCGATAGGTATAACTGTTGTAAATATTTTAATTAGATTTACCTGCCTCGAAAAGTAGCGCTCGGAAATTATGTAATCCCTAAAACTAAGCAGTCTTGGGAAAATATATTGTTTCAATAAACATTTGAAGAATTCTACTGACAACTTGCATTACTGTTGAATGTTCCAGATGAATAAAGAGGGTGATTTAAGGACTTTTAGAACCTAAATGTGTTTTGGTTGCGAATTCCCTGAGAAATATGTACATATGACCAGAACTTCCTTTTTGTTAGTTTTTCTCTCTTATTTGTTGCATGGCCCCCTGTTTAAGAATCAGAAAAAGGTTGTCTGAAAGGCTAAACTTGACAAAAGATATTTGAATGCCAAATTTAAAATGATGCGGCCATATTGTTTTCGCCTGAACGTTATAATGGTCGTCTATGGGAAAATATTTAGTACTGTGATACGTATTCATGTTTGGCTGAAATTAAACAATTACAGAAATCCGATTGCATAAAATGTTTTTGGAGTGATGGTTGCGGAATGAAATATTTTAATATGTTGGATACTTTGGGGTTCCTTCTTACGCCTTGCGTATTGTCATATTATTATTATACGTTAAAACAAATTCTGAAAAAATATAATTTGTTGAAGTTCATTTCTCTTAGGGAAGGCTGGAATTGTCAGAAAATCGATACTTATCGCGTTGTCTTTTGCACAATGTTACAAGTCCATATCAAAAGTTGCTGCTCCATCCATTTCCTGAACATGGAGTGATGATATGTAATGCTGTTGCAGTAAATTCATTTTAACTGCATTACTGACACTGTGAGACAGATACAAATTCTCGTGTGAATGCCTGAGCCTGCATATTTATTTGTTATTACATACAAGGTAGGCCCACATAAGATATTAAAAAAAAAATATCACACTATGAAAACATTTTTTTTCAGTTTTTACCTTCATGAAATATGGGCTAACTTTGATATCGCCTCATATTCATTCGAAAGCAAATATGTAGATGTTTTCTTGGGATACTGAGCAAACTGGATTTCAGCTTATCAGATTATATTCGACCCGAAGTGACCCTGTCTGTCAAAAGTGTCGTTAGACCCCAACAAATACATAAATAAATATCAGATTATTTTGTATTGGCAGTCGCTCATGAAATGGAGGAAATGCATTTAAATTGCATTAGACAAGATGACAATATATAGTTCAAACTATACGTACATACAGTGCATACAGGAAGGGCGGATTATAGAATTTGGATATGTCATTAATTGCCCTTCAACCGTTCACATACTCCACTCATAACTGCTACAGATATGCTGTACGGCGATTGCCAAAGCGATCTTTATCTCGATACGAACCTGTTTTGGTCGCGACACATTTCCTGCAGAGGTTGGAAATTTTAAATAAATACAGAGCAATCTAGATATATAAATGAAATATCATAGATGTAATGTTTGCATGTTTGGTTTGGGAAGGGTGTGCTTCCACGCTGCTGTTGGCAGGAAAGCGGGCACAAAATTTCCGATAGACAAATATAGCTGAACGTTCTCATTGGTTATTTTCCACCGAACGCTGAGAACCAGTTTAACAATCTAACAAGAGAGCTTTGGCACGCGAAGGGTACATTTTATCCTATCGCGCCCAAACTTTCTGGTTAAAATTATTGCGTGCCTCTAAAACCTTTTGTGAATGTGACAAATATAGATGCCAGTGTGTAATAAATGGTTTGGTGAGTCACTAGAAAAGGAAGAAAGTACATAGCATGAACCATCAAGCAAAGGGAAGAGATTGTCAGATTTCCTAGAATACAACAAATTAACCCTTTGCCCAAAGCAAGGGATATCAAATTTTATTATTTGAATTATTGTTGGTTTTAATGTTTTCAAAAAATGTAACCAAAACCATATCATGTGACCCCTGCGGGTGTATTGATATCATCCCTTGTGTCTCAAGATTTTAAAGGAGCGGGTTAAAACGTGCACTTTTTAAGCTGTCTTACTTGATTATTATGTCAATGTAGAGCCAATCTTTAGAAACACGTTTTGAAATATTTCATGTTCGCATCTTCATAATATTGTAAAAACTTGACCCAACCGCCGGTACGTAGGTTTTAGAATTTAGTAATGTGCATTGTGCATCTGAGAAATAAAGGATCGATGAGAAAGATATATGTGATTGCATCGTTTTCAAAGCAGGTTTATGCGTTGAGGAAGCATCGAACAGACGTAACTGATTCCCAAGTTTTCCAAGTCACAAACGATTAAAAGCCTTAACCCTATCACTTCGACTGAAGGAGCACACTTACTATCAAGTTTTAAAGCTATGACGCTAATGTCGTAAGGAATCCGCCGCTGTTAAGGCCAATTTTTTTACCCACTTTTCGTATAGTTTGTGCGCAAACCATTATTGATGTAAGGAGGTATCATCGTACGTACAATAATTTGTAGATATTCTTTCGAGCCCCAGTTATAGTAGATATTGCCATAACAAAATATTCACCTTAAAAAGATCAAAATATCACAAATAATAAAACTGGGCGATGAAACCCCAAAACTACTACAGTGAGAAGTCTGTAGTTATCATTCTTTAATAAACAAATATGTATAATGGTGTGAATCAAGTCATTAAACATCCTGCCATATCGAGTTCCAATTGAGAAACAGTTCGTGCGTTGATTCGAAGGAAATGAATAATTATAGCATTTTTTATTGGATTCAGTCGTCTGGAATATTCCAGTTGCTGGAACAGCGAACGTAAGCTTCGCTTTTCCGATCAGCTGAAATATTCCAAACGGGTAAATCTAAACACAGGCGCTGAAATACTTAAAGGCCGGACTTGTTTCAGACCACAAGAGCGTCAAGGTGGCTGACAAAACGGTAATCGTTATGACAGGTATGACAGGAATGATTCCTGATCCCCTGACATCTTCCCCGAGATTTTCCATTCGTGTTCAACAAACCACTACGTTTTCAGATGAAAGCATGTAGAGGAACACTCTGGATGTCTCATTATACTGTTCGCTCGGTCAGTGGAAGCTTTTGTGGTATATTCCCTGTCATGTAATTTTGCACCATAAAATCATGTCCATAACATTTTCTTATCTCAAGCTGAACACATTATATGCGCGTTCTGTGAGAAAATCATGAGGAAAACTTTATCGCCCTCTCGCTCATCCTACTCTCATCTAACATCTCCATTACCTATCAAAGTTGAGATCTGTTTCAGTTCTAAAGCCTTTATTTATCTAAGCAGGTTAGTTATTCTCAGCCCACTTGCTGAGGATGTCGCTTCCCATCCACTCCCGGCGTGTATGAATAGGGGGTTAGATGTTTACTGCGTTTCTGGGTTCTGCCAAGATCAGCAGTTTCCACATCTGTTTAGATCTTTGTGTCACTAACGTGATGAAATCTTAAAATTTGTATGAGACGAAACACAATCCATGTGCATAGACGGCCCCACTCAGTAAATCCTAAAGTGAGGTGAAACATGTTACTGAGGGAGGAGGGGGGGGGGGGGTCTCAGTCACAGTCTGAAATCGCAAAAATAACTTACTGTGATGTTGTCAGTGAACATGCGTCGTGTGGTGTGTAGGGATCATATATAGAAAGGGTTGCGTTGCTTTTGATTGCTACGAGCGTGGTCCTTCTATTAAAGCCCAGAAACACTGCAGAAGAGTGGGGTAAGAAACTGTTCCCTACGAAATATACATGCACCTGAATTGATGACGGAAATTTCCCAGCAATTAAATGGCAGGAATAAAGATCAGTCCATCAAACTTTGAGTGAGCTGGTTAATGCGTAAAACTATATGCAGCGAGTTCGATAGAATCATGGTGGGTATGGCAGGAGACAAATACAACCGTAATTTTATTTGTTTTATTGTTTTTATTTGAAGCAAAAACACCAAATACAAAATCACAATAAAATACAACTTGTGGTACATAGAGAAAACTACGAAAATATCACAATTCATAATACATATTTACATATTCAAAAACTGCCTAGTATGTGTAATAAAACCAACCTTTTCAGTGAGGAACATTATCAGCTCAGTATATTTGTGAACGGCCTCCACGTTTCAGTTGTCCAGAATGCCCTGATGTTTGACTATGAGCATTGTTGGCATTTTCAGAATTGTTGAAGTGTCAAAATGGTTCGTCTTAAGTTACTTCAGGGGAGCCATATTTGTTCTGTCTGCACTCATCGGATATTTTTCGATGTAGGTTTGAAATTCGATCATTGAAGACGCCAAAAGTCACTCTCTGGGTGACTTTTGGGGTCTCTTATGTCTGAGTTTCACCATGTACCTAAGAATTTATTGTGTCTATCAGTATTTCCGGTTAATTTTTGTGCTTATACCAAACGTTCAGCACTTTTTGCAAGAAGTACAGTTAAAACTAGAAGTCCTGTCACGAATAGTGCGCTTATCTAGGCTTAATTGCGCGTTGGAATTGCGCGCAATTGCCATATCGAATGGCATCCAAAGCACGACAGGTTCTCCTGGTTACTCATAGCAAACACATGCAATGTTTCTGCCAATGGACCTCCGGGTTACCCGGAGGTCCATTGGCTGAAACATTGCTTGTGCACAGGTCATATGTACAGAATTTGATAGCTTTACTTGGGCTATAACGCGTACATTAACGCGCATATCAACGTGCTATTTGTGCGCATTTCATGACAGGACTAATAGTTTTAACTGTATTGTCACAATTTCGGACTGATCACTCCCTGGAAGTTTTGAACTGTAATTGTTATGCTGTAACCGAGCCACCAGATGTTAAATATCTATGGGCGGTTTCATATAGAATGGAATCAATCGATATTATCGTTTCATGTTTGTGTGGAATGCCAAATGAGGCAGAAGATAGCGATACTTGAACACGTGAAATTAACATTCATCTTCCATGGAATATGTCATGAGGAAGGGGTTTACCGCCCCTATAATTTTAGGTTTATGGGACAAACGGAGGGCGAGGGTGATCACCCGCCTGGCATTGGCAAGCCTGCACGCGTATGTTACGCACAATATAATGTTATTTCGTTACAGTAGTCTGTCCTCATGATTTGGTCAAAAAGGTTTGGTGGAAACCATTTTTACTGCAGGAGTAAATATATTTCTTTAAATGGGTGAAGCAGATTTAATTGTAGGTACCGTCTACTATAGAAAGTATCAATTCTGTTTACGTTTGAAGACAAATTCGGGGAGCGCGGTGGCTCGGTGATAGACTGTTGGACTTTTATGCTAGAGGTTCCGAGTTCGATCCATGATCGGGACGACCCGCGTCGTGTCCTTAGGCAAGGCTCTTTCCCCCGGTTGCCTACATGGGGGCACGATGACGCCGTGTACTAAGGCGTACTGCACGTCGATGGTGCACATATCTTCAACGGTTGTAACCCTGCTTGAGCGGAGTTTGAACAGAGTTAGAATGTTGAGGAGCTGACACTTGCTCGTCGATGCTCGGTGGTTCTCTCCGGGCACTCCGGATTTCTCCACCCGTAAAACTGTTACGGTCATGATAAGCCATTGTGCATAAGTATGCGACCTTAAACACCAATAAATGAATAAATAGCCCATACTTTGCTGCATGAGTGACAGTAAACATTTTCTTGAGAAGGAACACTCGAAAAAAGGATAGGTGGCCGTCTCTCCAAGGCCTCATTTAAATAGCTGAATTATTGTGAACCTACACGGTGTAACACATGTAACTGCAAGGATGAGAATGGGTATCCACAATTGTATCAAACGTATTGAAGTACATATGTGGCCTCCTTTCCCTGTCTGAGTTGAATAAGGTTCAAAGTAAATATTCTTATTTCGGACTGTGTGGGCATTTAGGCATTTTTCTCTAGTACATTATATAATTTTCAAACTGAAACAACTGTTCCACTAATTTTGTTAATGAGAAAACCGCAGTTTTTGCTGTCATATTGAATGAACCTTCCACCGATTGTGCTTTGGCTGGTGATAGGCTTCACGCACAAGGCCTATACCGCAAACTAAAACATTGCAGTTTTAAGTTACAGCTCCCGACCTGCAGTGCGAAGTTTCACTTCAAATCCGGCTCAAAGTGTTTACCATTGTTTTTGCGACATTTTTCATATCATGAGACAAAATATCAACCTGGAAAGTAACAAATATTTGGAAGGAACATTCAGAATACTTGAAACGGAATCAAGAACGTAGATGGTGAATATTTATATCTTGTACATTTTCAAATTGATACAAGATTTTCTGAGTGAATACAGGATTACAGCTAACAACAGTCACTGTTGTCACAAAAACAACTCCGTGGTGTGTTTGATCTGTGATAGGAGCGGCTTTACGCATCTGCTCGCGCGTGGTGTGGATATAAACATATTCTAATTACCCCTTCCGGCAATTAGGGCACGCTAAGAGTGAGTTTTCCTGGGTAGAGAGCACGGACCGTCTCTCAGCCAATCAAATTACGGGTTCACAATTCACAGTTTTCATGATTGTGGGATTGCGCTGAACATTCCATAATAGGTTACAAAGGGATGCTGACGTAGGTTATAACTGGCCCCACGAAAAGAAATCCTTTTTTCAGAAGGGGTTCAGGTGTACTGCGTTTTTTATAGGTTTGCCTTGGAGATAGACCAACTATTGTAAAGATTACAGCCGTCTAAGTCGTTGAAAATGAAAGTTTTCATCTAGGAGGAATTTTGAGATACTAAACGTTTACAACTTCTCATCATATCCATGTTACCAGTCAGTTCATTGACGAAACCGCAAATATAGAGACTACACTTTTTTCTATAACGTAATCTGGGGGTGGGGGAGGGGGGTGAAGGCTGTGAGTGTACCGACAGAACAAGAGACAGACTTTCGACAAGTCAATATAAATACGTGGGAAGTGATGTCCACATATGCGATTGCCAAGTAATAAAAATCATCATTAGCAACATGTTAATTAATTAAGCACCAAGTTGTGCCCTGCGCTTCATTAATTGAATGTTTGATCATTATTTCTGTAATTAGTGTTTGGAAGTTAATATAATTGTGTGCGCTGAAATATTGCCCACCCGTGGAAAGTGACCAGTCCACGTACTGTACCTGGTGTTCTCTGACTATTCATATTTGATGTGACTGCCTGAGCTGTCATTAAATCGTGGACATATATACCACAGCTATTGTAAAGATCAGACAGGTGATATTCTAGAATGCTGGGGCGGGGACAGAGGACATAAAATTTCGATCGGATCGGCTTTGGGCTTCGATCCGATCGAATATTATGTCCTCTTTCCCCGCCAGTGGATTCTAAAATCTCATCTGTCGAAAAATAATGAAGAATACATTCAATCTAAGACGCGATTGTAATCTCAGTACTGTACAAAACATTCGGTGAACTTCCAAATAACCCGTGAGATGACACAGACACACACAAGCGCAGTAGTCTACAACAACAAATGGACTCCTTAATATAATAAAACTGCTTTTTCTGCTCACATCGTTCTTGCGTACTGGAAACTGTGAAACAGCTCGGGTACAAATGGAATTTATTTTTCATACGGAAACTATTTGGAGACAGCCTTTATATATGTTAAAGATCGTCTCAAATCAAATAACAGCAATGAATTGCTTGTGAGGCGAAACGTCTTGCGATTTGAATGCACACTGTTTTGGGTCGGAAAACAATGCACTGATCCGTCTCATAATGAATGAGTTGACCCGGTGTAAAGAGGAATGGAAGTCCGTAGGAACGTTAGTCCCTCTGGAGTATTATTCCGCGGAATTATAGTCCTAGGTCTAACATTTCTAGGAATAGTAGTCCGGCGGACTACTATTCCTAGAAATGTTAGACCTAGGGCTATAATAATAGTCCAGAGGGACTAATTTTCCTACGGACTTCCATTCCTGTTAAACCGGAACAAATTATGCTGCAGCAAAACTCTCCAGATTACACATGAAACCATCTTGGACTGATATTCTGTATATTTCGAGCGACAGTGCCGGACAGAAAACGTCCTGATTTTTGTTCTAAACTATAAAATTCTGAACCGAGGTTTACGGCTGAGACCTTTTTAATGAACGTTTGAGTTATACATTATTCTGAAGAAGCATTAGATTTAAAACAAGGCCAACATGATGGAAATAGAAAATACCAAAGAAATTGTTCAGCAGAAAAGAAAATGTTTCGTTGGTGTTTGTCGAAACCTGTCATAGTCCCCACTGTGCTATAAATGAACTTATTTTTTGGTTGATTAACCCAACACCGACATCACCACTGCACGCAGCAAAAAACGATGGCAAGAATCTAGCTTTTGAGTCGAAGTTCTCATAATTACTTGGTTCACGGTCCTTTCAGCAGCACAAACAAACGTTGATTGTTCTATTGACTTGTACCACTTAATAACTATATGATTCTGCTACTGCAAGAGACAAAATAGTCGGGTTTTGTTTTTTGTTGATTTTGTTTTTTTGTTTTGTTCAGTTCCTGATTACTCGACCCCAAACCTCGCTGACAAAAGAAGTCATGCATAATGCATTCCTGGAAACAGAGTACGTTAGCTGCAAGCACATTCTGAGTGGAGGGGTGTATTTGTCCGATGTTGGCATGCATTTCGCATTTATAACAACAGATACTCGGAGATTGAATAAACTATTTACACGGCTGTAAAACGACAGTCACAAAATATTTACATTATGCATCAAGACTATAGTTAAGTTCCTCAGATGGAGAGAGCGAGAGGTACTCGTTCCATTGAGGGTTAGAAATATATTTTGAAGGTCAAAACGGAAGAAAAAAGATGAGATTTTATCTCCGATTTGAATGAATGGCAATGGCGGGGTTAAGGCTGTTACGATTAATCGATTGTCGATCGGTCGTGCCGAAATCGATTAGTATTTTTCGTTGTTGAAGAATCGGTAAATTTTACCCCGTTTTAAACGTTTAATAATTAAACAAAAAAATGATGAAAAAACTATGGTTTCTAAAGATAAAAAGTCAAGAACGTCGACGTGAAACCTCAAGAAGCCGCTACAAGCATTTGTCTTTCAGGTGCATTCAAAGCTTTGATGTTCTGAACTTTTGAACCGTCAGTGTAATTATCAAGACCGGTCGGCAGTTGCGAAGTTCGCAACTGACGGCCGGTCTTGATTATTACACTGACGGTTCAAAAGATCAGAACATCAAAGCTTTGAATGTACCTAAAAGAGGATCGTCTTCGTTATTTACTTGAGGTTGGTCAACTGACTTGAACTTCATTTTTAACGACTCCAAAGAGAGGGGGGGGGGGGTGTCATCTAGGTAGATTAATCGATTATTATCGATTATTTGCGACGATTAATCGATTTCTAAATTAAAAAATCGTGACAGCCCTAGGTGGGTACACCACAACGTAATCTACAACTGGAGGAGTTTAAAAAAATAAAACATATCGACAAAACCATATCATGGGACGCTCATTGGAACGAGCTCGTTGATGAGGGAATCAAATGATATGGCTCTGTTGACATTTTGGGAAAATTTTGCAGAATAATAATTAAAATAGTAAATTTTGATATCGTGTCCATTGTGTAAAGAGTTCAAAAGATAAAACACTGATAAACATATATCTCCTCTACAAATTACACGCTAAGTTACGCTAACGTAATATGTTCAACATGCAAAATTAATCAATATTTATATACATGTATAAGCAGAACAAATAGTCAAAATATCACTATATAACAAGTGCATAACAATTCTAAATATCCAATTATGTCTTGTTCAGAAGTTGAAAAGAAATACCTCTCTCAAAAACGAGGAATCAAAGTTTTCAAAGTTCCTTTCTACACCCCACATAATTTGATTTACATAATAATCAATATTTAGTTGAGTATGTATAACCTAGGTTTTGAAAAATATAACCGCCTCCTAACTCCTTCACCACCACCCCAATAAAATTAAAAATCCCAAAACAATGGTCACCAATGCTTAACATATTTATCACCACTGCTTAACATATTTACACTGACATTCTGCAGACTGTCACTTTCTTCCCACGTATAAATCTTTGGTACCTGCACAGTAAATATCTTTACTATAACCTACGCTGTGAAAAGTATTTGCCACCAACCAACCCATGTTTAGACAGAATGGGTAGGGAGACGTTTTGAAACGAAATGATTTTATGTTGATATTTTTTGTGAGCGAAACATTATCAACGACGTTTTATGGATGCGATGCGGGGAAAACGCAGCCTCGGGCAAATGATTTGCGTCAGACACTCTGTAAGACTGGTATTAGATAAAAAAAAATGTATTACAAGAGGGTGTAATTTCTCCGTCCAATCTATGTCCTGTATCACCGAGGAGACAAACATGGAAGCAAGGAGTAGATGGCAATTATCCTATGTATCCAACCTTTCGTAAGTTTAGAAAAGCGCGAATAGATCGCAAATAAATACTCGCATTTGGGGATTGAACTCACGGCAGCTAAATGAATCCGTCACTGCCTGGTCGAGCAGATACTAGAATGGCATTTTCAGTAATACCTCATCCTGATTTTGATATTACAATATTATCACATCCTGATAAAACATATACAATATTATCACATCCTGATATAACATTTGCAATTAACAGGTGTTCCCATGCCAATTGTTTGGAGCAAGGAGGCTCTGTGGTTCGGGCATTCAAATCGAAAGGTCCATGGTTCGATCCCAACCAGTTGTGACTAGTTTGTGCCTATCGGCTAAGCACGTAGTCCCGGTTGCACACGTGGATGCGAGGTCGTACTGTGCACTAACGCATATTGCACGTCGATGGTGCACCTGTCTACACCCAATGCTAAGCCTGCTTGTGTGAGGTTATAACGTTGGGGTTTCTTAAAGTTTCTCGCCGCTGCTCGGTGGTACCATCCGGGTACTCCGATTTTCTCCACCCGAAAAATTGTCCGGCACGAGATTACCCTGACTGTCGAATGTGTCGTTAACCCCCTCGTTAAAAGCCAATTGTTTATGGTCACTATTTTCACCGCTTCGCATTGTTGCTTCCACTGGGAGTATATTTGATAACCTGGGAATATTTTATGTCGATCCCTGTGTGTTGCGTTGTAATTGATCAGTTAGGTGAAACATGTGATTGTCTATTTAGGTCGTCGGAGTTCTGATTATGGTGTCAATGTTTTTACATTACAAATTCTGCGGGTTATATTACCACCTCACGTACAACATACTACTATCCCACCTCGACTCTATGATCACGTGGGATTAGCTACAGAGCAGGACCTCCATCGTGTCAATGTTCAGTATACTGGTAATCTGAACACACCTTATCCCTCTCCACACATGTGGTAAATCAATGAGCGTGTCCACTTGATGCGCTTACGCATTGAGTAAGGAGTTCCCAATTTATGTCGACATACACTATTTTGTAACCGTGGGATCTGCAGAGATGAATATAACTGCCAACTCTCTCCCGTCAACTTTATCGCAGAATTGAAAAGTTCAAGTTTTGCAAAGTATCAAACAATTAATTGTAAAATATTTACATTCATAAAAACACATGCATTTATGCCGATGTGTGACTCTAACCCAACATTAAAATGTTACCTGGAACTGAATACACTCTAATGTTAAACCCTGTAGTTCAGAAACATTGCCATACGCAGCCCAGTCTATTTGGAATTCACCGCGGAGCAACTGACACTCTCTTGACAAAATATCTAGGAGGATGAATGTCCACATCCAATAACTGTCATTTTACATTTCAATTACGGGAAAACCTGTCCCGCGGTATTTTTGTTAATACCACCCATTGGGGGCTGTTGGTCACCAGAGATCTTTATCCGACTTTGAAATTTGTGAAACTTGTGGCCTGAGAACACATATTAAACATACAATCAAGAAGTGTTCAAATGGGTGATTTAGTTAAATTAGGTTGTCTGTAGCTTCTAGTTAAGTATTGGCAGCCTATAAAGGTTGCCAAAGCGTGACTCAGAGGGTATTATCCAGTAGTTATTCTGATTAAATGGGGCTCGGTATAATTTCATCAAATATGTTGCATGGACATTTAACTAGCTTATCCAGACTTTCGAGGTAGACTTCTACCTCTATCCTAATTGTTACGTGAGATGGGCTATAGAGATCAAGGGCGAACGCGCTCGCCTCAAACCGACAGGTCAGCATATTTAGATATGTGATTATGCTTGAATTGAATCTGTTCTGCAGGAATGAATTATTGTCTCACAATCTCAATCCATAAGTTTGTAAATGCCTTTGTCATATTGTTCTGGTAAGCATGCCCGTTTAACGTATGTGCAACCGGGCAACTGTCGCTGTACCAAAATGCGATACCATGTGTGGTAGCACATCCGTTGTCATTGTAATCAGTGGTTCGGAACATGCTTCCATTGCCAATCACCTGATCAACGTTGTCGCCTGAAACGTAACTTCCAAAATGAAGTGTATAATTATGTGTTTCTTTTTCAATAAAAAAGTTGTAATACCAACCGGCAACCTGGGACGCAGCATTAAAAACATACTTCAGTTTATAATTACGAGCGGTAGTGTTGGTTATTCTGTAGATGTTTTCATTGCCCAACCAGTATCCATCTATTGTGTCGCCATTTCCGTCAATATTACCAAATCCAAGCTTATAGTCATTCCAACGTGCGGTCAGAAAACGCGGTTTCCATCCATTCGAGTGTACAGATGCAACCAGCAAATACACACCATAACACCATACTCGTATCTTTCCCTGTCCGTCATCGGGATATACATCAACCCAATTTGATGCTCCAGGGCTTGAGCAGTCTGAAAAAGTAAAACAATCTTTCAAACTTGAATTTCTGTTAAGTTCATTCTAGGCCTAATTTTAATACATGCTACAGCGTCCAGTATAATCATTGGGTCTACATGATACCCAACAGAAATGAGATTATTTCATGGAAATCGATGTTTAGATTTGTCGAATATTTTGAAACTTTCGGCCGTTAAGTGAACACCACAACAGGAAAATTGCGCTCAACATTATTACGTCTACCACTTGCTGTAGCCCCAGAATGATGCCTACCATAAATATAGAGTTTGTATGGATTTGATTTTTTATCGAAGCACATCTAATCCATACTCCCCCACCATACATGTCAGGGACTTTTATTTACAACTGTGGGGGGGTGGGGGGGGACATTACGGTAACCAGTTCTCGTCAGATCATCGAAGTTAAGCAACGTCGAGCCCGATTTGTGCTCGGATGGTTGACCGTCTGAGCGATCGATTCGGACTCCCGCGTTGTGTCCTTGGACAAGGCACTTAACCCCAGTTGTCCACATGGGGGCAAGATGACGCCGTCAACCAATCTAACCCTGCCTGTACTGCAGTGCGGAGTTACGATGTTGGTGAGCTGGCTGCTGCTCGTCGTTGCTCGGTGGTTCTCTCCGGGTACTCCTGTTTCCTCCCGGTCACGATTAGCCATTGTGCATTAGTTTGTGACCTTAATCACCAATAAATAAATAAATATAATATTTACAACCGGCACCGAAGGGATTTCACGATTGTTAACGATATTACAAAGCAGTTCAATGCTCAGCTGTTTTTAAAATGTTCTGAAATCCTTTGTTTCTATTTGTACACAAAGGTTATTCAAAAACGGACAAACAATATACCAAGATAGATGCTACTTAAAACATGCACCAGTGCCGTCAACCCACACGTATCACGTGTGACAAAAATAATTTCTCATTGTGATAGCTATACTATGGACGAAGGAGATCAAAGCTAAAAGGGTAATTTTTTAATATGTTCTTTTATGAGATAGCGAGAAATGTCTAACATATATTTTACGTTATCAATCCCCCTGAGAGATACATTATAATATCCGGAAGTGACGCCCAAGACGTTACACGTTTAGATCAATTTCAATAAGCGTTTTTCACGTTACCGTGTTTAAATTGCAATTAAAATATCGCTCATGAAAACATATATTTCTTAATTATTATGAGAGATGGTTTATGTTTTTTTTAAAAAGCTTGAATACGTTATATTTTACACTGCAAAAATATAGGTTCTCTTTAGAACCAAAACTGGTTCTAATCTTGTCCCAGAGATGAAACCAGTTCTGTTTAAAAGGTATTTATTTCAAATCAAATAAATTTACCAAGATTAGCGTTCAATTTTAACAGAATATTACATGAACTGAAGTAGATTCAGCAGTAAACTTGGAGCTTATTCAACGCAGTCGCCAAACATTTTGAAACAAAGGAGATATGAACAGTTGGCATATCGAACCAGTTTTGGTTCTATATAGAACCAAAACTGGTTCGATATGCCAACTGTTCATATCCAAACTTACGGCTGAAAATTTATGTTGAATTCTGTTAATATTTAATGTTAATCTTTATAAATTTATTTGATTTGAAATAAATACTGTTTAAACAGAACTGGTTCCATCTCAGGGACATTTTCTCGCCCAACATTATGTCCCAAAATTGTATTAATAATTTAAGATTTAATCTGTTTATGTGACAGAGTTGTTAGATAAATGAATTATCATGCTAATGAGCATGCCCTGTGATTTGCATCAAATTATCGGTGGTATCCAGAATGGGATCACAACCCGGCGGCAAAGCCGGCTCGTTGAGATCCCATTCTGGACACCACCTCGAATATGATACCAATCACAGGACACACACATTATCATGATAATCTGTATATATTTCAAAAATATTAAACCTTGAGAACTATAATTAGTCACTGCCACAGATATACAACCAATGACCCGACTGCCAGACAATGTGATATCAAATGCGTTGGTGAAATGAAGCATGTTGCCTCACATCAAGAACTTTTCAAATGAAAATGCACCTAAACGAAGCACTGTTATGCGTTAAGTGTCAGTACACCTATCATATTCGAGGTGGTGTCCAGAATGGGATCTCAACGAGCCGGCTTTGCCGCCGAGTTGTGATCACATGCGGACTTTACCTGACTATTGTTTGAGGACTGGAGTTTGCTACGGATCATTAAAAGGGCATACACTACTACTCATTGTAAGACAGTTTGCTATGCATTGTATAAATTGAAAAGTACAATTTCGTTTGTCTTGAAGATCTACACTCTAAATTCGACTGGGTTGAAAAATAACCCAAATGGGTTGTTTTGTAACCCAACCATTGGTTTCTATTTCACTCCACCCAACACTGGGTAGAAATAACCCAATTCAAGAGGTTACATATTTTAACCCATTATTGGTTTAAAAAAAATAACCCATAGTGTAGTAGTCATTTGGGGTTGAAAATTGGGTTGAAAATTTCTACAAAAAAGTGGTTGTTTTTAACCCCAAAGATGAGTTGATGTAACCTAATTTTGTGGTCATTTTTCAACCACAAATTTGGGCTAAATTAAACAACCATATAATTGGGTTAACGTTTCAACCCAAAATTTGGGCTGAAATAAACAACCACATAATTTAGTTACCACTGACAGGTTTCTGGGTTGGAATTGGGTTACAAAAATGTACTCAAAAGTGGTTGATTTAACCCAAAAATAAAGATAAAGTAACTCAATTTTAGTCAATTTGTTCAACCCATAATTTGGGTTAAATAAACAACACATTGAGGTAGTTAAAGTTATGTTGTTTTTTGGGTTGAAAAAGTTGACTTTCTAAACCAATTTGGGTTGAAATACCTATTTGACTCCCCTTTTGGGTTAATAAACTCAACCCATTCATTAGTTGAAGAGATATTTCAACCCAAATTGGTTTCTATTTCACTCCACCCAATTTGGGTTGAAAATAACCTATTTTTCTGGGTCGTTTACACTGGGTTAAAGAAAATAAATCAAAATATGGTCAGAATAACCCAAAATTGGACTGGGATATTATTCTAGCCCAAACAATGGGTTACTTTGGAATATTATATTAGCCCAAATAATGGGTCACTTTTACCAGTTACATAAGTTATTTTCCAAGGTATTCTGCTTGACACTTTTAACCCTTTACCCAACATGGATAAAAGCAACACTGCAAAAGAAATTCTTGAATAACTAAAGTTTTTAAGTTTTGGTATAAAAAACATGCATGTCCCCTCATTGGAATGAGCACAACAAGCTCAGTCCAATTAGTGACCATAAGCTATGTTTTTGAGTCAAAAATAATTTTAAATAAAATAAAGTCTGAATGTCGATTTTTGTGAATAGTGCTGGCTGGTTAAGTTAGGTAAAGGGGTAATGACAGAGAAGTTTATAAATTTAATACGGCTCACTCCTTTACTTTCAAATGGACAATCCTTGCATGGACTAAACCACCCAAATTTGAATTCATCCCCCTCTCTAAGGAATTTAAATGCCAAAAATAAGATTTCGACTGATGGTGCAAAAAACAATTTGAAAATGTATCTCCCTCCACCCCCCCCCCCCCCCCCACCCTTCCCCTGTACCGGTAGTGAATTTACTAACAGGAAAAAACAGTTGCCTTTCAGATACTTATTTTTTAACACAGACCAAACTGGCCTATTCAAATTTCCTGTGAACTGATATTAGAACATTACATCCCTGTTAACTGAATAAACATTACAAATGCCAAACCATTTACCATACCTTCATTACAAATTGAGCCTCTTATCCCTTTACCCAACGTAATGGCCAAAAGTGTCTGCACTATATACATGTACAAAAATCGCCATTTGAATGTTTTTGAGTTTTCAATTTTCGACTCAAAAACACAGCTTATGACCACTCATTGGAATGAGCTTGTTGAGCTCATTAGAATGTGGGGTCATAAGCTGTGTTTTTTAGACAAAAATTGAAAAATGTTTAGTTATACAAGAATTTAGTTTGCAAGTGTCCTCTGCACCCGCATTTGGTAAAGGGTTAAATAAAAAACCTTACATTCTGTTGGGTTATTACTTGGATGAATAGCGAATTCCCAATATTGATAGACATTTTGGGGACCTGCATACATAATTCTGACATTGAATCTATTGTATCTTGTTTGACAAAGCTCAATTAGCTCTGTCAAACAAGATACAATAGAATGAATACTTAATTTATCATTAGCAGATAGGAAAATGACCCAATTCCTGTTAATTGCATACTCCTGTTAACTGGAACCTAAGGAAGTGTCACACCAAATGAGAATTCTCAGTGCTGTGTAGTTTTGGAGATATGCTTGTTTAAAATTCTTTCTATTTGAGCTTCTGCAATTTCCACAGGGCAGCGGGTGATTTTTTGTTTGTTTGCATAAATCAAGTATTTAATACCTCCTACCAAATTTGCTTTATATTGGCCTCTCGGTTTTGAAAATAAGAATTTGGGGCAAGGCCAAAATTGGTGCCTCTCCCATTACCACAGCAAATATTGCCCCACAAACTTCATTTGAGCGATTTCAAATTGTAACCCCCAAAAAGATGCTGTACACCAAGTATTAAGTCATTGTAGTCACTGGCTCATGAGAAGATTTTTTAAGATTTAGGCCAACTTTGGGGGTGTGGTCCTACCCAGGAGGGGGAGGTAACCCATGTGAACACATCTGACTTGGTATTGGAGTCGGACAATACCATTTACCCAACATTTGAAGAAATTGGACCAGCGCATGCATGGTTTTGGGGGAAATGTCATAAACATGGTGTTACAGTACAATATACGGTAAAGGGGGGTGACTATAGATGAACTCACTTCAGTCACTTTACAAGATGATCTAACAAAGCCATAAAGTTCATCAAAATAAAGAGCAGTGGATTGAATTTGAAATTTAATATTGTTTACCACTTTATTTTCAAAGTGGACAATTCTTGCCTGCACAAGATTACATACAGTTAAAACTAGAAGTCCTGTCATGAACTGTGTGCTTATCTTGCCTTACCTGCGCGTAAGAATTTCATGCAATTTCGATATCGAATTACACAAATTCGCTAAACATCAGACCAAGCTGTCAAACATCTTTGAGATTGGCAATGTTTCAACAAGCTCAAATGCAATCAATATGAAGTACGGAACAGGAGATCTGTTACAAAATGATACCCTTCACCCAAGGTCAACACAACTGGCCAAAACAGCCAGCACTATTAACAAAAATCTCCAGTCAAAATTTATTACATGTATGTTATCAGTTTTTTGTCTCCAAAACATAGCTTCTAACCCCTCATGGGAATGAGCTTGTTTAGCTCATTCCAACATGGGGTCATAAGCTATGTTTTTATACACAAATTGAAATTTTTTAGTTGTTCAAGAATTTATTTTGCAGGTGTCATCTGCTACCCATGTTTGGTGAAGGGTTAACCCTTTCCCCAATTTAATGGAAAGAACTGACCAGTGCTGTGAACACAAATCTCTTATTCAAATTTTATTATGCTTTGTTTTTGTTTTCAAAACACAGCTTGTGACCCCAAATCGGAAGAAGCTCATTGAGCTTGTTCCAATGAGGGGCCATACGCTAGGTTTTGGAAACAAAAATTTTTATTTTTTAGTCACAATGAAAGTAGCTCCAATAATTTTATTCGGCATTGAGAATGAATACTTCGTGCTGCATTTTGTGCCTTGTGTTTTTGACTAAGAAAACAACAGCTTGTGTCAAGTCAGCTACACCATATCGGCTTGTGATATTGAACATACAATATAAATTGTTCAAATCCCCTGTGAAGACCCTCGCAATTGTATATACTACATCACTCGCTTTCTATGATGTAAACAATACTTAGTACATGTATTTATGCCATGCATTAATTTGTTATATTTTTTTCAATACCACCCGGCCCTATTCCATTTGTGGGGAACCCGTCTCTGAGAGAGCTTTCCAACAATTGATGCTATAACATGGTTTATGGTTTATCATTATGGATATACTTGCTGAAAAAGGCTCTGGGTAAACAGAAAATAATTTATATATATCTTCATTAAACAAGGTTCTTGTATCATTTGTTGGAAAGATCTCCAAGAGGATATTTCAACAAATGACACCATGACCTTGTTTTATCAGCACAAAAATCCAATAATTGCTTATGTTTGGAAATTTCTGAAATACATTACTGCATGGTATCTGTTTTGGAGCATATTAGCTTTGGAATGAATGAATAAAGAACCGTGTGCCAATCAATCACCAGAAGTCCATTTCCATAGGTAAATAAGGTGATATCTGTTTATATCCCCAATCCCAACTGGTACAATTTTACATGATTGATGTTGTACACAAAAGTGCACTGTAGTAGGCGAAAGCAGACACTACCAAGTGGAACCCTGATATATATGAACACCCACAGAATACAAAATTTTTATTGATTTAATATATTGCTGAGTTAACAACTTCTCTGAAAAATCAATACAATGAATCATTTGTAAAAGGCCATAACCCCCCAGACAAAGACAAACAACAACCATATGTTTTACTTTCAGGAAAACGTCATTAACCAACAGCTCTATATCTTATAAATTGGAAATAAAGCAGTTCAGTAACAGAAACCTCCTCAATGCAGTGGATGCATGTTTCAAATGTTTTTTAAATATATCTTTGACTTAAGTATTCCAGATTTTCCCACACAATTTGAGAATCTTATGAAAAAAAGTTTATATGGATACTAGCAGCAGACAGTCTTCAGTCCATCTTGTACACCACTCACTGTTGACTATAAGATTTTTTCCAACGTTATGCATCATCAAATGGTCAAGAAAAACACCTCACTGTTCACATTCCTTCCTTTGCAGTGCTTCTTTCACTCTCTTCTTAAGTTGGATTAAAGTTCCAAACTCCAAGTTTTCTTTTCTGCAAAGGAGAAATTTAAAATAAAAAAGATACCAGTGGAACAACATGTACCTACGGAAGCGTTGAGGCGCCAGTTGAGTATTATTTCTATCTTGCACATGCAAGTTAGCTATCTTGCTCCTGCAAATTACTATCTTGCACGTGCAGGTTAGCTATCTTTCACCTGCAAGTTACTATCTTGCACGTGCAGGTTAGCTATCTTGCACCTGCAAGTTACTATCTTGCACGTGCAGGTTAGCTATCTTGCACCTGCAAGTTACTATCTTGCACGTGCAGGTTAGCTATCTTGCACCTGCAAGTTACTATCTTGCACATGCAGGTTAGCTATCTTGCACCTGCAAGTCTATACTATATTTTAGAATGTCTGTCTGTCTGTCTGTCTGTCTGTCTGTCCGCTATAGAAATGAATATGGGGCTATCCAGAGTGCCCAAAATGGTCTACTAGGGGTACTTTTTATGGCGGAGGTCCTCGTCAGGTTTAAAAAAGTGTGCGGGGTGGGGGTGGGGGCAGGGAGGGGCACCGAAAGTTATGACCAATATTTTTTCACCGATATAGGTCTTCAAAGGGATCTACTTGGGGTAACTTTTTATCAGGAATCTCATGGTGGTGTTTAAAAAAGTGGCAGGGGCAGGTAGGGGCAATATTGAAGGATTTCACCGATATACGTCCTTAAAGGGGCCTACTAGGGTTAACTTTTTACCAGGAATCTAATGGTGGGGTTTTAAAAGTGACAGGATCGACGGCCCCTCCCGGAGGGCGGGACCGAGTGTGCCGCCCGTAGGGTGGTCTGGGTCGAAAAATACGCGGCCCCTATTTTTGTTTTTTTTGGGGGTACTTTTTTATGGCGAAGGTCCTCCTCAGGTTTAAAAAAGTGTGCGGGGTGGGGTGGAGGCAGGAAGGGGGCAAAAGTTACACCAGTTTTTTTTCACTGATATAGGTCTTCAAAGGGGTCTACTTGGGGTGACTTTTTATCAGGAAACTAATGGTGGTGTTTAAAAAAGTGGCAGGGGTGGGGTGGGGAGGGGCAAAATTGATGGATCTCACCGATATAGGTCCTCAAAGGGGTCTACCAGGGGTAACATTTTACCAGGAATATAATGGTGGGGGTTTAAAAAGTGACGGGATTGAAGAAGCGGAGTGTGCCGCCCATAGGGCGGGCTGGGTTGAAAAATACGCGGCCCCTATTTTTTGTTTTTTGGGGGTACTTTTCATATGACCCCTAAATTTTCCCATGCAACGCAGGGTAACCCTGCTAGTTAGTTATATTTGAGGAACATGATTTTAGTCATATTTGAAGTCGAGTTCATCAAAATTAGTATATAAGGGTCCAACCTAGCCCCAGTTTGCCTGACCTAGATTCGAATTTGCCAGACCCCCTCCAGGACTACGGAAATTCCTATCGCGAAGACAACAACTATAGACTCTTTGGCAATGTCTAGTCGCCTGTCCATGTACATGTACGTTTCGCATCGCTTGCATCGCAGGCTAGGTGTGGATGCTTTATGTTGGGGTTGTGAATGGGAAACGTCAGGCATAAAGAGTAAAAATGGTTAGAATTGCAATGACGTTGGTGACGTCATGGTGAGCTCGTGATGTCATGACCGCTGTCGATGTCCACAGAGATGAGTGACTGGCACCTGCAAGTTTCCATATTTCACGTGCTATCTTGCACGTGAAAGTTATTATCTCGCACCTGCAATTTACAATCTTGCACGTGCAGGTTAGTTATCTTGCACTTGCAAGTTAGTTATCTTGCGACAGCCACTCCAGCCACCCTATCTCAGAAGCCCGGCTCTCCATACTTTCCCCAGTGGCTTACGTTCCCATATTTGACAGCCACACTATCTCAGAAAACGATTTAAGCGGCACAATCTTGCACGTGCAGGTTAGTTATCTTGCACTTGCAAGTTAGTTATCTTGCGACAGCCACCCCAGCCACTCCAGCCACCCTATCTCAGAAAACCCGGCTCCCCATACTTGCCCCAGTGGCTTACATTCCTGTATTTGACACGGTGACCTTACCCCTGCCGCTTGCCCAAGAGCGACACAGTCGCCCTTCCCCTCCTTCCAGAAGCCCTTCACGCCACGATTCCCTAATCCTACCTTCTCGGCCGAATATCCCTTATCACATCAGAGACCCGTCGACCTTATACCATGAGCCCAGGCCTCCACGACCTGTGCCAGTGAACCAGGGACCCTACACCGAGCGTTCCGATTAAGAGCGGCACAGTCACTCTTCCCCTTCATCCAGTATCCCTACCTCAACAAGTTCGAACAGTCGCCTAACAGGTCAGCTGTTGCTGGTGATCACTATAATCCAGATGTAGAAGAATCGTTCGAAGAGTCGCTGGGACTAACTCTTTGATTACTAATTTTCTCCTCGAAGGCTCATTTCAGGGAGTCGTTCGAAAAGCTGCTTCTGGAGCAGCTCCCCAGTTACACATCTGTATGAGTTTTCGATGTGTCAATTTTCGACGGGCAGCTCTAATGGCTCCTTGTTTCGAGCCCTTCGAGCCGAGAGAGTAGGACAGAGTCGATCAGGGAGAAGAAGGGTCGAAAGCCTGAAAAGGGACATCCCTGTTCCTGTTAAGGGGTATTGAGACCCGGCCAAGCAGGGTCTACCCAACGGCATGGCCATCTATAGGGAGACATCGGTTATTCAAAGACCCTACAGACGTCCAGCCTCTCACCTCTGTGGACATCGACTGCGGTCAACGTCGTAATGACGTTGCGAGCTCACCATGACGTCACCGACGTCATTGCAACTCTAACAGTCTTTCACCCCCTATGCCTGACTTTTCCCATTCACACCCCCAGAATAAAGCATCCACACCTAGCCTGCGATGCAATCGATGCCAAACGTACATATCCAGGCGGCTAGACATGGCCAATGAGCCTATAGTGGTTGTCTCAGCGATAGGAATTTCCGTAGTCCGGGAGGGGGTCCGGCAAATCCGAACCTAGGTCCGGCAAATTGGGGCTAGGTTGGACCCTTATATACTACATTTGATGAACTCGCCTTCAAATATGACTATAATGATGCTCATCAAATATAACTAACTTGCAGGTGCAAGGTAGGTAACCTGCACCTGCAAGATAGTAACTTGCAGGTGTAAGATAGCTAACCTGCACGTGCAAGATAGTAACTTGCAGGTGCAAGATAGCTAACCTGCACGTGCAAGATAGTAACTTGCAGGTGCAAGATAGCTAAACTGCACGTGCAAGATAGCTAATTTGCAGGTGCAAGATAGATATCCTGCACGTGCAAGATAGCTAACCTGCACGTGCAAGATAGTAACTTGCAGGTGCAAGATAGCTAACCTGCAGGTGCAAGATAGCTAAACTGCACGAAATAATACTCAACTGGCGCCTCAACGCTTCCGTATGTACCCAACAGGGGCCATAATTCATGCAAACATTTTTTGGGCCTACCCCATATTTGAACTTGACCTGTATTTTGTTATAATTGAACCACATACCAAGTTTGAAGCTGATCAAAAAACAAATACTAAAGTTACTGTTCGGAAACCAAATATTTGACACATTCAAAGTCCAACAGTGGCCAAAATTCAGGCAAAAATGGTTGGGGCCGACACCATATTTGAACCTGACCTGTATTTTGTTGTGATTGAACCAAATACCAAGTTTGGAGCAGATAACAAATTCTAAAGTTATCATCTGGAAACCACATTTCGTATAACACTTAATGCCCTCGGCCATAATTTGTGGGGGCATAAAAATGTGATCATACAGTTAAAACTAGAAGTTCTGACATGAATTACATGTATGTCAGGCCTGGCATTTTAAAGAGAGCGATTGATTCGCTTGCCTACCGTTCGACGAAAAAAATTAAGGAAGGCGAAAAGTGGTGCCCCTGGCCTTAGAAATAATGTTTACCTTAACGGCCTATTCCTAAAACCCACATTGTTTTGGATCTCTGCTATGTTAATGCTCTCTGAAAGAAGGCCACACTGCCTATCCCACACCTCCAAGCCTCACTGAGGCCTGAGGGTGTGGCAGGGGCAGTTTAGCAGTCTCACAGAGACTGCCTTGTTAGCAGCACCAAATAAAATTAACAAAGCGCACTAGGCAGAATTCATTAATAATAAAACTTCATTTTGTCACTCTTAACAGTTTTGTAAGTGTAAGGAGTGCTAAATGCGCCTCAAGGCAATGCGAGGGGAGCAATTTTTAGCCCTCCAACATTTTTAAGAATGCCAGCAGGCCTACTATGTGCAAAGGCACACCATAATGCATGTTCACCTGCACGCTATGATTATAGTAAGGCTATCAAATTATGTATACATATGCCCAATGCACAAGCAATGTTTCAGCCGATGTACCTCCAAGTTTAACATGGAGGTCCATTGGCAAAACCATTGCTTGTGCTTGTTATGAGTAACCAGGAGAATCTGTTGTGGTTTGGATGCTGTTCGATATGGAAATTGTGTGAAAGTCCTACCCACAATTACATGTAACTTGGTGTAAGTCTAGATAAGGCAGAATAAAAAAAAATATCTGTTTCTCAGGCCCTCATTTTGGCTGCCGTACGCTATGTTTTATTACCCATGCAAACTTTAAAAAATAATTTATTGGTTTATGTCACATAAAGTACCCAAGTTAATCTAAGTTTCTTGGCAATCGTTTACATGCAAGTCTTGGCTGCCTGTACAGGCAAGACTTGCCTAGAAAAAACTGCAAAGCCTCAAGGTGTACACTGTCAAAGTGTAGCAAATGTGTATAAAAGTCTTCACTCTTTGAAAGGTTAAAATAAAGTAACAAATTTTAAAAAATAACGGTTGCCCGCATGCCTTTTTTTTAAAAAATGGCCTGAGAAACAGAAGATCTACATTGGGTGCCTAAATGCACAGTTTATGATGACAGGATGTCTAGTTTTAACTATAATGAGAACAAGATGTATCAATACTTACCTGTAATGCAGTGTTGGGCCACCTACCAGGATGAAGGTCATCATTTTTTAGTTTTCAATGACGCCAAGAGATTAAATTCAAATTTAGACTCATGAGGATAAGACCTGACAAGCAGTCCTGCCAATTAACCCTTTATCTAATGAAATGTCTAAACTGCCCAGCATTATTCACAATAAAAGGCCACGCATCCACATGTCTCCCCAAAAAGATGGCAAGGGAGGCAACCACATAATGGGGTTAGAAAGTTGTATACCAAATATGTTTACAATCAATTAACCCAAACTCAAGTTAAAAGTTGAACGACAAAGAGTTTCAACAATTTTTCCAAGTTAAAAAAAGTAATAAAAGGGCTCTCAAAAAATTCACTTGACTGGAACAATTTTTGATAAATTCGGCATTTAACAAAGTATTGCTACTGAAATTTAATCCTTCACCGAACAAGGCTGATGTACATAATGTTCATATCCAACTAATGCCTTTCACAAAAACTACCATTCCTATTTTTTTATTTTTGGCAGTCCCTCATTTGAACAAGTTTTTTCCAATAAGGGGTCATAAGCACTGTTTTGGAGACAAAATTTGAAAATATGTACTTGATAAAATGTTTTTGCATATATGATGTTATCTGCATGTACTACAATGGAACCCTTTTAATTGCATAGCAACCTAACCAGTGAGATTTATTAAATTAACAGGTGTATTCAGTTAACAGGGATTTGGTCATATTCAAATATCCCGAGTTAAACTGAGCATTTATTATATTATATCTTGTTTGACAGAGCTCAAGGAGCTCTGGCAAACAAGGCATAATATATTAAATCCCTCAATTGGATGTAGTGGGGCCAAATAGGTTGATAAATAAAGGGAAGTTGGTCACTTACAGTAATATCTCGTCACATTACAATATTTTTTATACAATAAACAGGAGTTTATTAGAACTACAATGAACTCTATGCAATTAACATGTCAAAATTTTTAGGAAATGTTGAACCTTCATTGGCATTACAGAGTTGAGAGTTGTTTTAAATGAGTCCTAATCCTATGATGACCTGCTGACTGTGAGTAAAATCACTGAATCCAGGGCTTCCCTTGAGTCCGGGCTGATCAGCCCCGAGGAGCACTTAAACAGAATTTTAATAAAATAAGCAAAGTTCTACCTGGCCCTTTCAATTTGCATTCTGTTAGGGGAAATGAAATTTACCCAGAGGTCCATTGGCTGAAACATTGCTTGTGCTCAGGCCTTATGTACAGAATTTGATAGCCATACTACGAAAAAAAGCTCGCAGATTGACGTGCTATTAGCGCGCAATTCATGACAGGACTTCTAGTTTTAACTGTAGATCTTGAAAATTTCGTATACGATTTCTTAACCCGAGAACGTATGTAGTTCCAGTCCAAATTTTTTCCAGCTCAGTGATCTCTACCAGAGTTATATTAATATAACTCTGGTAGAGATCACTGGGCTGGAAAAAATTCCCTGATTGCAACCAATCGCCTAAGGAATAAATGACATCATAATGTTTAAAAATACAAAACATGGCTGCCAACTTCATTCTCACGAACCACTTCGATGATATGAATCTTTCATTCTGAACAATACACTGACCGAACGCTTCCAACATAGAGTTTTTTGTTTTTTACAGTTATCCTTCTTTCGGTCACATAGAGTTAAAACTAGAAGTCCTGTCACGAATAGTGCGCTTATCTTGGCTTAATTGCGCGTTGGAATTGCGCGCAATTGCCATATTGAATGGCATCCAAAGCACGGCAGGTTCTCCCGGTTACTCATAGCAAACACATGCAATGTTTCTGCCAATGGACCTCCGGGTTACCCGGAGGTCCATTGGCTGAAACATTGCTTATGCACGGGCCATATGTACAGAATTTGATAGCTTTATTTGGGCCATAACGCGCATATTAACGTGCATATCAACGTGCTATTTGTGCACATTTCATGACAGGACTTCTAGTGTTAACTGTACTAACACAAAGCTTCAGGATATTTCATATTGTTCTCACAAGGTGAGATAGACCGGCAAGTAAATCGTTTGCCGATCATATAGTACAGCACGGGGATCGAGAGCATTGGACCGACAGGCCTAACCATCCCCCAAAAATTATATTACGGACTGTGGGTCCAAGTTTGGACTAATGTAATCTCACCTCATCAGAACAATATAACATATCCAGGAGTTTTGTGTGGATATGTGATTGAAAGTGAGATACTGACGATTTTCGAGTAAAAATACAACATTCGAGAATTTATGAAGTGACCAACATGTTTCGATATTGACATATTGCTCATAATGTGTATAATGTGTCCCTCTTTCGATCACATGTATCGACACAAAGCTCCTGGCCAGTGGGTATGTTATATTGTTCTGATGAGGCGAGATATGATGCTAGGTGGATCACGAGCAAACAACTTGTATCGAATCTAGAAAGTCTTGAATGGGTCAGCATTGGACTCACAGGACGTACTAATTCCCCAAATTATATTACAGACTGTGGGTTCAAGTTTGGACTAGCATACATGTACCTCCAAGTAACCGCCGGCCGGAATTAAACTTTATTTGAATGGACTGCATCTGAATGCAGTGGGCAGTCACAACCTTCCAATAGCTGAACTATATTTGAAATAGAATTTAAAAGTACCCTTTTTCGATCACATAGCTCCAGGATACGGTATTATTCTGATGAGGTGAGAAACCAAAACATTACATTACAGGCAGAGGCCGTGGGTCCAAGTTTGGACTAGTCTTGGAACAGAAGTTACAGAACATCCCAGAGCCCTTTCAAATTGCCGAATGCCCCCTGTATTTTAAAACCTATTTCAATATTTCAATTTTTTATGTTGTTCTGTGTGGTAAATTGACATACCGTTTCTGTGGCTGAAACAGTGAAAACATTTGCATCGCCGCCCCATTAATAACGGTCACATCTTCACACTCACCAAACTGATATGTGTCGAATTATTGTAGATACTACCTTCAAATGTTTGCCTTGGTTCTGTCAAATTCCAGTCTTTCAACAGTTTTTTCACAATCACTTCCTGGTCGGTCAGCCAAATTTCTGTAGATCAGCATGTCTTTCGAAATAGACAAGAGCACCAGTAATAAAATACAGCGTGGACACGCACATGTGAATATGTCCAAGAGACGATGGACAGAATGGCGGTGATAGGAAAGATTGTCTTCTTTTTTTTCTCTTTTTCTTTTGGCGCGACGTTGACGGGAGATATCACATGTTTTGACCGCCAAGTGAATGATGCAGAAGACGATGTTATTTGTGGCGGGGTTTTCGAATTTGAAAATGCAATAAGCCAATTTTAGAAAAAAATCCATTTGAAAGAACATTCCCTTTTATTTCCATATATTTGAGAACTTTTATAAGCTTCAATAAATTAAATAATCCACAAAATACTTAATAACATTTATACGAAATAATATGCACCAAGTTCTCAAAATTTAACTCAATTTTGGGTTTAAAGTCAATAACCCATTTTTTCAACAAAGTGAAAAAGTCAATTTTGTTCAAAATGACCCAATAAACAACCCATTTTTACCCTACCTTATGGTTGGGTTAAATTTCAACCCAGTCGAATTTAGAGTGTACGGTCACAGTCTTAGCTCCCTAACATATCACCTGATAACTTTGCTTACATCATTTTTGTACATGCTTTGGCTTTATTTGGACAGAGAAATGAAGAACAGGTGAATAATTAGAAGTGACAAATACAAAGACGGAAACGCATTAGTGTTTGAATGAATTGGTGTTTGTCGTATGGGTCTGGACTGGCGCAAGAATATCACGAAGCCTCTCCTGATATTTTTTGCCAATCCAAGCCAGTGCGATAAACATTCGCCTATTTAAACGCATGTGCAGGTTTAGATTTATACTATTTTATTTTATTGCAGTTTAGTTTCAATGCAAGTTATTACAAGGGAATCGGTAAGAATCTTCGATCATGCGAGCAATAAACTCCATTGATCCTAAACAACTGGATTGCTGTAACGCCCATTGATAAGAAAAAGGAAATGGCTGTCATTGTATGAGAGGGTTGGTGGGGGTTTGGACGCATGTTACTTAAAATTAACAAAATTCAACAACAATAGAGAACGAGATATTAACGCAAGTATTCAATTTTCCTTAATAATTTTGAGCCGTCATTGAAAAATGCCCCTTTATAGCCTGGTGCTAGACAATTTGATTGGCTGAACAAAATACAACTGGGCCACATTTTCGTAATTTGCATAATTAGAGCTGGGAGCTTCCATTGGTCAATTTCAAAACTGGACAATTTGATTGGCTAAACAAAATACAACTGGGTCACATTTGCATCATTTCAGTAGGGAGAATTTACCTTATCTGTCCTATTTAAGGTGGGTTATATTGTATTAATCTTTTACCTACAAGAAAAAACGCCATTCATTTTTTTTTATTGTCACCTTTTGCTTCCAAAACATAGGTTATGACCCCTCATTGGAACGAGCTCGACGAGCTCGTTCTAATGGGGGGTCATAACCTATGTTTTGGAAGCAAAAAATGAAGATTTTTAGTTATACGGGGATGTTTTCTCCAAGTGCCGTAACTCAAGTTAGGTGATGGGTTAAAAAGTAATTCAAAGTGTCTAATTTGGGCGTGTGTGTTATATGATAAATAGAATATGAAATGAGTGTTTTTCTCATATAATTATGAAATGAATTTTCCGTTTGGGCTCGCCAGAGGTTCACCAAAACGGAAAATTCTTAGACTCCTTTCAGAAAGATGATATGAGAAAAACACTCATTCCATATCCTCTATATATCTCAATATCTGATTGCTTTTCGTAGAAGATACTTTGATATCTGTAAAAAATAAATATCAAAAACAAACTGAATATTTACAACATACTTTAGTTATTATTGATAAATAACAAGTGCCGCGATTGGAAAGTTAATACAATATTGCTAGTTGTGACAAGTAAAGTTGACTTGCGATGTTTTTCACTGATATTACAACAATCCAGTTGTCAATGATTTCAGTACTGTGGTCGAGGAAAGGTCAACATTTACGCTTGGGTAATATCTCCACGCATGCACATTGAATCTCAGACATCAAACAATGGAATCGTCCTCAAATTTTCAATAAATGAAGAACCGGATACGACCCGCTGCTTCTCTCATTGAATATTTGCTGAAAACAACTGTTTATTGATTGACAAAATTGCCCGTGTGCAAAACTACTCACATGTGGATTTTGACAGTTCAACGGCGGTTGTAATACAACTCTAATTTCTTATCGATTTTCAAAACACTTCCAACGAGTTTGATTTTCGGAACGTAGTAGGAAACACAGACGAATAAATATGTTAAATATAGATTTTAAATAAACGCTTTATATAATTAATTAACTCAAATCTTCAACCACACATGTGACAATTTATCATTGACACCAAAATGAACTGTATGTAAGAATGTGGTTGTTAAAATTTGTTTTCGTTTTTATCTGATGGAACACAGTAAGAATAACAACTAACCTCTCTTTAAATCCGGACATATCCCATTGCTAAAGGGGAAGTCATACTCACAAGGCGATTTCTACAAAATAAACGAAGATATGAATACAGTATTCATATAAAAGTCATGGTTCGATAAATTCGAGTATTCTTCTACATATATAAAGCGAATATTTGAGCTAGTTATACACTACAGACAACCGGGTAATACAAAGTTAGAAACGAGATACTACCGGTAAGGGTATTAGAAAAGGTTACTTTTGTTGGGGAAAAACACACTTGGCTGAAAACGACGCTTTACTGAGGCTTCCCTCGTGGTTGTCATGTAATTTAGATACTTTTGAATTTTCACATTCTGAACATGGTTTCCGACTCATGTTATGTGCCTCGTTGTTTTGTCACACATAGTTTTCTGAAAAGCAATATTCATTCACCTTTTCAGTGTTGTGCAAGAGGCCTTCTTTTGACGTTTATGTCTAATGAATCATACATGTAACATGCGTGTGTAAATTGGAACGAGGATATTTTCGTTCGCCCCAACATTAGCACGCTAGTTTCTACAAACTAGTTTATAATCAATATATAAATTAGCACTCTAGTTTCTATAAACTAGTTTATAATCAATATATAAATTAGCGCTCTAGTTTCTATAAACTAGTTTATAATCAATGTATAAATTAGCGCTCTAGTTTCTACAAACTAGTTTATAATCAATGTATAAATTAGCGCTCTAGTTTCTACAAACTAGTTTATAATCAATGTATAAATTAGCGCTCTAGTTTCTATAAACTTGTTTACAATCAATATATAAATTAGCGCTCTAGTTTCTACAAACTAGTTTATAATCAATATATAAATTAGCACTCTAGTTTCTACAAACTAGTTTATAATCAATATATAAATTATAACTCTAGTTTCTATAAACTAGTTTATAATCAATATATAAATTAGCGCTCTAGTTTCTAGAAACTAGTTTATAATCAATATATAAATTAGAACTCTAGTTTCTATAAACTAGTTTATAATCAATATATAAATTAGCACTCTAGTTTCTACAAACTAGTTTATAATCAATATATAAATTAGCACGCTAGTTTCTATAAACTAGTTTATAATCAATATATAAATTATAACTCTAGTTTCTATAAACTAGTTTATAATCAATATATAAATTAGCACGCTAGTTTCTATAAACTAGTTTATAATCAATATATAAATTATAACTCTAGTTTCTATAAACTAGTTTATAATCAATATATAAATTAGAACTCTAGTTTCTATAAACTAGTTTATAATCAATATATAAATTAGCACTCTAGTTTCTATAAACTAGTTTATAATCAATATATAAATTAGAACTCTAGTTTCTATAAACTAGTTTATAATCAATATATAAATTAGAACTCTAGTTTCTATAAACTAGTTTATAATCAATATATAAATTATAACTCTAGTTTCTACAAACTAGTTTATAATCAATATATAAATTAGAACTCTAGTTTCTACAAACTAGTTTATAATCAATGTATAAATTAGCACTTTAGTTTCTATAAAATAGTTTATAATCAATATATAAATTAGCACTCTAGTTTCTACAAACTAGTTTATAATCAATGTATAAATTATAACTCTAGTTTCTATAAACTAGTTTATAATCAATGTATAAATTATAACTCTAGTTTCTATAAACTAGTTTACAATCAATATATAAATTAGCGCTCTAGTTTCTATAAACTAGTTTATAATCAATATATAAATTAGAACTCTAGTTTCTACAAACTAGTTTATAATCAATATATAAATTAGCGCTCTAGTTTCTATAAACTAGTTTATAATCAATATATAAATTAGAACTCTAGTTTCTATAAACTAGTTTATAATCAATATATAAATTAGAACTCTAGTTTCTATAAACTAGTTTATAATCAATATATAAATTAGAACTCTAGTTTCTATAAACTAGTTTATAATCAATATATAAATTAGAACTCTAGTTTCTATAAACTAGTTTATAATCAATATATAAATTAGCAGTTTCTAGAAACTAGTTTATAATCAATATATAAATTAGCACTCTAGTTTCTAGAAACTAGTTTATAATCAATATATAAATTAGCAGTTTCTAGAAACTAGTTTATAATCAATATATAAATTAGCACTCTAGTTTCTAGAAACTAGTTTATAATCAATATATAAATTAGCACTCTAGTTTCTATAAACTAGTTTATAATCAATATATAAATTAGCACTCTAGTTTCTATAAACTAGTTTATAATCAATATATAAATTAGCACTCTAGTTTCTAGAAACTAGTTTATAATCAATATATAAATTAGCACTCTAGTTTCTAGAAACTAGTTTATAATCAATATATAAATTAGCACTCTAGTTTCTATAAACTAGTTTATAATCAATATATAAATTAGCACTCTAGTTTCTATAAACTAGTTTATAATCAATATATAAATTAGCGCTCTAGTTTCGATAAACTAGTTTATAATCAATGTATAAATTATAACTCTAGTTTCTATAAACTAGTTTATAATCAATGTATAAATTATAACTCTAGTTTCTATAAACTAGTTTACAATCAATATATAAATTAGCACTCTAGTTTCTATAAACTAGTTTATAATCAATGTATAAATTATAACTCTAGTTTCTATAAACTAGTTTATAATCAATATATAAATTAGAACTCTAGTTTCTACAAACTAGTTTATAATCAATATATAAATTAGCGCTCTAGTTTCTATAAACTAGTTTATAATCAATGTATAAATTATAACTCTAGTTTCTATAAACTAGTTTATAATCAATGTATAAATTATAACTCTAGTTTCTATAAACTAGTTTACAATCAATATATAAATTAGCGCTCTAGTTTCTATAAACTAGTTTATAATCAATATATAAATTAGAACTCTAGTTTCTACAAACTAGTTTATAATCAATATATAAATTAGCGCTCTAGTTTCTATAAACTAGTTTATAATCAATGTATAAATTATAACTCTAGTTTCTATAAACTAGTTTACAATCAATATATAAATTAGCACTCTAGTTTCTAGAAACTAGTTTATAATCAATATATAAATTAGAACTCTAGTTTCAATAAACTAGTTTATAATCAATATATAAATTAGCACTCTAGTTTCTAGAAACTAGTTTATAATCAATATATAAATTAGCACTCTACTTTCTAGAAACTAGTTTATAATCAATATATAAATTAGCACTCTGGTTTCTATAAACTAGTTTATAATCAATATATAAATTAGCACTCTAGTTTCTAGAAACTAGTTTATAATCAATATATAAATTAGCACTCTAGTTTCTAGAAACTAGTTTATAATCAATATATAAATTATAACTCTAGTTTCTATAAACTAGTTTATAATCAATATATAAATTAGCACTCTAGTTTCTAGAAACTAGTTTATAATCAATATATAAATTAGCACTCTAGTTTCTATAAACTAGTTTATAATCAATATATAAATTAGAACTCTAGTTTCTATAAACTAGTTTATAATCAATATATAAATTAGCACTCTAGTTTCTAGAAACTAGTTTATAATCAATATATAAATTATAACTCTAGTTTCTATAAACTAGTTTATAATCAATATATAAATTAGCACTCTAGTTTCTACAAACTAGTTTATAATCAATATATAAATTAGAACTCTAGTTTCTATAAACTAGTTTATAATCAATATATAAATTAGCACTCTAGTTTCTAGAAACTAGTTTATAATCAATATATAAATTATAACTCTAGTTTCTACAAACTAGTTTATAATCAATATATAAATTAGCGCTCTAGTTTCTATAAACTAGTTTATAATCAATATATAAATTATAACTCTAGTTTCTACAAACTAGTTTATAATCAATATATAAATTAGCACTCTAGTTTCTATAAACTAGTTTATAATCAATATATAAATTAGCACTCTAGTTTCTATAAACTAGTTTATAATCAATATATAAATTAGCACTCTAGTTTCTATAAACTAGTTTATAATCAATATATAAATTAGCACTCTAGTTTCTATAAACTAGTTTATAATCAATATATAAATTAGCACTCTAGTTTCTATAAACTAGTTTATAATCAATATATAAATTAGCACTCTAGTTTCTATAAACTAGTTTATAATCAATATATAAATTAGCACTCTAGTTTCTATAAACTAGTTTATAATCAATATATAAATTAGCACTCTAGTTTCTATAAACTAGTTTATAATCAATATATAAATTAGCACTCTAGTTTCTATAAACTAGTTTATAATCAATATATAAATTAGCACTCTAGTTTCTATAAACTAGTTTATAATCAATGTATAAATTATAACTCTAGTTTCTATAAACTAGTTTATAATCAATGTATACATTATAACTCTAGTTTCTATAAACTAGTTTATAATCAATGTATAAATTATAACTCTAGTTTCTATAAACTAGTTTATAATCAATGTATAAATTATAACTCTAGTTTCTATAAACTAGTTTATAATCAATATATAAATTAGCGCTCTAGTTTCTAGAAACTAGTTTATAATCAATATATAAATTAGCACTCTAGTTTCTATAAACTAGTTTATAATCAATATATAAATTAGCGCTCTAGTTTCTATAAACTAGTTTATAATCAATGTATAAATTATAACTCTAGTTTCTATAAACTAGTTTATAATCAATATATAAATTATAACTCTAGTTTCTATAAACTAGTTTACAATCAATATATAAATTAGCGCTCTAGTTTCTAGAAACTAGTTTATAATCAATATATAAATTAGAACTCTAGTTTCTATAAACTAGTTTATAATCAATATATAAATTAGCGCTCTAGGTTCTACAAACTAGTTTATAATCAATATATAAATTAGCGCTCTAGGTTCTACAAACTAGTTTATAATCAATATATAAATTAGCGCTCTAGTTTCTACAAACTAGTTTATAATCAATATATAAATTAGCACTCTAGTTTCTACAAACTAGTTTATAATCAATATATAAATTAGAACTCTAGTTTCTACAAACTAGTTTATAATCAATGTATAAATTAGCACTCTAGTTTCTATAAACTAGTTTATAATCAATATATAAATTATAACTCTAGTTTCTATAAACTAGTTTATAATCAATATATAAATTAGCACTCTAGTTTCTATAAACTAGTTTATAATCAATGTATAAATTATAACTCTAGTTTCTATAAACTAGTTTATAATCAATATATAAATTAGCACTCTAGTTTCTATAAACTAGTTTATAATCAATGTATAAATTATAACTCTAGTTTCTATAAACTAGTTTATAATCAATGTATAAATTATAACTCTAGTTTCTATAAACTAGTTTATAATCAATATATAAATTAGCACTCTAGTTTCTATAAACTAGTTTATAATCAATATATAAATTATAACTCTAGTTTCTATAAACTAGTTTATAATCAATATATAAATTAGCACTCTAGTTTCTATAAACTAGTTTATAATCAATATATAAATTATAACTCTAGTTTCTACAAACTAGTTTATAATCAATATATAAATTAGCACTCTAGTTTCTATAAACTAGTTTATAATCAATATATAAATTATAACTCTAGTTTCTATAAACTAGTTTATAATCAATATATAAATTAGCGCTCTAGTTTCTACAAACTAGTTTATAATCAATATATAAATTAGCACTCTAGTTTCTACAAACTAGTTTATAATCAATATATAAATTAGCACTCAAGTTTCTACAAACTAGTCTATAATCAATATATAATTTAACTTTTCTTGACGTTGGATATGGACGGGTGTGATTTTGGGTGAAACAGTGTTGAAAAAGGCCCCGGAAATTTTTTTCACCAATGTTTATACATCACAACACCTCAGTGGAGCAATGGAATAATTTTGTGAAATAAGCGAGTGATGCTTTCATTCAACGTTACCCGACCAATAAAGACATTAAGAAAAGGGTAATGTATTCCCTGTGTTAAGTGGACTTTTGTTTGCAAATCGACATCCCTGCATTGATAACATTTTAATTGTCATCGCTTGAACGTGTCCCACGTGCCTCCTTTGCGAGGATAACAGCGACGGATGCACTGAGTAGTGGATAACTATTTTCTAAATATTTACTTTTGGATGTACAGTAGTACCATTTTCCATTCCATGGCCCATTAACGCAAACGTAACCACAAATCGTTGGAATAGCAATGATAATAATAAAAAATATCATTCACTGCGCCGGGTCTACCAAAATGTTGTTTCCTCTCTCCAGTCCATTCTCTCAAGCACCCAGAAGTGAACTGCATAATGTTACCCCGTGTTTCCTTCTCTCCATCGACAACATAGCTGCTGATACAACATGCATGCCACCGTTGATGCAAGGATAGCCATCCGAAAAGGATATATTCATTGTACTCTTCCTGAACAGTGTATTTTGATACTACTACTAATAATAATAAATACAACGTCGACTACAGCTAATAATAACAATAACTTTTTTGCCATCGGCTGCTTTTTTCGCAGTTCCCATATAAGAAATCCTTGGTTTATCCGGGTCACCCAAATGTTGCTCTCTGCCTCACCCGCCCACTCTCTCCTCCAAACACCCAGAAAGGAATTGACAAATGTTACTCCGTGTTTCTTTCTTCCCAACCGACTACACATAATGTCTGACAACATGACACCGGTGATGCAAGGGTGACCTTCCGACATCGAGATAGTTATTGTTGGTATAAATAGGAACAGTAAATTGGGTAATGTAAAACAACCTCCCATGTTTTATCCAACGTGATAAGATCAGACTTGTTCGCTGTATGTGGCATCAGGCTATAAAAGGGCATTTTTAAATCACTGCTCAAAATTATTAAAAAATATCATCTTCCACAACGGACATTTTCAAGGTCGTGCAATGGAAGGGGGCTAATTATTACACCTTCATTGTGTCACTTTATTTCATTTTGCGCTTTGTTTTATAGCGGAACCCAGACAAAGTTTTTAAAGTCGACCTTAGAGTTTAGACGAAAATAAATCACAATGTATTTTTTTCTGAATGTGAGGGCTTCCAAGTCGTGCTATCTTCAGGAGTTCATGCAGTGATACCTTTCCTGGGATGTTCTGTCCTGTAGCTTCACACGTCTAACAAGACAACGAACACGAACGAACACTGGGGTGATGATAGTTTGTTTTACACTCAAACAGTTTATTTCAGTCTCAGGGTCCTTTTATTCAGATATTTTTTAATAATTATCTGCTAGCCATATGGTTACCAGTTAGTACCACTGATGCATATACAACTGAATTGCTGGGACGTGAACTAAAGCTACCCCCCCCCCCCCCCCCCCGTAAGACGCAAAGTCAATAAACGAGGTAACCCATCCCAGTTCATGAGTTTCGTGAAGTGAAAACTGATAAGCTGTGACAAGTCAAACGACACGGTGTTTACCTGGCCCCACAACTAGTAACACGCTATCCACTTAATAATCTCAGCACTTGTATTTGTCAATAATAACTAAATTTTTGTTATTGAACATTGTTTATTTCTAGCAACTTCCGTCTCCCAGATGGCGACAGAAGAGGCATTTCCCATATTTGGCCAATGAGCTTTCTAGCAACCAGGTAGAATAGAGATCAGTGGTTGGTACTGAAGTATCCGGGTTATTTGTCTCGACAGTTTGTTCTCATATCCGTTAGTACCATTAAACAGAAAAAAACTATGAAAGTGTAGATGCTAATCGGGTTATATTACACACCTGTTCTAAGAAATCCCCATCTGCAGCAACACTAAACTATGCGGAAAATGAACATCCGTCGAACACATGTGCCCACCGGAAATCGTTGACATACTATTTTATTCAGAGGCGAACTGACACTGGAATGTTCTACAAATAGTGAACCGCAATTACAATTTAAATCGCTAGCGACAGCTAAAAATCGTACTATGGGTACCAATAGGGACATAAAACATATTGGAACTCAGGGGCCGAAATAGTAATATGGGTTCCCCTCACAAATTTGGTTGGCGATAAAATGTGTTCTTCTTGTTGATAGTTATCAAATGAATTGCTGAGTGTCCGTCTAATTACGCAGAACTACAGAGCTGAAGCCCCACATTGCTGCTTTCTGCACTGGCTACTGCATAATATATATTGCTTCCTTTGGACTGAAACCGAGCAAGCTCCTGATACTTCATAACAAATCCGAACGCACCACGCTCAATACTGTGAGTACACTGGGAAATCTGAATACCCGACACAGTGACACAGCTGACACATAAATTTATCGTCGATGTCAGCCTATTTCGCCATCATATTATGTACCTTGCTCTAGACATATGTGTCAAAGGGAGCACTAAATTCAGTGATATAAATGATATTCATGGTTTTACCAATCATGACAACATCAGATGGATTGGCTGCAAGAGGCCTCAGCTGTAAATGATCCTGTTGCTCAACTGTTTACTGGTTATTATTATTATTATCGTTATTATTATTATTAACAACGTGTTATGATTAATAAACCTTCTATTGTTATTACTATTTGTATGGCTGTATCGAATACTTATAGACGAGCGGGCTCATATCCTGGCCCTTACCTGTTTTTTGTATTATCTGGGTTTTTTTCTTTAGGTGGTGGGAGAGCGGCTGTTTCTGAGCGTTTGATTTCACCTGGTCATTCTTGTGAAACCTTGTTCATTTATTCCGCAAAATCGTACGTCTTACACAATTACTCAAGTTCTAAAGAGGACAAGGCTTTTACGGATGAAGGATGTTTTGAATAAAGCTTGAGAAAGGTTCAAAATCGAACTTCCACCCTAGTCTTTATTCAAAATCTTGTGATACTAGAAAGGTGACAAGCAACTGAGTAATTTTGTTTTCCATGTGTGGGGTAGTGAATTAAAAAAAAAATCCTATAGTAATTATGCTATTTGCTGCTAATCAAGCTGTTGTTCGCTGGCCAACCGATGGATTCTCTAAGCGCGGAAATTTATGCGTTCCTGCGTGCTCAGGCCACAGGTTATATTATGTTCGGAATTCGACCCAGGTGTGGGCTGTTTGTTCTACTAGTATTTTGTGGAAATTTTCGCGCAGACTACCCTCGATGTAATGCAATACGCCTCTCCTTAGAATGACGTATAGAGGATATGGAATGAGTGTTTGTCTCATATAATATTTATGAAACGAGTCTAAGAATTTTCCGTTTTGGCGAGCCTCTGGCGGGCCAAACGGAAAATTCGGACGAGTTTCATAAATATTATATGAGAAAAACACTCATTTCATATTCTATTTATAAAATGACACGCACACGCACAAATTAGCCACTTAGTATGACTTTTTAACCCATCACCTAACTTGAGTTGCAGACGGCACTTGGAAAAAACATCCTCGTGTAATTAAAAAAAATCATTTTTTGCTTTGAAAACATAGGTTATGACCCCTCAATGAAGCGAGCTCATTCCAATCAGGGGTCCTAACCTATGTTTTGGAAGCAAAAAGTGAATATATAAAAAAAGTGAATGGCGTTTTCCCTGTAGGTAAAAGATTAATTCAATAAAACCTACCCTAAATAGGACAGACAACGTAAATTCTCCCTACCGAAATTATGCAAATGTGACCCAGTTGTATTTTTGGTCAGCCAATGAAATTGTCTAGTTTTGAAATTGACCAATGGAATTGACGGAAGGCTTTATTTATCATTGATTAATATGAAAACAAAATATCAAATGTTTTAAAGTGAACAAAACGGACGAATCATATGATAAACAGTTACATTTCCCTGCTCCAGTTCTATTTATATACCTTTCGATAAGTATTTAACCCCCCTTGAAAACATTCCTTATTTACATGATTTGTGGAATACACGGAGTAATCATAAAACAATGGCTGCGGTGAGTTATCATTTCTGATTATATTGTCATCAAACAGATGAACAAATCAAGACTCAATTAGGCAACATTTCTTGCTTCGATTCACTGAAAATGAATCTTTATGAAATTTTCCAGATTCTATCGTCCGAAATATATCAACAGGTCGAATATTATATTATAATGTTGCAAAACCATAGGGTCGCTTTACAATCCAAATGAAATATTCCCGACGAGTAAACATAGGCGATGACCTATTTGAGTGCTAAACTGGTTCCATTCCATAACGGTGACCAATTTCTCACAGAATTATAGTGGTGGCCTGTTGCCTTGAGAGTGTTAAAACTCAGCTCACAGCAAGCAACTTTCTACTTTTATCGGAACCAAGACGAATGGTGACGGAAAATGTCAACTCAGCTAAGTTTGTACAAGCTTTTTTGAAAATATCGATTTGAGTGAAAATCGCAGCTGAGTCCAGAGTCGACTCGGAGCATGTTTTATTTTTCGAAATGAGAGGTTCTGGGTCACAATGATGTTGTTGCTCTTGCGGTTGCAGAAGTTATATTTTATTATTTTTTATTGCAGATGCTATTGTTAGTTTTGTAGTTGCTGTTTCTTACCATTGCGTTTCTGTCTTTCATTGGCATTTGTTTTAGGTAATTCCCGCTGACAGGAATGGAAGTCCGTATGAACGTCAGTCCCTCTGGACTATTATTCCGCGAAATTATAGTCCTAGGTCTAACATTTCTAGGAATAGTTGTCCGGCGGACTACTATTCCTAGAAATGTTAGACATAGGACTATAATTCCGCGGAATAATAGTCCCGAGGGACTAATTTTCCTACGGACTTCCATTCCTGTCACACCGGCTAATTTTTTTTTTTTCGATAGCCATTCGTTATGTATTTCGTTTTTAACAAGGAAGTGTCATTCGGTATGGTTTTATCTTTTACATAAAAATCAACGTCACGTTAAACACTGAGTTTTTTCAAATAATCTTAACCCAAAATGTACGGTTGTCATTGTTCCCACCGAACCTACTTTTTAAAAAATTCGGTTCGATTGTTTTCAGTCACGTCTAATAGAAAATTAATCGATTCATACAACAGAGGTTTCTTTGTTTGCTCCGTTAACCCTTTACCCAACGAATCACCCGCATCCGCCCGCGTAATATGCAAATTCAGCAGAAGAAAAAAATATATTTTTCGGAAAATTTCAACAAAACCATATCATGTGACCCCTCTTTGGAACGAGCTCGTCGAGCCCGTTCCATACAGGGGTCACATGATATGGTTTTGTTGAACTTTTTTGAAAAAAATTAAAAAAATATATATATTTAAAATAATAAATTTTGAAATCATCTACGTTGGGTAAAGGGTTAAATACCAGCACAGTTGATGTGGAGCTGTTGAAACTGAAGAATGCATGGATGCACTACTGACGCTGCTACGTTGTTTTACGACACTAAATATGAATAAAGGTTTAGTATTTTAACAGCATTTGCCAATGATATTATTTCTACATGGGTTGGCAAAATAATACATAACACAAAACAATTAGGTTTAAGAGCATCTGTTCTAACACACCATATCTCAAAAATATAACCTGTATTTCTTCCTCGCTTGAGATCAGGTTCCTTTTTTCATCTGTGACCTACAGAGTTTGTATCAGAATACGTCTTGTATCCACAGGAGAGAAAAATACGTATTCTCAGCCCTTATATGATAAGCGTTTGTTACAAAAATGTTCCGCATTAGAATACACTTTCTTCTAACATAATATCTACTTTTGTTGTAGGTCCACTTCTTTTTACTATTCTTTTTTCCTCTCATTTGAACGATGATACTAAAAAATTCACATATGATAAGCGTTTGCTACTAAAATGTGCCGTATTAGAGTACACTTTCTGAAAACATAATATCTACTTTTGTAGTAGGTTCCCTTATTTTACTATTTTTTTTCATCTGGAATGGAGCGTAGTTTCATTTAAATGATGATACTAATCACACACATTTATACAGACAACCCTTTTTAAAATTTAATACTTGCTACCTCGTGGGCTGTGCGGATTATTTCACGCGGCATTATAATCCTCCACGCGCTCAACTCAGGATGAACATCGGACTCGAATCCGAGCAGTGCACCTTTATATTTATTTTATTTCCTCCTTGTTTTCCCAAAAGAACCCCTTGTAATCGATTCCGTAGTTACTTTCAAAGTATGTCCAAAAAATAGTCCGTTATCGCTGAGAGTGGAATACAATGCTGGGAATGAAATACCATTTTCGGTGAGTGTGAGTGGAAATACGATATGGTTTGAGGAGAAGAAAAACGAATGAAAATACAATAAATAATAAAAACATCCCGATATCCGTTGTCGTGATAGATGTAAACTATTATCTCCGGAAGTGACGTGCATTACTGTGAGGTTTCGTCCTTTTGGGTGTTTTAATTGCTGTTAAAACATCCTAACGTATATAATTTAAATCACCTGTTGTTTCCGAGTAGGTATCAGAACTTTCGCATTCGTGACCGCAAGGAAATGTACAATAATAAGTTCATTGCTCGGATTTATCATCCGCGCGCGCCACTTGAGGATAAAAAATCCGTCATCGCTGAGAGTGGAATACGATACTGAGAGTGGAATACCATTTTCGGCGAGTGTGATCGAGAAGATGATTTGTTTTGGGGAATAAAAACAAATGAGAATAAAATAAAATTAGTGTGGTGTGCGTGGTTCAGTATAGTTTCCTAAGGCGTTTAGTGTCGAAGGTGTCTCTCTCAGCGTGGGTTCGAACTTCCACTATGCCATTGTAAGTAAAACCAGCGTCCTTCGTAATTCTATGGCGCACGAGAAAATTGAAAAAGATACATTCTCGCTGATTTCCATGAGGTGCAGAGTGTATAACTGAACAATTACTTGATGAAAAACTTAAAAATAGTTTAAAGAGAATTTTGTGTTATCTGTACTGACCTCGTACATATTTACTTGGTTAACTAGAGGTCCCTTTTGGGGTCTGTCGGTGGCCGAGAGGTGTAAGAGGATCAGTATTGTTTCGCAAGGAGTTTGTTGTTTGTTTGAAGGAATCTTTCTCGGCGTGGGTTCGAACCGCGCTATGCCAATGTAAATAAAACTAGCGTCCTTCTTATTTCTATGGCACACGGGGAATTTGAAAAAGAGACATTCTCGCTGATTTTCATGAGGTGAAGTACACTACGCGGAGAGTGTATTATTAAATCACCCGCAGAGTGGGATTCCACCTGAGCAAATATTGAATGTCTGCCCCACACATTCACTTAACAGCAATCCAGTAGTCAATATTGACTGTCTACCCCAAACATTCACTTAACAGCCATCCAGTAGACAATATTGACTGTCTACCCCACACATTCACTTAACAGCTACCCAGTAGACAATACTGACTGTCTGCCCCACACATTCACTTAACAGCCATCCAGTAGACAATACTGACAGTCTACCCTACACATTCACTTAACAGCCATACAGTAGACAATATTGATTGTCTACCCCACACATTCACTTAACAGCCATCCAGTAGACAATATTGACTGTCTACACCACACATTCACTTAACAGCCATACAGTAGACAATATTGCCTGTCTACCCCACGCAATCACTTAACAGCAATCCAGTAGACAATATTGACTGTCTACCCCACACATTCACTTAACAGCCATACAGTAGACAATATTGACTGTCTGCTCCACACATTCACTTAACAGCCATCCAGTAGACAATATTGACTGTCTACCCCACACATTCTCTTAAAAGCCATCCAGTAGACAATATTGACTGTCTACCCCGCACATTCACTTAACAGCAATCCCGTAGACAATATTGACTGTCTACCCCGCACAGTCTCTTAACAGCAATCCAGTAGACAATATTGACTGTCTACACCACACATTCACTTAACAGCCATCCAGTAGACAATATTGACTGTCTACCCCACACATTCACTTAACAGCAATCCAGTAGAAAATATTGACTGTCTACACCACACATTCACTTAACAGCCATCCAGTAGACAATATTGACTGTCTACCCCACACATTCACTTAACAGCAATCCAGTAGACAATATTGCCTGTCTACCCCAGGCAATCACTTAACAGCCATCCAGTAGCCAATATTGACTGTCTACCCCACACATTCACTTAACAGCCATACAGTAGACACTATTGATTGTCTACCCCACACATTCACTTAACAGCCATCCAGTAGGCAATATTGACTGTCTACCCCACACATTCACTTAACAGCCATACAGTAGACAATAGTGATTGTCTACCTCACACATTCACTTAACAGCCATACAGTAGACAATATTGATTGTCTACCCCACACATTCACTTAACAGCCATCCAGTAGGCAATATTGACTGTCTACTCCACACATTCACTTAACAGCCATACAGTAGACAATATTGCCCTCTACCCCACGCAATCACTTAACAGCCATCCATTAGCCAATATTGACTGTCTACCCCGCACATTCACTTAACAGCAATCCAGTAGACAATATTGACTGTCTACCCCACGCATTCACTTGACAATTCAATTCAATTCAGTTTATTGTACCTTTACACCATTACGGTCAAGTGGACAGTATAACAAATAACATAGTAATAGTTGACAATAATATAACAATACATCAGAAATACAAGTTTTGTTTTTTGATTGGGTCTAGAAGCCTATACTTAACAGCAATCCAGTAGACAGTATTGACTGTCTACCCCACACATTCACTTAACAGCCACCCGGTAGACAATATTGACTGTCTACCCCACGCATTCACTTAACAGCTATCCAGTAGACAATATTGACTGTCTACCCCACACATTCACTTAACAGCCATCCAGTAGACAATATTGACTGTCTGCCCCACACATTCACTTAACAGCTATCCAGTAGACAATATCGACTGTCTACCCCACGCATTCACTTAACAGCTATCCAGTAGACAATATTGACTGTCTACCCCACGCATTCACTTAACAATTCAATTCAATTCAGTTTATTGTACTTTTACACCATTACGGTCAAGTGGACAGTATGACAAATAACATAGTAATAGTTGACAATAATATAACAATACATCAGAAGTACAAGTTATGTCGTTTTGTTTTTTGATTGGGTCTAGAAGCCTATACTTAACAGCAATCCAGTAGACAATATTGACTGTCTACCCCACGCATTCACTTAACAGCTATCCAGTAGACAATATTGACTGTCTACCCCACGCACTCACTTAACAGCTATCCAGTAGACAAATTGACTGTCTACCCCACCCATTCACTTAACAGCCATCCAGTAGACAATATTGACTGTCTACCCCATACATTCACTTAACAGCAATCCAGTAGACAGTATTGACTGTCTACCCCACTTATTCACTTAACAGCAATCCAGTAGACAATATTGATTGTCTACCCCACATATTCACTTAACAGCCACCCAGTAGACAATATTGACTGTCTACCCCATACATTCACTTAACAGCAATCCAGTAGACAATATTGACTGTCTACCCCATACATTCACTTAACAGCAATTCAGTAGACAATATTGACTGTCTAACCCACACATTCACTTAACAGCCATCCAATAGACAATATTGACTGTCTACCCCAAACATTCACTTAACAGCCATCCAGTAGACAATATTGACTGTCTACCCCACACATTCACTTAACAGCAATCCAGTAGGCAATATTGACTGTCTACCCCATACTTTCACTTAACAACAATCCAGTAGACAATATTGACTGTCTACCCCACCCATTCAATTAACAGCAATCCAGTAGACAATATTGACCCCATACATTCACTTAACAGCCATCCAGTAGACAATATTGACTGTCTACCCCACACATTCACTTAACAGCAATCCAGTAGGCAATATTGACTGTCTACCACATATATTCACTTAACAGCCATCCAGTAGACAATATTGATTGTCTACCCCACCCATTCACTTAACAGCCATCCAGTAGACAATATTGACTGTCTACCCCACACATTCACTTACCAGCAATCCAGTAGACAATATTGAGTGTCTACCCCGCGCATTCACTTAACAGCAATCCAGTAGACAATATTGAATGTCTGCCCCGCACATTCACTTAAAAGCAATCCAGTAGACAACATTGACTGTCTACCCCACACATTCCCTTAACAGCCATCCAGTAGACAATATTGATTGTGTACCCCATATATTCATTTAACAGCCATCCAGTAGACAATATTGACTGTCTATCCCACACATTCACTTAACAACCATCCAGAAGACGATATTGACTGTCTAGAAGCCTATACTTAACAGCAATCCAGTAGACAGTATTGACTGTCTACCCCACACATTCACTTAACAGCCACCCGGTAGACAATATTGACTGTCTACCCCACGCATTCACTTAACAGCTATCCAGTAGACAATATTGACTGTCTATCCCACACATTCAATCACCAGCAATCCAGTAGACAATACTGAGTGTCTACCCCGCGCATTCACTTAACAGCAATCCAGTAGACAATATTGAATGTCTGCCCCGCACATTCACTTAAAAGCAATCCAGTAGACAACATTGACTGTCTACCCCACACATTCCCTTAACAGCCATCCAGTAGACAATATTGATTGTGTACCCCATATATTCATTTAACAGCCATCCAGTAGACAATATTGACTGTCTACCCCACACATTCACTTAACAACCATCCAGTAGACAATATTGACTGTCTACACCACACATTCACTTAACAGCCATCCAGTAGACACTATTGACTGTCTACCCCACCCATTCACTTAACAGCCATCCAGTAGACAATATTGACTGTCTACCCCACACATTCACTTACCAGCAATCCAGTAGACAATATTGAGTGTCTACCCCGCGCATTCACTTAACAGCAATCCAGTAGACAATATTGACTGTCTACCCCACACATTCACTTAACAGCCATTCAGTAGACAATATTGACTGTCTACCCCACACATTCACTTAACAACAATTCAGTGGACAATATTGAGTGTCTACCCCACACATTCACTTAACAGCAATCCAACTTAATGACATTATCACGAACCATGTTCCTGGACAAGAAAAGGGGTCTCTCGGCGTTCAGAGAGTTAAAAACTGTTCATTTGAAATATTCCTCGCCTTGGGATCATTTTGAAAATATTGATTGATCTACCCCACGCTTCGACGTAGCGGCAATCAAAAACAATGAAAGTATCACGTATCTTATTGTTGGGCCGGAAAAGCGGGCTCATTGATTCAAATGATTAACAGACTAGATTTGATATTTGAACTCGTGTTACACACATTCGGTTATACTCATTAGAGACTTGCAGTACCAGCTTTTTAGGCTGTTAGGGGTTCAGCGTGGTCAATTTATAGTACTGGTAAGGTACGTGTGAATTATATAAGAAGTTGCGACCCGATGACTACTTCTATATTTTATTTATTCACTGATAACTTTCCAAAAGTTCAGGAGTTCATAATCCGAAAGTAAGTGATATTCCATCTACATCTTCAACTGTGACATTCCCCAATACTGCAGTTGGAATATGAGTCAATCAGGATTTCAGTCATCATAGTCGCTACAAATCCCGTTTATACCCCTCCGTAATCGGCTACATCCCTGACTCCCATGGATGTAATATATCCGCTTAGATATACTTCAAATTGCCAGTTGTTGAAATATTAAAGACGTTTTTTTCTTACCTTGTAAACAAAATGATTGTTGCCATCTAATTCTAGGTTGTCACAATGTCCTTGACTATAGGTGTCAGCAAACATTTCGCAAAGACGTTCTTTCTTCCGATAGCCCGCAGAGTTACATCCCGTTTTACTCTTACAAATGGCAGCACAATGAACAATGCTGTATGCAACCATTGTTTGTAGAATATTGGTGAACGTTTCTTTGCGATCGGCGCAATATGTAAAGAGTTCACCAGCTGAAACAACTGAGCAAATACCTGAAAGCGCCCAACATAGCATCAGAATATGGGCCTCCAGACATCTGAGCGACCACATTGTTACTGTTGTGGTTAGTTATTCCTGTTACTTACACGACACGAGTACACAATCGTGCGGCCGCGCGTTATGATTGGAATGAAGTGACAAACAATTCCTCAAAGGCTGATGCGCCCGTGTCTTCGTTGCCTAGATACTTTGTTTGGTGCACACTTGACTTCACGGGGGTTCTTTCTTGTCCAGTGTTCAGTGGAAAACAAATCGATTAAGTTCTAGAGTGTTGATATGTCTGAAACGATCGAGAAAGCTTTAACCCAGAAGATTTTGAGATTTATTAATTTTTCATCTGATTCGATGTTAGATGATGTATGTTTAAAACCAAACATTAAAAGGTGAGCACCCGGAGCAACAATCCAACAATTTGTAACAAACTAAATTCACTTTTTATAAAATGAAGTTAGTGTTTAGCTTTATTTATTACTTTCCAAAGTGTGATTTACTTGGATTTCCGGGTTTGATTATAAACAATAACTGGACAAGTGAATTGTGCAATCAACAATTGTGTCATGTATCCATGCACGCAAACACAGACACCTTGCAGTGGGTGTAATAGGGACCTCATTTTTTGTTTATTTTTAACCCTTTACCTAACATGAAAAGCCAACGACACTTGCAAAAACAATTCTGGAATAACTATATTTTTTTTATTTTTTGTCCCAAACACATAGGTTATGAGCCATCATTGGAACGGGCTCGACGAGCTCGTTCCAATGAGGGGTCATAACCTATGTTTTAGAGACAAAAAAATGGCGATTTTTTAGAATAGCGCTGGCCGGTTTTAGTCATTACGTTAGGTAAAGGTTTAAATAATATAATTATCGCCAATAATGAAAAGTAATAAACAGAGTAATCGCTTGACTGGACTGGTTACGTGAAATAATTCATTCTAGGCGAGGGACTATATTGTAAAACATTTGTGCGCATTCGCGGCCACGTTTTTGTACAACTGCCCTCACCTCTCATGAATTATTTCACGTAACAAGTCCAGTCAAGCGATTAATCTTTATTTAATATATATAATGTAAGTGTCTTCTTTGATATCCAATTTCCTTACATCTTATTTATTTTTCATAACTCGATGAATGTTTTTCTTATCGTATGAATGTTGTTCCCTTTTCCCTCCCAAATGGCGAAAAAATAAGAACGTGTCTAACTGCATCTACATCAGGGAGGAATTTACTTTTTAAAGTTTTGCATAGCAACATTGGCTTGCAGTAAGTACAAATATATTGCTTTTTACTGAATAGCAATTTTCAGTCCTCAGAAATTAATGAAGAAAATTATTTATTTGTACAGACGTACTGTGTCACTGACAGATATGGCATAACAACATGTCTTTCCCGAACTTGTACGAACATGTCGGGACAGTTCTTCGGGTGGCACAACTGCTTCGTTTCTCCTTCGTATCTGACATGATATTGTGTCGGGCCATTGGCGGTTTATTCTCCATTGAGTGCAATAGGGCGCCACCGCAACGTTGAAACATTGCAGGTGGCGCATTCTTGAACTTAAAGAACGATATGCCAACCTGGAAATTTGAAATTACTAGTCAAAATTGTTTTTTTTAAAGTGATACTACTAATAGTAAATATTGTTTATATCCGTAATTAGTGCAAACAGTATTTATTCATTAACTTTTTGAACCCGATCGGTCGCTTTTTCGGCTAGGAACATAATATGTCATAACGTCATTAAATAGGATGGCTGTTCAGTAAATATGTGAGGTAGACCAATCAATATTTTCAGCCCTGAGGCTGCACGTGGAAGATATTGATTGGTCTACCCCAAATAACGAATATGAGCTCTTCCACTTTCTGCCATTGAACTGACATGGACGATACCACTAGTGTTCAAAGGGTTGATGTATATGTGTTAATTATATACATCAAACAGGCTATTCACATCTGTAATGTGCACAAAACAATATATAATTTTACATGGATTGTAAAAACTATACAGGACGAGATTCGCCTATACTTGAGCAATTGTGTTTTTTGAGAAAGTGGAAAAAGACAGTTCATTAACCCTTTAAACCCGGGAAACCGTTTGTTAGGTGCAGGATGAGGATATATCATACTTCCATTAGGATGGCTGTAAAGTTAACATGTGGTGTAGAGCAATACATATTTTCAACTTGGGGCTGCATGTTGAAAATATTAATTGGTCAGCCCCCAAATAATAAATATAGACTCGTCCAGTTGCTTCCATCGAACATACGTGGGGGATACTACTAGGATTTAAAGGGTAAACTATTGATTATATCCGTAATTGACCACTATTTGTAGTTTAATATGGGCCAGTGTGGTCCCAGTCGAGATCGGTTTTATAGTGTGACATTGACTTGAGCTTTAATATACAGCTGGGCTGTTTGTCCCATGGATCCTGTCAAATTTCGCATGTTATGCTGACTGTTACTACTCGCATGATTCTGTTCCTCCACCATTATTAGAATGGAATAGCCCCTGAGAACTAAATGTTGAATGACTGTCACTGACTGTAGAGTGTAACCGTGTTTTGGTCGAATAGCTGATTTCAATTTTTGCTAGACAAAGCACATTCATCATCAAATGCAACGCAATACCAGTTAAATCATTCCCCTAATTACACATTAATTGCGCCACGTGGGCTGATAACTCAATGACTATCATTTACTTACTATCCCATATCAAAAGTTCGTAACTGTCCATTGAAAAGTGAACTTGTGTTGAAACTAAATAAGGCAACATTCCTTATAACACAAACAAAAAGTCTTTCGATTTTTGAGGTGAGCTGCCGCTCTTGTATGCCAACGCATATACAATTTATACATTTTGCGAGTAGACAACAGCGCGACTCTGTTCCACCTGGCGAGCGATTACAACCGTGCCAACGAATCGGCTGCATCTTTCGCCTAATATACAAATTGCGCCAAATTGTACACTATGTGTTTTCTGCAAGGGGTTACAATCTGTTCCCGGGAAATAGCCGGAAATAGTACAGTGCGTGTATGAAAACGTGAACAATTCTCCACACATTTCCTTTGTTAATTAAATCAGCTCATCCGTGACCCAACTCATCGATCTGAGCACACACTTGACCTGATTATATCCAGAGAAAATGATAACATAATATATGTTAGCAGCATAGTTGACAAACACATCTCCGATCACTCCTTAATTGTACGCAATGTAAGCACTGCTAAGACGAGGGTGGTCGAGAAAACGGTCAAGGCTAGAAAATCCGCAATATTGACATGGAAAACTTCCTAAAGGATCTCTCAATAATCGAACTAACAAACCTCATCGAAAATGGAGCAGACATTTGCTCAAAAGTGAATTAACGTTTTGAGACCCTGACCAAGGTATTGGACATTCATGCTCCAATCCAAACATTGGGTGGTACAACGACGAGATAAGGAAAATAAAACAAATGTGCAGGAAAGCAGAGTGTCGCTCTGTAAAGTCAAGCCTTCATGCCCATAAGGATATGTATAAAGCACTTCGAAACAAGTTTAATTTGTTTGTTAAGTCAACTAAAATAGACTGGATAGAGAACAGCACTGCCTCATGTGGAAATAATTCCAAACAGATCTTGAAAATCGCTGGTAATCCTCTTAATGTAAGAGGTAAGGGGATCTTCCTTAGCACACTCATCTTTCTGAGCTCGCATGTTGATTTTCTGAGTTTTCTTAAAATAAAATTTCGAAAATTCGAAGTAAAATGGAAAATCCAGGCATAAACACAGCGACTAGTGACGAAGGTAAATCACCACATTCTGAAATCATCCAAAATAACTTCCAACCACCAACCATGGAAGAGTTCAAGTCAATTATTTTAAAAGCCCTACCAACGTCATGTTCTCTCGACCCACTACCAACATGGGAGCTGTTTAGACCAGCTCCTTCCCATCATTACTAATATCTTCTGCTCATCTCTGGCTTTCGTCATTGTACCAACTGCACGCTCATGTTAGTCCACTCCTGAAGAAACCTAGTCTGGATGTTAACACTCTAAAAACAATAGACCTGTCTCTAATCTTCCTTTTTTGTCCAAATGCTTCGAAAAGGTTGTCTCCTCCAGAATGATTCAGCACATTTCGGCTAATAACAAACTTGAAACATTCCAATCAGCATATAGACCCAGGCATAGTACCACAGTTCTGAAACAGCTCTAATTCGTGTTAACAGTGACATTCTGAATTCGATGGACGATCGCAAGTTAACATCATTTGTGCTGCTTGGCCTGTCTGTAGCATATGGTACGATCGACCACCGGATTCTTTTGTCACGTTTAGAAACACGACTCAACATACGCGGTTCTGCTCTCAATTCGATAAGGTCTTATTTAAGCGATCGCATGCAATCTGTGCAATTTGCGATACCTTCACTGAGCCCATTGAGCTACAATATGGTGTTCCCAAGCCTCAGTACTCGGACCCCTACTGTTCACAGTCTATTCCTATCCAGTCGGTCATATCATAAGGAAGCACTCTGTAAATTTCCATCTCTATGCTGATGATACCCCGTTGTAATTGTCCGCCGACCTCTCTAAAATAAACGACTCATTAACAACACTGGAGGCATGAATCGAGAATATTCGACAATGGATGGAGAGACATTTTCTCAAATTAAATGATGACAAGACAAAATCTTTACAATTGGGTGCCAATGACCAGTTAGACAAATCTCCGATCAACTGTCTGAAAATAGGCGATGTCAGTGTTACGCCAAGCGAAAATGCTCTGAACCTTGGTTTTACTTTTACTAATAGCTTCGATCTCAGTAACAAAATCACTAAAGTGAGCAAAAACTGCTTCTTCCAGATAAAAGACATCAACAAAATCAGAAAATTGCTTAATCAAGACACGATAAAAACTGTTATACAGTCTATGGTCATGTCTCGACTGGACTATTGCAACTCTCTTTATTTTGGACTTCCGCTGGAATCTAATAACCTGCTTCAGCGCATTCAAAATACAGCAGCCAAGATGATGACCGGCGCCAAAAAAATGACAACATTACAGCAATCCTCAAATCCTCGCATTGGCTACCAGTTGAGTCTCGCATCAAATATAAATTATTAATGATGACACACAACATCATCCACGGAGATAATGCCCCTACCCACTTAAAACAGATTGTCACTTTACACAAACCGGTTGGGAATTTTAGATCATCTTCAGATAATCTTATTGTCGTGCCCCGAGTAAGATCCACTTCGGGAAAAAGTTCATTCACTTTTGCAGCTCCCTCACTATGGGATGCATTCACTCAAAAGTTAAGGATATCCCCAATACTGAACATTTCAAAAAAGGGTTTAACGGCCCATCTCTTTCGAATCGACTTTGACCGCTGATTTCTTTCTTTTGAATGCCAGTTTATATTGTGGGCGCTTTTGAGCAGTATTTTGCTGGTAAAAGTGCCATATAAGTAAATTGTTATTATTATTATTATTATTATTATTATTATTATTATTATTATTATTATTATTATAAGCTGTCGCATTCCAAGAACTTCCAACCAATGAAACTCCACTTTTCGAGAATTCGTGCGAAAACAGCATATTTCAACAAATTTCAAAGGCCAGTAATGCTACGCGCTGTCTTTCCATTTACACATTCCTTGGAAAATCATGTGACTGACTTACGATTGCTTCATTGAAGTTGAATTCCGTGTATTTTACCGAACTCGAATAAATTTGATTATTACTGTGAAAACCATATTCGAAAAATCGGGTAATACTTTTGGTATTCAGACTTACTGTTGTACAGCAGTGGAGTGTACATTGTGTGGATGTTTCATTTCAAATGGCAGCGAGAAGTATGCTGCGCCTCTCCCGTTTACAAAATAGAAAGGCTTCAAATGAGCTAATTTACAGTTTAATATTTCGATAGGTTGTATAAAATATTTATCCTCTGGGGTATTTGAAACTCTGTGAATGTTGAAAATATTACAACTGCTGTTTGCACCAACTGATGCTCTGCGTCAGTGTCCCATCCCATCGTTTGGTATGTCCGTGGTATAAATGCTGAAGACGTCGCCTCTGGGTGCATTATGGTGCAATCAACTAATCGAAATTAAATTATAAGAGTTGAAATGAATTAAAAATAAATTACAATGACAAAACCGCGCCTGGTTGCCATGCCCAAAATAGAGATAGTAGATTTTACTGACAATATCTTTACACCTTATTTTAATGGAGAACCTTCGACCACGTGTTGTGTTAAATGGAAGAGAAAATGGTGACCATATCCTCCATTCGTGGTCATGAATTTACACTGATACGGCATAAGTGTCAACAAAAGACTGCTGAAGAAATTGCTGTTCTCGCCTGGTAGATTATAACACACAACTAATATTCAAATGTATGAACATATTTAAAAATATACACTTGTCTGCTGAGTGTCTAATGGAAGGTTCACGTTTGTCACCCTGACCATGTCGTCGATTCAGAAAGAGTATGCATGCGTAGAAATGAAGGGGGAGGGGGTGGTGTTTGGTTTTGTTATCAGTGTGTACCTACTCACCATTTTTATTCCACCACCACTGGGATATAGCATAAAATGGCATCTATCCTCCTCTCTCTCTATGAAGGTAGAAATGGTCATAATGTGGTGAGATGGCATTATCTAGACACAGTCGGCCCTTGTTAGTATATACAGGACAACCAAAACATTCTCAACAGCAAAGTGACCATGTATGCGTCATATTGGAAATTGAATACTAGAATTGTAGATAGCAAAGTTTGTTTTTTGATTTGCCTTTTGTTTTTGTAATTATTTGGTAAACGTTTAGAAGACATCTGATCTGCCCTCGACGTTGCCATTGCACGTGCACAGGTAGTACCATGTTTCATTTGCACACAAACCACGAAGGGATAAACAATTAATGTGTGTTTCACTTAATACGTAGGGAGGTAATTCTCATTAAAATACTCGTTGAGTTGAATTTCAACAAGGCCAAAACAGTACAGTCACCGTGAACTGGTCGTAATCCACGAACGGGCAGTGATGTCTACGCATGCGTTTACAAGTAATAGGAATCATCATCGGCAAAATTTTAATTAGTGAAGCACCGGGTCCAACCATCATGAAAGTCTTGATGATTATTCCTAATGTTTGGAATCTAATAATATTACGTCCGTGGAAATATTGCCTACCGTGGAAGGTGACCAGTCCACGACGGTCGTACTGTGCATCTTAGGTTGCATGAAAGCACAGAAGCAACCCTTCTATTAAAGGACGTCCACGTAGAGACCTGTCTGATAACCAAAACATTACATGTGTTTCTCTGATCTTTGTATGATTTCGGAATGTATGCCCTGTGGAACGCGAGAACAATGATAACGTTCAGACACATGTTACTGCTATGAGTATGTACCTACATGGTAATTGTTCACATATCACTTCATATAGCAACGGAATAATTGCAGAATGTGAGTCGTCAGTTGTGGTATTTTTAAAACCATCTCGATTTGGAGCAGAAACAGGATATGGCTTTTCCGAGTGAGTACTTTTGCTGCTCAATATTATTCTTTGTCCCGATTTCAATGCACCGAGGATACACATTGTTACTGAGTAGGTTCGAGAATTATTACATGAGTAACTGCAAGGATGTGTAAGTTTTCTCCGCCGCGCATAAAAACTTACATTTGCTTGCAGTCACTCTGGAGATGATCCAAATACTCACGCAAAAACTACAAGCATGATTTTATTAAATTCGCTGAATTGTTTTAGCTGGAATTAAAACTCACAAACACCGAACACACTCAGTGATAACGATCTAATTTGTATCGTAATGCTCGCCTCACCCAAAGAGATATTCTATTTTATAAATCGTGGCAATACATATCGGAAAATATTTGTTAGACAATTCCAGAAATCTTAAAAATGGTAGCATCCAATAAAAGTAAATTATACGTTGGTGAATACTGTCATGAAACATGAGCTAAATACATTTTAGGTACAGAAGCCGTGTTGCTTTATAAACAGTGTGTTCGCTGTTATTTCAATATTGAGCAAAGTATGTGTCGATTTTTTATCTATCGTTGTGCACCCTGACATTCGGGCTGGTTTTGGTTTGTGCATATCTTCGTGCTTGCGAGTAAAAGAGATGGTTTTGTGAGTCTCTGTTCGCTGCCTTCAACATATTTTGTGAAACCTTCAAAGATATGAGTCAGAATACAACTTCGTATATGAGGTACACAGTTTGATAGGCTCAATCCTAAAGGATTAGCCCTTATGGAGAGTATGTGACCTAAACACCAATAAATAAATGAACATAAATAAATAGAATAATGTCATTTAATGCACAATTAAGGATTCTGTGGCCACTGTGGAAGCAGATAAAGCCACTACTTGTGGGTTGAAATATAATATTAAAATTTTGGGCTCAACTGTGACACATATAGGTTATTACCACCAAGTGAGTTTCAGAGATGGGATATTGAAGTCGAGACCCCATTTCTGGGTCATATATCAACGAGTTCGTTAGGACATATATGGTGGAAATAAACATGTTTCTTTCTTGACTTGTTCTCGTAATGAAGGGATTTGGTACATGTTTAACGGCGGCTGTTTTGTCAATCAATCACCGTCTATGAATTGATTTTTTTTTATGCATAAGATAATGACGTCATGATATTGCGTTGTTGTGTTTTGTATGGCATAATCCCCATTCATTGTTCTACTTGTATTATAACAGATGAAGTGTATACTGAGGTTTCACCTCTGTGTGTTCTTTAGGTGTTGTTTTGCATGGCAGACGTATATAAAATGTCATCATGTCAAACATTGACATTGTGTAATTTGTTTCGATGAGTTGGTGATTCAATTATAATTTAATTACTGTTATCAAAAACGTTCACCTCGACATGTAATTACATGGATGGCAATTGAGTGCAGGTTAAAGACGTTCTCTTTCTGAAACGAATGATCACACGCGTTATAACTGCGGTTGCCTTACTCAATACAGTTTTACACTTTGTCTAGACGCTTTTACTTGTATTGGAGGTAATACGTTTTTGTTGTAAGATAAATTTATATACTGGGTAGTAGCGAAGATATTGGAAGAATTAAAGCGATCAGGAGCTGGTACTAGAAGTGTTCAGACCACTTGTGCACTAAAATACCAAAATGTCAAGCGGCAAACATGTAAATAATGTAACTAGTAATTAACCCTTTACCCAACGCAGTCGGTTTCAAAATTTATTATTTTAAATATAATTTTTTAAATTTTTTCAAAAAATTTCAGCAAAACCATATCATGTGACCGTTCCAAAGAGGGGTCGCATGATATGGTTTTGTTGATTTTTTTCGAAATGTGATATTTTGTCAGCTGCTGAATTTGCATATTACGCGGCCGGATGCGGGCGATTCGTTGGGTAATGGGTTAAACCATTTCATTGTTGCTTGATCCAAATAAGTTTTCTTTGTCTTCATATCAGTGTGTAGAAAGTAGTACAGCGGGGCCGACGTGGACTAGTCACTTTCCACGGGAGAACACTACTTCCAAGGACTATTTACAGGAATAATCATCAAAAATTAAAATTAATGAAGCACTGGGTGTAACAGGATACTTCATTAATTATAAGTTTGCCGATGGTATTGTTTGTTACTTGGTAAACGCATGCGTGGACATCACTGCCCACGCGCGGATTACGACCAGTCCACGGATACGTATCGGTGACAGTCATTATTGATGATTCCGTGCTGTGCTGTCTATAGCGGTTTCTAAAATATATACGTCCAGTCGTTCTTTGCTTCTCGTGAAAATGTATTAATCCCTTGACTTACATGGACTTTCGACATACTAAATATGTTACATGGAGTGAAGCTGGCTGGTACATTTCCATACAAGACTCTCATCGCCTTGTATGGAAATGTGTTAGCCAGCAACACGGCATGTAACTAATAATAGGTGGTACATTCAAGTTTGGAAAAGGTAAGACTTGCTGTCAAGAACATTCACAACAGGACAAACCATTGTAATCACATTTTAAGTACACAAAAACTTGAAAATTTATCACGCGGGATGACCCACAAACTGCTCATATTTTTAACAGTGATGCAAACCCACAAGTTGCTTCACAAAAACAGACTGGGTCGCGGCCTGGTCGAAATAATTTTTCAGCAGGGTTATCGGATCCATCAGGCCGTCAATAGTTCGGACCAATGGAAAAAAACGTTTGATTTTTCGAACTGAATGAATGTTGCTTCCCTCATCTGAGCGATCAGTGGCAGATTAGACGGACGGCAGCCCACATAGCGGGCATTTAGATATACCAATAGTCTTTGCAATCAGATCCATTTCGCCCTTTTGTTCAATTTCACGAAATTTCATTTACCAATATGTGTGGTAGTGCATCGATTTTGGAGTCCACTGGGACCGGTGAACTATACACCCAGTCCGCCTCTGACTACACTGCAAAAAATATAGGTTCTCTTTAGAACCAAAACTGGTTCTAATCTTGTCCCTGAGATGGAACCAGTTCTGTTTAAACAATATTTATTTCAAATCAAATAAATTTATAAAGATTACCTTAAATATTAACAGAATTAAACATAAATTGAGGTGGTTTCAGTCGTAAGTTTAGAGCTTATACGAGGTTGTCTCAGATCGTTATTAAGCACAGGAGATATGAACTGTTGGCATGTCTAACCAGTTTTGGTTCTATACAGAACCAAAACTGTTTCGATATGCCAACTGTTCATATCTCATTTGTTTCAAAATGTTTGGCGACTGCGTTGAATAAGCTCCATGTTTCCTACTGAATCTACTTCAGTTCATGTAATATTCTGTTAAAATTGAATGCTAATCTTGGTAAATTTATTTGGTTTGAAATAAACACTGTTTAAAAAGAACTGGTTCCATCTCAGGGACAAGATTAGAAGCAGTTTTGGTTCAAAAGAGACCCTATATATTTTGCACTGTAGAGGGTCTCAGCCTTAAAAAGAGACTGCAAGATCTACACAGAACGACATGCGCGTGTAAATGCGTTAATCGATATGGCAGAAGTGCAACCGCGGAAGGATAGAACGAGAGGCCGTGTGCCTCGAGTTTTATCCTTCCGCAATCTCTTTCTTGGTGGGTGAATAAAATTAGAGTTGAATTTGTTTATGTTTTTTAAAACTAACTGTTCCAGAGAAACATCAAGAATTCAAAAACACATAAAAAATGAAGCGATGGCTTTAACTGTGTCGTGACTCTAATGAAAAGTGTAGAAAGTCGCTTCTGTAGCTTTGCGCTGTACATATGTACAGTACGTGGAAAGTGGATTGTAAGTAAATCACCCGCGGAGTGGGGTTATCACCCAAGCTATAACTTTCAAATTCTGTTCATATCGACAAAAAACACAAGCAATGTTTCAGCCAATGGACCTCAGGGTCTAACCCGGAGGTCCATTGGCTGAAACATTGCTAGTGCTGGTTGTGCTTTGCAACAAATTCGCAATTATTGCTTAGGTGGAATCTCCACTCTGCGGATGATTTAGTGATAATACACTCTCCTCGTACTGTATGTGTTAGCCTGTTTGCGTATCAGCAAAAACAAATATTTTCTATTGTGTTTCAATATATTGGTGTGTGTCACACTCTCAAAAAAATACAACAAAATATTTGTTCTAATCTTGCAGAACTCCAGTATCTTTAAAAAAGGGAATACTCGAGTTATAAGTACAATTCAATTATAACTGCGAACTCTTCCAGTTAAGCCAGCATTGTTCACATGCACATGTAGATTGAGAAGAAAACACCATCTGCTTTGTTCTTATGACCAACATCCATAATTTACTTTTAGCCGATACTTTTTGAAGTCAATATCACCTTCGGCGGTCGAAAAACTGTTTTGCCTGACACTTTTATTGTGTCAAAACTTTTCGTTCTTGTCATACCATAACTCAGACATATGATGTCCAATCAGATGGGTTCTTTCATCACGATCTTACGTGTAATCCATATTCAACGCGTGGTGTATATAGCAACTCTTCCAGTGCCTGTATTGTAACGGTGCATACGCTCATCAATGATGATACAAAGACTGGTGAAAAAAATTAGATTGCTGTTATCATGGAATCACCCTTTGTGGATCCCTCATTTAACTCTATTGGTAATGAAGAAAAACGCAATCAGCCAATTTAACAGCTTCCACGATTGGTGCATAATATCTGTTTAAGAGGATTTACAGGTTTGTTCAAATAAAGCATGGCCCCTCCAAAACAACTACACCGCTTGCTACCATATTTGCTACATAACATTTTTATAAGGACGATGTACAAGTTTGTTCTCATCACTTTATTAATGAGTGGCAAATTGTCTTTGAACTTTCACAATGTGCGAAATGAAGAAAGTCTTGACAGAAACATTCTCCCCCCAGATACTGCCTAAATATGTTACTGTTTGTTATGTAACATCACAATATTTAGTTTGCGACAAATTTGCACAAGAAAGATACACCACACGGAGCATAACTCTGATAGTACCCCAAAATTGCTTCAAAATTATAAAACAAATCATCTTCTCCAGAACAACAAATCAGAATATTTTGATATTTGGTTTTCGTCATCTTTGAAATCAGATTCCACACCCACCAGAAGAGGCATTACTCTGTTAACACCTGCAAAAATTATTTCAAAAATTAAACAAAAATCTACTTATCCAGAACAACTAAGCGCATTTTTTTTATCTGGTATACAGCATCTAAAGGAGTCAGGGATCTGGATTTAAAGTTTATTCAAACCACCACCCTGGGTTTATAAATAGTCTCCTTGTGGGAGCTCAAATTTAACTTAATGCAATATGGAAATATTTCTTTAATTTTTTTCTTCAGATTCACCAGTCGGGATATTTGGATATTTTGACGTACAGTATCATAATGGGAACAGACTAAAGTTCGTTCAAATCAATTCCTGGGTTCATATTCAGCAAACTCTGTGTCCTGAATTTTAACTTAAAAATAATCTTCAGCACAACCAGTGACAACTAATATTTGGTATACATCATCCATATGGGGATAGATTCACACCCAAGTATCTACGTAGTGCAATAACTACGTCATAGCCGGTCCCAAGTCCTGGCTGAGAAAGGAAGTGAGCGCCTTGTTTGCACGTGAAATGAGTACACTGCATCCTGGATGGTTGCAATGACAGTGAACACGATTGAGCAATCCTCATAGAGGATATTGTTCTATATATCACCGTCGGCCCTTACTTCATAGCGGATAGTTGGTCGGATCAGACTCTGTTTGATCAATCAACCGCTCCAAAAAAGAACGTCCCGTCGGGGCATGAAATAGTCGCCAAACCGACCAGTCTGCTACAATCATCTCGCCATCTCTGTTTTATCACTGAACTTTCTGTGAATAATGCCTTACAGTTTTTCAAACACGTTTGCTGCTGATAGATACCAACTATGTTTTGTACAATGATATTCATTGTTTCATGTGGCCAGTTCATCAACTGCTCTAAGACGACGAGGCAGCACGAGCCAATCGGTTGTCGCTGTGTGTATACATGCCTTGGTCGAGTATGCTCTTCACGTTTTCTAACCACCCAATGTTAGGCTGGGACGTAAACCCTAGGTTGGACACGGAGTAAACCTTGGGAGGTATGAAGTGAACAATTAAAATAAACAGAGGATATCTTGTGTTTTTGAGTGGATACCGAAAATTATCTCATGAGTGACCGAGACAAATGTTTATTTATTTGTCTTGATCACGAGCGAGATAATTTTCGGTATCCACCCAAAAACACTATATTTTCTTTTTTATTATACGCGTTTTATAAGAATCCGACAATTCCACTCGTTTCCACCTTGAATTGATGCATGAAAGTAAACAGCGCATTGAATCATTGATACGCGGAAGTCATTTCCTCGGAACAGATAGCGTCTTGCAATCTGATTCAGCAGGTGGGTATCTAGTCCAAACATTGCCTGAAAGTCCGTAATATAAGGAAGGACGTACCAAATCAAAGACTTATATTACAGACTTTCAGGCCATGTTTGGACTAGCGGGTTTCATGCATTAATTCATGGTGAATACGTGTTAAATTATTGTTGGAAATGATGGGTATCCACTCAAAAACTCTAGATTTCCTTTTCATTATACGTTCTTAGAATAAATTGATCATTTCTAGTGATAAGATAACTAGTATTCACATTGAAGTGAGGCTTTGAAAGCCGCCATTTTGATTGATACTGTGAAAGTGCAATTTCTTTTCACAGTGGGAGAAACGATTTCTATCTTTCCACAATTTCTTCTATAATATATCGTTTAGCATAAAATAAAACATATTAGGGAAACAATAAAAAACAAGCAACAAAACATTGAAGCGAGGTCGAGATTTGTTTTCTGGTGGTTCCAATTCTGACTCAGATCAAGAAATTTTACAGCAGTCCAATACCTGGTCAAAATGTGTGATAATTTATTCAGCTGATGGCAGAAGAAAGGCAACCGAAACATTTATACAATGAATTGCTGGCACTTTTCAAAGTGTTAAAGACCTTAGAACTGGAGCAAGACTAATCGAGTGTACAAAGGAGACACAGGCAAGAAATTTATTGAATACCGACAAAACTAGCAGATATGGGGGTCAGTTCTTTTCCACACAGGATACATAATAACAGCAGGGGGTGTGGTTATAACATGAGCGTTATGTGGCAATGCTATACTTAAAATGAACACACTGAATTTAAACCACAGGGTGTAACCGATGTGAAAAACATTGAAATAAAAGGAGGAAAAGTCATAAAAACAAATACTTATATTCACACTTTCGATCCTTCTCAACCGCCAAAATCTATCAAGGTTGCTTTTATAAACGTCAAAGTGGATTTGTATATCCCAAGTCCACTTCGATGCTTCAAATGCCAGGAAATATGGACATGGACAGAACAGCCGCGGAGGGGAATCAGTATGCTAACATGCGGCCGACAACATCATGAACCATATACCAATCCTATAAAACTGTCAGGGCAATCACACGTCATTATCCAAAGATTGACCTGCCTGGACAAAAAAACTATACAGAAAGATAAATGTGAAACGCAAATAAGTTTCAAACAGAACAGAAAAATCGTAACATCAACGTCTGGTGTAAATTCAACATCACATTCCTAATGATGCAGCAAAATCATCGCAAAAAAATACCAACTCAATCAGTAGAATGTCAGACACAACACATGTGGCTCTCAGGACCTTAGTGTAACCTGTTACAATAGAACAAATTGAACCATTATCAACGCAAACCAACTCAACAGCTCAAACATCAACCGACAAAATAACGACTACTGAACAAAAACAAGACTAAAAAAATATATATCTAAATCAGAACAAAACGCTTAAGCTGCAAAGAGAAACCAACGGAACAAACCGAAACCAGATCAAAATCATTGACACAAACCAGACAGTAACCAGACAGAGATCAGAGGAAGAAAAGACGAAACAAACAGAAACTTGAATCAGACATTCTAACTAAGCAGCTTCAAAATGTTGCGACCTGCACTCGGAGGCATGTCAGAAGATGAGTACATCGATGACACGTTCTCGACTAAACTATGCCTGGATTCTTCTCAGGTTAGGTCCTCATCTAAAACGCCACAACAAAGAAACACGACGGCAATTCCTCCCATTCGTCCACCTTCAAATCCACCATCAAACTTGGATAATACATCCAATCAAAGTATAATAGAAAACCACCATCAAACATGGATAATACAGCCAATCAAAGTATAATACAAAACCACCATCAAACATGAATAATACAGCCAAACAAAGTATAGTATAATTGAATTGTCGAGGTTTAAGAGCGAAGTTTCATTAACTGGGCCTTCGAAGCTAAAAATATAAACATGTTGCTTTTTGCTTGCTGGTAACACTCATTCTGATATCAAACATTATACTTCTTGTACTGCTTGGGCTGACGAAAATGGTCTTCATTTTCGTGGAACGCCTGCCTTAGTCAGAAACGACATTATTAACAGTGCTGTTTCTTTACAAACAGATTTACAGACCGTAGCTTAACTTTAGACAAGTCAGTTACAGGATGTTGCATTTATATTTCACTAAAGAAAATTCCTTAACTGAATGGTCTTGAGCAATTGGTTCATAACTTCCACTCCATACATTTTGTTGGGACATTTCGATACACATAGCCCTCTTTGTGGTGACTCCTGCTTCAAACAGCGATCTCAAAGGAAAACCAGCAAAGAGTTTATTTCAAAATATATCTATGTGCTTGAATGCCTTTAGTATTCCTTTATTTCCCTCGAGAGACAGATGGTGATTTGTGCGCGAGTGACCACTTTTCCGGTTGAGTTGAAAAGTGTGGTTACGGCCGACGATGAGAGGGTCCAGCAGTTGAAGTTTGAAATGTCGAACTCGGACACTATCGCATCCTTTTGTTATGGACAATTCACACTACTGAATTTTCAAGACAGTGCTGACCAGCTGGGACATTTTACTGGGGAATTACATATTATTTTAAACACAGACATACTGGAAACTTCTGCTAATCCAAAACGTATCACAAAACTGTGGTTTGATAAAGATTACAAGCTGCCTTTAAAGGAATGCAAGAAAACAGAACGGGAATTTTATAAATCAAAAACACTAAACAATTTAGAGAAACTACATACTAATCGGGCAAAGACCAGATGACTTATGAAACAAAGAGAAAAAAAAAAAAAAACACGTTCTTGAGAAATTTATGTTCTTAAACTTATCCAACACACATCCATCAACAAAATTTGGAAAATGAGAAAAAACACAACCATAGAGAAACAAAAACAACTGTACATCTCCCTGACGACAACAACACACTAACTGCTCCAAAAAAGAGAAATATCAAACAAAGTGGCGATAATATTTTCTTATCATTCTTCATTTGAAGAGTATAACCCAGAATTCATAAAAAATAAAAAAGAGAAAATAAGAGATCAAATTTACCTCTGACAATTCATAGGATAACAATGAGCATTTCTTCCTGGAAGAGTTAACCCTTTACCCAACGAATTGGCCGCATCCGCCCGCGTAATATGCAAATTCAGCAGTTGAAAAAATATTATTTTTCAAAACATTTCAACAAAAAACATATCATGTGACCCCTCGTTGGAACGAGCTCATCGATCCCGTTCCAACGAGGGGTCACATGATATAGATTTGTTGAAAATCTTTTGAAAACATTGAAAAAATGGTATTTAAAATAATAAATTTTGATATCGTCTGCGTTGGGAAAAGAGTTAAATAACTGTTTGCATAAAGCAAAATGTACTGCTGTTGGATGGGATGAAATACACTCAACTTTTATAACATCTGCCTCAAACTTCACTTGAAATTTTACTATCCATTTTCAATTATATATGGGTGGCTGGTCTGCTTTCACCTTTCCGAAGAACAGCTGGGATAATTCCCATTCCAATGCCCGATAAAAAACACTGCAATCCAAGTAATTACAGACCGATTGCATTAACGAGACGTATGTGTAACACCAAGAAAAGGATAATAAATGGTCACCTTGTCTGGTTTCGGGAATGGAACAATCTCCTTGCGAATATTCAGTGTGGTTTCAGAGACCAGAAATGTAACGTGAAGCATTTGTTTAAACTTGAAAAATTCATCAAAAATGCCTTTGCCAGAAAAAAGAACATTTATTTAATTACTTATTGTGTTTAATGCCACATCAGTAGCAAAGGCTATATCGTGGAGAGGAAAAGATGGAAATTATAATGTTAATGATGAAGTAAAATAAGAATTTAATAAAATTGCAAAGACAAGACTTAGTAATGGATGAGGATAAAAAAAAAACAGCGGAAACGTATAACTCGACCTGATGATGCTTTTTTGATGTGAAGAGTTTAGTTTAAAAAATAAAAACAATTTTAAAATGTATTAAAAAGGTTGATTACATTGAGAAATAGACAAAACGCGATGTGCTTTTGAATCGGTGGTATGTAAAACACCCACCGATTCAAACACACATCGCGTTCTGTGTTTATTACACAACCCATGCATTAAAATTCATTTAAATAAACAAATTTTAATTCCGATGATTTAACCCAATGTGGAAGAGTCCGTTTGTTTTGACTGAAGCTGTACTGATCAAATGGATCAATAAAAAATCAAAACAACCTTTTTGTGACCAGTGTTTGTAGAAATTCGTATCACTGTTTCTCTTCGGCTGGTGCCCATTCATTCCTAACCCTTTGGTGGTTATTACTGTTAGTAAAAATATAAGTACAAATGTGTGCATATTTGCAAAACAGCTCTGAGAAACATTTTTAAAAGACGTTCGAAGCATGTCAAGATGTACGAAGATTTACCAAAATAATGTTTAACCACATAGATATAACGGAATCCACAAAACGAGACAGCCACAAGCCTGGGTTAATGTTCTGGTTGGAAATGATTGAGGTTTTTTTTAAAATATTATCTCATTTTTGGTTAAAATTTTTTGTGAACCGACTTTATTTTGCTTTGGACCTTTTCATTTTCACACTACGTGACAAACGGTCGATAATTGTACGACGAAATTTGGAAACATTTCGAAGTGTAACTAATGACTCGATGGGAAAGGAATTGGTATGAACAATGCTGGTAAAAGAAGTTCCGGCTTGTACATCACCCATTGAATACAAAATCATTCATGTCATAGCGGCCATTCTGTTAAATACAATGGTTTAAAGTTGAATGGATGTGAAATAAAAGATAAAACTTTGTGCGGGCTAGTATGATAAAATAGATCTCTAAGAGATTCAGCTGTGAAGTACTGCGCTCTGACATGAATAAAATCAGTGCAATGTAAAATAATGTGCTCCACTGAATGCATTGGCCGACAAGGAACACACTATGGTCACATATTATACTCTAACAAACATGAATCTGTAAATGTTGTAAGACCAATATGGCGTCATGTCAAAACTACATGATATTTTCTATTAAGGTTACTAGACGAATAGTGATCAAATATATTTGATTAGAAACGATGGAGCTTGTCATTTATCTCTCCACCCCAATCCGCCTGATTTGACGTAATTATTTACATGTGGTTTAAATCACTGAAAGGAATTTTAAAATGTGTGAGAAGCATCGTTAAAGGATGTTTCGATACACTGTCTGCGTCGGTGCTATCGGAGATTCCAACATGTCAAGGTAACCAGCAAAACACGATATCAAATTCCAGACATGAGAGTATTCAACTTTTCACGAAGCTCCAAAATGAGCGGCTGATGCAAAACTTTAACTTCAGCTGTGAAAATAGAACGTTTTTGTTGTATTCTCATTGAGGTGATCTGATCACCGGTAACAACAGTTGATGATGTTTTGTCACTATTTTAGAGTCATACAGTTAAAACTAGAAGTCCTGTCATGAAATGCGCACAAATAGCCCGTTGATATGCGCGTTAATGTACGCGTTATGGCCCCAGTAAAGCTATCAAACTCTGTACATAATGCCTGTGCACAAGCAATGTTTCAGCCAATGGACCTCCGGGTACCCCGGAGGTCCACTGGCAGAAACATTGCATGTGTTTGCTATGAGTAACCAGGAGAACCTGCCGTGCTTTGGATGCCATTCGATATGGCAATTGCGCGCAATTCCAACGCGCAATTAAGCCTAGATACGCGCACTATTCGTGACTGGACTTCTAGTTTTAACTGTATGTATAAATCCTTGTATATGCGCGAAACTTGGACTTTTGGTAGAAGCAAGGTATTACTGGGGAGGTAAAACATTTATTTAAAAAAAAAATGCAAAGGCAATCACTGATACCTTTCTCCAATACCTAAGAGAAAGTAGGTAAAATACAAACGGGTCTGTAATTATTAAGGTTATGGAGATCACAAGTTTCATAAATGGTGCCAACTTCAGCTATTTTTATTCTATTGGGGAAATGCCTCTCTCAAACGAAGTGTTGCGAATGTGTGCCAGTTTAATTCTGCGCTTCTCGAGGGCAGGCTCCTCTGCTTCAACGAGCATTGAATCTATTGGTGACGTTCCAAATGCACCCAGGCTGATTCTAATCAAACTATTATGAATGACATCAATAGGTTTGAGATACGATTTTCTCCCCCCCCCCCCCACTGCATATGTAACATACGTCTGTCCAGGGTGAGATAGCAGGGAGAGACAGATGTATGCCACCGTTCCCAATTGATTTCGTGGTATGATGGGGGGTGAAAAATAATCCCTGATGGGTACGGGTGTGGGAGGGGAAAATCTCACCCTCGGGACAAGATATTTGGTCCAGACACTCGGCAAGCCTCGTGTCTGGCCCAAATATCTTGCCCTCGGTGAGAGTGTCCCATCCCACACCCGTACCCATCAGGGATTATAATATTCTTGCAGAACAGTAAACTGTCACAACCGTGATCCAATTTGGATCTATCTAATTAGTAAGGTATACAGATGGAGTTACGTTTTTTGGTCGGCACACCAATCAGTAAGTACCACCTTGAGGAGATTTACTGCTTTTTTCATCTCACTATTAGTTGCTTTATATGATAAGTGAAATTCAGTTTGTTGGCAAACAAGAAACCTTAGAATTTCACTTCATTATCAACTTTAATGGTACTTCCTTCCATTTTCAATTCCGTATCGAGGTGACGTGTTCGTGATTCACCGAAATGTAGAACAATCAGTTTTTGTCTTGGAGAACTTAAAACTATTTTCTGTGGCCCTTTTCCTTTTACGTCCTACTGAACTTTGCGCTGTATAACGTTCACGTTTTTGCTGCTACAGCAGATTAAAAGATCATCTACATACAATGACAAGACCACCATATTCTCAGTTGCGTTAATAATGCTATAGATGTTCAATGAGAAAATGGTAACATATAAAATACTACCCTTAGGAAGCCACAATTCTTGTTCGTGAGGATCAGATAATGTTGACGCGACACGAACCTGAAATTGACGGTACTTTAAAAAAATTCTATAAAAAGAGGCATATGCTCTCTCAACCCCATGATAAAAAAAGATCTTTTAAAAAATAGCATACGCCCACTTTGTAACATACGTATTTTTCAGGTCAAAGAGGATGCCGACCACATGTTCTTTTCTGGCAAAGGCATTTCTTATAAACGTTTCTAGTCTAACCAAATGATCCACAGTACTCATCTGGCTCCTGCAACCACACTGAACATTCGCAAGTAGATGGTTCGATTCCAGAAACCAGATAAGTGGACCATTGATCATCCTTTTTATCGTTTAACGCAGACAACTTGTTAAGGCGATAGACCTGTAATTATTTGGGTTGGTGTGATCTTTATTATGCTTTGGAATAGGAATTACTGTTGCTTTATGCCAGAAAGGTGGAAAATGGCCAGTCACCCATACAGCATTGCAAACTGATAATAAAAGTTCGATAGATGATTGTGACAGATGTTTTAAAATTTGATAATGTGTTTGAGCGGGTCCATTTGCAGTATCTTTTGTTCCATGCTTCCTTAAATCTCCCATAGAGAAAGAATGGTTGTAATCTCCTAAATTAAATCCTTTGTTTTTCTTGCTGCTTTTTTTAAATTTTAAAGAGTACAATATCCAGACGACGAATGTTTAGAAAGTGTGGAGGCCATTTGTTTGAACTTTCTTTGTTGAGTGTCGTAGAGCGTTACTATCTTCCACGTACAGTACGTGGAATGTGTATTATCACTAAATCACCCGCAGCGTGAAGATTCCACCCGAGCAATAATTGCAAATTTGTTGCAAAGCACAACCGGCACAGCAAAGTTTCAGCCAATGGACCTCCGGGTTAAACCCGGAGGTCCATTGGCTGAAACATTGCTTGTGTTTTATGTCGATATGTACAAAATTTGAAAATTATAGTTTGGGTGATAATTCCACTCCGCGGGTGATTTAGTTACAATCCACTCTCCACGTACTGTATTGTACAGTTGATTTTGATTCTTTGCCTTTAATTTTTGTAATCGTTTCCAAATTGTGTTGATGGGTGTATGTAGGTTAAGTTTTGAAACATAATTTTCCTAAGAACGTTCCTTTTTTATAAGTTGTCTTGTTTTTGCCCGATATATGCGTAGTTTCTCCAAATGATATTTGGTGGGTGACTTATATTAAATTCCAGTTCAACTTTCTTGCGATCTTTTCTAGCCTATTTGCACTCATTGTCAAACTATGGTTTGCTGAAACGTTGTGGATTTGCCAGGGTTTTTGGAATGACTGTGTTTGCGATGTCAAGCGATATCCGAGTCAAATGTTCTGTTTAGTCAGTACTTTCTTCAAGTGTCTGCCGTGTGAGACACAAAGCGATGAGAAAGTGTCCATGTCAGCACTTTTAAAGTTCCACTGGGGCACTCTCTCATCGTCTCCTGGGACTACGCTTTCCAACACAATCGGAAAGTGGTCACTCCCGCACACGTCATCTTCAACCTTTCTAGAAAAGTCCAGGAGGAGAGAAGGACAGACAATAGTAAGATAAATGGAGGAGTAAGAACAAGAGGCGGGATGCAGATAAGTGTCTGACCCATCATTAAGCAAACACAAGTCATGCTTTGAAACAAATTATTCTACTGTTTTGCCATTTAAGTCGTCTTTGTTGCAGGAATCACCCCACAGAGGTCTATGAGCTTTAAAATCACCAACACAATGTATGAAGTTGGGAGCTGGTGAATCCATTGTTCAACATCAACCAGCTGAACTGGTTTATTTGGCGAGACTTAAATCGAACAAAACGCGACCATCTTGTCTAAAGTTGGGCGTACTGCTATTGTCTGTAAGTTTGATTGCAAAGGTATAGAACTGTGAATAGTTGCCGTTTCTAATCAAAACAGACGTTCCAGGAACATGAATATTACTTTAATCTGCCCAAGTGTTATATGAAGTATACTGCTTCACAACAGAATGATCATGAGTGTCAGGTTTCTTCACGAGTGTTTCCTGCAAGCAATAAACAACAGGTTTATATTTTTGGCTTAAAAGGCCCAGTTCATTAAAATTCGTCCTAAAACCGAGACAGTACCATTGCATTATGCAGTGTGTGGTTGTGCTATCCATGTTTGGGTGGTGGACGTATGGGATTAATTGCCCCATGTGTGTTTTTGGTGACGTTTTTCGTGGGGACCTACCCTGAGAAGGATTCGACTGACATATTCCTTATTCCGTTAAACATGTTGCTTTTGACAACATTCTGAAGTCGTTTAGGTATCCTGTCTGGTTCTAATTTCTGCTGCCCCTTTTCTTTCTTCTTGAGATACTGTTCGTGTTGCTGTCTCGGATTCTGACTCAGAGTTTGTTGGGATTTGTATTTTGGATCAGGTTTCGGTTTGTCTTGCTTGTTTGTTCTTGTGTTTGGTCAGCGTTTGTTATTGTCTCTGTTGTTTGCAAAATTGAATTTGTTTGGGTTGAATGTGGTTCGGTTTGTTCTATTGCAAAGACTTGTCTTAAAAGTGAAATAATTCCTTTAACCCTTTATCTAACATGAAAAGCAGACAACACTTGCAAAATAAATCCTTGAATAACTATTTTTTTCATTTTTTGTCTCACAAACATAGGTTATGCCCCTCATTGGAGCGCGCTCGGCGATCTCGTTCCATCGAGGGGTCAAAATCTATGTTTTAAGACAAAAAATGAAAAAATAATTGCAATTAATTGGAGATTTTTGAGAATAGCGCTGACCGGTTTTGGCCGTTACGTTAGGTAAAGGGTTAAGCCATATATTGCATCTGACATTCTACTGACGTTGTTTGTGACTTTTGAGATAACGTTTTAGCGTATATTGGTGATGATAAATTTATGCCAGGCATTGATGATACTATTTCTATGGATTCTTTGAAACTGATCTGTCATTCACATTTAATTTTTTAAAATTATTTTTCATTTTTCATTTTTCCAAAAAGGGCAATCCTTTGACGCAGTTACATGATTACACTGTCAGTTATAACACTTGGTGTTATTAGTGCAGGGCTCTGGATGTTCTTCGCCACACTTGAAACAATCATATGAGTCTTCCTCTGCAATTAGTCTGACCTTGACCATACGTCTGACATTTGAAAGATCGGAGTGGCTTTGGTCTGTATAAATCAACACTGACGTTCATGTATCCTAGTTTTGATTCGAGGCTGTCTATATGAATAGTCCGCAGCTAACCGGCTCAATTGATCAAACCTGTTAATGTTTGATCAACAAACCTGTTCAATCGAGCATGCTGTCCTTTACCCGCCACCGGAGGTCCAATCTCCCTAGGAGAAAATAACATGTGGTGCCCATCTTTTTTGACCTCGACAAGTCATATGATGTAACGTGGAGGTATGGGATTTTAAAATATATTTTTAACATGCGGCCGCGAGACTGTTTTTATGTCAATTATTATGATCAGTTAATGTGAACACTCTCCACAACAGCCCAAGTTCTTTTCCCGACCATCACCAAATTCCGTACTTGTGTTTTTCTTGTGTTACTGGAAATCTGGGCATTTAATTCATTACACAAGGACAGTAGAATTATAACGAGCAGATAGCTTATCGAAGTCACGTAACAAATATATAGGTTAAAGTTTTTTGATGGATGTTATGGCCTGAATCACAATGTCAGAACAGTTTTCAGGGCCATTTTATCCCATAATATCGATTAAATAGCTTACTGTGGAAATATCATCCTCAAAATGTCTAACAAATGCGTGACGTCAAAAGGTAACCTGACGCTGTAACATTGTGATAGAATTACTTTCGGAAGTAGAATTGAATTAATCTTATCAAATATACAGTTAAAACTAGAAGTCCTGTCACGAACTGTGCGCTTATCTAGGCTTAATTGTGCGTAGGAATTGCATCCAAAGCATGGCAGGTTCTCCTTGTTACTCATAGCAAACGCAGGCAATGTTTCGGCCAATGGACCTCCGGGTTACCCGGAGGTCCACTGGCCGAAACATTGCTTGTGCACAGGCGATATGTACATAATTTGATAGCCTTACTATGGTCATAACGCGTAGATTAACGCGCACATCAACGTGCTATTTGCGCGCATTTCGTGACATGATTTCTAGTTTTAACTGTATCGTTTATTTGTTTTCCTATCACGATTATCAACCGGCATTTGGAAAAATATGTTCGCAATAACTGAGAAAGATCATTATTTTCTTCGACGGAATCGTTTATTCACACCCATTGGAACGAACCTGACGAGGTAGCTCCAATGGGATTCATAAGATATGTTTTCAATGCAAAAAGTGAAAAAAGGTATAACATTATACCTTTTCACCAGTTACATTATTAGGTAACGTCTATATTACACATTATGTGATAAAACGAATCCCGAATTCCTCACGTTTTGATATGAAATGCTGAATTTCGTTCACTAAAATCGGTCTGAGCATCGGTAAAACTCGGCTCAGTATCGGCAAATCCCGGCTCAGTATCGGTAAACCTCGGCTCAGTATCGGTAAACCTCGGCCCAGATCGATTTTAGTAAACTCGATTCAGAAATCTCAAATCAAATCGTCACACATTAGAGACCCCCACCATCACCAACACAAAGTTTTGTTTTTTTTTTAAAATAAATGACACATTTTTTTGGATAAAGAATGAAAAGTAAATGCCTAATAATATTCTAGCTCCACATTTTCTTTTCACAATAGACGAGTAAAACATACATTAAACACCAGTTACTCAAATATTTTATTCGCCAGCGTTTATATCTTGGATGACAAGTTGGTGTTCCAGGCATATTTTGAAACTGCTCTTTCCTCGCATGCCAACAGGTTTTGTTTTTCATATTTTCTTCTCAAATCACTTACCCTTTCTAAATATTCATAACAGTGCATCAGGAAATATTGTACAGTTCTTCAGGGTTTAGCAAATTGCGAGAACGGTTGGTTCGTTCCCGTGATGTTCTCCCAAATGCTTGTTAAGGAGACCCATTTACCGTTCCCGTAAAAATATAAGCATTTTGTCATCAGATAGAATTTAATAAAATTAGATTATTTTCTATAAACATCATTACTGCAATAGCCTTTGATATGGTGGTCGAACAATCTAACAATCTATGTATTTGAAAATAAATAAACATAAACCATGTGATTAAGACACATTGTCCTCTGAATTCAAATGTGTTCTATATGCCAGAAGGCACATAGAACACATTGGAACTCAGGGGACGGCATGTTGGAAATGGGTCCCGCAAAAAATAAATTTGCGAAACCCTGTTGTTCCCTTTACAGCGCTATGTTTTTCCATATTACAGATATGCACGTTTGAAACCGACAATGATAAATTATAGTCTTCTTATTGGAAAATAGGTTTAACTTTATGTTGTTTTCTGGAACTCGTGAACAACTGACTTTCTCGCATTCAATGTTATACATGACACGTATCTTTGTGAAACTCTGCGTTTATTTAAATCTAGGAAAATGCTACAACTTTTTCAACCAGTCTAACAACAGTCTTTTAAATTATTTTGTGAAAAGTAGATGAATTCCATTTTGATATGAAACTGTGAATGATTCCTTCATAAAAGTTAGCAGTGATTTCAAGCACATGCAGTTATGATTATGTCTGTTTCACGATTACGAAATTCCTAATTGTATTTAACATTAAAATAATATATGTTATAATTCTATACTAATAAAATTTTCTGTAAAAGAAATCTTCCAAATATGCAGCATTTACTTTTTAAAGAAACTGTTAATGTCGTCATGGAGTTGTAGTTAGGTACCCTTACCGAGATTTATTGGTAGGTGTGTGGCGTCGTGGTAACCGGTTCTAGTCAGATCACCGAAGTTAAACAACGCCGGGCGCGCGGTTAGCATTGGATGTGTGACCATTTCAGCGACTGATTCGCGCTCCCACGTTGTGTCCTTGGGCAGGGCAGTAAACCACGATTGCCCACATGGGAGCACGATGACACTGTGTACTAAGGCGTACTGCACGTCGATGCTGCGCATGTCGTCAACCAATATAACCCTGCCTCTGCCGTGGTGCAGAGTCCAGATTTACGACGTTGGAGAGCTGACAGCTGCTCTGCTCGTCGTTGCTCGGTGGTTCTCTTCGGGTACTCCGGCTTCCTCCAACCGTCAAACTGTCACCGACACGATATGACCCTAGCTGTTAATGTGTCGTTAAACCCTTCTCAAAAAAAAAATGTGGGGAGTCGCGATCCACGCCTTGGGTTGAAATTGAGAGTAAAACATCAAATTGTGTCACGAAGAACTATAAGCCATACATTCGAGTTTGGAAATAAAATCAGCTAGAGCGATGGGGGCAAGCCTGAATAAATTTGTTCTTCAAATTGGTAATTAGAAGATCAGAAAGTTAAAAGAAATTTTTCTAATTGGCAAAGATGAATAAGTTTTAATTTCAACAAACGTGGGAGGTTATAATTGGTGTTCCAGCAATTACATGGTAATTATCGTGACGCATTTTCTATTCTTCTTACTACTGATTCTGTAGCATTCTAACCTAACTTTATAATTGCCTATTGTTCAGAATTTTGCGACAATGTGGCTGAACAGTTCTTATAGTATCCACGCGTTTGATGCACTTTCCTTCTGTATTGACGTGGCGCAATACCGAAAAGTGCCTCACCTTGACAGCATACCGCAAACAGAAAGGTACCATTATACTGAGTTTGTTAACCGCTGTGGACTTGAAATGATATTCCTGTGTCAGATGGTCGATAATCAAATCAAAAGCCTCGTTAAGTCCTCTACTACACTAGAGAATCGCCGATATTTATGTAACGATGCACAATCAGAGCTGATTTCTTGAAAATCATTGGCTAGAATATCAGCAAAAGAATGACCCAGAACATGTCATCAGAAGGATAAAGTGCTAATTTGTTGTTAATATTAATATTAAATAAATAAATCACGGTGACCAATAGTGATTTAAAAATGAAAATATTTATGTGACATTTGTGTTTGGAAGATAGATACTGGTAATTTGTTTAGGTGTTTTGAATATTAACTCTTAACTCCTTCAATCCTAAAGCACTAAATTGTGTCATCTTCCAGGCTTGCCACTAAGCAACGGTCAGCAACTACCAGACTCCCAAACGTGCTAACTCCACACAAGCAGGGTTAGCCCTGGTTGAAGACAAGTGCACCATCAACGTGCAGTCCGCTCCAGTACACAGCGTCAGTGTGCCGCAACATGGGTAATCGTGATTAAGTGCCTTGCCCAAGGACACAACACAGTTACCCCTGGCGGGATCGAACTCTGGACCTTTCGGTTTGCAGTTCAATGCTGTAACCACCGAGCCATTGTGTTCATCATCGACTCACAATGAAACATCCAAAACTGGAGGTTTTAGTTATCACAAGGAAAACAACACTACTGTTCTACTTCATTCAGTCAATTGGCATTGATGATTCTGTCTCAAGGTTCTCGGACAATGACATGGAAATTGTGTTGATCTGTGGTGCAAATCTTGCCCTGTAACCTCATATCAGATAACTTTGCAAATCGTGCTAATGACAGTTCGGAAAACTTGTCAAATTCCTCTCAACCCTGAGTCGGGTAGCCCTAGAATAATGGTTCATTTGGTCATAGCCTCTCTTCCAGATTACTGCAATTCTCTTTTCGTTGGTCTGCCTCTCCCCATGTTGAATCATTTACAAGGAATGCAAAATTCTGCAACCCATTTTATCAGTGGCGCTAAAAATTGTGAACATATCACTTCAACTTTGAATCATACCTTCATAGGCCTCCAGATCAAAAGAGATTTTATTTCCTTTAAATGCATTCATGATCTTGCCCCGTTATATCTCCGGGGACTGGCACATGAAACCCTGTCAAAAATCACAAACCGTAAGACTTCCTCCTCTCCCTCACTCTCCCTACCCTCCCTCAGTTGTTCTTCCATGCCCGCCTGCCCATCTGCCCACCTCCTGCCCCCCCCCCCCCGCCCGGCAGCCCGAAACCTGCCCGCAGTATATATTTAAGGAAACTCGAACCAAGACTTTCGATTTCACTTTACCATGCAAATGCATCAAAACATCGAAAGAGCCGGATTGTTTTACCTTGAAAGCGAAGACAGAACTGACGGTTTTCTCTTTGGTATTAGTTTGCGTTTCTGGGATAAAGGAGATCATGTCATACAAGAACACAGAAAATATGTTCCAGATTTGTGAATATATTCACAATATACCTGAGAAAGAAGAAATGCTGACAACATCAATGCAATTCAAGAAATTAAAGATTTACAGAAGATGAAGTTTTTTATCCCATAAATGGCCGTTTATTTGAACAATAAAGGCCTTGGATAATTTTTTGATTTATTCACCTAGTAGGGTGATACATTTTCCCCGTAGGTTTAACACTGACAGAATTTATTCCCCTAGTAGCGACGGACTTGTTGACCTCTGGCCTCTACCACATTTGTCTTGCATAATTGATAGTTCGATTGTTGATTTCTTTAAATCTTTTTGAAAGTATCACACAATGCCAGTAGAAAACACCATCCACTGCTCATATAATAAAGCATTTTTGTAAGTTAAGCTAAAGTTTTAAGGGAATTATTTTTAGACAGAAATGTATTCCTGCGCCTTGTTTAATTTTGCCAATTTTGCTAGTCGATCGAATTGGACCAATGTGCTCCTCTCTTCTCACTGTGTTTTGTAGCGAATTACAGCACGATTTTGCAGCAACTGCACTGTAGAAGATTTATGGGACAAACAAAATAAACGTATAGTGTTTTCAAGTAAAAACGATTATTCTACTCGTAGAATTAAGAATGAAACCGACTCGCCAGAGGCTCGTCAGTTACATTCTTAATCCTACTCGTAGAATATTTTTTTACTTGAAAACACTATACGTTTATTCTAAATATGTCTTCTCACTAGTCGAAACTAATTTCTCTCCGAGACCGTGTAATCATTTATTGTACCTATGCAAAGACTGCTAGAAACCACTGAGAAAAAGTCAATCTGCAGAAAGACTGTTTACGAACATCGGCCAATCTACATACCGCAGAAGAGTGTTTCAACAAAGATAAAAAGAAATTGTGGTGCGAAGGAAAAATTGTTATGAACTTCCATAAAAACGGACGCACCAAAAAAAAATTATTCCAAAAAGGGATATGCCAAGAAGAAACTCTTCCAAAATTACATAAAAAGAAAGTTCCAATAAGACCATTGTTATTTTAGAAATAACAAAATAATTTAGAATGTTAAAAATGTGTTAATTTTTCACTATCTACAGCTATCATCAACAGTCCCCACAGCATGAAAGCCGGGATGAGAACAAGAAGGATTTGAGATTGCATCCCTCACTTCATGGCCCTCCTGTAGACATGCACCGAAAGTGTTCCCGCGACTAGTCCTTTGACAAGAACGAGACGGGAGTAAGGTTAGAAATCCCAGCAAGGCCCTCTTGTAGGGACAAAGTAGAAAACGTGGCTTATAATACTACGGGCTTCTCTCATAAAGAGAGTTATGGGAGAATCCGAGCTAAAATAAAGTCCATTTCGGTGGTTTTCGGAGTTTTATGGTGATTTGTGGCAACTATCGTGTTGTTTTTGGGTACTTGCACTTACTGTTATCTAAAAGAACAATACGCTTACTTTCCTATAACACTGCATGATACTCTTATCGGGAGGGTTCCTCAGACATCCGAACTAAATAATGTCCGTTTCGGTAGATTTTCGTGATTTGGGGTCGTTGTCAGTTTATGTAATTGCATTTATTCCTATCAATCAAACACTGGCTTAGAATATACCCACGTCCTATAAGAGAACTTTTAGTTACACAACAACCACGTGCCACCATAGAAATTAAGATGGCGGTCTCCAATAAACAAAATGGACGGCGGAAACACGTCACAAACACCACATTTCACTATGGGGGTGATGTCACATCACGGTCGCGGGCTACCATGACAACTACACATGACGTAAATGGGCCATGTGGCAGCGCCACTCCATCCCCAATTAGCCCGATCGCAACAACTCCTACTTCTCTTGTCTTCAAAATATCGGTCATGATTTTTGGATTCTCGGAGACTGACATTATCTCACTTGCACTGTTCAATTCGCCATTAGGCTCGTCATTCCGTATACACGTTGACGACTTAATAGCTTTTGAAATATCTCTAAATCTCGAGCATTAACCACTTAGCTAGAAGGCAATGCTGCAGATTTATAAACTGAGAACCAATTTGCATTGTTGTAAGGGAAACTCCCTCAACCCATTCAGCCAACTTTGATCCCTGCCGCATTTCCTATCTTCAGGCAGATCTTTGTGTGAAAGTTGTGCCATCGTAGTGGAAACTTTCCCCAAAGGCGACCAAAAGGATTCATTTGAAAGGACAATTCAGTTCTTTTTTGAAGGATGGAACCACCCCACCCCACCCCAACTGAAATACAAATCCAACAAACCATCCTCTTATGAATCCGCGTGGCTTCAGAACTCGCATAGATGTCTACGGTATCTGAATGCAATACTAAGGTGGATGATCCTAAAGGGACACACGTGGGCCTCTCCTCTCCGTGGAGAAGCTATGCCTTCACCCCCCCCCCCCCCTCTTCAGAATCTTGGGCTGGTTTGTAGCCTATTATTGGGATTTTCCTGAACACTCGAGTCGAGGCTTCTCTCTTGAAGTTAAAGGATTAGCTTTCGCTATGAAATGTGGAAAGCTCCCCCTCAATAAACGATGGACTGCATATTTTAAAATATAATAAACCTTTACACCAAGAGGGATATTTACTTCACCTGTAATTGTTGCAAAAGTTACAACCAAATTCACGTTGATGAAACACACAGTTGCTCCACTTCGCAAGACAGTATTCAGTAAAGTGAATCCCAGTGACGTAATTTTCTCTGAAGTGTAACGTCATCACTGACCTCAATATGGAGATCAATGAACGCTATTCTATTTTTCAATTTGCGTCTTGAACGCTATTTTATCTTTCAATTTGCGTCTTTCAATCGATAAGGCAAATGAAAAAGTTCATCTTGAAATAGTTTATAACACATTTTGTGGTCAACATTGTGAGATAAATTTATCATCACCACAGTGTGTGTCTCCGGAAATTCTGATCAAGTCTCGTTGTAGGCACAGAATCGCATTCCGACGCGCCCTAACGGGCTCGTCGAAATACTGTTCTCTGCCTACAACTCGACATGATCTGAATTCCCGGAGACACACACTGTGGTGATAATCTGTATATACATATTTCTCCTATCCCATTTTCTCTTTCCATGATTGTTCTTCTCTGAGACTGATATTTTGAACATTCGAAGAGAAAGGGTCTCTATCACAAATTACTCACGTGACAGTCCTTATCACATTCTTTTCCAATCCCTCACGACTTTATTTTGAACGGCAGTTGCCATGCAAGGATGCCATCCAGGTATTACCCAAATAATGTTTTATCTTTGTCACACAGGCCGCCCAATACCTTAAAACGATAGGTCATATCAACAGAACTTACAGAAGGAAACAATCATGAATTCAGTGTTTAATTTATTAATTCTATTCCATGTGAATATATTTTGTGTCTGTCGAGATAAATGGAGAGGTTATTATAATATTTGTGTTTAGTACTGTTTACCCTTTCTGGTTATCCGATGTTTTTATTCTAAAACTTGTTCTACGTGATCTTGACGACTCTTGAGTTAAGCATGTACTTTCATACAAAGAGATCATGTCCTGTATTGTAACATGGAGGAGTGTGGCGGATCATTGGATGTGGCATTGGACTTCAAACCGAAAGGCCCACGGTTCGATTCCCACAATGGGTAACTGCATTGTGTCCTTGGGCAAGACGCTTAACTCTTTACCTAACCTGAAAAGCAGACGACACTTGCAAAAATAATTCTTGAATAACTATTTTTTTTCATTTTTTGTCTCAAAAACATAGGTTATGACCCATCTGCCCACCCGCCTGCACCCCCGAGCTCGTTCCAACGAGGGGTCATAACCTATGTTTTTGAGACAAAAAATGAAAAAAATAATGAAAAGTAATTGGTGATTTTTGAAAATAGTGCTGGTCGTTTTTGGCCGTTACGCTAGGTAAAGGGTTAATCCCACGGCGGCGTTGTGTACAAAGGTGTACTACACGTCGATGGAGCACTTATCATCACCAAAAGCTAACCCACCTTGTGTGAAGTTTGTACATTGGGGAGTCTGCCAGTCACTGACCATTGCATGGTGTTTCTCTGCATGTACTGGGGCCTCACCCACTCGTAAATCTGTCTGACTCAAAGTGACCCTGGTTTTCGAAAGCGTTGTTCATCCCCAATATAAAAACATTTAATATGAGTTCCAAGCTACTTTTGATTGATCGGTCCTTATCCCAGAATTCTGAATGAAGTTGTTCTAAAGTCTTAATTCAAATTTTCAGTATTTTTTCATTTGTATATACCGAACAGGGTTTTATATTTTGTCGTTTTTAGGAGCAGCTTCAAATGTTTTTCTCCGTATTTCAAAAACTCAACTGTGTTTTCCACCAGTAATATTGAATTTCATTTTTATGAGTTTTGTATTCTCAATATTGGCCATATTTTTAAAAGTATTGTGCTTCGCGTTTATAAAATAAATTATCAGAAGGGAATAAAAAAATTAAAATTAAGTTCCTTCTTAAAATGGCAATAGTAACATATAAAATGAGCTATGATACTCACACAGTCCGCTCATACAATTCGTACATACAGTTTTTTTTCACGAGACGCCTATATAGTTTTAGGAACGGTACATTACTAGTTTTTCATTTGAGAAAGGCGGAATTCGTTTCCAAAAACATTATTTGCAACTTGTTTTAAATCAAAGTTGATGATGAGGAAGATGCAACAACAATGAATGGTGGGCTAAAACATTCGTGATACAAGATTCAGCGAATATTAGATATTCAAAAAACTATTCGTTTCGAAACGCATGCTCGAATCGAATTCGGGTCGAAATCGTGGAGTCAAATAAAGGAATTTCGGAATAAAGTTAAAGAAAGTATTGAATTTTCTAACATAATTTCCACAAATATTCTAACTACATATCAAGGCATGCCTTGATAGTGTAGTTGGAATATTTTATCATTAAAGACTTGAATCATCACTTTGAGAACAAATCTGATTTACACCCCCGCCCCATCTTTGCGACGCCCTTTGCCTCAGTTTGTCACGTGGACCACGAACAAAAATAAGTTTGCGCTCGTCCACATTCCATATTCGATATTTGTTCGATTCGGAATTCGTTAGTGCTTATTCGATTCGATATCCAATGGGAGTGGAAATGTAATTTTCGCATAATGTTAGAGAATATGAAGTAAATTTCGAATGATCATGTCTGAAGATTGCCTGCGCAGTTCACAAATTCTATCTTTGGGACAGGATCATTTACTGATTTCTGAAGATGGCCTGCGCAGTTAACAAATTCTATTTTTGGACAAGATCATTTTCTGATTTCTGTATATCGTAGTTTTGTTAACTGGCTGAGGGCAAGATTATTTTTGGTGGTCTGAATTTGTTATTCAAAACCTGTTTTATTATAAATTATTTGAGAGTGCATGTGGGCACGCTCCAATAATTTGTAATAAAACAACTTTATATAAACAAAATGTTATTTGTGTTTGACTGAATATGAAATATAAGCAAGGAAAGTGTTGGCTTTTGCTCCGGTATCCTCATTTTTTGAAAGCCTTGATAGTGGCATCTAGCACTCAACCAGTTAAGTATGTTCAAATAGGAAACAAATGTTCGCCCGTCCATATTCCATTTCGAAAGGCAATTGTCAATCAGTTTCCCAGGTCTTCCTGTTGTGTCACGAATCTAACACCGGTGGTGGAAGGGATGAAAAGGAATTCTAGAAACTATTTTATTTTCACGTTTTGACAATTTGTATGACGTTTGGATAGAAACATTTGGGTTATTCTGATCACTAAAGATTCAATCGCCTGACATATATATTGCACTACCTGCGTGGAAATCAGAAAACTATAAATAAAAATTTTGTCCAGATAGGTTCTTTGTTCGTGTTTTTAAGAAAGTTATCTGAAAGGTAATCGCTTCAAAGTCAACACTTGAGTGTTATAAAATCACTTCACATTTATTTTTAATTCATTTTGGTGGATTTGAACAAAAATATTAAAAAACGTACATTGACATTCGATTCGTCGGCTGTCACCCCACCTTCCAAACTGAGCTGGGTCAAAATGCGATGTTTCGATTGGCCGATTACGAAAATTGACGGAGTTCAGTTCTTCGAATGTATTCATGATGCCAAGTGGAAAAGTAGTCGGCCAACGGAAATATGCATGGAACACGTGTTCCGTACGGATTTGTATTGGAATATGGAACTGGCGGAAATGTACTAGGCCTGCAATAAATTATTTTATTGAACGTAGATGCGTTAATATGGAGTAACTGGGAATGTTTTGTGTGATCTATTCCCGGTATTTTCTTCACTTGGCACTCTCGAGGAGATGCAACATTTTTTTATTCAGTGTTCTCCTTTGTGTTGTGAAATAGACTCTGTATATAAATTATGTGTAGTTGTTATTCGTTATTCTCAACCATTGACTACATACACTACGTGTAGAGTGGATTTTAACTAACTCACCCGCGAAGTGGTGTTATCACCCAAGCTATAACTTTCAAATTGTGTACATATCGACAAAATACAAGCAATGTTTCAGCCAATGGCCCTCCGGGTTTAACCCCGAAGTCCATTTGCTGAAACTTTGCTTGTGCTGGTTGTGCATTGCAACAAATTTGCAGTTATTGCATGGGTGGAATCTCCACTATGTGGGTGATTTAGTGATAATACACTCTCCACGTACTGTACTAACAAACCTTTGGTTGGTGATAATGAGGTACTGATTACTGAAAAGTGATCACTTCACCATCATCATCTTCATTTGTTTCACACAGTGATCTTGGAAACTAAAGCATCAATATTGCTTTTGTCGTCAACGACAATAGACTGTTCAGGTAAAATGAGGACGCACATCTTCTCCATGAACACACACATCCTGTTAAGTATTTAATGACTGATTTTTCATATCACCTTTATATTTACTCGTAGTATTGTTTTAATTCTTACCTGCACACTTGACGTTTCTTTTAACCAAGAAGAACACTTCAGGTTGATGAAGAAGAGTGGTTAGGACGAATGTACTGCATCAAACTCGTGTACACGGAGCTCGCAAATTATCTAACATCCACTATAATCATGTGCATGTTTTGATGTCATTCCAGATATATACGTTTTCAACACAGCTGATAATACATTTCCAAAGTACACATCCTATGACAATTTCTACAGCCAGGATCACCTCGTGTTGGCCAGTTTCATGGGCGGAGGAAGCCGGGGTACCCGGAGAGAACCACCCATCAACGGCGAGCAACTGGCATGCTACCCAACATACTATCTCCACACAAACAGGTTGAAGACAAGTGCATCTTTGACGTGGAGTACGCCTTAGTACACAACGCCACGCTCCCACGTGGGCAATGGCAGAACTCAATGAGCTCTATCACACGACTGAATTGGTTAACCCATTCGTCCCGCTGCATACATGTTTGCGTGAAGAAAACATGATAGTGGACGTGCACACCGTAAAAAGAGCAAAACGTCTGGAGCTTGGCTCGGCAATAATTTAATCCAACAGCTGCAGAGATACTTTCCAGGGCACCAGTGTTGAAAGGGTTAAAGTCTCAGGTGCATTATGGAACGAGTTTTCAACTGGAAATGTTATTTCGTCATCAACGTGCAGAGGGTTAAAGACAAAGTGTATTATGTACATCATGACAACAAATGCCAGATTCATTGTTAACACAAACTTGACTTTGCGCAATTTGAACCATTTTTTTTTATTTCGCAGTTTTCAACGGGCATTTGCCTCTGGTGAGCTCCCTTCCATATCCACCCCAATGTGTCACTAGAAGTTGAACAAAAAAAAAACAACAAACGATGGAGATAAACCGTGCCTGTGGTATGCGTGATTCCATGTTTTTTCTCCGTTTTCCTACTTAAATGCGTTCGTCGCATCCTACAGTTAAAACTAGAAGTCCTGTCGCGAATAGTGCGCTTGTCTAGGCTTAATTGCGCGTTGGAATTGCGCACAATTGCCATATCGAATGGCATCCAAAGCACGACAGGTTTTCCTGGTTAATCATAGCAAACACATGCAATGTTTCTGCCAATGGACCTCCGGGTTACCCGGAGGTCCATTGGCTGAAACATTGCTTGTGCACAGGCCATATGTACAGAATTTGATAGCTTTACTGGGGCCATAACGCGTACATTAACACGCATATCAACGTGCTATTTGTGCGCATTTCATGACAGGAGTTCTAGTTTTAACTGTACGTTCCCATTTATGTTGTTTTATATATAATCATTATTTTGTGACTGCTTTCCTGATTGTCTTCCGAGAAAAAAAGCGTGGTTTAAGAGGTGATGTCAAACCGCGAAGCATGACAACTATTACGTGGTGTGTAATGCTAAACAGAACGGCCAAGTCATTATGATGTTATGTGACGTTAGTGTATGTGTTCAGTATGTGCTGTTACTTTGGCAGTTATTATGACGTCATTTCGTAATGGACACTACGGCGCTAGATTTCCTGATACCACGGGTGATTACAGTAGGGTCGTACTAGACGGATGTTTCTCCAGGAGTGCCACAGGGCAGTGTTTTGGGAACTCTCCTGTTCCTATTATTCATTAATGACCTGCCTGATTATGTCTCTAACTCCTCAACAGTCCGACTGTTTGCAGATGACTGCGTTCTGTATAGAGAAATTAAGTCACCATATGATGCCCAAAAGCTCCAAGAAGACCTGGATGCATTACAGCAGTGGGAACAAGATTGGCTAATGGAGTTCCATCCCCAGAAGTGCCAAATCTTGCATATCACAAAGACAAGATGTCCGCTGAAAGAACCGTATTTCATACATGGTCAACAGCTTGAAGAGGCTGAATCAGCAAAATACCTAGGGCTGACTATCCATCACCAGCTGAATTGGAACAACCACATCCAACAAGTGACTAAAAAAGCAAACTCCACCAGAGCCTTTCTACAGAGGAATATGTATGCATGCCCGAAGAAAACTAAGGAGCTGTGCTATTCTACACTTGTTCGTCTCATTATGGAATATGGAAGTGTGATTTTGGATCCTCATACCGTACAAAACATCAGACGCATTGAGATGATACAAAGAAGATCAGCCAGATTTGTCCTTGGTGACTTCAGGACAACTAGCAGTGTTACAACCATGCTCAGAAGTCTGAACTGGACAACGCTACAGGAGCGTAGAGCACAAGCCAAGGCCGTAATGATGTACAGGATTGTCAACAACCTAGTTGATATCCCAGTCACATACCTGACCCCAGCAGCAGTGAATGTCAGAGGCCACAGCCAAAAATTCTTGGTGCCCTTTGCCAGATCCTCCGCTCACCAGCAGTCGTTCTTCCCGGATTCCGTCAGAATATGGAACCAACTCCCTCAGAATACCATCGCTTGCAACTCCCTGGACTCTTTCAAGAGTGAGCTGCAGTCCATCACTCTGAGACGAACCAACACGATCTGATTTTAACTGCACTGTGAATATGAATTTTGACCTGCACTTTGGGACCTCCCGTCACCGATCATGTAAATAGTCACTTGCAGTACGAGGATACACCAGAGGTGGTTTTGTACTAAAATGGAAGAAGAGAAGAGGAAGAGGGTTATTGTCCAAGTGACGTGTTTTGGCGATCTGTTCAATTCAAGTAAATAATCTTAGAGGTACAGTTATTCATTTTTGTTCCTTTCTTGCAACGAGATCGGCTGTCAGTATTATTCATTTGCATAAACCCAATACTACACCACCTTACGAATATAAGTTACCGAACGTTTAGTTGTCGGACAGGGTGTTATATGAGGCGATGTGAGAACAATAATAGGCGACGCCATAGTCGCGCCAACTAAACGCCCCATAACATCATGTCAGCCTTTTTTCTCCAAATTGTTATAATCATTTGGGTTTTCAAGCCGTTTCATATTTTTGTTAAATTTTCCTATCGGTATTCATTTGTTTACAAACGCTTGACGAGCAGCGAAGCAATACTCCAACTTCTCATTGATCTCCAAGACGTTATTGATTTATTACCTCAGACATTTTTGAACTGAAAACACACTTTCTAACGTGGCAATTAATCAAATTCACACTACGATGTTTGAGACAAAACAAAATGGCGGACATTGGCAATTAATATGCCACGATTGTCGGTATATTGAATTAATAATTAATTATTGTCGGTGTATTCTTTGGTCCTCAGTCTCAAGTTATGACGTTTTCTTAGTTTTCAGGACTTTCTGCAAACCAGTGGCCTCAGCAAAGGCTCATATTGATTATGTTGTTGACTGGCCACACCAATCAATCAAACTATTGAAACATATTTTCTTCGGCATCAGCCGCCATCTTCCATATGCAGAGGACCTCTAAGAAGACACGATGAGAAATGAAATTTCTGAGAATTAATATCAGATTGTGACGAGACTATTCTATCGCATAATTCGTAATTAAATCTTTGACTTAATGTAACGGTAGACACCGGTATTCATAAAACTCGGCATCAAAATGTTAGAATTTTTCCAATGTCTGGTACAAAACATAGCCTATGCCACGTCGTTGGAACGAGCTCGTTGAATTCGTTTCAACAAGGAGCCATGTGGTATGTTTATATGGCGCAGCAAAAATAAAATTGTTAGTCTGGAAATTCTTTTGCACATGTCGTCTGCTAGCCGTGGCAGTTGGTAATAGGTTAATAACTTTAACAACGGAGAAAAGAATGATTTCACTTCAACTTCCGAAAAACCATCACAATATTACGAAGTTTCGTGAATTTATGACGCCGTACCTTTATTATTAATAGTGATAATAGTAATTTAATCCTTTGCCCAACGCAGACAATATCACAATTTATTATTTTAATGTTTGTTTTTTTCAAATTTTAAATTTTTCAAAACATTTCAACGAAACCATATCACATCACCCCCTCGTTGGATCTAGGTCGACGAGGTCGTTCCAATAAGGGGTCACATGATATGGTTTCGTTGAATTTTTTTTTTTAACTATTTAATTTGTAAATAACGCGGGCAGGTGGATGCCACCGATTCGTTAGGGGAAGGGTTAAAACCATAACTCTGTACACGATGATTTATGGTTGAGCAAAAAAAAAAACAACAACAACAAAATATTGGCTGATTAGTTGATGTTGCGGATGTGTTCTTTAACTTGTTGCAGACGATAGTTTCGTGATTTGCTTTTTAATGGTAATTATGAGATTTGAGGTCATCTGCCTTGATCGTTTCATTGAAGTGACCGCCCGTTCGTTTTTGATGAAATCAAATGAGCCGTGTGAAGAGATGTGACTTGGTACGAAGCTCTCATCTTGGTATTGGAGAATCGCCCCGACACTGCAAACTGCAACCACATTTCAAAGAAGAAAGCTTCTCTGTGATATCTTACTGAGACACTGGTGAAAAAAGCCTTTGTCACATCCTGTTGTCCATGTTAATTGCGGTGTGTGTGTGCTAATTGACCTGAACATGTTTTGTGTCTCCCCAAGAGTTATTTATCAATGGTTGTGCAGACAAAAGATTTAGTGCTTTCACCACTAGCGAATGCACACAGTCTCTAATACTGAATAGGAAGACTAGTTCAAACAAACCATGTGAACACTTATTTCAACTTAATTTATCAGTTTCTTAATGAATACAGTCTCACTGGGTTTCTGTACAGACGAGTTTTTTTTCAAACGATAATTACGAATGATTGCTGATGGGTGTAAGGGATGAATGACAGAGTTACAGTATAACTGCACCTCTAGATACACTCACAATAGATTTCGACAGATGGGTGGGAAAAAACAAAATCTTTCGTACAATAGGAAAAATATCATTCATTGTGTTACAAAAAACTCATTTCGACCAATCATATGCAAGCATGTCGAACGCGAATCGAGGCGATTGCAGTGTAAAAAATATAGAAAAATAGCAAGTCGGATATCATTGAAGAAAGTTCATGTTTTCAATGCAGTGTGGCAGTCGCAGTACTATGCATGGTGGAATTCCTGCCTGACATCGACGATATAAATTTAAATCTAAGCAGATGCAGCTTCATTCCTGCATTTAAAAGCTGGGACCATAGACAATAATATATACAGACAACCACCATCATCGTATAATACGAGAATATTGACCATTTATTGGCCGCTCATCACCACACTAGGACTAACCTTTCCAAATTATCGTTCAAGTGATGCACTGTTTCGGTAATTTTAGAATGGGCCACGTTGTGTGTGTCTAGGGCGGGGGTAGGGCAGTGACATGACTATGGAGTACAGTCATCTACAGCGAAACATTAAACCCTGGCATATCATTTATGAATATATGGACATATTTATAGCTCATGTACACACAGGAGAGAGGGAGAGGGGGGGGGGGGGAGAGGGGGCAGCCACAGAGAGATAGACAGAAAGAGAAGGAGAGATTGACAGAGAGAGAGAGAGACAGGGAGAGACATAGAGAAGAGAGAGAGAGAGAGAGAGAGAAAGGGCGAGAAAAACATGCAATCGTTTGCTGACAATGTGCATTTACCTTGGCTTTTTTTACCCTGGGGTGTCTGTCTTTTCTCAATCTGATGTCAAATATAGTTCCCTCTCCCTTTCTTCCCCTAACAATGTTATGTATAATCTAAGTACAAAAAAACATTCGCATGTACAACACGCACGCAATCTCTGGGTTGCGTCGTGTGACTAAATGAACATTGTGTTCATGCTTACAATGAATGTGCTGCTGTGTTAACACACAATATATCTTTATATTTGCACTTTGTTGTAAAATCCACTTTTCTTATCAGTAATATATTTACACAGATATTTTGACTGAAAGCGCGGACATAGAGGTTATTAGAGCCTAAATAAGTGAAAACGTGACCCAGTGCATTTGCCACCCAGCGTTGTGAGCAGGATTAAATAGAGAAGATCAGGCGATTGGTTTAATATATACTATTCCACAAAGTAGGGGATATTTGATAAAAGTGTGATATATGAAGAAATATATTTATATTCTTATCAAAAAGACAGTTGAGGCATTGCACTGTGACATCTGGCGAATGGTTTCAGCAATAACTGGGTGTCTGACAAGCACACATTCCGCGTACTGAGCTGTAGAAGACATGGACGGTCAGTCAGAGAATTTACCACATTCAGTCTAAGACCACAATACCTTGTAAATCCTCCTCGATTCGCGAGACAAGCGCGGAACCGACGTGGCATACTGCTCACCAAACGTCCAATATCAGCTGGACTGATGTCAGTCCATTCTTCCTGTAGTGCAGCGGCGCGTTCCTGGACATTGGTAGGGGTCTGTTGGCGTCGTCGTAGGTGCCTGCCAAGCATATCCCAGACGTGCTCATTTGGTGAAAGGTCTGGACTTAGTGCTGCTTGCCAAGGCAGTGTAGTGATGTTCTGCTCCAGGATGAACTCCGTAGCGACACGGGCCCTGTGCACTCTTGCATTTTCATCTTGGAAAATCAATCGACGGCCGTCATGTCACGCAAATGGCACCATATGAGCTGCTAACATGTTGTCACGGTAGTACTGCCCTGCGACACGCCCTTGGATGTCATGTAATACTGTTCTGCTTGTCATGGTTATACCTCCCCTAACCATAGCCGATCCACCACCAAAACGATCGTGCTGCCTAACGGTTACGTCATTGTATTATTCGTTCCGCCGCCGAACGAGTGAACCTCGATTATTCGGTAAACATGACTTTGCTCCACCGACGATTGTCCCAGCGCTCTCGTTCTCCATACCAATTACGCCTTGCAGCGATGTGACGTTCAGTCAAACGTGGAATCATTCGAGGTCGTCGTGCGTACAGATTCCAGCTGCGTGGACGATTTCGGATAGTCTAACCACTGACTGGCACATCTGTCGCTCGGTGCAGATGCTGTCCAATCTCTGAGGCACTTTGATGACGGTTACATGCTGCTGTGGTCTGGATGAAAAGATCCTGGTTAGCAGTTGTCGCCCTTGGGTGACCTGATCGACGTCTGTCATCAACATTGCCCGTCTGGCGGTAGCGTGACCACAACCTGCGAATCACCGATTGCGTAACGTTGAGAATTTGAGCCACAGCATTCTGTCTGTTGCAATCTTCCAACATGCCAATGCCACGCAAACATTCGTCACGTGCCAGTCTTTGCATACCTCAAAAGTTACGTTTCGACCAGAACCTATTGATGAACAAGCTTATACCAAGAAAAGAGCGATGAGACCTCTGAAATAGCCCGTCCAATACAAATTGACATTTCAAAACGTACCCCACAGACATTAACGCAGCGCTGGTGCGAAAACCTGAACGAAGTTTTCGTGGACAGGTGGCATTCATGATCCACACTAAACTTGGTAACATATTAATTTGTTCAATCATGCGTATCCAATACCATTTTCCGAACATATCAACATCAGTTTGGATATCTCTTACTTTTTCTGAATAGTATGTGTTGGCGTTGGAACCATTAATTAAAATTTTGGTTTGCCCACTTTAGAAAGAGTAACAAGAATGTGTGAGAATCTCAAATGCATTTGTACAGACTACAATAAAGTGGAAACCTGCTCGAGGTAATAACGCGCTGTTTGGGCGATATTTGCGAGACATTTGTATCTGAATATCGCGCTATTTCATAGGAAAGACGCGTCATTTAGGCGTTAGTTGGCCGGTCGAACGCGCTAAGATGACGAAGCCTCAAAGAACAAGTACAAAGAGCACAATTGTACATATTTAAAAACAAAACATGATTAATTATTAAAAGTAATCATTTCAGTTAAAGAAAGCACAAAGAATTAGTGAAGTTATATCAATGCTAAATGCTAAACAGTAAACAAACATAAACACTCAAATAATTGTTAACGACGCACATTTCAATGCAATTGCAAAACAAACAAATACACAAAGACATGTTTTAGTAAGCACGCAGCTAAAAAAACAATTCTGAAATTGAACACAGTATTTTACAGTCAGTTGCATCAGTTCGTACTGCTGGGTGGACGTTTTCTTGCTTATGCTTATATAATTCTGGATAATTTTCGAATATTTGGAAGGATTATGAAGGAGATTCTTTATTGTTGAATTTAATTCAAACAAAAGTTTAAGTACTTCATATTTTGTTAAAATTTATGATAGCTATTTTAAAATGTGTACAAAATATATCACACACATATTAATAATACAACTAAACTAATTTTGCACAAATTTGACATGTTTATTGAATATAGGTTATAGAGTAAACTCCTGTTAATTGAATAAAAAATCTTGTAACCTGTCGAGAAGTTACCCAGACGCTCCCCAGTTTTTCTTTATTTATAGGCCTACATGGCCTCAGTACATCCAATACAGGCATTTCATCTATTAGATCTTGTTTGACAGAGCTCATGGAGCTCTGTCAAACAAGATATAATAGAATAAATGCTAAGTTTATCTCTAGAATACAGGAAAGTGACACAATCCCTGTTAAATGAATACTGATGTTAATTGAATAATTTTCATTGGCAAAGTGGCTATTTAATTAACAGTGTTCCACTGTACAACTAAACTAATTGTGCTTTCACGAATATTTCTATTTCGTTTTACATCACCCCAATTCCTGCTTGCTATTGTCTACGTCAGTTCGTTTAACAAAAAAAAAACTTTGTATGACTCAAATCATCCATATTATTATAAGTATTCGCTCCTCTTCTTTTCATCCGAAACATTATGAACGATAGTTATGAAAACATCGCCCCACGCGCGCGTTCGTCTTGGGATATTCGCCACAACATGTTGAAAATATCTCTTTGTTGCTTTCAGAATATCGCCAAAATAAGGCGCTAATATGGCGTCATTAACAAAAGAATATCGCCTAACGGTATACTTTGTTATAGGCTGTACTGCATGAAAAAAGTGTCAAGGTCATTCAGTGCGAGACCACTCGGTAGTAATAAAATTTAAATTAAAATTTGATGTGAGCCATACATTTTAATCATATGACTCGTCCGTTTTGTTCACTTTAAAACATTTGATATTTTGTTTTCATATTAATCAGTGATAAATAAAGCCTTCCGTCAATTCCATTGATCAGTTTCAAAACTAGACAACTTGATTGGCAGAACAAAATACAACTGGGCCACATTTTCATAATTTGCATAATTAGAGTTGGGAGCTTCCATTGGTCAATTTCAAAACTGGACAATTTGATTGGCTAAACAAAATACAACTGGGTCACATTTGCATAATTTCAGTAGGGAGAATTTACGTTATCTGTCCTATTTAGAATGGGTTATATTGTATTAATCTTTTACCTACAAGAAAAACGCCATTCATTTTTTTTATATTTTCACTTTTTGCTTCCAAAACATAGGTTATGACCCGTCATTGGAACGAGCTCGACGAATGAAAATTTTTAGTTATACGAGGATGTTTTTTCCAAGTGCCGTCTGCAACTCAAGTTAGGTGATGGGTTAAGAAGTCATACTAAGTGACTAATTTGTGCCTGTGTGTGTTATATGATCAATAGAATATGAAATGAGTGTTTTTCTCATATAATATTTTTTTCCCACTTTATTTTTTTCTAGAGATGATGTACATTATAGATGGATACGTATTTTTTTTTCAAAACAACTTGGTGTTTTGTACAGAAAGCGAAAGGTTAACATCGTATTCAATGGGATATTCTTAGGCTTTCGTAGCGGTTCAGTGAAGTGACACAAATGCGGAGAATATCGACAACGAATATCGCGGGCGCAGTTATGTCCCTTGATGTCCCGCTGACTTTTCAACAAAGCCATTACACGGTTTTATTAGCCTGGAATGTGCAGAGACGTGGAAGAGTGGATTAAAGGTAGTGGACGATGTCCACGTTTCAAGACTGGATAATCAGAAAGCTCCGTTGGTAAATATACAAACGTCTCAGCCCTTGGAGCTTGTATGCATGGATTTTTTACAGCTTGCTGTGACCAAAGGAGGATTACAATATGTGTTGGTAATTACAGACCACTACACTCGTTATGCACAAGCATATTCTACTAAGAATATGAGTGCAAAAACCACAGCTGATGTTTTCTTGAACAAGATTGTTCAACATTATGGCTTACCGAAGCGTATACACTCTGACCAGGGTGCAAACTTTGAATCTAGGCTTGTTCCAGAAATACTATCAGTAACTGGTATTTTAAAGTCTCGCACAACCCCATATCACCAATAGAGAATGGGATGTGCGGGCGTTTCAATCGTACTCTGATTGACATGCTGGGAACCCTAGAATCACAGAAGAAGACAGATTGGAATTCTTAAAAATGTTCCCTAGTGCATGCCTATAGCAGCACATGCCACGATTCCACTGGATATTCACCATTTTTGCTTCTTTTTGGTCGAGAACCCCGCTTACCAGTGGATATTTAAGAAATAACTGTTGTTTTCCTTCGGTTTATGCGATATAAACCGAAAATTTTCAGCACAAGCTTCAAAACTCGCGTAGGTTTATATCGCATAAGCAGAAGGAAAACAACAGTTATTTTTTATAATTTAATCCGGCTGTAATATTAAAATATAAACACTCTGTGTACGTGAACGAAAAACATTTAATTTTCGCAAAAGACAACAGTCAAACTCAGGAAAGTGTGCCACAAACAGGTCACGTCAATCATTGTCAAATTGTTTGTTGTTTTGATTTTCGATCGCAGACAACAGATATTTAGCAAGTCACGTAACAATATCATTAAAAACATTTTTTTCAAGTCCCCCCAAATCATGTTTGGGTTTATTATCTTTTATTCGTCTCCCACTTCGGTATATTTTATTAAATTCAATTGTTCCCGAGAAATGATCATTATATTCTCACTGACTGGAGGCGATGAAAAATCTATCATTGATCTTTGTTTACAAGCTTGTTATCCATCTATCAGTCTGTCCTCACTCCCTCACGGTGACAATTGGATTGAGTGGGCGGGGCTTCCAGAGTCTTCAAAGTTGGATCGGATGTGCGAACGTGTAGAGACATTCCAAATCATGACGTGAATTGGTTTATACGATTTTGACGACTTTCACGCTGCATGCTTTCAACCAATCAAACGCTGAGGCGGGGCAAATGATTAAATTATTGAGTTCTGTTTGGAAGAGAACCAGTCTTCCCAACCGCTGTCTAAATATGCAAAGCACTTAAAAGACAGGCTAAAATAAGCATATGACCCTGCAAATATGCATATTAAGAAGGCTCCGCAGCACCAGTCCCCGATCGGGGAAAGTTCTCAAGGTGTCCGAACAGTCTCTGTCAGCATCAATTGTGGGGTTGATGCTGTCACAGCGTATCGTCCTATCGGGTGGGGACATAAAATGACTGTACTCTGTGCGGAGAGACACACTCCGTACAGGCTAAAAACCCCTTCGTAGTATTCGAGGAGAGCTAAGCCACGAAGCTGCCGCTATGAAGGTCATCCCACACACCTTCGCCATTGGGCCAAGTTGAGGCGTTAATATAAGTTGCATAACTTGTTCACCAATCCTTGTAAAACAAATAAGACTAAATAATTAAATAAACCAGAAAAAAAGTGTATGAATCCAAAGTACGAGGTGCTCATATCCAGTTTGGGGACAGAGTACTGATAAAACGAAAAGCTTTTGATGGCCGCCACAAACTGGTCGACAAGTGGAGCCATGATGTTTATTTGGTCGTTAACCAACCTAACCTGGAAATACCAGTTTACGAAGTGAAGAGAGAGAATGGGCAGGAGAAAATAAAATTTCTCCACAGGAGTAGTTACTTCCAGTCGGAGCATTAAATGAAGATGTAAACACTTCTTCAGATGATGTAACTGTTCCATGCCCCAGTCCTGGGACTTCCAGACAAGCACCTCGCAGGAATTTACCAGTAAAACCTGCCTTGGAGAGGAGAATCTGACAGTGAAGATGGTTACTTTGTTTATCGCAAAGTAATAGATGACAGTATTTGATCACATACTTGAAATAACGTCAGTGCGTATGGCGAAAAAGAACTGTACTCCCAAGAGCTGTCACGATTTTTTAATTTAGGAATCGATTAATCGTCGCAAATAATCGACGATTAATCGTACCTAAATGACCCCCCCCCCCCTCCTCTCCCTCTCTTTGAAGTCGATGAAAATGAAGTTCAAGTCAGTTGACCTACCTCAAGGAAACAACGAAGACGATCCTTTCTAGGTGCATTCAAAGCTTTGATGTTCTGAACTTTTGAACCGTCAGTGTAATAATCAAGACCGGTCGGCAGTTGCGAACTTCGCAACTGCCGACCGGTCTTGATTATTACACTGACGGTTCAAAAGTTCAGAACATCAAAGCTTTGATGAATGTACCTGGAAGTCTATTGCTTCCAACAGCGTCTTGGGGTTTAACATCGATGTTGTTAATTCTTTACCTTTAGAAACAAAAGTTTTTTCATCAAATTTTCTTTTAATTATTAAACGTCTAAAACGGGATACAATTTGCCGATTTTTCGACAACGAAAAATACTAATCGATTTCACCGTGACCGATCAACAGTCGATTAATCGTGACAGCCCTAGTACTCCCAGCATCCAGGTAACGACTTTGGCTCTATTGTGGAGATCCAGGCATTTGTTCATGGTGGGGATGTCCACAGTCACCATGTGGGTGATGATGATATTCTGTCCTGTAATGCAGATGATGTTATCTCTGACGCAGTTGATTCAAGTGGTACCCAATCCACTTCGGAAGATGTTTCGACTCCCAGAGAAAATATGGATGCTGCCAGTGGTAGCCAAGGGACACCCTCAGTTGCGGTGAGACGTTCCACTCGCCCTAAATCTAAACCTCATTGGATGACAACAGGTGAATTCGACATGTCACAGATAGCCAAACCACAATGGAAGGAGAACGTTGAAGTTTTAAAAACACTGTCTTATGAAGGTTTCTTCCATACAAATGGTAATAAAATATGTGATGCAATTTTAAATTTACTCTCCACTGAATAAATGCCAGGGACGACATTTGTTGTAAGGGGGGGGGGGGGGACAATGTGGCAGTGATGAAATATTTAATTTTCAGGATTATATTACAGGTGCATCGCTATGTCTCTTTTACAGGTTTTAATATTTATTATTAATTACGGAATTTCATTTCTTTCAGTAGCGTTTGGTTTGCTAGTCAAAGTGTTAATTTTTACAGGTTGTTACACTGATTACAGATCAAATAATGTTAAATTGATGAATTTCTTTATTACAGATCACTTGATTTTCACTTCACTATTTGCTGACTGACATGCTTCACTCTATGCATGCAGTGAACACTAATTAAATTATTCCTCATTGAATAATCGCTTCGATTTCTGCTCAAATAGTCTGTCCTGTCCAGTATTCTTTACACTGTTTGTATCTGTGACCTGTTGATGTGATCTTGTGCTTCGAGTGTTCTTTTCAGTTCTCTTGTTTATCCACTTGTCAAAAATTAGTTGAAATTAGTTTGAATTTGCATGTGAAATCAGTTATGTAGTGTGTACTTCCTGAAGGATTCAAAGGATTCGTAGGATTCATAGGATTCTCGGAGTTTAGAAGTCCAGGTACAGTCAAGTTTCCATTTTATGCTATTTTATTTACAATATTTACTGTACTGAACATTTAAGTTTATTTAATAACTGTGGAAGAGTTGTATTATTCAATTTCAAGAACGCCGCGGGTTGAGAGTTAATTAATTTTTCACTTAAACTGCTTGGTCAGCACTGCGTGTGTGATTAGTTTTAATCACCTGAATAGCCACGGCTGGACGCACGCTTTTAATTAACAAATCGCTGATGATTATTTTAATCCGATAGTCTCTGTCACTTTTTGTCAACTTTTAACTGCCGAGAAGGCGCTCGTATTTTGTTGTATAATTATCATTGAATCATGGAAGCTGTTTGTTGGACATTTTAATCTTACAGATTAGGTATGTTTTTAAAATGTCTTCATATTAAATAAATAAGTAATATATCAACAGTTCATTAATTTGAATGACTGATTTTCCGTGAATAATTTATATATTTTCCAGATCTAACATAGCTGTATGATACAGTGTCGGGAGGTTTACTGAACCCACCTGACAGTGTATCATACGCCTTAGTTAGCTGTTATAGGCAAAAGCCTACTGGATTACGCCTCAAAGATATCACACACCCAAAGTTATGAATTCAGTTACGTATGGCGACGATCCTCGATGTACTGTTTGGCACATTGCGTACTTCTAACGCAGATTGACAGTAGACATAAATGTCAAACGCGATTTCGCATGATTGGTGTATTAATTATGCATCCATTTATATAAGAATCCCTTGAGACGTTGGCTAGTATAAATATTGTAGGGTAGTCTATGTTGGGCTCAGTTACTCACGTTCTCTTCTAGTAGATCCCTATTCCTGTGCTACGTTTATAGTTAATTGCTTTTGGGAATTATAAAGATATTATATTTGTCCAACCCGTGGCAGATTTGTCTTGTTCGTGCCATAGCCTGTGGGGTGGGTATGTTCATCTAAAAGGTTATGCAATTTTGAAATTGAATACCATGTGTCGTTGTGTTAATGCGCTCATTATTCGTCAGTACATATATTGTTTGCCCCCGATCTCTTGCAGTGAACTATGTGAGTTCAGTGCCATAGATCGGCTGGCAGCATAAATCCATTTATGATACATTAAATTTGTTTTTTGTTGTTTGGCGATCTGCTGCTGTTAACCCCGAAGTTCAGCACAGTGTTATTGTGCATGACCACCGTTTGGTGCTGTTTAGTATACATGTGTCTGTCTGGTGATCTGTCGCATTGAACCCGATGAGTTCAGTGCTACAGATCCTCAAACAGCGCGACACCATTAACCTTAACAGTTATTGATGACGACGACCTGTAATCTTTAATGACCTTCACACATGTTTATATTTATACTTTGCAGAATGTAAATGATTGATGATTGGCTGTGATATGGATATAAATAAACATTGAACCTGGTCGGGACTTGTAGTTCATTTTCTGCGGACCCGGTTACATAACGATCGAGTAGCCTGGTCAGCGTTTCATGTCTATGAAACGCTGGTCGGTTACTGAGATTGTTACCGGGTCCGTTGAGTTTCGATCAACGCAATTTTCATTTAGTAAATCTCTACCAATTAATTTCGTTATCACTGTCTTTGAAGGCTGGTAAAATTTAATTATCGTAAATTACTGCATTAATTTTGTATTTATTTTGTAATTACTAAGGAGCATCTATGGAGTATGAAATATATCATTAGCATTGGTTATCCCAAGGGACGGGTGATTCGGCTCATCCTGCGAAACCAGGACGAGCCGGATTGCGCGCCGCTGTGGATATATCAATAGGTGCTCATTAATTTAACTATCTCCCAACCGTCATATCTCTAAGACAATGTTTTATTATGTGAAGGTTCAGGAAATACCACTACATATATTACGTAGACAAGTACAGTTAAAACCATGGGAACTCGTCACACTGAGGGTATGCATTCATTAGTTTAACCCTTTATGTACTGGTACATCTGCCAGACTAATTATTTCGAATGTCTACTGCAGACAAACTGTAATAATGTTCTATAAAGTTTGTGTTTGTCAGCGCCACCTTCCGTGAATTCATATTTTTATAATAATTTATTACTCAGTCTACTAAATATTATCAATATACCGTTGATCTAACGCCTTAGTTTGTAGGTATACACTATATTTACTTGAGTTCAGCCATGTAAATATTTGTGCATTTTAATCAGTTCATTACACCCTTTCGGTGTTATGTAATAGGAAATACATCAGTAGGCGATATTTTGTTAGGGGCCACTGTGGTCGCAAGAATAGAAATCATTATACTGTCTTGTAATGTATTTGTTGGTTTGTGGTATATTGGTTGTTGTGTTCTGCTAGGATGAGCTCATTCCAGCCGAGCAGACCAACCTATGGTTTGCAAACTATAGTGTTATTACACTGCTGAATTTCACTTGAGTGGTTTGTGATAAAAGCCTGTATTTGGATTCTATGGAAAGATACGCTAGTACTATAATTTAATACAATGTCATAGCGAGGGGTTCGGATGTGTAATTCAATAGTTTCACACATATGTGTACAGTACGTGGAGAGTGGATTGTAACTAAATCACCCGCGGAGTGGTGTTATCACCCAAGCTATAACTTTTCAATTTTGTACATATCGACAAAAACAAAAGCAATGTTTCAGCCAATGGACCTCCGGGTTTAACCCGGAGGTCCATTGGCTGAAACTTTGCTTGTGTTGGTTATGCTTTGCAACAAATTTGCAATTATTGCTTGGGTGGAATCCCCACCCTGCGGGTGATTTAGTGATAATACACTCTCCAGGTACTGTATGTGTGAGTTAGTGTGTATTTTATGCATTTTTACTCGGAAGCTATTGCCCATAAGAATTTGTTTTGTTTCAGTTTATTGGAGAGTACATATTGGCCCGCTCCAGTGGATTGAAGCAGACCAGGCCCATATGAGCGGGTGCTGCTAATCAAACTTATAGAGCACCTTCCGGTTAGTGTTAGTTATGAAAATCAGCTCACATATGATAGTTACTTATGAGGTTTATATTGTTTTTAATTTCAGAGTTCGCTGCAAATGTAGTTTGTACATAACTGTTTCCTGCTATCTAATACACAGTTTATTAAGGAAATAAGCGAACCTACGTTAAACTTTACTCCGCCTCACCTTATGTGTTAGTGGGTCCAGGCGGGTACATAGAGGATCTCAAACGAGTGATGGTTGGATACAAGATTTTTTAAACGAGTTTGATGAATTTGATTCACAACGAGCCTTTTAGCCGATGTTGTGAATCGAATTCATCAAACGAGTTTCAAAAAATCTTATATCCAAACATCACGAGTTAAAGATTCTGTATATCACATGAATTTTCGAATGTTTTTTACATTTTTTATTTAATTCATTGTCGCTAAATTCTCCCAAAACAACCGACAATCAGTTCGTTGGCTCAGACGCTTTACACCAAATGCGCTTTACTTCTTCCTGTTGTCGAAATTAACATCATGTGAACTACGCACAAGAATACAATGCTGCTGCTATGGGGCCACGCGCCGATTAGACACTAGTTGATAATCAGGAAATAAGACATGGTTTGTTACATTGAAATTAACGACGTTTCATGTGATATAATGGTGTAAGCCCTGACCATTATCTGTAAAGGTGGCGTCTAGTAGTGCACTGGGAGGGGGCGGCAGATGTTAGTAGTTGTCGCAGTATAGGTAGACGTTTGTACTATTTGCACTAACAAAGAAACAACACAGTTCTAGTGGCATATATCCCACGTGTACATGTGAACGATTATAATACTGACTGAATACAATAGTAGTCTTGGGCTAAAACTCAACCAAAATCAACGGGGTTGAGTGAAAATGAATCCAATTGGATTCATATTCACTCAACCCCGTTGATTTGGGTTAATTTTTAATCCAACTGATTTTATTGCGTGGAAGTTGATCATAAGAGGGTAGTGTAACAAGTCAGTTGTACTGGTGTTTGTACAACCGGTATGACCTCATTCGTTACGTGACAGATGGCGTCACTCGTAGGTTCCCTTCTGAGTTTACAACGATGGTTCTATAAACACACAAAACACTCGGCCCGTTTAGATTCCATTCTAGGAGTTGAATATCGATTCGTAAAATTAGTAGCATTGATAGTACCTCGATTATTGTTTGAAGCACTTTCCTATCATCCATTGATTAACTTCAACGTCAAGTATTTTCTGATTTCAACACAAATTATATTTCCAGTACAATGTCGCATACAAAACGAATACACTTTGATATTATTCAGATGTTCACACCCCCCCCCCCCCCCTCCTCCTTGCATCAATAGCTGGATATTATGTCGAAGACTATTTTGAAAGCATGATCAATCTAAATACAAGGTATAAGCGTTGTTCGCTTTTAAGGAACTATATCAGTAAGGGAAGTTAGTTTGAAATTTAGTGAAAGGTTATTCTTGATGTCGTCAAAAATATAAACAAAATAAAATAATAAAAATACGACTATTTTGTTGTTCATCCATATTAATGAATAATTCTTCGCACTTTTGAACAATAAAAATTAAAAAAAATCACATGTTAGAGATGTTGGACTTCAAAGGAAATGCCATGTCACCTATTTTCAAGTCAGCTTTTCCAATAACTTAAATGAAAATAATTCTGGTTTTTGCAGAAACCTTAGAATAAAAGAGTAAGACGCCCAATTCCCGATAGGTTAAAAATTGTTTTATTCTACCCCTCACTGAGTGGTAGAACGCATTTTTGAACCTCTCATTTATTGGCAACATAATTATGTGTAAAATACTACTCGTATCTCTGAATCTACACACAATGCTGATTTAAGACCGATAAATTTAGTGACGGAAAGAAAAGCACTGTTGAATCCAAATAGATGCAGACAATGTTATTGAAGTTCACTAACTAACGATATCCCACTGACCCCACAGGGAAATACGTGAACTATTTTAGTATTTATAATTCTAGTTGTTGACAGTGAAAATAAAACTGTGACAAATGTGATCATTTCTCTTGTGTAGTAAAGCAAACCAGTATTGTTTTTTTTATAGACACGGTTCGAGGGAATGAGTTTTCGGAGACATAGTTAGGTACATATCTCAGATCTGTTACGTTAATTCCACAACGAATGCTAAACAATGGAATCACCTTACTATGATTTGGTCCATTCTGTTTGTCGTGGCGTGCCTTCTCTTCTCAGCCTCTACGGGCTCAATCGACTTCAAACTCAACAGGTGTATATATTAAAATATACCCATAGTAGATCGTTGTACCAAATGTTCACCACTCATGGTGAACATTTGGTACACCAGCATACTTTGGGTATATTTTATTTATACCATGATCGTCAGATTATTAAGACTCGGTATTACATTTTCTCGATTTTACCGAGCAGCAGACGAACACGCGTGCGAATCTGATTTTGTTTGCACGAGCGCCGGTGGTCTGTCAATATTATCGCCGAAACGAAATCGAAAAAGAAACGCGAAAATAACTTAATGACATACCATTTCGAGTTACGAATGCTTTAGTAACACGAGACAGCGCACGTTTGTTAATTTTTGGTGTCTTATGAGGTAAACTCATTTAAAAAACGTTATAAATAATTGCGGCTTTCATATCACTCTTCGTGAAGCGACGAGCAATACATTTTGGCAAGTTTGCCTTCAGTTCGAGGCTACCAAAGGTCAACTTGGATGTAGTTCCACTGTAGGTGTAAATTTTAACTACTGAAACCCCACTGCTGGAGGTGTTCACCAGACATAGCGTGTTCACCACGGTTGGTGTGTAAAGCTAAAATTATGTCATAGGCTTTTTATATATAGTAGAATGGATATGCATGGTATAAATTTCTATCCGAGATACCTTAAGCGACATGTTTAGTGGCAATATTGTGCGTTGCACCCTAACATCGGCAATTGCGTTTCATCCCGTGAATGCCACGTACAGAAAAACACGTACGTTGTGTTGTTCCATCCACCAGGTAGTAATTATTTGTCACAATGGTTAGTTGCGTCAAAAGTCCCGTCAAGGATTGTATATGTTTTATCTCAGAAATTATAATTGGAGCGACGAATCAATGTGTAAAATCAGAACAGAATTTTATTAAGTGGAAACATGAATAATTTTCCGAAACTCGTTGAGGAAAACCTTTCTTTTCATATGTTGTGATACGTTATTGGTGCACTTTGTTTTAAATTGTTTAAAAACCTAAGTATTCAATGAACTCACATTTAAAGAATATTTGTTTCCAGGCACGTATTCTCATTGTTCGGAGGTCCAACCACTTCAAAAACAATGTTAACATATTTCACTTTTTGTAGTGTACATGTATATTACTTAGAATCGGATTTTTTTTTTATGTTGTGCCAACGGAGAAATAAGAGTGAAAGTTTGGAAAAATAATATTAGGTTCCAAACACTAATTATAGGAATAATCATCAAAAAAATTTAATTAATAAAACACAAGGTACTCCAAGTTAGATCAACCTAATTTATTTGTTGCTTCTAAGACAGCTCATTTTTTCAACATTTTTCGTGTTCTCGCTATCAAATAATGAGGACGTCATTGTTTCAGATCTAAACCGCACAGCGACGGCGGCGCCGCCGTATACGTCGGTTGCTTTCCAATTTCACACAACTGTATCACTTGTATATATAAATGACCACTCTATTCCATAGACTAATTGATACAGACTTTGTGAACTTTGCAGACATTAATCATATCTTGGTTTGCTCAGTGGGAATTGTGGAAGTGGAGCACTGCTTGTTCAGTGTGGTAAACAGGAAAATGCGGCTCTATAACCAACACCCTAAGTATAAGTTCCCCTAAAAATTGGCAATTAAAAAAAACAAATAAAAAAAAACCTTCAAAAAACAAATATACGAAAACAGACAAAACATTTATACTTGTTCGTTTTGGGGTCACAGTATAACCCCAAGGTCTGGAAGAGACCTTAACCCTTTACCCAACGAACCGGCTGCATCCGCCCGCGTAATTTGCAAATTCGGCAGTTGAAAAAATATTATTTTTGACAAAGTTTGAACAAAACCATATCATGTGACCCCTCGTTGGAACGAGCTCGTATGGTTTTGTTGAACGTTTTTGAAAAAATTGAAAAAAATGTTATTTAAAATAATAAATTTTGATATAGTCTGCGTTGGGTAAAGGGTTAAACACCAATAGATATGCCTTTCCTGATCTCCCTTGTATTACTGTTAGTACGCAATGGGTTTTTTCTGTCAAAATGTCTAAGTAATTTCTCTTCATCACATGTACCAATGTACATATTTTAATTGGAATGAAACAAACCTTTACGCCACCACTTGACAAATTGTTTTGTCTTCTGTTAAATAATTTTGTAAGCTGAAACCTCGCTGAAATGTACCTGCTTCGTATTTTGTTTTTGAATTTGAAAAATTGGACGGAGATTTCCACAATTTTGAAAGCATAGATACGAATATCTGATCACCGAAAATCATATACTTCCTTCGATCTTGTGAACGACGCCAAAGACGAGTTTGGAGTTGATGGCGCCGCCGCCGCGGTCTTCTCTACATGGAGGGTAGAGGTAGAGGACTCCCTTGACAACGGCGATGTTGAGATCGCTGATGGTATGCATGCAAGGGTCGCGCGACTGGCCCTGGATGCCCGCATGACGGACTAGAGGGCAGCACGACTGCAAGCAGCCCTTCCAGAGGGCGCGTTCACCCTGAAAATCAAGTTCCCACGCGACACTGGGTCGTCGAAGATAAATTCGACCCTCACGTGCCGAGAGGAAGAAGGGGCGGGGCATCGTTGAGATATCTCAAGAAACTAAGCCGGGCGCGCTGACTGGAATGCTTACCCTGTTACCGCGGTCGTTTACGGGCTCTACCCTCTCAGAGACCCAGACCCAGCAAACCTAGCACCATTGAAAGAAGGTGATCTCAACTGTGTCGCGCAGAGAGTGGTGGAGCACTTCGATGGCGCTCTCAGAGGACAGGGCCTAACCCTCACCATGTGACAGAAAATCGAGGAGGGGGAGAAGAGAGTCCATGGCGCTGGTGCAACGGTATACGATGTGGCTGAGCTCGAGAAGTTCCTCAAGCGGGTCATCAATATGAAAGATATAGCTGGTGAGGATATCTACAACATCGGCAAATATCAGGTTGGAGGAAATGGTGTGAGGGAGGAAAGTAGAGCTCATCTGTCATAACGGCCACGCCTGGGTAAAGACCTGCACTTACCCCAGTCCAGACAGGTGCACATATACAAAGGTGACGTCTGGGAAGCCATCAGACAGGCCAGCCATAATGAGCCAATCGCTGTCTGACTCCTCGGAGGTGGCCAGAATAGACATCTCAGCGTCGACCAGTTTGTGCTCCAAGACGGCCGCACCTACAGACCCATCAAACCCCCCAAGAAGCCTGCACCCATCTAGGCGATGAGTCCCTCGCTAGTAGGGTTTTCCGAGTGAACCACGCGGCCAGCATTGTGGCCAAAGAGCACAACGGTTGGGAACCAACCCCAGACGGCCTTCGCGACGACACCCAAAAGACCTGCGTGGAGCACGGCCACGGCGGTCTCTGGAATTCCATGAACTACGACACATGGGAGGTCGTCTCCATCGACAGGAAGGCCTCCTACCCAGCGAGCTTTCAGGGGAGAAGCGAGGCCAAACCCTATTTCGAGAGATTCGGACACCCCACCCACCGGATGACCAGAGTGGCCATCAACAGGGTTCTCCCTAAAGACATCGGCACATACTTTGCCGAGGTCCAAGAGTGGCCATTCAAACAAGGGGTTTGGGAAGCATTTCGTCGAGCAGGGCTGGCCCCCACCTCGGCTCGCCTTCCTCGTGGAGTCGAGTCTCCTCACCCGTCTAAGGGTCCGTGAAGCCATCGTTGCATTCGAGAAGCAAGCCGAAGGCTGGCTTCCAGAGGACCGATACCAGGGATGCAGCATTATGGGGAAGTTCACTCAGAGCGCAAAAGCCGATTGTAAACGATTGACTCGCCGCCTTGTCACGGATCAGGTTGAACTAGATTATCCTGTGAGAGACCGTCGCCAAAGAGGCACCCTGGGTGGCGCACCCCTCTGGTGCAATCTGGGCCACATCCTCACGTATTATGACGATTCACAGCCCCAGTACGTCCACTTAAGGGCCTCTATGCTAGCATATGCCCATATTAACCTCCTCAGTATGTTGCAGCGTTTCGATGAAAAAAGGCGGTTCGAGTGGCAACATGCGGCATATACGTGGAAACTACCGCGCTCCACAAACTCGAGGGGGTCTTGGGGGATATGGCACCCAGACTGTAAGACTGCGGAGAGGAGATGTGTGCAAGCTGTCTCACTGGAGAGCCTTATCTCCCACCAGTAGCCCCAGCTCCGTGGCGCGACAAGGGCGAGCAGTTGTACATGCCACGGGAACACACCGACTACCCCCCAAAGCCCGAGTATGTCAGCCAGGTCAAACAGCTGACGAGCTCAACTGCTCAGAGGTACAATGGCCCACTGACCGACCATCGGCTGAGTTACCTCAACGGTGGAGGTGGTAGCGGCAAGAGCTCTTCAGGCTGCGAGTCCCACTTGACTTTAACCCAACTCACTGTCTGGCCAAAGAGATGCGAGGTGGGGGAGTCAAGGCACAGACCTACTATAGCTTCTTCTGATGGAGTGGACAAAAAGACCGCATGGGCCAAAATTTCATCCCCGTGCCATCATCTGGGATGAGATCTGCACTGTGCCCCGGCCTATCCTAGAAATGTTCTTGGACTGACTGGACCAGCGTGGGGTTCATGTTATCTTCTGCGGTTATCAAGGCCAGCCACCATCAATCGCAGGTGAGATGCCGCATGACTGGTTACGTCAAGCAGTGGATTATTACGAAGAGGTCAAGGCAGACCACCGGCAAAAGATGATGCGCTCAAGGCCCCGAAAAGGAACATCTGTCTCCAGGCTGACAAGCTCCAGTGTCAGGAGATGCGGAAAGTTCCCCCCTCCCCCCCCCCCCCCCCCCCCCCAGCTGTCTCGGATGGGTTCGCTTGATGGAGCAATGGAAGCCAGATGACCTGATCCTCACTAGCCGGCAGAAGGTTCGCGACCGGGCACAAGAGCTGTTGCTCCAAAGACACAAGGAGTACTTTCCAGACGCCCCGGTTCCGGTGCTATACCACCCCAAGGACAGCCGAAAACAGAAAATTATGGTTCCCATCCCCCGCACAGACCGCGAAGAAGAGCTCGTACTCAATGACATCGTTGAAGTCACAATCGAGGCCGCTGAACAGGCAATTAAGACCGATGAATGGCGCCTCGGGTATGCCTTTACAGTCCACTCAAGCCGGGGTCACACTATCCACAACCCACAGAAGGTTTGGATCAGAGACGACTTCCTACAATGGTCCAATCCCACCTTCCTCGCCGTTTCCCGCGTAGAGTATATGCAGCAGCTCGAACGTGTGACCTGTCCACCAGATGAGGGTACTGAGGCCAGGCAGCCCACAGAGCAACAGCTCCGCAAAAACATCGCGTGGAAGCTTCGCGTCCACAAGCGCCAGAACCAGGTCAAAGGACTCCCAGGGTTCAATTTCAAGATCGACTACATCCTGCGGCTCCAGGGGGACCAATAGAACCACTGTACGAGATGCTGTGGGCCTACCAGCCCAAAGATACACAGCAGTTCAGTGTCGACCGGCTGGACAACAGCAGGGGGCACTGACGAGAGAACGTGCGATTGACCTGTTTAGAGTGTAACCGAGAAAGAGGGATTGCAGCAGTGCCAGATACACAATACACCTAGTGTCTAGTCCGAAGGACTACCCGTTCCGAAAGAACATCGGAAGGCAGCTGGGTGTCGGGAGGCACCACAAGCAGCTCTTCCCGGACGAAGCCACGGGCTGGTCCATCCATCAAATAGTAGAGGACAAGTTCGCCAGGCTTGGTGACCGAGCGTCCAAGCCGGTACATTTGGAGGGACCAGACAAGGTCAGTTGCGCGACGGCGACCCCCTCCAGCTCTCCTGCTTGGTAGAGATAGCTAGCACCCACATTTGAGGGGAGCCTCTGCTCCTTTAGGCCAACAGGTCGGCCAGAAATCACAGAGGAGGGCTTTTGTGTCACAACCTTGGCCTTGACGGCGTCAGATGACCTCTTTTTAGTTAAGCGAGTCACCTCACCATTCAGCGCCGCAAGAACGGTCGGCAGCCGAGCGACGCATTCACTTGACCTCTCACCTGACGGTAAACTCATATCCTGGACACATTGGTGCCCGAACAGTCGCTCTGCCAGGGTACGGCTGAACCGCTCCGAAATACCCTGGTCCCGGTGAACGTCGACACGGACACGCCGGACTTCTGTCCCGTGTTTCGCCAGCAGCTGATTAACCGCACCCATGAACTCGCGCCCGGGATCGACTTGAAGGAGCTTAGACCACCGCAGTGGTCCACGCTTGTATATCTGTTCTAGGGCGGCCGCGACCTACTTGGCCTGTTCTGTGGCCAGGGCCTCTGCATCTTTACAGCGGGAGGCTACATCAACGACTGTGAGGGCATACGTGTAGGTGTTTTCGTGTGGCAGTAAGAGCAGGTCAGCCTGGTGGACCTCATTTGGCGTCCGCACATCGAACTTGGGTCGTATTATGTGTGTGCGTCGCACCGCTGGAAGGCATATCTGCCAGATGGCCTGCTTCTTAAACCACGCCCGATTCAAATCGTCAGAGACCTTGACCGTGGAAGCAAGGTTTTTCGATCGCCGTGAGCCCCTTCCAGTACCCCCCTGGGGCTGTAATAGATTGAGGCCAACTTTGTTGCAAGCTTGCTGTCCATTTTTGGGTATTCCAGCATCCTTTTGACCTCTAAAAACCATATTAGAGGAGTTTTATAATGATAATATACAATTATGTACGTGACACTATCCGTCGTTCAAACCGTGTGCCCTTGCTGAAGTAATCTACTACCCTCTTTGGTACAACATTATTTCGAGGCTAGGTAACAATTTTATTAGTATCTTGGATGAGAAAAGTGACTCAGATGAGTGGGAGACAAAGATGCCAGATGGCTATTACAATGTATGCGAGCTAAATGATGAGGTGTTTAGTCAGGTTGGGGCTATACTGGATCTTAACAAACCTTCGGGTCGTCTGCGACTCAAGACAGATAAGTCTCTGGAACTGGGAAAGTTGGCACGCACCTTGGGATTTGCGGCATCCAAAACCCCTCAGGGAGGGGAGCTGCTGATGTGGGATGAGTTACTTGAACTTGCGGCCCACCGTGAGTTCTATGTTCATCATTCCGAAGTCAGCACCACGGACCATGTTTACAACGGGCTACCCAGCACACTATTCAGAACAGTACCTGTAGCAAATGAAAAAATGTGCCAGTGGCAGAACAGTAGCTTTCTCTCATTTGCAATACAAAAGGCTTGCCCCAGTCCCTTTGTTACAGTACAAGTTTTAGATAGCATGGGTGGCCCTATTGAATTGCAGCGCCTATCCTAACATTACATATTCGAAAAAAAAACCTGTTCCTACGGAACAACAGCAACACCTGCAACGAGTTTAAAGACATGGTGAATAGCGGAGGACCAGGAGCACATGATGCATTGCCTTGCACGACACTTCAGCTGGCTGAACTTGGGGACACGCAGGGCTTTGGAGAACCAGGGATGACGGACGAATTGTATGTATTTCAGCTCTACGAGAGGATATACAAGGGAAAAGAGTTGCCCGTTGTTTTTCTTTGGAACGGGAACAACCGCAACAGGTTACATTCACTGAGCTGCGGGGTTTGAACCTGGAAGGCTCAGTCCCGTGGAGGAGCTACGAACTTATCCCAAATTACTCCAGCCAGTGGTCTCTGTATAGGCACCCTGTTCGCGGTGGGTGGGAACTTGACTTCAAGGTCATCCAACCTCACATCCAACTGGGCCGCGGCCATAGGCTCCGTAAACTCCAGAACAGTGGTCGTGTGTTGGCTTCTTATATCCCGAACGGTGCTACTTATGTTCACGAAAGCAATGCCGGGTATGTTTTGGGTGGGTAAACGGAGCTGCGATGATGAGGCTCTTTTGGGAGTTTGAATGTCTTACTCCTGGCAAGGGTATCACCACAATTGTACAGACAGTCCTGGGTATTCCATCCAACGACTTCATACCAGTGCTGCATGGGCTTGACCTAAAATGGGGGCCGCGGCATCATAATGGCAAAGAACTTGTCTTCATTATCCGTGGCAAAGATGTGTTGCTCTCGTTAAGGGGTGTCGAGTACAAGGTCACAGATGCTAGGTTTCCAACCGACCCATTCAATACCCTACATCTGGGCCCAGCTAAGCTCAAGCGCCTGGGCTTTACCAGACAGATACTGACGGACGACGATTTAAAGGTATTAGAAAATGATGTATAATACCAATAAGAATGGGTTTGTGTCCAGAACTCAATATTAGCGACGCGAATACTTTCCGCATCCAGGAGATTGGTGATTCAAGAAGAGCCCGTCTCATGACCGAACGAGACCGCCAGCGTTCTCTTCGCCAGAAATACCAGCGAGGAGTCATTATCGCAGATGGCATCGAAACTTTTCTATCCGCGACCGGTGTAGGGATCTACGTTGGTGGAATCGGGCTGTGGCCAAACGTAGCCACAATTCCTGTGGGTATAGCACTAGAGGCTGCAGCAAAGGCCTGTGGATTGGCAGGTGTTTTCGAGAAGTTTGTAAGCCGAAGGCTCACAAAGAAGGCCAACAAAGCACAACACCATCGCCACCTTTGCGGAGGCCAAACTTTCGAGTATCGCAGATCTGTATTCAAAGGCTGTTGCCGATGGCCACATATCCGAGGAGGAATTCAGTCGTGTACTCGTGGAGGAAGAGAAATTCAACCAACTCCGGTTTGATATCCTCAAGGCATCTCGCCGAGAGAGCCCATATGGCACAAGAAACGAGATGTTGCTGCTGATACGCCAATAACTCCACAGGCAGAGACAGGGACCCCAGCGCCCGCTGTTGTTCCTGTTCCGAAGGAGCAACGGGAACGGCTGAGACAGAACCCACCTCACCCGTCGATCCGTGATTGTTGTGCAACTCTCGTGGGCTTTTAGGATTACTCTACAGCATAGCAAGGCGGCCTTCCATCCGTTCCGAAGGAACAGACCAACTTCCGTCACCCCCCCCCCCCAAAAAAAAAAAAAAACAAAAAAACAAAAAAACAAAACAAAAACTTTTTTTACACGCGTAGCGAATCACTGGACGAGTTTGTAGCTGACAAGCCCGACCACACGGCTGTGTAAAAGTTTTATTGTTGCGGTTCTCGACCAAGACTGTTTAAACTGTTTCCAGTTACCTGGGCGTACCTCCGAATCGAAGCATCGACATCCTGGAATGTGCGCAAGGCATGGCCTTTGCGACGTAGTTCTTCGTTGATCCAATCGAGGCGTTCTGTTCGCTCACGGGACCATGCTGCCTGGGCGACATGAAGCTTTTCTACGGCTTTGTCATGTCGCATACGTTTCGCACCAGCGTCGTTATCCCGAAACTTGGAGAAGAGCTGGTTGCTAACTGAGACGGCCACTGTGTTAACAAGGGCGCCCCAACTTGCATTGTGATCGAGGCCATCTTGTTATTTCATAATATCTGCTGGAATGATTCCTTGTTCAACTAGCATGTCCTTGGTTGCCATCGTCAGCCTCACGTCAAGGACTACCATCCCGACGTCATAGCCAGTGAAGTCAAGGTTAAGGATGGGTCTCTTCATTGCTATCTTAAGTAAGCGGGCATACCCTATTGCGAGGGCAGAGACCACGGCGCTGTGATAGGCAGTATTGACCAGCATCTTTCCATCGGCTGAAGACATTGTATATACATATACATATTCTACTCCATAGAGAATGGGTCTGAAGATACCCTTAAATGCTTGTTCGGAGGTGCCGCGCTACGGTTGTCCGGGTCAACAGGCAGTGTCGTTAGAGTGCCGCCGATATATTGTTGTTCCTGTTCCTTTGGGAACTTCGAAACTGGAACCATAATGCCAACCCAACCGCCCCAGCAATCAATGGGGACCAGTCATATAATGAATTGCGTCCAAGATGCATTGCATTCGAGACCCCTTGCTGCTGTCCATGTTGTCCCTGTTCCGTTGGAGCATCCTTCGAAACGGGTCCACCAGCCTCTTGGGTTCCTATTGCGTTGTTCACAACCATTCTATGGGGATTGACCTTCTCTTTTTTCAAACGGTCCAAGGATTTGTGTTGTTTTGCATTCCGGCCGCAGCTCCTGCCCGTCCGGCGGCCACTTTTTTAGGGTCTTTCTGTCGCTGTTCCTTCGGAACTGGAACGACAGGAACAACCGACGACTCAGTGGTTGGCGCTGCTGTCACTCTCCACCTGTTTCTGTTCCGTTTGAAGTAACTATCAGCAGGTTTTGCTCTGTCATCAATGACATCGTCTTGATTTGTTAATGGGCAGATTTGTTCAAATTGTCAGTGTTTAGCAGTGGTTAGCGTCGTGGTTAGCGGTGCTAAGTACATGCCATAGCGATGACATAGCTCGCACGTGGTACTGCTCCGCGCGTGCCGAACAAATGGATCTGCCTCAAGATCAGCAACCAACTTTAGTTGGTTCTCTGGGGGTATGGTAAGAAACATGCTGACCGCCCCTGGATAGAGTTGTAGTGCGGCCGTTCCCAGCGTTTTTGTCATTGCTGCGCCGAGCCGTGCCTCATATCGGGCATAGAGTTTATCGATTTCCTCATCGTCCATGGCATCGACCTGGTCAATTGTGAGTTTTTTTCCTATATACTACTTAGCCTGCCCTCCGGAAGCTAATGCAGATAGCCTTTCGCGTTTGGCCCTATCGACCTGTTTTCGATCGGAAGTTCCAAAGGAACAGGCACAGCAGGATCCACGGCCGTCTTGCCTCCTTGTTATTCCTTCGGAACAGCGCCACCTTGCTCTTCCAGCAGTTGGTCAATGATATCGTCACAATACATAGTCTGTATACATGTACACATACGCCATTTGAATCTAATGTAGCACATAACAATGTGTAATGCCGACCTCTCCATCATACTTATATATAATGCTTGGGTCACTAGAATCGCTGCTTCCCACATAATATAGGTCCGTTATCACAACACTTTATAAGTGGTTGGTTGGTCTGTTTTAACAGTAGCCGGTTTTGTTTGCTCTCCGCCAATTCCTGGATAACTGCTACACGTTCCTCACGGCTACCAATCACATCATTCTCTCGAAGACAGTTCTCGAAGCTCTCTCTGTTCTCACAGTGAAACAGACAAGCCCAGTGGGTCTGCTCGCAGAGATCCTTTAAAACAGAGTTCTACTTCTGAGTCAAAACCCAAACGCTCTGCTGCGCATGACGACCCAAGAAGGCTAACTCAGACAGCATGACTTTCTTTTGCGTCAAAGCTTTCGTAGCCGAGCAATCGTCGATAATGTACAAGGTTGGCTTCCCCTTCAATATTTGATAGAAGGCCCGTATATATGAGTGGAGGTGTTCACCAGAATTTACTATGTACACATCGGGGACATCCCAAATCCATGGACTGTCGTGGCATGTTTTGTTGTATTTTATTGTGGGACAGAGCACCACAATGTGGCGAAACACTCCCCGGGCCATCCAGCAGGTCCAAAGCGAAAAACTGTCTTACCACAGGCTGTTTGACCGCAAATAATGGCTGAGTGTGGCTCCGTAAGGAAAAGGTCATTAATAGACCACCTCAGGATCTCTTTTGCTGCCGGGGCAAGCTCCAAAGTGCCGAGTGGCTTCGTTCCATTGCTGGCAGGCACGCACTTCCTGGGAGTACGGCTGGTTGGGCACCGCTTAGATGATAACCTCAACTTTGGTGATCTTGGGGCTATAACAGACATCAGGCTTCCTACCGAAAGTAGCACCAGAAGGATCCTCGAACAGCAGCAGGATGCCTTTCATGCTCCGTGTGGCAACGTTGAGGTTGATGTTCCGCAGAGAGTCGCTCTTGTCTTTGGCCATTTTACGGAGGCGAAGGACGCGATCGTATTGGTTCGCGAGACGACAGGCATACAGGTTGAGGATCATGCGAGCAAGTTCAGATTGGGTGACCATTTCATATTCCAGGCTATTATCAATGGTGTAATTGGCTGTGGCATCGCCTGTGGCCAGGATCACTCGACTGTAATCATTGAATGTCAGCTCGTACTCGAGCCGATCCCCAAGCGCACTCTGGTGGAAAGGCTTTATGTGCCTCGAGGAGTTCAAAGTCCAGTGGGATACAGAACCGATTGCCATAAGCATCAGCGAAAGCCTTGTCTACAACAACATTGTCAGCCTTGTCTTTTTGCGCCGACCCGCAGCTTAGTAGCATTTTTTTCGCGAAGGTATCAATACCCTTATAGTGCGCATTTTTGCGCTCGGAGGCTGACTTCCAGAGATCAAGGTAGCAATGGTACACTTCTGCATCGTCGACCGCAAAGGCTGGGCGCCAAGGCTAGGTGCACTCTACCCGGTACGATAAGGTCGTGGGGCCCGATGTTTGGGAACCGGATATTGAGCTGTTGGTTCGGGCCAATCGTACTAGGGTTGTGTATGATCGCAAAAGACTGCCGAAGTCCCTTTATTCCAAGAGGCTCTCGTAGTTTGCGGTATGGGTTAAGCTTGCGTCCATATTGGTCTCCATATTGGTTTGAAAACATGTTGATATCTCGGATCTATCTTCAATACAATGGCAGACTTCGACATCGACGAGTTCGGAAGACGACAGGACGATGATGATGCAACGGGGTTGCAAGATAAAACTAGCTTTACCCGGGCCCCTGACAGTGGAGCGGTCGTTCCCTTGGAACAGGAACAAGAGAGAGACGGGTGTTAAAATACTTTCATTGCAGGGTGAACTATTGGAGGTGGCTGTCAATGGCCACTACCAGAATCTGTCTGAGAAAGGGATGGTGCCCTATCTACATGACTAGTTCAAGTTTGAGCTCGACACAAATGGGTGGCGGAGGCCGAAGGCCTTTGCTAGACATTGTTAGTAAAGCGGGAGCACCCCATGCTCTCTCAGCAATTGCTGGAAAGTGTGGCGGTGGTGATATCATCCGGAATGGCCTGGGGTTTACGGACTGGACTCGAGGGGGCAAGGTACTTAAGCCAAAGGCGCTTGAAACACTGCGGGTGAATGTCGGGTGAATGTCATTGAGTTGGGTGAGGCAGCTGGTAGGATCGGATCGGATCGGATCGGATCGAATACCACAGAACTGCGAGACTTGGGACACGTGGCTAATGCTGCGTCAAATTCCACTCAAAACGTGGTGGAAAGTCTTACCGAGGAGGAAGAAACTGCACTTAAAACATTACATGACTCTCCACTTGATACCGTGGGATTGCAGGGCAGCATCAGAGAGCTCCGCGGACTCGACAGGGCAATGCAGACCACCCGATGTGAGTTAACGAACAACCTGGCCAGACTGTCCGGATTGAGCCCATCGATTTGGAAAAGAGGAAGTTCGATGAAGTAAGCGCCGGATAGCAGAACGCTTGTACAACTTGAAGGCGGCCGCAACAAATAGAGCGGCTCTTCGGTCTCAAATCAACCGAATCAGAGAGACGACCAATCGGATCCTCAATGCGGACACGACGCTCGCTGGGCGCATTCGCACCCTCTTCCGGGAACAAGGGATTACGATCGCATCTATCTTCACGGTGATTGGGATAGGAAATATCGACCCCAGTACTTGCGTTGACCGACGGGGCGGAAGTACCCCACTACCACTCCACCACAATCTGATAAGGGTGGCCTCAAAGAGTGGGTTAAGGAGCACCTACAGGCTCATGGGCGCATCCTGGCCAAGCTAGCTGGGAAGGCCGCGGCTGCGCTGCCTGGAGTTATAGGCTCCATTGTTTCGTGGCTGTTCAAGCTACTCACAAAATCTGTCTGCTGGCGGCCGAAAACCTGTGGGCCGTGTTTTTTGCTGTTCGGGGTCTGCTTCTTGTGGCGGCTCGTCAGTGGCTATCACAGAAGAAACCAAAGCGCGAGTAATCCAACTGTTACCCCACCCACAATAACGGCAGTTTTCTCTTCCATCATGCTGGCGTGCTGCCGCAATTCCTGATACCACCGACTCGGCACCTTCGCTACGGGTCCCCGACAGGCCAGCTGGCGGCTTAACCAGTCCCATCTCCCCCGTAGACAAGACGCGTGGGATTGGTGCAGTGATTATGTTTGTATTTAGTCCCAGGGTCTGGGCGGTTGTGGCAATAACGATCTCGTTGTTATACCACACGAGGCCGCGTGGAAGGCCACATAGATCCATACCAGAAGGCGCTATGTAGAGGCCTCGGCCGAATACATAATCTGTTTTTGACTTGGTGTGAGACAACACACCTTGATAGCGTTTAATTCCACTCTCACGGTCAATGGGCGGGCCATGACATCTTCCACATGCGCCTCAAACTGCTTTTGGACGTCGAATGCTGTACCCCTCCGAGGATCGATGAACGGGTCTAATCCTGTGTCCTGATTATTACCCAGACGTATGTCCTAATGGACTAATCGATTCTTTCGACCCCTGTCCTTGTAAACCCGTTTGCCTCCTCAACTATAAACGTAGTAAAATCTGCATGCTCTTTTCGGATGAAATTTGTATGAGTATGCCCTGTGCCCTGAGAGTTCGATGAATGTAACCGTATGGTCGTATCTTCAACTCGGCGGGTGCAATGTCAGGGGATTGGTGTAGTATGGTCTGACTTGGTATAAAGTGCCCAACCCGTCATTATAATCCCCCTTTTTCTATCCAATCTGTATCAGGCGACACGCCGAATTCATTTGGTAGTCTTTCAAAAGCCCGTCTGTCATGTAAGTTATTGTATCTAGACCATGCATGGTCCTGGGGTAAGGCAACTTTCATTTTGGCTAAAATCCGCCGTGTCTGGTAATAGAAATGAAATAGCCAGAAACCTCTAGCGAACAAGTCTGTGGTTTGGTCAAGGTGGCTAGTAGCCGAGACCCCGCACACTGTCGTCGCACACCATACAGCGAGGTTCACTTAGTTTTGCCAGAAACCCAAGGGCGAACTTAGCCATTGCTTGATGACTGCTCCATAATTTATATATGGGTGTTTATACTTTGAGAAGATGTCCAAGTGACTGGTTTCAAAACTCCTGGAATCTAAGCTATTTGAAGGGGTTAAAGCCACATGTATTTCGTTGATATCACTTAGGATTTTGTGCTTGTAGAATCCGCAAGCCTCATATCTGGCACCGGCATCATAACGGAAGGCTTTTGGATGATCAGCCATCAAAAGGAACAACCGTGTGTACAGTGTTAAGTCTTGCCCTAGCGAAAGTATTTGCTCTGAATAGATTCAACCGAGCGTGTCTAACACTGAAACCTCTCGTTGAAATTATATGTCTAATAAATGAGTTTAACTAGGCCAACAGTTTGTGAATCATTTTTATGATTATGAATCGCCCTGTGTGCTGTTAAGAAATGGGTCACGCGATTTTGTAAAGTGTAATCGCAAAGAAACTTACAGCAAAAAGAGGAAAACCTTCTACATGCTTATGGGCCGGTGGCTGGATGTTTAGCTCTGGCAGCTTGCTGCCCTCACACATCTATGGAGTGTCATTTATAGCTGCGACCGCTGGTATATTATAGCAAGCACCGGCTGATACACTCTAGCAGTATCCGCTGACCACAGGCAGTGGTTCGAAGCATGTGGCCCATCGTTTTCGATGCTCTAGTCCTGAGCTAGTACGGTCCACAACTGCGCACCGAACAGCTGATGAGTTGAATCGAGCCACACCTAACGGATTTCACATACCCAACACGGAATGGCCAATTCCGCTGGCGGCAGATACATAGGGAACCCGCTGCGACCTGTACTAGTTATACAAAACAATTTGTGCTTTTATCGAATGCAAAAATGTATTCAACACTCCGGTGGTGTTCAAGCGATAAATGTTTCTTGTCAGCTTGTTTACACACGGACTCCGAGGTAGTTGACAGTTACTGCAAGAGAACCTCTCTGCCGGCGAGGGTGGTGGGCCGGCCCGGGCCCCATCCTTGCCTGCCACCATCTGGTGCTGATGGGGATGGTGAGGTCATGGGTCGCCCCCTATGGTCCTCCAAGTTCGTGCATTCGCCCCCTCCCTGCTGCTAAGGGTCGCAAAAAGCAAAGTCCATGCCAGTACACGTCTCTTGGTGTGAACACATTGCACATTACACAAACAACACGGTGCGCATTTCGCTGAATAATCATGAAATGCTTGCATAATAATGAAATAACCTGCTTATTTATTCAAAAGTCGAGTTGTGTTTGAGTCACACAAGGGAGTGTTGATGATATTTGATGCCCTTGTTCAAGAGTTGTGACCAGTTAAAAAAATAATTACTAAGCGCCGCCTGATGATACCTTCACAAAAATGCGCGACTACTTCGCTGAAGGAGTCAGGTGTTTATCCACCCAACATCCAGAGTGCTAACGGAGCTCACTTCAATAAATTTAGAGCACTGTTGAAAATAATTTGTGACCAGTTAATATCTGCATGATTCTAATTTTCAACATCAAAAAGTCTATGGAATGGAGTGATCATTCTTAAAAAAAGGTGAGACCGTTGTATGAAACTGGAAAGCAAACGGCGTACATGGCGGTGCCGCATCCTCTGTGCTATTAAGATCTAAAAACATTTATGTCCACACACAGTGGATAAGCGGATGAATCACCTTTTCGAAATTGGCGGAGCGCAAAGCGACGCATTTCTATTTTCGGAAATAAATTTTATCGCAAGTTGATTTTATACGAGCGTTTTTACTTTACACCGTTAGAAAGGCACACACCACTGTACGAAAATCCATTAAAATTTCATTAAAATGAATACCATTACTTGTGGCTCCTTTTAACCACGATTAAAATCTTTATTTTCCCCATTAATATCATTAATATTGCATTAAAATATATGAGAATTTAATGGACATTAATTGTTTAAATACCATGTTTAATGGACCATTAAAATTTAAAAAATAATAGTCATTACATCATTCCGACTAAGGGGCATTAAAATATTTATTTGGCCAATAATGGCCATTAAATGATTGGAGTAAAGAAATAATGCACCTTAAAATGGGTCATAATTAATGGTAGCATTAATCTCCCCTCATCTTTCTACAAAATAGTGTACATTAAACTTTAAGTTGTTGGTAGATATCATTTGCCTTAATTTTTTTTATCAGGAAACAAACATGGGCATTAAAATATACCCCAATTAATGGCCCATTAATACTAGAGCTTCAGATAAACAATTACCCTTAAAATGTGCCATAATTAATAGCAGCATTATTTTTGTTATCATTCCATAGAAATGATAGCCATTAAATTTTTAAGCTGATGATAGAGGTCATGGCCTTTAATTTCGTTAGGTAAAACAAACATGGGAATTAAGATATCCACCAATTAATGTCCATTAATACCAGTGCTTCATAATGAATGGCACCATCAATTGTATCTGCCTGTCTGAAACTAACGGCATTAACTTAGGAGGTAAAAATAATGGCTATTAAAAATTTCACCAAAATTAATGACCCATTAATATATTTTCTCTTGAAATTAATGGCATCATTAATATTGTGCGCGTGGCAGATCAAACAATATGGCCATTAGTTTGTAGGAAAATATATTGGGGAAAACATGGGCATTAAAAATCATCGCTCAGTTAATGGCCCATCAATTTACAAGTCTGTGTAATTTTAATGGCACCATTAATCCAAAGCACAGGAAAAGACAATTAATGGCCTTTACTTATGGCCCAATGAAATATGCATTACTTTACTGAAGTAAAAAGATAATGGTCATTATCATGGGCATCGTTCGTTTTTATCATAATCAGCCCATGGCCATACATGTAGCTCTCTGCACCATTCATTGTTGTCTTATTAACCATTTACCTAACATGAATAGTAGAAAACTCTCACAAAAAATTTCTCGCATAACTCAAAATTTTCATTTTTTGCTTCAAAAACATATTTTATGACCCCTCATTGGAACGAATCGATGAGCCCGTTGCAATGGGGGATCATAAGCTATGTTTTTTAAGCAAAACATGAATAAGTCAGACATTGAATGGCGATGTTAGTGTATTGTGCTACAGTTAAAACTAGAAGTCCTGTCACGAATAGTGCGCTTATCTAGGCTTAATTGCGCGTTGGAATTGCGCGCAACTGCCATATCGAATGGCATCCAAAGCACGGCAGGGTTCTCCTGGTTACTCATAGCAAACACATGCAATGTTTCTGCCAATGGACCTCCGGGTTACCCGGAGGTCCATTGGCTGAAACATTGCCTGTGCACAGGCCATATGTACAGAATATGATAGCTTATAACGCGCACATTAACGCGCATATCAACGTGCTAATTGTGCGCATTTCATGACAGGACTTCTAGCTTTAACTGTAGGTGGCTTTGATCGTTATATTGAGTAAGGGTGTTAAGATGTAGCAGGCTGTCGTGTGTTGGGAAATCATCCAAAGCTTATCCTGATTTACAAAGTTCAAAAGGTCTTATATGAAGTGCTAAATTGTTTTATTTGTTCTGGAAAATCAACCACAACTCGTGCTGATTGGCAGTCGGCGACCAAAATACCTTTAACTAATTTCTTGCATAATATACTGTAAAAACGTGATGAAGATCATGTGGCTATTTGGACAGTGTGCTGGGAGTTAGTAACATTGTTTTATAGAGATTTAGGTTTGATGTCTCTTTCAGTACTAGTAAGGTTTATTATACTTTCAGTATCTAGAGCTATATTACAACGGCAATAAAGACAAGTTCAGCTAATTAGTTACGGCTGCAGAACACTATACAGTGGATTCCAATCATACAGTTAAAACTAGAAGTCCTGTCACGAACTATCCGCTTATCCTGACATAATTGCACGTAGGAATTACGTGGAATTTCCATATCGAATGGCACCCGAAACATGACTTATCCTCCTGGTTACTCACTCATAGCAAGCAAACGCAATATTTCGGCCAATGGACCTTCAAACCCGAAGGTCATTTGGCTGAAACATTGGTTGTGCATAGGGCATATGTACATAATTTGATAGCCTTACTATGGTCATTACGCATAGATAAACGCATAGAGTGAACTGCTATTTGTGCGCAATTCATAACAGGACTGCTAGTTTTAACTGCATGTATGATACCTTCAAATTTAAAATGGAATGTGTTAACCAGACACAATGAATTAAACCTGCAAGTCTAGGGTCCCCAATAGAAAATTAATTACACTCGAATCATTAATTATAAGAAAAAGAAAACCTTTTCTACCATTTTGGTCGTAGATATGTAGTTTAGGGTCCAATACATTAAAATGCGCATATTTATTTTAAGTGTTTATTCGATGACTACATTTTTATTGAATATACTTAGAGAATTCCAGTAATTCTCCTGTACTGAAATAACTTAATGACAAAAATTCTAGTACTTTTCAGTTGCATGTGAATGTTTATTGGACAGATAGAGTACCATATCCCCTTAAAACCCCTTAAAACCGTAAACTACTGCACCATAAAATGTTTTGGTGTGGTATATCGTTAAAAACTTATCACAGCAAAATATTATTTTGTGGTCTTGCCATCCAGGTTAGTTTGGATGGAGATTAGCAGCTTCTGGTCATGGATGTTCCAAGCATAACTCAGAACGGGGAGGGTGTGCGGGGCATGACCACCTCTAGATTTACAATTCCGATTACCACTGTATAATTTCTGAGAGGGAAATTGAACAATTAGCACCCCCCCCCCCCCCCTTCCCCCACAAAATGTTCCATTTATACACCTCCTTTAGCTGTACATTATCTAACTGAGGATTCATGGTAATCATAAATTATAACTACAAATCAATATTGGGGAGGGGGGGGGGGGGTGAGATTTGTTTTACTATTTTTCAATTCATATTATCCGTTTTAAAACTCCATATTTTAGCCAAACTTTCGATATGTTTGGGAAAAAAAAACATTAGCTCCTTATTGTCTGAAATTTAAAGCTTTAAATTTCCAACTATTGTAAACTTGACTATTGGTGCGGGGAGAGGATGGGGGAGGAGCTTGTGTGTTCTATGATTTGAAAAGAGAATTTCATGACACTTTCAGTTTGCATTCATCACTAATCGAAAAAGAAAGAAAACAGTGTCATGTGTCATTCAAAGAGTACACAGCATGCACCCGGAGCAACATTAGTATTATTTTTGAAAACTTTCCATTTCAGCCTACAGAAAACCAGAATTTCCCCAGGAATTTTCAAAGCCTGGAAATTGGAAACCAGTTTATTCATTTCCAGCATTTCACCGTTTCATGGAGTTGGGAGCTAAACCTGCATTGTGTCTCACTGGCTTCAATAGTCCTCCAAGCTAGACATTTGTCATCGTTGCAATAAAGGCAGGGAAGTTTGTGTTGACCATGTTTGAAAAGAAAAGAAAAGTAATATCTTGTAGTGCTGAATAATATTTTGGAAGAAAAGAAGAAAAACACATTAATCACGATGAATGTAGGAAAAATGCCTATATCACGAACTGATGAATGAAAAGTGCCCGCAACAAGAAATAAGAGTTAGGGTGTCCTACTACAATTTGTAAAGAACACAACCACTAACTGAAAAAAAAACATCTTTGTGTCAAAGATGAAATGTACTATAAAGTCAGTGTATCTGTGGATTCATGAGATCCAACACTTTCAGTAACTGAACTTCAGTTTAACAGAATTTTCCTCATATTGCACGAAGTTAAAATTGGGACCCCTGAAGGAAGTCCAAATAAACACAGAGACTTCATTTTAATTTCAACGAATTTCAATGTGAGCCCCTATAGGCACTTTAAACCAAATATCAAAAGATTCTGACTGCGTGCCTACTGTTTTCTAAATTTTGCGTAACCCATTTATCGCTTACCTGATCTGAGTTTTAACTTATCGTCCGTCCCTCTGTATTTGATTCAGGCCACCAATTCGGCAACCTGGATATATATATATGTGTTGCAACTACTCTGATATATGAGCTGATGTATCATAGCCAAGTTCTTGCTCCAATGGGCAATATCCTGATAAATCCTTAGGAATAATAATGGGGCTGTGTTGCAGCAATTCAGATACAAATTAGTTGCAATTATAGCCTAATCTTGGCATGGGCTAGCATGCTGCAGAAGAGAATGGCATCCACAATTAGTATTTGTGGCAGAGACATCAATTATTGCATTTCCTAATTTTGTACCTATGCTACATCTCAAAATGAACAACAGTTTAAAATGATGTTCAGCACCAAACAATCATCAGCATAGGTGTTTGCATCTGCCCGAAGTATAGATGCACGGCTTGTCAATAATTGTGCCCCTTTTGACGCCCCGTGGGCATAGCAACTTTATTTAAATCAGCTTGAACTGACATATAAGATTGGACATGCATATTATATTTGGTTCAATTCGGCCCAGTGGTTTTAGTGAAGTTGATAATGTAAAGTGCACGCCAGATGGTCGAGTCACGACGGACAGAAAGTGATCACTTAAGTTCTCCCTGAGTTTCAATCAGGTGAGCTGAAAGCCTAAATAAATCACCATAATCCCCATACCCCATAATGTAAATCGGTATTTTTCAAAACTTTTTTTTAAATCGAAAACAAGGAGACAATTCACCTCATCATCCTTCCCCACCCCGTGACCATTTTAAAAACAGTTTCTCCTCCATAAAATCAATCAAAATCCGTGAAAACTCATTTTGAAGCAAATAAAAAATCAACCAATCATACCCCCCCCCCCCCCCCCCCATCATCCCAACCACTTATGGGGTAATTGTTTTTTGGCTGCTTAAAATCACTGGAGATCTTTCAAAAGTAGTGAAAAAAACAAGGAATTCCAAGGGGCTTTAATTGCTCACCTAACAAAGTTGTTCAAAGAAGTATTTTGGATCATAGCAAGTTAGTCATGGTTCATAAACACTACACAGGAATGGAGTCATGAAATTACTCTTGTGTTCCAAATAATGGTAGGGTGTTGTATAATAGTATGGGCTAGGGTGGACCTTTTTGCCGAAATAAACAATTGTAGACTGCAGAACATTGTATTACAAGGTGTGGTATTTATGAATATCCACCCACGAAATCAGACACACACTGAATATATTAGCCCCGGATGTTAAGAAAACATCAGTATTAAGAAGCATAAATTTAAAAAAAAAAATCATTTTTCTCACTGCTGTCTCACCGTGAGAAAAAATACTGGCCGAAATAAAGTTCATAGGGGGAGGGGGGATTTTGAAAAATTAATATTAGTATGGGTATGATTATTTGGAACACTAGATTATTCATCACGCTGTCAGATTATTCTTACCATAGGTCTTCATGACTGCTACCAGTTCTATCAGCTTTACATAAGTACCGCCAAACTTCCAATGGTTGTTATGCCACTGCAGTTTGAAAGGCAAATTATAGGAAAAAATGCAAAGGAATGGACTTGAACAAACTTGAACCTACCCCCCCCCCCCCCCACCCCCACACCTTCACCTTAGATAGTGCAAATATTAATCCAGGGACTCAAATTGAACAAATTTGAATCTGTTCCTCCTAGAGATGTTGCATACCAAATATCAAACTATTTTCATCGGTGGTTCACTGAATCTATTGAAGAACATTTTCAAAGAATATTCTTCACAATGCACAAAGTTAAATTTTGGGCTCCAATAGAGAGCCCAAATATTAACCCATGGACCCAATTTGAACAAACTTGATTCAGACCCTCCCAGAGATGTTGATGTTGTATACCAAATATGAAAGGATTCTGAATGGTGGATCTGAAGCAGATTTTTAAAGAAATTCCCTCATATTGCACTAAGTTGAAATTTCGGCTCCAAAATAAAGCCCAAATATTAACTCAGGGCCTCAGTTTGAACAAACTTGAATTTGACCATCCCCCAAGAGGTGTTTGTATATCAAATATCAAAAGATTCTGACTGGTGGATCTGAAGGAGAAGATTTTAAATATTATTCCCCCTATTGCTCTAAGTTAAAATTCGGGCCCCATAGGAAGCCCAAATATTAACCGAGGAGCTTGTTTTGAACACACTTGAATCTGAAATTCGTAACAATGATGTATATATCAAATTTTTTAATATTCTGACCAATGGTTCTGAAGAGGAAGAGTTTTAAATCTCATTCTCCATATTTCCCCAAGTTAAGAGTCGGGCTCGTGTACTGAGCCCAAATAAGAACTGAGGTGCGAAATTTGAACACACTTGTATCTGACCCCCCTATGGATACGTTTGGAAATATTTCTATTTTTGGTTCCCATGGGGAAACGGGACTTTTTTGTATGAAGCAAGTACTTATGTTTCATTAATACCACATACCAAATTTGGTTCAAATTGGACCATCAGTTCAGAATATAGAACTTTTGCCCCTCCCATTACGAATGGAAATATTGTTCCACTAACTTCGTTTGAACAAACTTAATTCTGCTCCTCAAAAGAAAGCTCCATACCAAATATCAAGTCATTGTACCCACTGGTTCATGAGAAGAAGGTCTGTTTAACATTTTGGAGCATTTTCCTCCACCCCTGCATATGGAGTGTGGCAACTTTATTTGAATAAACTTGAACTGCCATGTGATAAGCACCATGCATATCAAATTTGTTTAAATTCAGACCAGTGGTTTATGAGGAGAAGTCGATAATGTAAGACGGAATCTTCATTCGGTAAAATAAAAAAAATAATGACTGAGCTTGAGGGTAACAACGTGGCTTGTCTCCCCTTGGGAGCATTTACCCTCAAGCTCAGTCATTATGTTTTATATTATTGAGGGTCATCAGTTCACAAAATACAGAGAAACACTCAAAAGTAAACAAAGGCAACTTAAAGGATGGTGAAATGGAAAAAAACCTAAATCTGCGGGTCCAATATCTTGGGCAGATTTAAATGTCTATATGATGCAAAACGTCTTGGTCCCTACATTCGAAACTCACTTATGAGTTGCGGTTGGTATGTTCAATGTTTTTTTTTTTGTTTTGGCATGAGAACAGGCACTGAAACACACTCCCAGAGATGTGGTGGCATAGACATTCGTGAAGATGAAAATGGGTAGAAGTGCGTTACACAGGCACAGTAGCACCAAATTAAGGCTAGAACAGGTGAAATTCACAGATATATCAAACAGACAAAACCAGGGACATATGCAACTGACGACGACATAAGAAATCCCGCCATGCTCTATGATTTTTGTTTCCAAAATTATTGGCGACACAAAAAACAGACAGTCTATTTTTCTTGCCCTCAATCATCAAGGATGAGAGAAAGGAAAATCCCCATTCGCGAGCATTGTGATTTGTTTAAATTCAGTATACGGTATAATGAAAAATATGTTGAAGGATACAAATGTCACAAGCGACAAAACACTTACTCCATACTGTGTGCGAAAGCATCTTGTGCAAACGTTGAATGATGAGGGAATTCCATCACATCACAGTGTGCACATTTTTGTTCTGTCATTAACAGTTTACTGAGCGATTCTAAAAGCATGCCTGGACAGAGCAGGTACGTTTGCTCAATCTGACACACAGAACGGTAATAACTCTTTGATATTTGTACCTATCTGTATATCAGTAACTTCCACTATATCGCCGATGCCAATGTCGAATCAAGCGTCAGTAAATTCAGATAACCAAATTCCTATAAACACTTCTACACGGGATTCATTTCCCTCTTCACCCATGTTCACTGGTATCGCCTTCACTGTGCCAATACATGTGTACCTCTACTCGTCTCAAAGTGGGCAAGTCACAAATTAACTGAATGCCTCAACCGCGAAACAATTTAAATGTATTCGGAGAATATATGAAAGTGACAGTGGATGATTTTATTTATAATATGTATGAGATGTGTTCCGCATTGTTATTTGTTGAAACAACTGGACGTTTGTGACAGTTTATGAATGAACATACAGTTAAAACTAGAAGTCCTGTCACGAACAGTGCGAGTATCTAGGCTTAATTGCGCGTGGGAATTGCGCGCAATTGCAATATAGAATGACACCCAAAGCACGGCAGGTTCTCCTGGTTACTCATAGCAAACATAGGCAATGTTTCTGACAATGGACCACCGGGTTACCCGGAGGTCCATTGGCTAAAACATTGCTTGCGCACATGCCAGTAGTATAGCACGTATGAATCATGTCTTATTACACGAGCTTCGGGGAAGCAGCTAGTGTTAAATTCCCATAGGAATCGGAGCCGTTTGGGGAGCAAAATTACGGCTCCATGAAGCTAGATCCGACAAGTGGAGTAGGTACTGTATATATACTCTCCCAAAAAGAAATATAAAAAAGATATATATCATTTTCATTCACGGAAATTTTATTTAATCACAGATGAATCAATTTGTGATCAACACGAGAAATTTTATTACGCTACGACGAATACTCTTGGTGTACTGGAGAGTCAAAGACACTAAGGGTCAAACACAAAAGTCACACACTCAATATCTGGTATGACCTCTGTCTGCATCGGCTACTGCTGTGCATCTACGCCTCATGGAAGCGAACAAGTTAGCAGGGAAGTGTTGTGGGATGTTGTTCCATATTCTGAGAAGCTGTCTTTGGAGTTCCACAAGCGTTGACGGTGCATGGGGAAGCCGGCGTAGCTGACGTTTCATTTCGTCCCATACGTGCTGAATGGGTGAGATATCGGGCGAATTTGCGGGCCAGGGAAGAACATCCACTTGTTGTTGCTGCAGATACTGTTGAACAACACGAGCTGCGTGGGGTCAAGCGTTGTCCTGCTGTAGAATGACGCCGGGGCCGTGACGTTGCGGAAATGGGACAACAACAGGTGTAAGCACTTCATCACGATATCTGGCTGCATTGAGATTGCCATCAATAATGATCAGCTCAGTTCTGTTACGGGCAGTAATGCCACCCCACACCACGAAAGACCCTCCCCCATAACGGTTTCTCTCCACGACACATGGATCTGCGTAGCGTTCGTTTCGACGTCTATACACTCTCTGGCGGCCACCTGATGATGAAAGATGGAAACGACATTCATCTGTAAATAAAACACGTCGCCACCAGTGTAAGTGATGCCTGAGATGTTGTCTACACCACTGCTGTCGAGCACGACGATGACGTAACGTCAAAATCGGACGAATTGCAGGTCTTCGAGGACGTAAGCCGTATTCTCTCAGCCGGTTGATTACTGTTTGAGGATGTATCCGTCTCATGTTAGGAATGTTCCTGGCTGTCGTCGTTGCCGTTTGTTACCGGTTCCGGAGATGGACGACACGTATATACCGGTCTTGTGCAGATCTTGTTAGTGCTTGGTACTATTAACCAACCGATTGCTTTGTTTTATTATATGGCTGGTATATGTAGTACGTTATGGTAGACCTAGTGATTTTTTGGGGCCGGGGGTAATGCTTGATAATTTAGAACGTTAGTATAGCATAGGCTGTTCATATCCCTGTAGGTCTCTTGCTGGCACTTGGTACTACTGATCCACAGGTGCTTCATATTATTGAGCGGTATTCTGGGGTGGGGTCAATGCCTGGTAATACCGAACGGCAGCAGAGTATGGTTGGTATATTTCCCTGTAGGTCCCATCCTAACGGTTGATAGTATTCACCTACCAAATGCTTTGTATCATCCTGTTACTGGTAAGGTGGCACGTAATACCAGTAGTTCCTACCCTATTCCGAGTACTCTTGTAGTTTCATTTATCTAGATCATTTACATAAATTATAATTAACCAATTAGATTGCTTGATTTCCCATAATCTGTATGTAGAATTATCTCCCTTCTGTATAATAAAAGCCTATATCCAATGGCAATATCCCCGGCACCCAATTTTCGGCACCCTTTTTTGAAAACATACGGCCTCCAGCACCCCTTTTTTCTGAATTGAGGATAAGAGTCGCAGTAAATTATACCTCATTGAGGGATGTTTACTACGACTCTTATCCTCATTTCAGAAAAAGGGGTGCCGAAGGCCATGTTTTTCAAAAAGGGGGTGCCGAAATTGGGGTGCCTTCTGGAGAATCCTTTTTTTCTGAAATGAGGATAAGAGTCGTAGTAAAAATCCCTCAATGAGGTATAATTTACTACGACTCTTATCCTCATTTCGTCCCCCCCCCCCTCCGCCTCCGCATCGGCTGCAAAGGTTTATTGAACTATTGTAAAATCAGTCCATCGCAGAGCAAGCTAATTGCAAGAACACTATAATCTAATAGTTGCGGCAAAAATGACTTCATGACGGTTGGAACTTGATGCGTTTCGAAAGATCACAACTAGCTATAACAGATTGTTCCATTGTTGGGGAGAGTGGTCATATAACATACCATTTTGAGACAATAATTAGAATAATAATAATAAAATGTGAAAGGCGATCTTTTGTGAATAACCCTGACTAGTTATAGTCAATAATAAGAATAATTTTAATAATAATAATTTACTTATATAGCGCTTAATTCAAATACAAATCTTCTCGAAAGCGCTTACATTTTAAAAAAGAGAAAAAGGAATTGAAAGTGTGGTTAACAGACAAAAGCCCACTTAAACATATAAGTCTTTAAACCTGTTTTGAAGCCTTCAGTTTTGGAGATGTTTCGTAGGTTCTTTGGTAATGCATTCCACAGTGAAGGGGCAACAAAAGCGAAAGATCGCTTTCCCGCCTCCGATCTCACACGTGGAATGTCAAGAAGGTTTCCCATGTCAGATTATTATTACCATAGGTCTTCATGACTGCTTCCAGTTCTATCAGCTTCAGACAAGTACTGCCAAACTTCCAATGGTTGTTTTGTCACTGCAGTTTGAAAGGCAAATTTTTGGAAAAAATGCAAAGGAATGGATTTGAACAAACTTGAGCCTAACCTCCCCCCACCACCTACTTCCACCTTAGACAGTCCAAATATTAATCCAGGGACTCAAACTGAACAAATTTGAATCTGTTCCCCCTGGAGATGTTGCATAACAAATATCAAACTATTTTCATCGGTGGATCACTGAATCTAATGAAGAACATTTTCAAAGAATATTCTTCACAACGCACAAAGTTAAATTTTGGACTCCAATAGAGAGCCCAAAGATTAACCCATGGATCCAATTTGAACAATCTTAATTCTGACCCTCCCAGATATATTGATGTTGTATACCAAATATGAAAGGATTCTGAATGGTGGATCTGAAGAAGATTTTTAAAGAAATTCCCTCATATTGCACTAAGTTGAAATTTCGGCTCCAAAATAAAGCCCAAATATTAACTCAGGGCCTCAGTGTGAACAAACTTGAATTTGACTATCCCCAAGAGGTGTTGTATACCAAATATCAAAAGATTCTGACTGGCGGATCTGAAGGAGATTTTAGATATTATTCCCCCTATTGCATGCACTAAGTTAATATTCGGGCCCCATAGGAAGCCCAAATATTAACTGAAGGGCTTTATTTGAACACAATTGAATCTGACATTCGTAACAATAATGTATGTACCAAATATTTTAATATTCTGACCAATGGTTCTGAAGAGGAAGAGTTTTAAATCTCATTTTCAACATTTCCCAAAGTTAAGAGTCGGGCTCGTGTAATGAGCCCCAATAAGAACTGAGGGGCGAAATTGAACACATTTGTATCTGACCACACCCCCCCCCCCCCCCCCCCTATGGATGCGTTTGGAAATATTTCTATTTTTGGTTCCCATGGGGGAAACGGGATTTGTTTTTTGTATGAAGCAAGTACTTATGACTCATTAATACCACATACCAAATTTGGTTCAAATGGGACCACCAGTTCAGAAAATAGAACTTTTGGGCGGGGCCAAAAATATTGCCCCTCCCATTACGAATGGAAATATTGTTCCACTACCTTCGTTTGAACAAACTTAATTCTGCATCTCAAAAGAAAGCTCCATACCAAATATCAAGTCATTGTACCCTTTAGTTCATGAGAAGAAGATTTGTTTAACATTTTGGAGCATTTTTCCCCACCCCCTGCATATGGAGTGTGGCAACTTTATTTGAATAAACTTGAATTGCCATATGATAAGGACCATGTATATCAAATTTGTTTCAATTCAGACCAGTGGTTTATGAGGAGAAGTCGATAATGTAAGACGGAATCTTCATTCGGTATAATAAAAAAATAATGACTGAGCTTGAGGGTAACAACGTGGCTTGTCTCCCCCTGGGAGCATTTACGCTCAAGCTCGGTCATTATGTTTTATATTATTGAGGGTCATCAGTTCACAAAATACAGAGAAACACTCAAAAGTAAACAAAGGCAACTTAAAGGATGGTTAAATGGAAAAAATCTCGGGCAGATTTGGAATGTCTATATGATGCAAAACGTCTTGGTCCCTACATTCGAAACTCACTTATGAGTTGCGGGTGGAATGCTCAGTGTTTATCGGCATGAGGACAGGCACTGAAAAACACTCCCAGGGTTGGGGTGGCATAGACATTCGTGAAGATGAAAATGGGTAGAAAGAAGTGTGTTACATAGACAGATGAGCACCAAATTAAGACTAGAACAGGTGAAATTTACAGTTATGTCATACAGACAACACCAGAGTAATATGCAGCTGACGACGACATAAGGAATCCTGCCATGCTCTATAATTTTTTGTTCCCAAACACCCTGGCAACACAAAAAACAGTCTATTTTTCTTGCCCTCAATCATCAAGGATGGGAGAAAGGAAAATCCTCATTCACGAGCATTGTTGTTGGTTTAAATTCAATATGCGGCATAATGAAAAACAGAACAAGTTTGCTAAATCTGACACACAGAACAATAATGATTCTTTGACATCTACCTATCTACATATCAGTAACTTCCACTATATCTACGATGTCTATGTCGAATCAAGCGTCAGTAAATTCAGATAACCAAATTCCTATAAACACTTCTACACGGGATTCATTTCCTTCTTCATCCATGTTCACTGGTAACGCATTCACTGCGCCAATAAATGTGTACCTCCTCTCGTCTCAAAGTAAACATGTCACAAATTAACTGAATGTCTTATCCTCGAAACAATTTAAATGTATTCGGAGAATATATGACAGTGACAGTGAATGATTTTATTTATAATATGTATGAGATGTGTTCCGCTTTGTTATTTGTTGAAACAACTGGACGTTTGTGACAGTTTATGAATGAACATACAGTTAAAACTAGAAGTCCTGTCACAAACTGTGCGCATATCTACAGTTAAAACTAGAAGTCCTGTCATGAAATGCACACAAATAGCACGTTGATATGCGCGTTGATGTACGCGTTATGGCCCAAGTAAAGCTATCAAATTCTGTACATATGGCCTGTGCACAAGCAATATTTCAGCCAATGGACCTCCGGGTAACCCGGAGGTCCATTGGAAGAAACATTGCATGTGTTTGCTATGAGTAACCAAGAGAACCTGCCGTGCTTTGGATGCCATTCGATATGGCAATTGCGCGCAATTCCAACGCGCATTTAAGCCTAGATAAGCACCCTATTCGTGACAGGACTTCTAGTTTTAGCTGTAGGCTTAATTGCGCGTATGAATTTCGGGCAATTGCAAGATAGAATGGCATCCAAAGCACGGCAGGTTCTTCTCCTGGTTACTCATAGCAAACATAAGCAATAAAAGTTAGAACAAAATATATTTTAAAAAGACAAATTGAAGCATGGAAATTATTGTTCGTTTCCTTTTGCCATTAATGACACTGTCAGCTGCAAGAAATTTATTTTTATCAGAAGATCTGCTGTAATCCCTATAAGTAACCCACACTTCCAAAGAGGTAAAGTAGGATCACTCAATTGCATGCATGTAGACAGAGGATAAACATGTAGTTGGTTTAAATACCAGAATGTTCTGATGAGTGGTTGGAAAGAAATACGGAATTTTCACTAAAGGTTGAAAGTGGAGAGTGAAAAATCCTTATTTCTTTCCAGTCGCAGATGAAATGATTCAGGTATTCAAACAAACACATAGGTATTTATTTTATAAAATGGTCATCAATTTTCCTCGCGAAAGCTCTTTTTGTAGAAACTATCATTGTTTAATAAAAAACAAATATCAGAGAAACCTTGTTGAGAGTAACGATCGATTGACTGGAATTGTATGAACGTATATTCAGCGGTCGGATAGAGCGAAAAATGTGATATTTAGTTACGACTTCCGTATACATCGAATCGGTCAACGAAATACAAATTGCATTTTCCGTTTTAGCAATTTTACAGTATTTATGCGGTTAGCATATGATAAATGACATGTTTAACTTTTTGCATCCAAAACTCAGCTAATGAACCCCCTACTGGAAATACCTTGATGAGCTCATTGTAACAAAGGGTCATATGCCATGTTTCGGAAGGTAAATTTGGAGAAAACATCAACAACAAACATTGTGTACACTGGGTAAAGGGTTAAGTATGTTTTATGGATTCGAGTTAACAGAATCACCCCATCCACAAGTTATAGTGAAATGTATGAAACGAGTTTGGAAAATTAGACTTGGACCATAAATTGAAATCCTCTCTTTTTCCCAAGGCATTAACCGTACGTAGAGGGTGGATCGCTAATGAATCGGGGTGTGGTAATTTTTTCACCCAATGGTTATTTGCATCTGCTAAGTATAAAACCGAAGAGGGGCTAAAACATTTTTCTTGGGGGTGGACCACCAGGACGGGGTATCCGGTAGTCCACAACCGGGAAATGGTCTAGTCCTCTTTCTACGTTTTGGAAAGAGTGTAATTAGTGGTCGAGTGGAAGATCTACCCCCCCCCCTCCCCCATCCCCAACCCCAACCCCCGACTGTGATTTTGAACCAGTGCACGCTCCACGTAGTGTAAATGTGACAGGAGGCAACGTTGAAACGAAAGTATTGAGTTTTCATGCTTGGTTGAATCAAAACTCATGTGCCAAATTTCAGTGTTTCGTTTGGTTTCACAAAATGAGAGCTTTAGTTGATGAACAAATAACTTTGTTTTACCTTGTCATTCAACATGAAAACATGTTGAAACCACACAAATATTGTGTGTGACAGGTGATTTACCCAGATTTTTACATTGTCAGGAAATACTTCGTGCAAACGTTTAGTCATGAGGTAATTTCACTATATGATAACTGATATTGACATTACAGTTAAATGTCTAGTTACAGAAAATATCAAAGGTTCAGAGCCGACGGAAGCTCCAAAAAGGTGTATGTGTGTGTGTGTGTGTGGGGGGGGGGGGGGGGGGTCGAGGTTGTCTAACCTTTCTGGGTACCGCAGAGGTGTAGCTCGGAAACATTTTTTTCGGGGGGGGGGGTGGGTGTCAATGGTGGTGGGGCGGTGTATTCATGCAAAATATCTAAATTTATATACGCTACCCCTCACCCTTGAAACCACTCTGAGACACTAACCTCAGCGTATTTACTTTGTTTTGTTTTACTTAACATTTAGGTCCGTGGTGGTATCTTCCATATCAATTCAATGGCAGCAATTGGAAGAGAGCATTGAAAGAGGCCATATTCATTATTTGTGGGCATACTAATTAATATTTTCAACGTGCAGCCTCAGGGCTGCACGTTGAAAATATCGATTGATCTTCCCCCACACATTCATTTACCAGCTATCACACCTAATGAATTTATGATGTATCATGTCCATGGGCCGGAAAAGGGGTCTCTCCTGTTCAAAGGGTTAACCATAACTTTGAAACCGTCCTTTGAAATATTACCCTCCATTTGAAGCTTTCTATTTTTATTCAATAAAATCTTGAAAATCAATGTGGTCATACATGTATAGGTGATGCGTAGTGATCATAGGGGTTGTGTATGTTATGCCGGAAAATGCCGTTCGGGTACCAATGATTGGTGAAAAAAGTGGGGGTGGCGCGTGCGCCCCACCCCCGCTCCTCCTTCCCTGCAGAGGTTTATTGAACTATTGCAAAATCAGTCCATCGAAGAGCACGCTGATTGCAAGAACACTATAATCTGAAAGCTGCGGCAAAATTGACTTCTTGACGGTTGGAACTTGATGCATTTCGAAAGATCATACTTTTCACCCAATATCTGAACCGAATCTGGTGAAAACAGGAAAGGCTACGAAACTCTCCATTCTCTCGGTGAATTAAATTAATCAATACTTCTTTAATATTTCCCATTGCTTCATTGACGTCGTCATTTGCATAATATGCGTCCATAGGCACATTTGCACCATTTTAAAGAAAAATAAAAGGCAACTATTTCGTTCCGCAGAAGGACTCAGTTTGGCCTCAACACTGGTTCGCCGTCGATCAGCTGGTTGAACCTGAAGTGAAGTCAGTCAATAGGTTGTTGTTTTAAATATCATTTGGGCGAAATGCTCGGGAAAAAAATTACAACTGCCACAAAAACAGCAAATATATCATTAACGCCGGGGCATAATATGAAAACGGAGAAAATCTATGGTTTTCGTTGAATACCTTAATTATCTCATTCTTGACTGGAAAGATATAATAAAGAATTTTCACCTGCGACTTTCAGGTAATTCGAACGAAAGCCGTATACATCTTCTATATATTATCGCCTGTATCACGTTCTCATACTTTACTCTTTGCTTATCCCTTCTTCAATAAAAAGTATATATTTAAATATGTGCTCACAAACGGAAATTCGTAATTACTCAAGTGAGGTCATGTTTTTATTGAGGTTTAGCTACACTTTCGACAGCCAGTGTCAACTCACCTATGACAGTTGTACGGATGGAAGTCTCAGAGTACCTAGGAGAGAACCACAGATCAGAGGCGAGCAAGTATCATACTCCCCAAAATACTAACTCCCTACAAACCAGGGTAGCTTTTGTTGAGGGAAAGTGCATCATCGATGTGCAATACTCCTTTGTATACAACGACACCGTGCCCCGGTGTGGGCAGTCGGGATTAGGTGGCTTGCCCAAGGACACAACGCTTTCACCCCTGGTAGGAATCGAACCGTGAACCCTTCGGTCTCAAGTCCAAAGCCGTAGGATTTCACCGAGCTACCGCGCACCGAGGTGAAGTCGGAAAGGTCATTAGTCGAAAAAATTCAACTTTGTCACGAAAGTTAGGTATGTTGTGTAGCTCACCGATTGAGAGACAGATGCATTTTTTTTTTTTTTTGTCTTTAGAGATGTCACCATTTTTTACGTTTTTACGTCACTTCAAATTTGAACATTTTCTCACTAAAAACACTGATTTTGTGATACGCACAGCTCCTATATAGTTCTGAAAAATACAGCTTTGAAACTTCGCTCATTCAATTCTGGTTACCTGGAGTTGATATCCGATTTATTTTGTCATGATTTCCGCCCTTGATAGGACGGAGCAACATTCTAAGAGTTTTTTTTTTTTTTAAACAATTTGATTTCGAGCGGATTTTGAAGCTTATCTTTCAAATTTGTTTTAAAAATATAATCTTCTATAAAAAACGTATCTAAAACGTGGTGCCTTCCCAGGAAATTCCCAACCTTTAGAGCCGAGTCTGGAGTTGATGTCTAGAGGGCCATTGGGTCAAAAATCGAAATGCTTCAGTTTTTTTTGTTGTTTGTTTAGTGTATTGTATAGCTAAAAACATTATATTTATCGCAATTTTGATCTTTCAACGTCACTTCAAATTATTGGGCGTTCTGAACATTCATCATTAAAACCCCTTAGACACCCTAATGTGATGATACGCGCCGCTCTATATATCTTAAATATACGGCTTTCTTTGAAACTTCTCACATCGACTTATCGCATATCGCTTATCTGAAGTTGCTACAGCCGTTTTTAATATTTCACATTTAGACGCTCGATGTTAAAGATTTTATTGTAAAGATTTTAATTTCCAGCTCATTTTCAAGCCTATTTTTCTGAAATTTGGGAAATATAACCTCCAATGAAATCATATCTAAAAACCTGGTGCTGTACTGGGAACATCCAACCATTATGGCCAAACTCGGAGGTGACATATGGTGTGTGTGTGTGGGGGGGGGGGGGGGGGGTAGTTCATAGGCCGGTAAAAAAAATGAAATGCATCATATTTGTTTGGAATGTGTCCGAAAAATTAAAAGAAAGTCTTTAGTTTTTTTATTTATCGCCATATTGTTGTTATCGTAACAACATACATGTATGCACGAGTTTAGTTTATCCTTCGTGTGGGAAAACCATTCACTCGTTTCTTTATTTTGACTGCGGCTGTTCGGCATACGTCTAACAAAAAATAAGAAAACGAATCTTATTTTTTTTTTAAATCCATTGCATGTTTGGTATTTTGAGAAAACGTTGGTGTTTTGGGTCTGCCACCTGTTTTCAAAGACACAGGGTTAGCTCACGTTAGGCCAAGGCATCACTCTATCCCCACCTCCAGTATCACTTTTTCAATGGAGTTCATGAGTAAACTTGGACTGACAACAATTTATAGGCCTAACTTTACTTGGAAGCCAATACACAGCCTACCAAATCAAGAATGACCGACCAAAAAAAGGATGTTGCTGATCGCGTCATTTTAAATTTCAAGACCTTTTGTGCCTATTCAGTTCGACCCAGACAATAGTCAAGCCAGCGTGAAGAACACTCACATCACTGACCTGTGCCGATGCGTATGACTGCAATTGACAAGTTGGAGACTTGAAGTTCATATTACGCAAAAAGAAGATTATTACTAAACCACCGAGAAGAGGGTTTTCCAACCACAACAATTATTTAGAAGTTTAAGGGATTAGAGAATACATGGATATTGGGCGGATTTGCCCCCCCCCCCCCGCCAGTGTAAATTTCACCCAGGTAATAAGTCGTGTTCGGGATAACTGCGCAAACAACACTAACAAAATACCCAGGATTCAGTAAGGTTTGGGAGTGGCACTGAAAGTCTCAATGTTGTAGGGTAAGGATCGAAGTGCGCTGAGTAAGGGGCACCCAAGCGTCATGGAAATGGGATGGAGGCTGCGAGTCACAAAAGGGTTTGGAACTTTTTCCTTTTGTTTGATGGGATGTACCAACCCACTTACTGGATGTTGGGGGGGGGGGGGGCATTTCACAACAGACGTATTCTGCTAATCCATTAAACTTGTAAATAATTGTTGGGTGGAAAACCCCCTGTCGGTGGTTTAATATTAAACCTCTTTTCCCGTAGTATGATCTCTAAGTCTCCAACATGTCAATTGCAGCCACAGGCATCGGCACGTGTCAGTGGTGTGAATGTTCTTTGCGCTGGCACCACTATTGTCTGGGTAGAACTGAATAGGGACAAAATGTCTTACAATTGAAAATGACGCAACGAGTGGCGCAGAAATCGCGTAAGTGGGTTGGTACCCCCCCCCCCCCCCAAAAAAAAAAAAAAACTATGGAAAATTCCCAAACCCTCTTGTGACTCGCACCTTCCATCCCATCTTCGTGACGCTTGGGTGAACCAACACAACGCACTTCGAACCTTGCCCCACAGTGCCGCCCTCTCCAACCCATACTGCCTCTTGGGTGTTTTGTTAGTGTTGTTTGCGCATTATCACCAAGCACGAGTTATTATCTGGGTGAAATTTACACTGGGTGGGTGGGTCGATATTTCCAAATCCGCCCAATATCCATGTACTGTGTGTGGGTTTGTGCCAGGTTTCTGAAGAATCTTAAGCAAAGTATAGGTTACCCCGCAAACAAAATAATATTTGATTCGATTTGTTAGAATGGATCGCCAAACGTCAATGTTGATTAAATAGTTGAAGCACGATTTCATTATTTTCTGTCATCTGAATACATTTTCCTGTATCCATTTAACGTAATAAGTGCATGCGATCATCAAAATATAGACTAATCCCAAACGACCGCCTTTCTGGTGAGTGGACGTGCAAACCGTAACATTGCGTTTTGGCTGATTTCTGTATAAACCGCATAAAGCTACACGATTGGTGGAAATGGCTCGTTTTATATATTATTTTCATAATTATCGATTGATTAATTTCGATCAGCACCAATCAATGTGATTTCCACTGACGGCGCAATGGGCAGGAGGAGACCACCTTATCGGATCATATACATACTTTGATGATCGCATGTACTTATTGCGTTAAATGGATAAAGGAAAATGTATTCTGATGACAGAAAACACTGAAAGCGTGTTTCAACTATTTACAACAGTGACGTCCGACAGAACACATCAAGAAGCATGTGCGTTTTTCACTCGGGCCAAGATTTTCACAAATATAAAAAATGCGTGATGAGTCAGAGAGTTTTTGTCATGAAGTTTCGCTCCAATGGAGATCTACCCATTCCAATAAATGGAATCAAATATTATTTTTATATCACTCGTCCGTTTTGTTCACTTTAAAACATTTGATATTTTGCTTTCATATTAATCAGTGATAAATAAAGCCTCCCGTCGATTCCATTGGTCAGTTTCAAAACTAGACAATTTGATTGGCTGAACAAACTACAACTGGACCACATTTTCATAATTTGCATAATTAGAGTTGGGAGCTTTCATTGGTAAAATACAAAACTGGACAATTTGTTTGGCAAAACAAAATACAACTGGGTGACATTTTCATAATTTAAGTAGGGACAATTTACGTTATCTGTCCTGTTTTGGATGGGTTATATTGTATTAATCTTTTACCTACAAGAAAAACGCCATTCCTTTTTTATATTTTCATTTTTTGCTTTCAAAACATAGGATATTACCCCTCACTGGAACGAGCTCGTTCCAATGAGGAGTCATAACCTCTGATTTGGAAACAAAAAATGAACATTTTTAGTTATACGAGGATGTTCTTCCCAAGTGCCGTCTGCACCTCAAGTTAGGTGATAGGTTAAAAAGTCATATTAAGTGGCTAATTTGTGCGTGTGTTTGTTATATGATAAATGGAATATGAAATGAGTGTTTTTTTTCTCATATAATATTTAGGAAACTCGTCCGAATTTTCCGTTTGGGCTCGCCAGAGGCTCTCCAAAACGGTAATTTCTTAGACTCGTTTCATAAATATTATATGAGAAAAACACTCATTCCATATCCTCTATATATGCGATTTATCTATATTTGAATCTATACTTCGCTTGAAATTTATCAGAAGCCTGTCACAAAACCACAAACAGTACTTGAATATTGAGTGGATTTGGAAGTACCCACCCAATGTAAATTCCTCCCAGATAAAACACTCGGGTTCGGGGTAACTGCGTAACGAACACCTGCAAAATACCCAAGAGGCAGTAAGAGTTGGGGAGGGTGGCACTGGAAGTCTCAATTGTGTAGGGAAAGGATCAAAGGGTGCTGGGTTGGGGCACCCAAGCGTCACGGAAATGAGATGGAGGCTGCGAGTCATAGGAGGGTTTGGGAATTTCACACTGGACGTATTCTGCTAATCCCTTAAACTTGTAATTAATTGTTGGGTGGAAAACCCCCTCCTCGGTGGTTTAGTAATAATCTTTTCGCGTGATATGAACTCCAAGTCTCCAGCATGTCAGCTGCAGTCACACGCATCGGTACGGGTCAGTGATGTGAATGTTCTTAACGCTGGCACGATTATTGTCTGGGTGGGACTTAATAGGGACGGTTGTCTTGCAATTGAAAATTACGCCATGAGCAACATCCTTTTTACGATCGGCCTATGTTGATTTTGTAGGCTGTGTTTTGACTTCAAGTAATGTTATAAATAGTCGTATTTAACAATATCATGACAAGTAAATAATCCTAAAACTCATTCCGCCGTGTTTTCTGTCGTTTGAATAAATGCCACAAACTGAGATCCATACAATGATGGAGCCTAAAACATTGTCTACTAAATTTAAGCTTTTATTCATCAGCCTTTTTCGAAACTGCCATTGTGGCTTTCAATCTATGAAAGGTCACAAGTCGCGAGATGTGAACAAAGCAATTTCCATGTTCGTTGCGTTGCGTCCTGTGTCAGCAAAGACAACCAGTTTTGTGACATATCAAGTTTAAATTCGTAGAACAGATGTCATCATTCCAATTAACTGAAGAGGAAACCCCAGACGACTTTAAACGATGGGATACCACAGGTTTCCAGACGTTTCTTACGGAGGCGAGGACTTGATTTGAGTGACAATAAGGAAACACTCGTTGCACGGAGTTTCTGTGCTTGGGGAATCCCTGAAAGTTGTCGACACAGTGCACACAGCCACAGAGTCATGACACAGCGTGCATTCAAACACCATTTAAATCGATAGGAACTCAATTCGAAATAATGAAAGTGCTTATACAATTTCTCCATTGTCTTAAACAAATGGTATCTCTGGTTAAATGTGTTTTTGAATTCGCACTAAAGAACGAACTGCGGACCGAAGCACTCCCCCCCCCCCCCCCCCCCCCCCCCATTGCTTACAACGTATCTTCTTGAAATATTTACACCCCGCGACCTGTGACTTTGCATAGATCAAAAGCCAAGATGGCAGTTTCGAAAAAGGCTTATTGATTCTTCATGTTATAACTTCGGTAGTAAATGACACCCTGTGTACACAGTGCGAAAATGCAGGGAATTGCTCGTTCTGAGGTGATAAAATAGCAGGCACCCATCAACAGAGGAAAGAAAAACAAAAAAAAACAAACAAAAACAGTCGTCAGTTTGTGTTCGAAGTCCGAGTTTACTCTTGAACGCCACTGAAAATGTAATAGTTATTCGGGGAGGCGGGGGGGGGGGGCGAAAAAGGGCGATGCCTTGGCCTAACTTGAGCGAACTCAGTGTCTTCTAAAAGAAGAGGCAGACCCTATACGCCCCCGTCTTCCCAAAATATCAAACATGTATTTGCCGAACAGTCGCAGTCAAAATAAAGTAAGGAGAGAATGATTTTCTCACTCACACGAGGAAGGAAATGAACGCGTGCATACATGTTGTTACATGTACGATAATAACATGATTGCTACAACCGAAACAACCATTTATTTCGTTGAGTGACATATTTAATTCAATCCCAATCACCTGACGTCACAGCGGATCACCCTTACGGAAGCATGTTCCATTCATTAAAACTTGATCGTTTTCCCGAAAAGCGCTAATCCACCATACTTGCGTTTGCAGTGAAAGGTTATTAGTTTTATCGGTCCACCGCGGATTTTAATCCTTTCCACCCGCTGTCTCCGCCATAGAAATTGGATATAAAAATACTTTTTCCAATTTCTATTGTCGCTGCCGCAGCGACGTGTGATGTGTAGTAAAATACCTGGCACGTACGGAATACCCCCAAAAGAACGAAATGTTTATCACAGAACCACTGATAACCCTCCATTTAGGAGACACAGAGAATTGAACCACTTTTTGTTGTGCACAATACCCACTGATGCCTAAATTTTAAAACGATTCACGGTTCCCAACTTAAATTGCTTTCATTCCCAATATATTTCGCTTCCAATCTATTGCCTCAGATTCTTAAAATTATTCCTACATATTGGTTAAAAATACACCTGACTGTCCATCAGATAGAATTTCTACTAGACCCCTGTAGGTTTGTGCAGCCTATTTTCCAGCTTAAAACATAAGTTAAGTCTCCTCCAGATGAACGGAGCCTCAGTCGATAACCCTGCTACTGTGTAAATGCAAAGGGGCTGATAAATACCCCTACATCTTACTCGAGTGACTAGAAATCTGCTCTGCGACCATATCTGCTGGGTGAAAAGACGCGATTTCAACATAGAAACTTACGAACATCAACTGAGAATCCTCTGATTTCTCATATAATCCGAGAACCTACAGGTTGCAAGACCTCGGTGCAGGACCTCGGAAGTTACATTATATCACGTGGCTTAGTGGCGCCATGTTGGGTTGTCATGGTAGCGCGCGTGAGCCGCCATGTTGTGACGCCATTACCATAATGGTACGCTGTATCACTACGCATGCACAGCGCGTGTTGTTAGAGTCATACGTGTTTCCATCGTCCATTTTGTGTACTGGAGGCTGCTATTTTGATCTCTATGGCAGCAGGTGGTTGCTATGTGACCAAACACTATTTAATATGGCGGGGGTATGTTCAGAGTGTACGTTCAATTCAACGCGCTTAAATCTTCTTACACAAATTACACAAAATCAGCGAAACGGACATGGAGAAGCTCCATCTTGGGCTTATAACAATAGTACCAAATGATATAAGGCGTTTTCTATTAAACTGGCGTATCTTTACTGGATCGAATGTTTCCCAATGCTTTGGAGACTTCGTTGAATTGTCACAAATAATCCGACAACTATTCTTTCACTAACTCTGATTTCCCACTAAATCCACGGTTCCGATCTGTTGTTAGGATTCCTTGAGAATCCGACAGACTGCTTTTGAACTTGTACTGCTATAGAACAACGCGGCTTTTGAACTTGTACTGCTATAGAACAACGCGGACGTTGTTCGAATGAATAAGTGTATCTTTGCTGGTCAGATTTTTCTCAAATCCTCGGTTGCTTCGTAGAATTCCCACAGAGAACCAGATAACAATTGTTTTACTAGTTCGGTTTCCCACTAATTCCTCAATTTCTACCTTTTGTTAGGATTCCTTGATAATCTTCTTTATAATACATGTACTAGCACGTACTGATGTAGTTCTGTGTGCACATTGTTCGATTGAATATGACTTTCACCAAATCCTCGATTACTTAATAGAATTACCAAAAATACACCAATAACTATTTTTTTGTCTCGGCTCGGATTTGACACTAAATTCTCGGTTTCTACCTCATGAGTTAAGCACATACGACTTGGCCAACCCCCATAAATGTAGCGTGATGTGTAGGGTTTGCATTGGTAAAAATCAACCTCGTGAAAAAAAAAACGACGAAACAAAGAAATGCAGATTTTTGTCTGTCAAAAAAAACAAAATAAACAACCGTGCACGAAATTCATAACGTATCTCCTCGTCTTTACCCTATAAAAATCCAGTGATTCGTCTGAGGGTTCCTTGTTTTCGACAGAGCACAACAAACGCATAAAAATGCCCAATTCTTTGTGCTCGAATTTTACAGTAACGTCTCGGAAGTTTAGTACAATTTAGTGAGAAATCAGTTTTTTAATTTGTTTTCCTCATTTTGTCGGCATAGTAACGTCTTAGCACGTTAGTTCTCTTCATTGCGAAGTATCTAAGTTTGAAGTGTGCCAGATATGCGGATGAATCTGAATGAGTTTAGCAGGAATTTCGAGGTACACATATAGTGCTATGGAAAACGCTTATCACTTTGAACCCGAGAGGCCCTTTTTCCGGACCAGAAACTTGTTACGTCATTCGTTCATTACGTAGGATGTCTATAAAGTTGAAATGCTGGTAGCCTCAAGGCTGCACGTTGAAAATATTAATTGGTCTTAATAAATTTGGACTCTCCCAATTGCTTCCATTGCACTATCATTTATTTATTTATTTATTTATTTATTTATTTATTTATTTATTTATTTATTTATTTATTTATTTATTTATTGGTGTTTTTTTAAGATCACATACTTATGCTCAATGGCTAATCATGACGGGTGGAGGAAGCCGGAGTACCCGGAGAGAACCACCGAGCAACGACGAGCAGCTGCCATCTCCCTAACATCGTAACTCCGCACTGCAGCACAGACAGTGTTAGATTGGTTGAAGACATGCGCACCATCGGCGTGCAGTGCGCCTTAGTACACGGCGTCATCGTGCCTGCTTGTGGACAATCGGGGTTAAGTGCTTTGCCCAAGGACACAACGCGGGAGTTCGAATCGATCGCTCTGACGGTCACCCATCCGAGGCCTAACCACGACGCTGCTAAACGCCACCGCGCCCCCTTGCACTGTCATAGAAGACACCATCAGGGTTTAAAGGACAGCATTACAACTGATTTCGACCACACTTATTCGAGCACATTGAGGGCGGTGTGCTCGATTGCCTGTATCATAACTGTTGTCGTCTTTCTTAGACTTTTTTTAAGTCTCACCCCCTTCAACACATAAAGCGCAGGGGCAGCGGAACCGGGGTTGGGGCTGGGGTGTGGGGATGGGGCTTTCAGCCCCTCCACTTTTTTGCCGGGCCATGTTTTTTTGTATGCATATATTTTAACACAACCAATGACTGGTGAAAAAATGGGCGGATCCAGAGCCTCTCCCATATTTTCGCCAACTATGTTTCTCTCGTGCTGTTTCAGTTTCGATGGATTTCGGATCATTTGCTGCAGTAAGTGGCCTCAAACGCTAAAATATATGTCTGTTGAAAAATCGGTTAACTGGAATTATCGCAATCTTACAGACATACAAGTACCAAATCCATCCCCAGACAAGATAATCCACAGACAGTATAATTGCTGTTAAAAGTCTGCTAAAGCATACATGTGGGGTCTATTTGTCAGGTTTGGTCGTTCATACCGTCGACCATCCATCGCCAGATCCAGCCCGATGGATTGGCATATTTATTTGTTGTGTATGAAATACTACTATTTTTAGTGGTTTCTTTAGTTTAACGGAAATACGTTGTCATGGTAGACCACTTATATAAACAAAAGTAATTGGTTAACTAAAGATGTGTTGTGGGTGTGATCAGGTTGGTGAATTGGATAATAGATTACAGATTGATTGCAATTTAGTTCAAGACTTTCACCGAGGGAAATTCAAATTAATTTTGTATCTTAATTTTTGAGGGGGCACGGTGGCTCAGTGGTAGACTGTTGGACTTCTATGCTAGAGGTCCCGAGTTCTATCCCCGTCCGGGACGACCCGCGTTGTGTCCTTAGGCAAGGCACTTTATCCCGGTTGCCTACATGGGGGCACGATGACGCCGTGTGCTAAGGCGCACTGCACGTCGATAGTGCGCATGTCTTCAACCGCTGTAACTCTGCTTGAGCGAAGCTTGAATAGAGTTAGAATGTTGAGTTGCTGACAGTTGTTCGTCGATGCTCGGTGGTTCTCTCCGGGTACTACGGCTTCCTCCACCCGTAAAACTGTCACGGCCACGATTAGCCATTGTGCATAAGTATGTGACCTTAAACACCCATAAATAATTAAATAAATAAATAAATATATCTTAATTTTTGTTTATGAGCACGATTCCTCAATTTAGGAAAAAATATATTGTTCTGCACTCTGATAGTCAAGTTGTAAAAGTGACATTCTGTGTTTTAATATCACGAGGGCGGTAATTGCATTGCCTCAGAATACAGGCTGACCATTTGATTTTTCCGATTATCAGTTGATGCTATTTTCCCTTGAACACCAGTTGATCATGTGATTTATCCCATGAACACCAGTTGATCATGTGACATTTGAACATCACACATTGATAGTGAAAACTAGAATCTCTGTTTACGTTCTGTAGATAGAAGGACTCCCCGACTCGCGTGTGAGTAGTATTTTAGGCACTATATTGACAGCTTGTGGGTAGGACTGTCACGATTTTTTAATTTAGGAATCGATTAATCGTCGCAAATAATCGACGATTAATCGTACCTAAATGACCCCCCCCCCCCCCCTCCTCTCCCTCTCTTTGAAGTCGATGAAAATGAAGTTCAAGTCAGTTGACCTACCTCAAGGAAACAACGACGACGATCCTTTTTAGGTGCATTCAAAGCTTTGATGTTCTGAACTTTTGAACCGTCAGTGTAATAATCAAGACCGGTCGGCAGTTGCGAACTTCGCAACTGCCGACCGGTCTTGATTATTACACTGACGGTTCAAAAGTTCAGAACATCAAAGCTTTGATGAATGTACCTGGAAGACTATTGATATCATGCACCACATTCGATTTCCAGAGTCTCTATTTACATTATATAATTTTCTTTTACGTTCTCTAAATAGAGGTTTCCCCAACTCAAGTAGGAGTTGAATTTAGGCACAACATTGACAGTTTACGGAAACTGTTTTGTATCAGAAACAGTGTTGTTTTGTTTCTCTTATAGAATCAAAACGTGGCCGAATTATGGTTAGTCAAGACGATGCCTTGTAGATAAGCCAATTCGATTTAATAAAAATAATTATGCTTTATGAAAGGAATAAACATAGGAATTGAAGCATGACTTTTCGAAATCCACGAGGTGATGAAACAAATTGATCACTCGCAAATTTACCTGACATCTGCAAGTAATTAATTTGTTTCTCCACCTCGTGGATTGAGAAAATTTGTGATTCAGTTTTTAAACAAATGAAGCATGGATGACACAAACACACCTGACGACGTAATAAACAGACAGACAGATATACAGACAACAGGATCATGTTACAGATGGGATTAATGATTGTCGGACTGTCCTTCTTCATAATGAGTTCAAATTGCTGACATTCACTGGCTTTTATAAAATCTGGTCTATCTCTACCAAAAATGTTGAACAAATGGGCTCTTCTGGTGGAATATACCGGGCAATCCATGATAAAGTAAATTTTACTTTCTACTTCGCCGGCAGCCTACGATCTAGTGGGGTGGGGGTGGGGGTGGGGGTGGGAGAGTCTGCCTCTCTCAATATTCAAATGTTCTACATTTTTACGACAAATGGAATCAAGTTTCATGAGCAGAGACCAGAAACGCTCCATTTCGATTTTAATGAACAAGTTTGAACAACATGTATATCAGTGAATTAAATAAAAAGTAACTCCAAATGTAAATATTATAAACTTCTGTGATTCCCTTACTGCTATGTTGTTATTGACAACGTTTGCTCTCAACGTTGTCACTGTCATGTCATTCCACGCACGTCGATAAGTTTATTATCTAAGTAAAACTTAAAGTATTATTCGCGATTCCATTTATCATTAAAATGTCTCACCGCCTTTAACATTAAATGAATTCCATTCTTTTCACAATAACATTTTGCAGTCGTTCGATACTATTTCTCTTCAGTGTTCCAGAAACTTCCACTCAGAATGGAAGTCCCTCTTAATGCCTTCTTTCACACTAAGCCTTTAAAACTTGCCGATAGTGTATGCGCATTGGATGTTTTTCGAATTTTAACCCAGTACAACCAATATTCGAAATTCTGTTCAGCATAAAATTTATGTTCTGTTGGTCTATAGTATCTACAACCTGTTATTTATGTTTAAAATCTGAAGCAGGTTCATTTTAATCTGAACAAATTGATGACATCAGCAATGTTATTTTGCCTCTCGCGGACTTAGCATACATTTTCATCAGACCAGTCACGGGTAGGGAGACTTGTTCCCCTCCTTTCCTGAAATCACTAAAACTGATTATTACCACTTTTGCAGGCGTTCCTAGCACATTAACGATGTTTTACCGGGCGTTGAAACCTCTTAATGCTCAACAAGTACAAGTCATGTGACGTGTTGGGCCGTTATTGACTATAACAGCCCAACACGTCAATAACAGCCCGACACGTCTAAATATAGAGAATCACATCACATCTCTCAGCCGATCAACAATATTTTTCCAGATTTCCATTTGGATCGAAATTCAATTCGGATTTTTTTAATTTGTAAACACAATTAACACATTTGTTTCAAGTGTTTCCCTTTGTGTCACGGATAGATAATGTATCAAATATAGGAAGCGATACTCACAAAGTAAGTGATGACATCTTTGATGAATAAACTCCTTGCCTAAAGTTCGTATTTCGAAGGTATATTTCATCATCTAACTTCCCAAATTTCGTCGTAGACTGATCAGACGATAGTCATGTTACCCGATTTGTTTGTCAACAAATCAGACGATAGTGTCGCTGTGTTTTTAATTTGAAAACGTCAAACTTCATTTATTTATCTTATTTCCCATATAATTTAATCGTAATGTCCCCGATGTACGAATGTGGCAACAATAGAAATAACATGACTTTGTCGGGCATTACAGTATATCAACGGCTCAACAGAAATGGTTAACAGCCCTTGAGCTTATTAGCGGCCCTCGACTTCGTCGCGGGCCGCTAATAAACTCTTGGGGTGTTAACCATTTCTGTTGAGCCGTTAATACACTGTAAATCCCTTCAAAATCATGTTATTGTTATATTCACGTACACTCACTCTGATATTTGTTGGGCAAATTTTCTATGGTTAGACCCCACGTTCTGTAAACTTTAACCTTCAAAGCGTACACAGGGTACTCCAATTGGATAATAAGTTAATTATGTTTTCTCAGGAAGACCTTAGTCCTTCTCCCACGGGGAATACACACCGGAAGATAAAACATCTATGGTAAGACCACACGTTCTGGAAACTTTAGCCTTCAAAGCGTACACAGGGTACTCAAACTGGATGCTAGGTTAATTATGTTTTCCTAGGAAGACCTTAGTCCTTCTCCCACGGGGAATACACACCGGAGGATAAAACATCAGCAGAAAAAAATATCCCCATATTATGTGATCATGCCACACCACTGCTTTGGACACAACGGTCGAACATTACTCTCTCAGAGTTTATTGCAGTCTCATTTTGATTGTCGATTTCTGAAATGCGAGTTTTCCATGAATCTCTAAATCGTATTTATCAAGGCCAGCTTAAAATATATTCAGATATACATCGATACATATCGACACATATCGGCTCCAAAAGAGGTGTTTGAATCTTGCATACATGAAGTCAGTTATTGGAGCTAAACTATACAAACTACCCAGCCAGCATAACTATATCGAGCAAACATCGGCTGAAGAGAGGATTATTTCACGAGGTCAGTTCAACGTCAATATGACCTCAAAACGACATACTAGATTATTTTCAAATCGCAAGTTAATTTCCAGAAGTCATCCAGCGAAGCACGGTAAGCGCAGAGTTTACATCTATCAAGAGAAAGGTTTTGTTTTTTTAACTTATGTATATGCATTTGGTCTATGAATGTTGATAGATTTCCAGATTTACATACAAATTCGATGAACCGCGAAGCGGTTCGTGGTGAACTTGCGCGTGGTCAATTTCGTTTTTCACCTGCTAGAGTTCGAATAGTAATCATTCAGTTCCCATGTTTATTCGCATCATAAAACATAATTTGTGTTCGGATTGGAAACCGAGTTGGGCTATCTACAAGGCTCCGCCTTGCCTAACCATAATTCGGTCATGTTCTTTTCAGGATAAATAAACAAAACAACATAGCTTCTGATTCAAAATAGTTTCCATAAACTATAAATGAATACAACTAAACCCCCCTGTCACATCTTTGCGATTTTTAACGAATATCCAAGAATAGCCAAGAATTCAAATTGTCACAAGTGATGACGATTTAAAAAAAAATCTCCCTGAATCGGCTTTTCTTACGATCATGCAAAACCTTCACACGACCTTTATACGACCTTCTACGGTTCATCGCGACTGTAGTAAAAATCTAAGATTTCCCAAGCTGATTCAGTACGAATCGATACGATCTTATACGGTTCTCACACGACACCGGTACGAACTAGTATTAACCAGTATGATAATGCAAGACATAGCAATAATTACATCACGATCTAATACCTTTAAAGTTCTTACCAGTTCTTAAGCTCATGTGAAATATTTGCGATTTTTTGACATGATCTACTACCACATGGAAATCTTGGTTAATCGTGGATATCCGGACTGAGATCCGCACTGCTTCATAATCATTCTTGAGTATTCTTGGTTGATCGGCGAACGTGTACGAAAGTTTTAAATGCGATGTTTCAATTCCGTACTGCATCCTACAGCTGGAGTATGAGACCGCTCTAAACCGTACGGGGTATTCTTGCGTAATCTTGAGAGTTCGTGATTGTTCAAGCGCACTTGGCCAGTACGGTTTTGTCAAGATTCACTAAGAACTGGTAAGATATTTAAGGTATTAGATCGTCATGCAATTCCTGCTAGGTCTTGCAGCATCTTACTGGTTCGTACCAGTTCATGCCGAGGTCGTGCGAGCACCGTACAAGGTCAAATGGATTCGTACTGAATCGGCTTGGAATATCTTAGCATATTCTTACTACAGTCGTTATGAACCGTACAAGGTCGTATGGAGGTCGTGTGAAGGTTGTGTAAGGTCCTGAGAGAAGTCGATGCAGGGCGATATAAAAACATATCGTGGTCAATCGTCGAAATTTGAATCTGTGGCTATTCTTGGACATATATATGAAATCGCAGAGATGAGACATGGGACTTTATTAGTGAATCTTGACGCAACCATACTGGGCAAGTGCGCACGATCAATCTCGAGCACCCAAGGGTACCCAAGAATACCCCGTTTAGTACGCTTTAGTACGACAGCAGTACGATGGGGTACGTAGGTTTTAAACACTTTATGCCGATCAACCACGAATACACAAGAATGATTACGAAGCAGTACAGATCTCAGTACGGATAAGCACGTTGCCCAAGATTTTCACGTGGTAGTAGATCGTGTCAAAAAATCGCAGAGATGTGACAGAGGCTTCTCACGCGAGTTGGAGAACATGTCTATTTATACAGCGTAAACAGAAATTACAGAATGTAAATATAGACTTTGGAAAATCAAATGTAGGTCGTAATATCAATGCGCGATCTTCAAATGTCAGATGTCCAACTGGAATTCATGGTATAAATCACATGATTAACTGGTATTCATGAACAATTGTCATACAGTGATCATTAAAGACAATTCCACTTGTTGGGTGAACGTTTCAAAATAATTGCATTTTATGATTCCTTTGCCTCCACAGGAAGTAAGTAAAATTGGCGACGGATTATAACAGTGTTATTTCGTTAAAGTTTGTGTTTTTGTTTCACGTTTGGGAGCTCAGTCTATTTCAATATATTCTGTGATCTTCTTTTGGCGCTTTAACAAAATATCAGCACAATTCAAAATTGGTATTTTTGTGATTCCTCCTCGCCCAACATAGCAGGAAATAAATCCGCATTGGTGCTACGGCATCCAAGTGTCATCATCGTTCACTCTTTCATCTAGTTATACAAGTCAACGAAGTTTAAATGAATATTGAAATCGTCAACCTCTCTTTATGTCTTCTCGACACGTTTTCTGTCACTCAGTCATGTCAAATGCCACGAAATTTGTTATACTGATATATTATTTACCCCTGTCCTCTGAAAAATGACATCATCCTTTTTCGACTTTCGATCCTTGGTGTAAATGAGACACGTTTCGCGTTTTCGTCTAAATATTTTAATTTCAGGCTCATATTCAAGTGCATCCTTCTAAATTTTGGAAATCTGATCTTCAAAAAAGAATAAAAGAAATAAAAATGTAACTTTACTGGTGGAATTATGATCGAAAAGCCCGAAGCGGCCATAGGCCTCATAGAGGATCATGCACCCAAACCGTTAAAGTTTGTCCGATTGGGACGAAATTCTACCCGACTGCAGGGCACTATCAAATAAAATGTCTTTTTAACGTACGGTTTTACGTAATTTGACCTTTTGAACACAAGGGGTCGCTTTTCCATCAAGGTACATGATACGTCATAATTTCATTAAGCGGAGTTGGTGTTCACTGCATATGTGAGGTACACCAATAAATATTTTCAACGTGCAGCCCCAAAGCTGCACGTTGAGATTATTCATTGGTCCACCCCCAAATAATGAATATGGACTCTTTCAACTGATGCAATTGAACTGACATGGAAATGCAACAAGTGTTTAAAAGGTTGATATTTTACACCTTCTCTTCCCATTTTTGTGGCATCCCAACCCCACAACCTGCTTGACTTAATACTATAATTATATAACTGACGTCATAAACACAGTTAAACTCATGCACTTTTAAACTTTTATGCCCATTGTGTGAACGTGTTTAACGCTCCTATGTTTATGCCAAATGAGAGCCACGAAATTTGGCACACTGATGTACTCCCCCTGTGCGCTAATAATATTGTCTTCCGCTTTTGGGTTTCTTTTCAACTTTTGGAAATTTTTTAACAATATTTAAAAAATACGCATGTAGAAAAATGTACCCACGCGTCTTCAAATTCGGAATTTTTATGCTGAAATCTCTAGTGACGTCACTGATGGAAATTGAACAAAGAATTAGTGATACTGAAAATATAGAATTGTGTGTAGCTCGATAAAATTAAAGGCATACGTTTCTTGTTTGTTTGTTTTTCTTGTTTTTTTGTTGTTGTTTCTTTTTCAATGTTTTGATGCGTTTTCATAATTTCAGAGTTTTACACGTCATTTCATGTTTCTGTCTACCCCCCACCCCCCCCCCCCCCCCCCCACCCCCTACCTTGTGGGATCCCTTCTTCCACACACCACTTAATGTATCCCATTACAGGCGCCAAAAGGCTTAGTTGAACTCGCGTATTTTCAATTTTTTTTCCACGCAGACTGAAAAAATCAACGCTGTGATGTTTATGCCAACATAGAATCGGAACTATGAACTCAAAATGTGGCACACTGATGTGTTCTCCTTGCGGACTAATAATAACCTACTACATTTTTCAAATTCCTACATTCAATCAAAGCAGTGTCCAGTTAACCTGTTTTTTTTTCTGAAGATCTTGCACTCTTCAACTATGTTTGATGTGCACATTTTAGAAAGTCTGGAGCTCGTTCCAACGAGGGGTCATAAGCTATGTTTTTGAAACAAAAAGAGAAAATTGAAGGCTAATTTCTGTGAAGAGAGTCAGTTTTGACCGTTATGTTGTGTTGAGGGTTATACCCAATCAACGTCAGATTAGCATTCACTTTGAGAATATTATGATCTCTGATGTTTGAGGGTGTGAGATGGGAACATCTCAAACGTAGGCAAGATATTTAGGCCAAGCGCACTGCACGCCGATGGTGCACTTGTCTTCAACCATTGCTGACTCTGCTTGTGCTGAGTTAGTACGTTGAGGAGTCTGGAAGTTGCTCGCCGCTGCGGATGGTTCTCTCCGGGGTACTCCGGCATCCGCCACCCGTAAAACGCTCCCACACGAGGTAACGCAGGTTGTCGAAAGTGTCGTTAAACTCCAATAAGTAAATAAATAGCTCGTGTTGGAGATAATGTGACTTCAGAAGCGGATCCACATTTGTGTTCAGAAGGAAAGTATGAGAAAGTTCTCTATGGGGGAGGGGGTAATTTATTTAAATCCATTAACCCAAATAGACAACCAAACAAGAAAATTGTGAACCACTGAAATTCGCCAGCTGTACCAGAAAACGTAGCATACTGCCCTCCGTTGGAACTGGCTAAAACAGATTGTTTCATTGTTGGAGAGAGTGTTGTCATATAAAATACCTTTTTGAGACAAAAATTAGAATAATAATAATAATAATAAAATGTGAAAGGTGATCTTTTGTGAACCCTGAATAGTTATAGTCAATGCTTTAGGATTTGTGGCAAAGGTTAAACCAGCGACAGCAGAGTGAGTGCGTGTGTGTGTGTGCGAGTGTGTGTGTGTGTGGGGGGGGGGGGGGGTAGGGACATACTCATTTTTGGATGCAAATCCGACCGCTACCTGTTCCCAACCTTGTAGCTGAACCACTATATGAATTTGTTGAGTACTTTCCATTCCTTTCACAGTTCGTATAAACAAAGTTTTGCAGTTCATCAACAATTCCAATCGCCAAGTGGTTTTATCTAGAACCCATTCAACCATTTCAATCGTTACTCTGCTGTATTCGGACTTCATTCCATTACCATTATAATGTATGTTTCCTTGAATTTTATCGATCATTTTCCTTCATACATGTTCAAGATGATGTGTTTTACCCATCACAACTTGTTAACGCCATGATATAGCCTTGGTTGTTAATAGGGCGTTATGTAATAATACATAATAATTTAATAAAGCCATCTTCCATTCTTGACACGTAATCAAGAAAAAACACAGTTTATATTCACAAAACTTTATCCGTTTATCCGATTATCGAAACTGCTCAAGATAGCCGCAAGGAGTTTCAAAAGAAACGATAATCATTTTATCAGTCAATCGGAAACTGAAATAATTCTCCTAAAATTCCAACAAAATCCTATCATGTGACCCTTCTTTGAAACAAGCCCTTTCCAATAAAGGGTCTCGTGATATGGTTTTGTTGGAAGATTTTAGAAAAATAATGTTTTCTTCAACTGCCTATTTTGTAAATGATGTTATAGGTCGGGGTCGATTCGTTACATCTGGTAAATTGAGAATCAGCAAGAATTGTCAAATTCCGGCCTAATTAGTTCTGATACCTATTCCTAATAGGGTCGGATCTGATTTTATGCTGCCCACAGGCGTTGTCGTTACAGCGCAATGGCATCATGCCATTACCGTGGTGATCTGTGGTGAAAATGCACATGTGCAGCGCATAAACATAAATATGATAAAGATGCAGAAACATCCTGTTAAAGAAATTTACCTTTAGGAAAGCCACTCTGGTGGATTGTTATTCCGGTATGTGTTTACTAGGTATGTGTTTGATATAACCTTAGTTGTTTATGTGGCGTTGAGTAACACTAAATACTAATTTAAGAAAACGGCTTCCATCCTTGACACACAGTCTATGAAAATTACGTTTTATATTCACAAAACTTTATCCGTTTTTCCGACGATCGGAAATGTTCTGGATAGCCGCAAGGAGTTTCAACCTTAACGACAAGCATTTTATCAATCAGTCGGAAACTAAAATAATTTTCCGAAAATTCCAACAAAACCCTACTCTGTTCTAGGAAAGCCACTCTGGTGGTTTGTTATTGTGCTATGTGCTTGCTAGGGGAAAGGAGATGTCTCCCCGACAGTACCGAGTGTATTTGGCGGTGATACATACAGAAACCGAAATGGTTATTTTGGGTCTCAGCTTGCCCTATGGTTGGGTTAACCATGTCTTGTCACATACATTTGAGTTATTTATGTTGATTCAGTGGTATGATGTATCCTAAAGAATTGATAAGGACATTTTCTGTATTCAACAAATCGTGAATGTGCAGAATGGCCATTCTCTGTGTTCCATAAACAATACACTATGATCTTCAGTAAAGTAATTTTCCAAATCATTAACTTATTCCTACAAGAATAAAATCCTCGCCCTCTGATTGGATGAGAGCCGGCGTAGTTTCCTTTATGTTTTCGGCTCCAGTAGCAAAATTAATGTTACCGTCAGACGTCACAGCGCGAAATATTTGAAATGACGTCGCCCGTTTTGTAATTGTTTCATCAACGGAGTGACTAGCAAGCCGCTTCATTTTTCTGGATGTTTCATACGTGTAGCAGACGTCCCGGATAAAGTGCTGTTTAAATTACAAACCGATTTAGGATTTGAACTGAGATGAAATGTGTTTATCCGGTTTATTAATTATTTATCCAGTGCCTACGTGTGGTGCACGAGAGGTTTACTTACTAAACCTGCAATCGTTAAAAGTTGCCTTAACAACGCAGCTTTTAACGATCACAAGTTTAGCAAATAAGCCTCTCGTGTTTCACGATGTAGGTTTTGCGCTATGGGTAGTATCTTGGAGCATATACGTTATTGTGATGAGTTGACGGTAGCGTGGTCTGAAGTTTGCGGCCCGGAAAGTATGTTGAGCCTTGACGCTTCGCGTGTCGGTTGAACATAAGCTCCGAGCCGCAAACTTCAGACCATAGCAGTATGTCGTGTACCCGGACGGGCCTTATTGGCAGGACCTCTGTGCAGGACCTCGGGAGTGACGTCATGTCACGTGACCCAGTGTCGCCATGTTGTGATGTCATGGTAACCCGCGTGAGCGGCCATGTTGTGACGTCACCCCCAAGGTGATACGTGGTGTTAGTGCGCATATACAGCACGTGTTGTTAGGGTGATACGTGTTTCCGTCGTCCATTTTGTACACTGGAAGCCGCCTTCTTGGTTTCTATGGTAGCACGTGATTGCTATGTTACCTAGACCCTTCTTATAGGACAGGGGTATGTTTCGAAGATGTGTTCGAATGAATCGGAGTATCACGAATTACCACAAACAACCCGACAATTTTTACTATTTCGAATTCTTTCAGAATTCTCTGCTTCTATCTATATATGCAATAATTGTCGTCTATCTAACCAGGGTCCTTTGTTCTGGAGTATATGTAGCTTAGAAGAGCTTAGAAGAGCCTATCAACTGGAACAGTTTGCTTATTGTTACTATATTTAGCAATTTCTGGTCTATTCTTGTTCGTTCTGACCCTATTCCAAGTACTCTTGTTATTTTATTTATATAGATCATTTATATAGATTATAACTAACCAATCAGATTGCTTGTTTTCCCATAATCTGTATGCATAGTTATCTCCCCTTATTGCAACGGAGTCGTATCCGATTATCATTCAACTTGGACTGACGGTTAGCACTTTGTGATGCGGATGTGATGCGGATGTGTATTTTGTTTTGTCTATAAAAACAGCCGTCTGTGCAAGTTCCATTTCACCATATGAGCCCGTAATTCTGCACATACATTTCCTCGGGAGCATTGACTCGGACAAAGCCCTCGTGAACACCCTCCGCGGCTATATATCACCGCGTCTGTATATTCAATAGCCCTCTCTTTCTGTAGTGTAACCAAATACTGTCCAAGTCATTATGAATCCTACGACACTTTCTTTGAGACGCACGTTGGATTATCTCCGCCACTTAAACTCGGACATGTTATGTTGTATTTTACGGAAATTTCTTAACGATGAATCTATATAAGGGCCTGTTTACACGGAGACGCGTATCGCGTATGGCGTATAGCGTAGAGGGTTAACGAGACGCGTTAAGGCTAGCGATGACCTGTGCACAAGAGACGCGTACAGTGTGACGTGGTGTGCATACAATCGGCAAACACTACACAGAATTTCAGTGGCCATGCCATCTCAACTACAGTTTAGATACAGCTGGTTGAGCCCTTTTAGCTGTTTTCTTTCTGCTCATTATGATAAGACTTATATCAACGTGTATTCAAATGTATGGGAAATATGCACATCCACTGGACAGTCTTGCGTGCTTGGATAATGGCCTATCCCTTGAGTATTGCGGTCAAGGTCATGACCTCATCACAAATTTTCCAGCAAATTTCCCGAATTGTCAGGCTTCGAGTCGCGAAAAAATACTGCAGAGGCGTCGGGCGCGTTACTATACGCTATATGTTGACGCGCCTGGACGCCTGTCGTGTGAACATCTCATTGACTCAAGCTACATGTATTTTTACGCTATACCGCGTACGCTATATGCTATACCCGATACGCGTCTCCGTGTAAACAGGCTCTAATCTGTGTTATAGGTTTAAAAAATTTGAGCTCCATTTTAGAATTCTCCAATTTACGTAATAAATTGTCCCGAAATGCCGTAAATTACCAAAATATCGCTCAAATGAACGCAATGCGCACATCTCTTAACGACTGAATTATAAAATTATTTGTGTAAATATGTTCCACGTGGTAGCTGAGGAGCTCTCACATTGTTTTGAATATTTTCAAACCAGAAGTATAACGTCACCTTTTTAACGCCCCATTTTTTTCCGAAATAATAGTTCCCGCCTTTTAAATCTCCAAAAGGGTTTGTCATAATTTATGGTTTGATCGTTTTACTCTTTGGAATCTTTATGCAGGTACAGAACCAACACACCATCCATACTGCACTCCACCATTTACCTTCTACGACAACGCCCCCTCCCTCCCGCACCCCCCCCCCCCCAAACTTTTGATTTTCGAAGAACAAGGGAGAAAAAGAAAAACAGCGTGATATACAAAACCATATATTTAATTCTAAATTTAAATTCAAGACAAAACAACACAGCAACAAACCTGTCAAAACCAACAGATGCTACAAGAATGAAACAATCCAAGTCATTTTTATTTTTTTTTATACAAACTTGTTTGATTTAACCTTTCACCTTGAACAGACAGGCGACGACACTTATTAATCCTTCCTTTTACCCCTCAGAACACAGTGGTGGCGTCGCCAAGGGAGTAACGACGGGTGCGAACATACTTCTACACAAAATTGGAGTTCCACTTGAGGCGCGATCTGCCATTGGTGATTTGAAAATGTTGATAAAATAGGGCGACCATACTTACCCCGATACATCAGCACGATATTTCTGGGTAAGTTGTTTTAAATGTTTTCATATGCCTGTGGTTTAGTGGAGACGACAAGGCACTACTTTGATATTTTTGTTTGTATTTTTTAAATCTTTTTTTTTATAGTCACGGCTTGTTGAATGGCCCTAAATAGATATATATATATATTTTTCCTGATACCAACCGCAATACCTTGCAGTGATTGGGCAATGCCTCGTTGATTTTATTTTATGTCGCCGGGCACGCGCATATGTCTACCGTCAGCGATTCCTATGTCCACTGTCAAGGAAAGCGTCTCGTTGCCATGAGCAACGCTTCATCGCAATGTCGTTTTTCACTTGAAATCAACTGAGACAAATACATTTAACTGAAGTAAAATACACACACAAGTACCGTTATTACGCGGGGAGCGCGGTGGCTCAGTCGGTAGAGGTGCAGGCTGCAAGCCGAGAGGTCCTCGGTTCGAATCCCACCTGCGGCAACCGCGTTGTGTCCTTGGGCAAGACACTTCATCTCCATTGCCCGCGTGGGGGCACGATGACGCCGTGTACTAAGGCGTACTGCACGTCGATGGTGCGCATGTCCTCAACCAATCTAACCCTGCCTGTGCTGCAGTGCGGAGTTACGATGTTGGGGAGCTGGCAGCTGCTCGTCGTTGCTCGGTGGTTCTCTCCGGGTACCCCGGCTTCCTCCACCCGTAAAACTGTCACGGTCATGATTAGCCATTGTGCATAAATATATGACCTTAAACATCAATAAATAAATAATAAATAACCGTTATTACGTACAAAAAGATTAGTTATGTAAACATGGGTAATTATTTATGAAACCGATTAGATTATAAGGTCTCTTTTCATCAAACAGAAAACAGCTAGAAAACAGTTTGTGAGTTATGGTGGTAAAAAATCTGACCTTGCAAATATAGGATGTGGTGTTCCCCAAGGCTCAGTTTTAGGCCCAATTTTGTTTCTATTGTACATAAATGACATCAGCGAATCAACTTCACTAAATCTCCTGTCTTTCGCCGATGATACCACTGTATACTCTTCGGAAGCAGACATGAATAAACTAGCCAGTAATACTAGAGATGAATTAGAAAATATATTTAATTGAATGGTGTTGTGTAAATCGATTGGCGCTGAACACAAAGAAAACAAACTACATTGTCACGAGGGGAATTTTAGGCAGATCGACTGCAAATAGCGTATTTATAAACAATCGAGAAATAAATAAGGTGGGCGCTGATGAAAGTGATAAGTCTCTAAAGTTCTTAGGAATAGACCTTGACGATAAACTATCTTTTAAATATCATATTACTCAATTATGCTCTAAGATTGCCCGTGTAAACTACGCTCTAAACAAGGCAAAAAACATCCTTCCTCTAGAGGCATTGAAGACGCTCTATCACACCCTGGTCCAAAGTCACCTTGTTTACGGAATTCAGGCATGGGAGAATTCTAGATCTACAAATAGACTCTTATTGATGCAAAAACGATCGCTGCAAATAATAGGCAACACAAATACAATTCCCACAGCGACCCCCTTTTTTACAAGCTTAATATTCTCAAGGTACAGGATCTGTTTAAGTTGCATGCCTTACTATTCGTATTCGATTAGCATCAAGGAAATCTACCAACACCATTCAATTCGTTCTTTGAAACCGCTGATTTCCACAGCCTTAGAATTACTCGTCAATCTGGACTTCTTCATATAAGCCGAGCAAGAACTAAATCTATAGAAAACCTCCCACCGTATTTTTTTCCGAAACTGTGGAATGATCTTGATCCAGAAGTACGTGCAATAAATAATAGAAAGATCTTTAAAAAAAGACGATCATGTATGTTTATATCATCTTATTCGAAGACAATGGAATGCAACAATCCATACTGTCCCGACTGTTCCACATAGACTTGGAATAGCCTTACGTACCTAACAACGTTTGCAAAAAAAATTGAAAAATCTCAAATCTGATGCATCTGATTTTTCTCGTCATCCTGTGATCCTGCAAAGACCTTTAGTAGTTCTGTAATTGATGGATGTTTTGTAAGTTACATACAGGAGATTATAGTTTAGTACAGTATAATACAGTGCGGTACGGCACAGTACAGTGCAGTGCAGTACAGTGCAATACAGTGCAGTATACGGTGCAGTATTGTACGGTACGGTGCTGTGTGGTGCAATACAGTACAGTATAGTATAGTAAATGAGGTGGTCCGAGCTAGGAGAACAGTTAAATCTCCCATTTCATCTTAGCTCCACATTTTGATATTACTAAATCCTCTGGTCCTGGCTTTGCATTGCACCCCAAACTAGCCTCGAATTCAATAGCGTATGACACTGTAACATTTCCTGCTCACCAAATCCGCATGCACAACCTTTTCTTTCTTTTTCATCACAATTTTACCTCAAGGGGAAGTCGGAAGACAGCCAGTCTGGCTATGACTTCTCCTAGCAGTATGCAGACAGTCCATTTAAATGTTTCGTACATGTCATGTATTTTTCTATTCGTATGGTTGTATTTATTGTCCTTTTTCTTCAATTATTGTAATGTATACTGCTGAATAAAGTCATCATCATCATCAATTTACTGTAACATAAACTGAAACGAATCTAGAGCATCTCACCCCGTTGATTGCGAACGTAAACACTGAATAAAGATTTTTTTTCCAATTCAATTTTACTTGTGTAAGAACGAGACATATACGACATTCTGTTTGAACGGGATATATACGTTCCCTAAATGAGACATATATTCAGCCTCACCTGACGCCTCGGTTGAAAATAAATTTCATGCAGGAAACGTGATACCACGTCCCCTGTCAACAAACAGAATAACTTATAATAACTTATATATTTTTGTTTTTCATATTTTTTTTTTATTTCAGATACAAACTTGTGTACATAGATATTTAAATATACGTATATATAGGTAACAATGTACAGAGCGGAACTGCTTAATCTTGAAAAGAATAGTGTAGTATATATATTGCACAGGAAGCAATGTTTATGTATAACTTAAGAAATTCATTTATTGTCTGTAAAGGAGTCGGGAGATTTCAAGGTTTTTTTACATATTGTATGAGAGCTATATCTATATGTGGCGTTTCTTCTTACGCTCGTTATTAAGCGCAATGTAATAGGAAGAAGGAAATTACTTTTTATATATTTCTTGGCTCCACTCCGAAACAGATATATAGATGTAACATACATCTGGCAAACAAAATTAAATTGGTCTCTCGACTTTGTCGATCTATTTTGTATGTAATGTTTCACGTGCAATAGTGTAGAACTGTCTATATCTTAAATCCTAAATTTTCGCATAGTTTCCCAGATGCTACCACAGAGCTTTATTTGGTACTGATTTTGTAAAATTTTCTTCACCAAGGCGAACTTAACAGCAAAATACATCTGGCCACGCGCCGGGATAGTGTAGTAACAAGTGGTTAATTATTCTAACAGTGATGTGTGAATCAGAGTATATTTCAACATTGATTTACCATGCATCTATTCGCCTGATGTCTAAAATATATCAATAGTTACCACAAGCAATTGATATATCTATGTGCTTCGGTCGTGATTAGCCATTGTGCAGAAATATGTGACCTTAAACACAAATAAATAAATAAATAAATAAATAAATAAATAAATAAATAAATAAATATCTATGTGCTTAAATTATGAGTGACTGGCCATCGGCAGTTTGAGGTTTGATGTGAGTGGCGATATTATCCATTACAGACTGTGATCTATTTGGGCGTCATCAGCTGCCACCAACAGATAATATACTATATATATAGTCACTTTTTTCAGTGCCTCGCTCTTTCTTTCCTTCTGCATTCGGACTATCATATGTGTAGACAGAAAATAATGATAGTTTAAGGCTATCCATTGCAGAGAGCTTGATGAGTGTGTGTGTGTGGGGGGGGGGGGGGGGGGTATAAAACTGTTTTATGTTTTGGATGTACAAACTGAGAAAGATAATGAAAGTTAAATGGCCATCTGTTTGAATAACGCCGCTTGGGTTTAGCCCTGTTCTAAGGTGAAGGGTTAAAACGATAAAACACTGACATAATATATATATATATAGCTTCATAACAAATCAGTATTTTTGATATATACATTACATGTTGAACAAACAGTATTTGTCAATATATACAAATATTCAGGCAGTATATAAAAAAAAAACATTTGCGTAAATATTACCAGCACAAAAGATGTAGACAAAAATGATAAATATCAAGGTTGGTCTTTGTCAGCAGTTAAAAAACACCTCACAAGTAATCACAAGGGGCGTCGCATTGATGATCGACTAGAGTGATGTAAACCTGATTTTCCGACAAACAAAATATTTTAACTACATCATCAAGGCATGCATTCGTCGAATGCATGCCTTAATGACACAGTTGGAATATTGGACAGTCGGGCTTATATGACTTTCTGCAAATGCATTTGAGGATAAATAATATATTTCTACATCTCCTACTACTTTCCTTCATTGGTGTCCTGCAGAGTCTCCCACGAGATCCTCCAATCTGGATCACGAGATCCCTATCCTACTACTCATGTAGTAGTCGTGACTCAACATCGTTTTTAAATGAAACATGCTGTATTGTTGGTACTTCAGATTGCTCGTTCTGGGTCACCAGTAACCTGAATCTGTTACTACTGGCCTCCATATATGATCGAATCTCTGTGTGTGTCCTAAAGCCTATGTGGCAAACTAGTCTTGTAAGAAAACTCACGATTGCTAGCAAATCAAAATCTAACACTCCAATCTCCATTGCATCCGAACATGACCCGACTGAAAGCAAAATGTTTGAGGTGGTTGTGGGCGGAGGGGGGGGGGAGGGAGTGGGGTGGGGGTGGGGGGGGTCGGTTGTCAAGCACCGGTAAACCGAGACTTAACTTTCGTGCCAGAACCAGAATCAGAAAGGAATCGATCGTCCAAACTCATTCTCTCAAAGACAATACGGAGAAACAATATGGCGTCACATTCGGATATATTAGCAGACGAACGTTTGTCAGAGAAAATAGAAATAAAAAAAACACAGACCGCAAAAATCAAAGGACGCTTCACTCTTTTGTATGGATTTTTGGGGGAATGCCATTATGAGTGGACAGTTTTGCACATCGGAATGTGTCAATGTTCATTTTGCTACAGATCTTTAACGTCTGTCTTGCCGGCATTGCGATTTAATTTCATGATATGTACCTCAGGAAAACACGTACACTTTTGTGTGCTCTTTCCGATAAGCAAATCGTTTGTTTTCAGAAATGGACAACACAATTGTTCGATGCAGCTGCACATGCTACCGATTACCTTTGATGAAGTCAGAGTGTTTTGGTGTGGAGGGGATTATCCCAGATGGAGGTGGGTGTGAGATGGGAAATCTCACCTTCGGGACAATATATTTGGATCAAACACACGGCAAGCCTCTTGTCTGGCCCGAATATCTTGTCCTCGGGTGAGATTTCCCCATCTCACACTCTCACCCACCATGGGTAAATAATAATCTCCTAATTATATACTGACTGGACACTCGAGGGTTTAACTGTACAATCACATTCTAAATTATTCATAAACTGAAAACTGACTCTTGCAGCTGGTGTTGACAAAACTGATTTTCGTAAATTGAGACAAACCACCATAACGACGCCCGTTTGCATGATCACGCCTTGTTTTAGAATCAATATACATGGAAGTGAATAAAAATAAAACACTACTTAGTGATGTACACGTGTCTTGTGTTCACAGTTAATGTGTCTGATAAGGTTCCCTCCACATGGAGGTAAAAACAAAAAGTACAGCCGACCCACGCCTTTCACCTGATTGTGTGCAGACTATCAAGTGTTACCTCTGGTTTAACCAACAGTTTCAATACTATTTGTCCACGGAGCCGTTTACTGATTGGTGGCATGGAAAATACTTTTAACTTTTGAATCTAAATGATTTCAGGTTGCTATTTTTTGTGAGAGAATAAAATCTACGATATGTTTGGAGTGTGAAATGGGGATCGTTCCCTCGGGCAAATATTTATACACGACACTCGGCATACATCATGTCTAGACGCATATCGTACATGGGGGTATAATATATCGCTTCCACACCCAGCAAACACCGAAGACAATTGCCTCACTCTTAACAAAAGCAAGTATCAGATAAACGAATGTGATCTATGCTTCGCAAGTTCTAGCAAAATGAAAGCTTTGTAATTTAGTCCTGGAATAAGCCAACATGATTTGATTTGAATCCCTACCCCCCGGCTGTGTAGTCAGCGGAGTCCTCGTGTTCGACGCTGATATATTGCAAAATGGTGTGACTTATCCATCGCACATCCCTGGCCATCGATGACAGAAATAGCCCCTCTGAAACAACAACAAAACGAAGATAATGATTACCTGATGACCCTATTGCTTACCCTGTTCAAATAAGTTAATCCGTTTACTGCCACGCCACCTTTAGCCATATATGAAGAGCCTCTATGTACAGTACGCGGAAAGTGTATTATCACTAAATCACTCGCAGGGTGGAGATTCCACTCAAGCAATAATTGCAAATAAGCACAAGCAATGTTCCAACCAATGGAACTCCGGGCTAAACCCGGAGGTCCATTGGCTGAAACATTGCTTGTATTTTTTGTCCATATGTAGAGAATTTAGAAATGATACTTTGGGTGATAACCCCACTCCGCGAGTGATTTAGTTACAATCCACTCTCCGTGTACTGTACGTATGTGCCCTTTCCAACGATTAATCAGTAAGTAGGTTTGATCTGCGCATAGCAAAACGTCGACAATCATCAGAAAATAGGTGACAGTAGTCACTTTCGGCAGCGTAAGTGTTCAAGACGCTCGCTCGGCCAGGACCAAAATATATCCGCATGCATGGAGATTGAATTCCTTACAAGGCAGTTAGTTTTATTCAGCATAGCCTGATAAACCATGTCCATTTTTTTTTTCTAAATAAACCCTTTATCCAACGCACTCAATTTCAAAAAGTGATATACTTTTTTTCAGATTTTCACATAATTGACAACAAAAACCACATCGTGTGAGGTCTTACTGTAAAAAGATCGACTACCCGTTCAAATGTTGTTGGAGGGGGTGGGGGTCGTGTTACATAGTTGTGTTGAAATGTTTTTATTTGCTTTTTTTTAATTGCTCAGTATGTAATTTATGTGAGCGTATGCAACCGATTCTTTATGTCGTTAATTCGTGTTTTCTATGCCAATCGTTTATACTCTTTTACTTGTAAGGCCTCGTTCCAGTGAGAGATCATTCGGAAAGCTGTTATAGAAATGACATAATAGTTCGCAAACATTTTTCAATGATCATTGTGTTTTGCGACGCGGTTGATCAGAAAAGTAAACATTTTCATGGCTGGCTCAGGTTGCTTGCATTGTATATACAATTTATTTCGTTTCAGCTGCTTGCATTACAATTACAATAAGAAAACTTGCCACCTCTCTTAGCACAACCAACACCCTTCCCAACCCTATAAGATGACAAAGGTTGATAAAATAAATTGTGGGGCGTGCATGGCCTCGGTTTTTCAGAATACTTTCTGTTTACACGCAACGTATTTCACTCCAAAAATGTTGTCAATCATTTCACATGTCGAACGATTACACTAACGTCATGAGAGTATAAATCCCACAATTGTTGTTGGCAAATTGTGTTCTGCTACCTAAAATCCAAAGAGGTGAATATAACGACGAGATCTTTCCGGACAACATTAGTGTAAAATTGAATATTTTTAGTTTTGCAAAGTAGACTACAATTGTTTACCTAAAGTTTAACCCTTTACCCAACGTAACGACCAAAAAGGCGAGCGCTATTCACAAAAATCACCATCCAATTTTCATTTTTCTTTTCACTTTTTCTTTCAAACAAATACCTTATGACCCCTCATTGGAACGACCTCAACGAGCTCGTTCCAATGGGGGGTCATAAGCTGTTTTGACGCAAAAAAATGAAAAAAAAACATGTGTTATTCAACAATTTCGTGTTAGGTAAAGGGTTAGTAACATCAAGAAAAAACATAGAACGATACTAACACCACATTAATATAATTTGTTACTAAATATTTCCTAATGTTCAAATGTGTAGTAGAAAAGAAAATGGCATATGCGGGTCTGTCGAGAGAAGTGTGCTCCGGTTAAAGGTTTCAGGGGGACGAATACCCCCCATACTAAAACATCAAATTGATGGGAAACTCTTACAGCAAGCTTTTCGGTAGTTCCATGCATTGGGAGTTGTTACACATCAGAGGACTTTATCCGACTTTGTAATTTGAGGACAAAACGTTGGTTGAGATATGTACTTTAACATAGACCCGAGAATAGGTCCTGGGGGCAATGGACAATCTACCTTGCCTGTGGCTTTCAGACAAGATTTGGCTGCCGCTAGATGCAGTAAAGACTTAGCTAAAAATCACTGCTATACCGCCAGACTCACAAAGTCTGTGGTAGTAGAAATCCTGGAAAAGTACTCTCCCCTTAATGATTAGAAGAGACTCGTAATGCTCCCGTTAGGTTTAATGTGTAAGCACGGATTTTGAAATCTTTTCGCTTATCCGGATTTTCGAGGTAGACTAGTTTACCTCTCCCTTTATTTTTCAAATCAGATGGGCTCAAGCCTCTGGAACTTGCCACAAACCGACAGACCGACATATTTGGGCATGTAATTAAGCATGCATTGAAGCTGTTCAGCAAGGAATGGATTATTGTCTCACCATCTCAATCCACAAGTTTGAAAATGCCTTTGCTACACTGTTTTGGTAAGCAAACCCATTGAAGGTATGTGCAACGGGGCAACTGCCGTTGTACCAAAAGCCGTAACCATGTGTGGTAGCACATCCGTTGTCGTTGTCAATGGTTCTAAACATGCTTCCATTGCCAATCACCTGATCAACGTTGTCGCCTGAGTTGTAACTTTCAAAATGAACTGTATAATTATGAGTTTCTTTTTCAGTAAAAAAATTGTAATACCAACCGGCAACCTGGGACGGGGCATCAAAAACATAAGTTCAGTTTATAATTACGAGCAGTAGTAGTAGTTATTCTGTAGATGTTTTCATTGCCCAACCAATATCCATCTATTGTATTGCCACTTCCATCAATATCACCAAATCCAAGCTTATAGTCGTTCCAACCTGCGTTCAGGAAACGCGCTTTCCATCCACTCAAGTGTACAGATGCAACCAGCAAATGCACATTATAACAAAATACACGTATTAGGTTGTCTGTAGCTTCTAGTTAAGTATTGGCAGCCTCTAAAGGTTGCCCAAGCGTGACTCAGAGGGTCTTATCGAGTAGTTATTCTGATTAAATGTGGCTGGGTATGATTTCATTAAACATATTGCATGGACATGAGTTTTAACTAGCTTATCCAGACTTTCGAAGTAGACTTTTACCTCTCTCCTAATTGTTAAGTGAGATGGGCATAGAGATCAAGGGCGAACGCGCTCGCCTCAAACCGACAGGTCAGCATATTTAGATATGTGATTATGCAAGAACTGAATCTGTTCTGCAGGAATGAATTATTGTCTCACAATCTCAATCCATAAGTTTGTAAATGCCTTTCTCATATTGTTCTGGTAAGCATACCCGTTTAACGTATGTGCAACCGGGCAACTGTCGCTGTACCAAAAGGCGATACCATGTGCGGTAGCACATCCGTTGTCATTATAATCAGTGGTTCGGAACATGCTTCCATTGCCAATCACCTGATCAACGTTGTAGCCTGAATCGTAACGTCCAAAATGAAGTGTATAAATATGTGTTTCTTTTTCAATAAAAAAGTTGTAATACCAACCGGCAACCTGGGACGGAGCATTAAAAACATACTTCAGTTTATAATTACGAGCAGTAGTGTTGGTTATTCTGTAGATGTTTTCATTGCCCAACCTGTATCCATCTATTGTATTGCCACTTCCATCAATATCACCAAATCCAAGCTTATAGTCATTCCAACGTGCGGTCAGAAAACGCGGTTTCCATCCATTCGAGTGTACAGATGCAACCAGCAAATACACACCATAACACCATACTCGTATCTTTCCCTGTCCGTCATCGGGATATACATCAACCCTATTTGATGCTCCAGGGCTTGAGCAGACTGAAAAATTGAAAAAAGACATTTTGAAAATCTTGTTCTAGAAGAGTCCGTTTAAATCATTCGCCATAAAAAGGTAAATACACACAAACAAAATGCAATAAAACAAAAACATTAATTAACCCAATTAATCAGTTTACCCAAACGCAGACGAAATCAGAATGTATCATTTTAAATATTTAAAAAAAATGTCTTACAATGAGGGAGTACAATGATGTTTTGTTGAATTTGTTTTTTTTCTTTCGAAAGCTGAATTTACACATTGCGCGAGTGGATAAGGCCGATTCATTAGGTAAAAAAATATTTATTTATTCAATTGATTTATTGGGTTTAACGATACTTTCGACAGTCATGGTCACCTGGTGTCTGACATTCTACCTGGTTGGGAAGCCGGAGTGTACCCGGAGATGACCACCGATCAGCGGTAACTATGAGACTCCCAAAAGTTATAATTTCACAAAAGCACGGTTAGCATTAGTTGAGGACTAGTGCACCAAGGACTTATAGTACGCCTTAGTACACAGCGCCACCGTGCCGCCACGAGGGGTATCGGGATTAAGAGCCTTGCGCAAGGACGCAACCAGGTTACTCCATGTGGGGATCCATCCGCGGACCTTTCGGTTCGAAGTTCAAAGCCATAACCACTGTCCCGAGCTACCTGGTTAAAGAACTTAGGCGATTAGTAATAACTCAATTGTACAGTCACTATATGGTGTTGTATTTTATTATTATATTTCTTTCCCAGAAATACAAATAAAATCCCATTATCTGTTGCAACTACAGGGCGGGGCCGAAAATAAACGTGGGACTGCAGGGCGGAACCATTCGTAAACGTAACTTTATAGTGGTGCCGTTCATAAACCTTGTAACTACAGGGCGATGCCATTAGTAAACGTGTAGCTATAGGGCGGCACCATTCACAAACTTGTAACCACAAGGTGGTGACGTTCATAAGCATGTAACCTTAGAGCCTTACCGCTCATAAACTTATAACTACAGGGCGACTCTGTTCATAAACGTGTAACTATAGGCTGTTACCGTTCATAAAAGTGTGGCTGCATGGCGTGACGTTCTTAAACGTGTAACTTTCGGGCGCTTCCGTTCATGAACTGCAACTATGGGACGATGTCTTTCATAAACGTGCAACTATAGGACCGTGCCGGTCATAAACGTGTAATTACAGGGCGATTCCGTTCATACACGTGTAGGGCGGTACCGTCCATAAACGTGCAACTTTAGGGACGTGCCGTTCACAAGCGTGTAACTATATGACGATGCCGAACATAAACGTGTAATTATAGGGCGGAGCAGCCCATAAACGTGTAATCATAGGGCGGTGTAATTCATAAACCTTTAACTAGAGGGCGTTTGCTTTCATAAACATTTAACTACAGGGCGTGCCGTTCATAAGCATGTTAATATAGAGCGATGCCATACATAAACGTGTAACTATACGGCCAGTGCCGTCAACAAACGTGCAACTATAGGGCCGTGTCGTTCATACACGGGCAACTATAGGTCGGTGCCGACCATAAACGTGTAACTTTCGGGCGTTGACGTACATAAACGTGTAACTACAGGGCCGTGTCGTTCACAAATGTGTAACTATATGGCGATGTCGTTCATAAATGTGTAACTAATGGGCGGTGCCGACCATAAACGTGTAACTATAGGGCTGCGCCAATCATAAACGTGTAACTATAGGCGACGCCGTATGTAAACGAATAACTATATAAACGAGTAACTATAGGGCTGTGCCGCGTCTATAAACGTATAATTATAGGGCGGTGCTGTACATAAATGTTCAATTGCAGGGCGATAGCTTTCATATACGTGTAACTATAGTGCGATGCCGTACAAAAACGTGTAACTATAGGGCATAAACCTGTAAATATAGGGCGGTTTCGTCCATAAACGTGCCAATATAGGGCGATGCAGTTTATAAACCTGTAACTATAGGGCGGTTCCGTTCATAAGCGTGTAGCTTTTGGGCGATGCGGTACATAAACGTGTAATTATAGGGCGGTGTAGTTCATAAACCTTTAACTACAGGGCGGCGCTTTTCATAGATATTTAATAAAACGGCTCTGCCGTTCATAAGTATACGGCCGCGCCGTTCATATACACGGCGTTGGCATGCATTATTATTCAGAACACAACAAACCCCCATTCTGACACATATCCAACACGCTCGAACTTTCAACTAGCATAATAAGGGGATGCATGTTAACAAATGTATTAACCTTCTTGATAAAGGGCAAGAAAGCATTTAAATTTCAGATGAACTCGTGAGAGTCCTGCAATCGTATTTTTAGGTGCAGATCAACTCAACACAAATCGAAATAGCCATTTCATACATTGGTTACCTCGCCCCAACATTTTATTCATCTCGCCCCAAAATTTTAGTCAAATCGCCCCAATACCGTAGCAAGCCAAAACGTTTGTAACAGGACAAAGCAAGTTTTTCGGAATTTTTAGACTGGGCAACAAACTTTCTGACATTTCGACGCCCCAGACGTGATAGATAACGGAATTGTATTCTAAGAGCATATGGTTTAGTCAGAATATAGATAATTTCTTATTCATTGTGCACATGTTTACGAACAAAAAGCCTCAACATTTCCCGACGGAATTGTTTGTCGGAGCGTCGTCCACCACAGCCTGTATCTAAGTCACTGTCTCTAATCCTGCGGTAAGATAAATAAAATATAGCGCTTTAAACGTTACCTAAACAAATTTGTCTTAGAACGATACCGCGCCGTCATGTAGGTGTCTTCCCGTGTAACATGGATTTCAAGTTATTATGGAATAGTTCAATTTACAGCATCAGACCTTACAAGAAATACCCCCTACCTCATTAAGTTCCATGAAATATCAAAACTTGAAACATTTTAGGAATTCTGTCGTGTCGAACGTGTCGAACTTCACCTCATAAATTAACCAAACACACACAGGGAGAGATGTGAAAGAACAAATCCTATTGTATATGCACTCCACTCTCTCTCTCTCTCTCTGTCTTTCTCTCACTCTCTCCCCTCTTCTCTATTTCTTTTTTCTCTCTCTTTTCTTCTTCCAAAACAGAGTTTGACCCTTACGCAAATGTGTTCGGCGTGCATAAATAAATAACTATTCCCACCACACTAGTCCCGGAAGCTAATGTATAAAAAATGTCGCCAAATGCCCAGTAGTTAATGAGGATCCGTAAATCAAAGTTTCTGTCCTTAATGGTTAATGCAAAAGAAAGACGTTTTTTTTAAAGTTGGGAGGCACCCATTAGCCTACCTATTTAGATTGGATGATGTACAGTGATCTGTGGAGTCGTTATTCGAAAATCTCCATAAGAAGACTAAATTTCCTTTCCCATCTCTCCAACCAACAAAACAAAAAGACAAAAAGGAAGGCCAAAAAAAAAATAAATAAAAGATAATAATAAATAAAATAACAAAAGAAAATAACGCGATATCGCTGAGTTTTACGGGCTATTATCTCCGTGAGTTTCAATTTTATGGATATCAGGTTGTCCACGTTATAATTGACCAATGACAACGACGCTTTTCACGCCGATTGAGGGGTTGCGTACCATCAGTGTGCTTTACGCCTGACGACACCTCGTTTGCACGTGAGCAAGCTAAGTTGTCTTAATAACATAATGCAAGCGAGCCTGGCTAGATTCAAACACATCACTCAACTCACATGTATTTGACGTGCTAACCAGCACATTACCACGCCCAGCCAACCGAGCATAGCGCGTGTTTGCATGTCCCATCCACTAACAGTGTATTGATACCATCGCTAGCATTTGAATTGATTAAGTGAGTGGTATATAATGAGAATGTATATGTGTTGTCGTCATTTATTATTATCAATAAAGCGTATCTGCCTTAAGAAACAAGTTCAAAACATATTCACATCTTCTTCATACTATTGGCGATCGTTTTACCAAACAATTATAGGTAGCTGTTTAAATGTCGTTCATTTTAGCAATTTAATATTTATGAGCATTAAGTATATACGTAAAACGGATTGAAGGGAGGGAGGAGCACAACTTTAGGTTGTTCACAACGCTGGAAATCATTATGAATAATCTATATGACATTCCTATGAATGTATTTACATACACAAAACAACTAAACATGAAAAAAATATTAGAATCATAACATAACACAGGCAACTACAGTTAAAACTAGAAGTCCTGTCCTGAAATGCGCACAAATAGCACGTCGATTTGCGAGTTAGTCTACGCGTTATGACGATGGTAAGGCTATCAAATTATGCACATACGACCTGTGCACAAGCAAGGTTTCAGCCAATGGACCTCCGGGTAACCCGGAGGTCCATTGCCTGAAACTTTGCTTGTGTTTGCTATGGGTAACACAGGGAACCCACCATGCTTTTGGTGTCATTCGAGATGGCAATTGCGCGCAATTCCTACGCGCAATTAAGCATAGATAAGCGCATAGTTCGTGACAGGACTTCTAGTTTTAACTGTACCCTACGAGCACCAACAAAATATATCGCTTATTTTCAACTAAATTTGTACGAACAACGCCGATGTTTGAACGCCCTTTCCACCAAGATCCACCATATAAACACACAACCCGTGTTTTTTTCTCATTTGCAACAGTCTTGAAGTCTGTTAAGGGTTTTATCCGTAAGGGCTTCAGGTCAGTATTTGTTTGTTATGTATTAGCCTATTATGAACAACTTGCTGGTTGGTAGGCTTTGCGTAAGGTTCGGGAAGTGTCACTCCAGCAGAGTGTTGGACGCGTTCAAGTTTTTCATTTCTTGGTTTTCTGAGGTGGTTGGTGATAAGGGTCACAGACAACAATACATGACACATGAATGCTTTGCGGTGTTTGGGAGGCTATTTCAGGTTGATTCCACATTTGGAACACTTTGCCATTCATCGTCTACTTCAATTATTTGAGCGTCACCAACTTGTATAACAACATGCTACTGACTGATAAATACAGTTTAGAAACATTATGTAATAAATGAACCCACGCATGTAAACTAAATCCACTCCTTCGGATCTGTTGCTGATGTCAGGGCGGTTACGTTTGGACGTATTGAAGTTTTTTATTGTCGGATTTTCAGATATTGTTGTTAGTAAGAGCCTCATATTCCAGCAGAGGACGAATTAATGTTTTCCAAAGTTTGGGGAGGATACCTTTATTGGCCACACATTTGGAACCCCTGTATGATTTGAAAGGGTGTATTTTTTCAACCAGGTGCATCCAAGAACGTGTCCGTCATTCCAGTCCTCAACATCGTTAACGTACCTCTTTTCCTGGAGACTGGCGAGAGGATGGGCGGTCTCAGTTTAGACTTAGGCGTTGGGTTTGTAAACATTCAGTTTTATGCACCTCTTAGTACACCATTGCTGCAGACCTTGGAGACGACGATTGCTGTATCGCAACATTGCTATTTTACATTCTCATTCCTATATGCAGGTGTAACTCTATACTCATCAAACGGTATTGGTACTTCGTGACAGCTTGTTTCCATTTTATTCTTTCTTGCCACAATACAATGACCCCCGCGGTATTCTCCTCGACAGTGTTCCTGACTTTGTCGCTCCGTCTACAACTCTATTTCCCGATGGTGACGATAACCTTAAGCGGCGAACAGATAGCAAAAACTTTTCAGAAATGATACCTTGTTTCTACGCGAGAAAATTGAGGGTTTTTTATGGCACAGTGTACGCGAGCCTGGTTGGGATCGAACACATCACTCATCTAACATATCGTCGGCTGAGTGATAGAATGTTCTATGTCCCATATAGAACATTCTAGCACTCAGGTGGCGATATATTTGACATGCCAATGAACACCTTACCACGCTCCGACCAACCTAGCATGATGCGTGTTTTCTTCCCTTTGCACTAATATTGTATTGATACCATGGTTGGGGTCTGATTATTGTAAGAGAGCGGTACATAATGCGCAAGTTTGTAGTTGTTATACTTGATAATTATGAACAATGCGTAGCTACACTAAAGAAACAATTTCTGGAATATTTCATATTCACATCATCTGCATGATATTGAAGAACCCTTTATCAAGCAATAGGAAGCTGTTTAAATTATCTTAATTTTAGCAATTTATAATTAATAAGCATCAAGTATATGCGTGAAAAGGTTTGAAGAGAGAGCTGAGCTGCATTTAATGGGATTTCTTTTCAAACCTAATAAGGGAACAACTGTAGACTGGGCACAATGCTGGGAATTATAATATATAATCCATATGGTGATATAAAGCTGATGACTTTCCTATTAATGCACTCCATTGATTTCATGTGTACAGAAGACCTGAATACGAAAACAATATTAGAAACATAAACATAGAAGAAGCTACTTCACAGCAGTCTCCAACATAACTGTGTGTGATCAATGCAGATGTTTGAATGCCCTTTCCTCCTAAACCACAATATGTAACTACAACCAGTTTGCTTGTTTTCAAATGTCTTGGAGTCAGCCACATGGTTTGTCCGCAAGGCTTTCAGGCTAATCTTTGTTTATAATGTATTCGCCTATTCATGAACTATTTGAGAGTCAGGCGTTCGGCGAGGTGTGCGAAGTGCCACTCTCGGGCATAGTGTTGGATGTATTGAAGTTTGTTGGGGAGTACTGTGGCTCAGTAGGTAGGGATGTAGACAGCAAGTAGCGAGGTCCTCGGTTCGAATCCCATCTGTGGCAACGGCGTTGTGTCATTGTGTAAGACTCTTAATCCTCATTGCCCACGTCGTGTAATTAGGCGTACTGCACATCGATGATGCACTTGTCTTAAATCAATGCCAACCCTGCTTGTGTGGAGTTAGTACGTTGGTGAGTCTGACAGTTGCTTGCCGTTGCTCGGTGGTTTTCTACGGGTACTCCGGCTTCCTTCACCCGCAAAACTGGTCGACCCGAGGTGACTCTGGCCGTCGAACGTGTCGTTAAACCCCAATAAATAAATCAATAGATAATGGGACCGCATTTCACCGTAGCTTTATAAAGTTTGGGGAGGCCGTTCAAGTTGACTCCATATTTGCAGCCCTTTTTCATTTTTAGGCGCTTTATTTTTATGTAATTCTGACAATTATTTGATTTATTAGCTCACCTATATTAAAGTAATGAGGTAACGTGGCGACTCCGGCAGCGTCGGAGTCATCTACAGTGTCAGACGTACGTGTTCAATTTTGTAAGAATTTGTATTTAGCCTTTTTATTTCAAAGTCTAATGGGTCTGGGCTTTGATATTACATATGTATGGGGAGTGTGGGGGGGGGGGGGGGGATGGAGGCTGGGGGAGGGTATAACAACCTTTTCCAGCCATAACAGTGTATTTTTTTTTTTTTGGGGGGGGGGGGGATGCTAAAATAGTCAGCCCAAACTTAATCAATTTCTGGTTCTAAGAATTAGCGTTTACGTCAGCTTTTGTGCAGATTGTGGGGGATTTAAAGTCTTCTAACTTGTGCAATAACATCTTTAGGCGCTGACGCTTCTATATGTAAAGGTTTCACTGAATATTTTTCATTTTTTTAGACAAGGCAACATTGTCATGTTTTTCTCAGACTCAGCAAATGTTAGGTTGAAATTTATGTGAAAGTGTGTTTTGTTTCTATGTGTATTTTCGTGTATTGAAATTGTAACCTTGCGACACAGAAGTCCACAGCAGTAATATTTACCCTATTATCAAGCTCTAATACTGTCACTTTGCCCAATTTCACCTCAAATTTTCAACTCAAACTTTGTGGTATTCTGGTTATAAGAATTATAGTTTACGTCAGCTTTAGTGCCGATTTTGGGGCCTTAACTTCTCCTTACTGTGCATTTTTTTTATTTCAATAATATAGTTTAATGTTAACAATGCTGTATGCGAATATTTAACAGAATTTTGTTCATTTTTCAGTCACAATTTACATGGTATTACCGGACTTACTCAATTTTAGGTTCCAATAGACTGTGTTGAGGTGCGTTTTTATTCCACGTGTCTTTCCGTGTTTTTGATACATCAAACTTGGGTTACAGAAGTCCATATTTGCAGTAATATTTAACAGTATCCAACCTTAATATTGCGACTTTTTTCCAGTTTCACCTAATATTGTCAACCCACACATAGTCAATTTCTGGTTGAAAGAATGAGCGTTTAGGTCAGCTTTTTTGCAGATTGTGGATCCTCAGTGTCTCGTTATTGAGTATTTTTTTATTATATCAATAGCCTTTTTAGGGATTAATTCTACTGTATCCGATGATTTAACTAAATCAACATTTTCATGTTTTCCTCGGACAATTGTAAGTTGTAACAGGTTGTTTCGATGTGTTTTTGCTTGTGATTGGTGTTGTAGACTTAGGTTACTGAAATCTATTAACCCTCATTCTATGTATATGTTATGAATTTGATTGGGATTTTTAGCCAAAACTTTGTTATCTGTTGGCTGCAAGAATTTGCGTTTAGGTACCTTTTTGGGCACATTGTGGTTCCTTAACATCTTATGACTTTCGTTTTATTCCAAGGACCTTTTAGATATTAACCGTAGTACATGCACGCATTTTATGATTTTGTTTTCATCAGAATATTCAATTTTTTCGGACATTGTGAATTTTAGATTATGAAGGTTTGTGTTAAGGTGAGTTCTATTTCTGTTTTCTGGTGATCGATATTGCATACATGGGTTATTGAAGATATTTCAGTAATATTTAACCCTTAAATATGTATACCTTATGAATTTGATGGAGATTTTAGCCAAAACTTAATTATTTTCTGTTTGTAAGAATCAATATTTTGTCAGCTTTTATGCTGATTGTGGTGCTTTTAATCTCATTATTTTATATTCTTGTAGTTCAATGGAGCTGTTACCTACTTCATCGAAGTCATTAGGTTAGTTGGTGATTCTATCGGTATCGGCATCAGACGTACATGTCATATTCTGCAAAAATTGAGTTGTAGGTCATTTTATTAAAGTTCAGTCGGCCCAGGGCTTTGATAATGTATGTGCGGTTTGTAGGAGGGTGTCAGAACAATATCCATCCATTTGCGACGTTTTCCTAATTTCACCTCAAATTTTCAACCCAAACTTGATGAATTTCTGGTTGTACGAATTGTCTTTTAGTTCAGTTTTTGTGCAGATTGAGGTACCTTAACTTTTAATTATTGTGTATTTTTAATTTGAATAATTTCTCCAACTTGTATTGGATACAGGGCTTTGATGTTGCATATGTCGATGGTAGAGGGGTCTCGCAATGTTATACAACAAATACACTGTGACCTTTGTTTCCATTTTCAACTCCAATTTTCAGTCCAATAGTTGATAAATCTCTTTGTAAGATTTAGCGTTTGGGTCAGCTTTTATGCTCATTATTGTGCCTTAACTTATCATTACTGTATATTTTTTTTAATTGAAGGCCATCTTTACAATGTAGATATTTGTGTACACCCACGCCAGTGGCATGTGTGCACACAAGTCGCAGGTACATATCCATGATTTTATTTTTTCTATAACCAAGCAACGGAGTTTAGGGTGCAATCTGGCGTCGTGACTCCCAGCAGATAAATAATCCGGAATCATAATAGCGGACATTTAATTGTCTGTAGCTTATCAAAAGATAATATGTAGAATATATCATCGCAGAATGCTGGGAACTATGATAACTAATTAAATGATGAAATGCCTTTCGAAGTTAGGTAGTTGTTGTTGAGTTATGTATTGTTTGAAAATTCGCACTGCCAATGCCACCTGCTGCTGGATTCAAATCCCCGGTTGATAAACATCCCCCTTTTAACCTTTTACCTACATGTAACATGAAAAGAAGATGACCCTTGCAATAAAAATTATTGAACAACTGATTTTTTTTTAAAAAAATAATTGTCTCTAAAACATAGGCTATGACCTCTCATTGGAACGGGCTCGACGAGCTCGTTCCAATGAGGGGTCAGGTCATAACCTACGTTTTTGAGACAAAAAATGAAAAACGTAATGAAAATTAATTTGAGATTTTTTAGACTAGTGCTGGCCGGTTTTTGCCGTTACGTTGGGTAAAGGGTTAATTAAGAACGTACAATTTACAAGTTGTCGACAAAGAATAAAAAAATAAAGCAAGTAGATTATTTTTTTCATTTGGGAGGAATTAAATTCGCCGAATTTAGCGTGATTTCCTTAGCGACGGCTGGATTTCAAATGAATTCAAATTCAAATTATGATGAAGTACCCGGAGAAATCTTTGTTTACAAATGACGAGAACATGCAGCCCACAATTAACGTTTTTTTCAGAAACAGACATGCACGCGGACAGCGATATTCATTGATTTCCTACATTTTACCTTCACAAGTTCACTGGCTCCAGTCTATGAAATACTTTTAACAGTGACACAAGACAATGCCAGTTTTTAGACAGTCAGAAATAGCGAGCAGTCAATTTTGTGATCCGACGGGTTCTCGTAAATACCAGAACCATACAGAAACTCCCCAAACCCCCTCTAAATTACGCTTACGCAGTGATTTCGTAGGAATTATTTTTTTCCTGAATGATTTAAGCTTTGCAACCAGAAAAGAATTGAATTAATTTTCAAACCAGTCAACGTCCTCTTCGTCTGACCAATTTCTGTAGGAGGAATTCTGGTATTTAAGATTTTTCTCTTAAGTTAAGAAAATACCAGAACACAAAACAGGCCTCTAAATAACATTTGAACACATGTCTTCTTTCTTCTAAACACTTTTTTGTCCGCAAGATAACTCAAAAACGAATTGCCCGATCTCGTTGATTTTTGGCATACTGACAGAGAGTCACAAGTTCTCGACACCTAATATTTTTCAGATTACTTGGGCATTAGGGTGTCCGTGGAGGTGTTTTGAAAATGGGTCACGCCCATATCTCAGGCGTGGTATGACTTACGGACCTGGGACCAACACCAAATGATGGAGGTTCAAAATATGGGTCAAGGTCATGGAGATCATGGAGGTCATGTAGGGGTCATAGAGCGCATTTTTCAGAATTGCTGGAAATCACATTTTCTCACCCTCTAATGCATTCCTGAAGTTCATGCATGCATTTGTACACGAAAAAAAGTCGGTGTGGTCCAAATTTTCGAAAGTACGTCACGCTCATATCTCAGGTATAGTATGATGCATAGACCTGGAACCGACACCAAATGAGTCGACACTCGATAGAGGTTCAAAATATCACCTACGGGTCATTGGGTGCATTTATCAGAATTGCTGGAAATCTCATTTCTGCCCCTCCCCTTCCTCCCCCAATGCATTCCCAAAAGTCCATAATGCGTTTTTTGAATGTGGGTCACGATCATATCTCAAGCATGGTACGATGAATGGACCTAGGTCTAACAACAAATGAGTCGACCCTCAGTTGGGGGGTGGGGGGGGGGGGGGGGGGGGGGGGGGGCAGGGGGGCAAAATGTGGATCAAGGCCGCCGAGGTCACCTAGATATCATTCAGTGCATTTTCAGAATTGTAGGAAGCCACATTTTTCGACCCGCTAATTCCTAATGCATTTCCAGTGTTAATTCATGCATTGTTACCGAAAAAAGTGGGTGTCGTCAAAATTTTTGAACGTGTGTCACGCTCCTATCTCAAACATGATATGATGTTAGACCTGGGACAAAGACCAAATGAGTCGACACTCGATAGAGGTTCACAACATGGCCACTGAGGTTAACGGGAATCATCGAGGGAATTTTTAGAGTTGCTTGAAATCACATTGTTGGAACCCTGATGCATTCACTTGACTGAACCCTTCGAATGCTATGTACATATATGTCTTTCTAGTTTCTTGGAAAAATGTATCCGATTTCTGTGTGAATATCTTTGAATACTCTTAATGGAAACCTATTTCTAAACTCTTTAAAACTATTTATCCCAAAAATAAGCCTCCAAAGTATTCCAGTTACATACATAGAAGGGTCGCCGTGGCTCAGCAGGTGGATGTGAAGGCTGCAAACCGAGAGGTCGTCGGTTCGAATTCCAGCTGCTGTAGTTGTGCTGTGTTCTTGGGCAATACACTTTACTCCCATTGCCCACGAGGGGACATGTTGGCATTGTGCACTAACGCGTACTGAGGGAATACTTGTCTTCAACCAATGCTAAACATGCATGTGTGGAGTCAGTCTGTTGGGGAGCCTGGTAGTTGCCCACCTTTGCTTGATGGTTCTCTCAGGGTACTCTGGCTTCCTCCACCAGTAAAACTGTTTGACAAAAGGTGACAGTGGCTGTCAAAAGTGTCATTAAACCCAATAAATAAATGAATAACATTCATATAAGGCATGACTTGATGGTGTGGTTGTAATATTTCTGCCTTCAATGCTCTGTTTGTGAATACCAATAATGATACCCCTCAATGCAATCAATCCTATCTTAATGTTTTTGTTATACAGATGGACTGACCTGGTAAATGACTCCACTGAAACAAATAACCATTATTTAAAAATATCAGAGCGAAAGTTGTAACGTAGAATAGCATTGTATATTTATTTAATATCAAGTTACATATTTGAATTCTGTTTTTAACCTCCTTAATACTTCAATGTGAGTACAAACACATTTCATATAACTCGTGGCTACATAATGTTTTCACGCTTTCCTTTCTATAACATTTATTTCTACATGGAATTGGACAACTTTTCAGATGTACTTTCCAAAGTAAGGCATGTTTAACCCTTTACCCAACATAACGGCGAAAACCAGCCAATGTCATTCACGGAAATTTCCATTCGGTTTTCATTATTTTTTCATTCTTACTTGTAAAACATTGCTTATGACCTCTCACTGGAATGAGCTCGTTTTTAAAGGGTCAAAATGGAGTATTTAAAAGGATTATGTTAATCCTCTCAATATCTTAATATGGGTCCCCAAACTTTAACTTTTGCAATACAGAAATAATGACAACACTTTCTGTTCTCACAATGTTGCTCTAAACCCGCATTGGCATCGATGGAACCTCATTTTAAGTAGTCTTTGTTGGTCTATTAGCTGAAATATTTGTTAACCCTCAGTGACCAAGTCCAATTTCAAGCGGAGTATTGTCCGTTAATTTTACCCATAGACGTTACTTGAGAATCGGTCCTGATAAACCCCTACTGGTGATTTCCAAACACTTAGGAACTCCTGTGCTCTGTTACATTATTTATTCTCAATCATAATTCAAGATCGACGGGTTTCAAGAAGCAATGGTGAGTGACTTTCTCAAAACATCTATCACAATTATAATAAAATAAAATACTTAAATGGCCTCTTGTTTAACTCTCTTAATACTTCAATACGGGTCCAAATATACTACTCAAAGCTTGCTAAGCACCAAGTACATCCAAGTACCTGTTTTACGTTTTAGTTGAAATATTGCAATGGAAAGTATATATAAAGTGGTCATGCTCAGCAAGGTTGGCAGCATGGAATCGCTCTCCTGGTCTTCTCCATACCCTAGGACGCCTATCTGTGTGGTCTAGGCAGTACCTTTACTCACCTGTAAAAAAGACAGGTCGCCAATCTTCTCTGGTCCATCCAACATGGTCCATGGCGCATTCATATCGTGCCTGGTGGTGGTTATGGAATAGCGGAATGCGAATACATGGTCTTCTCGATTGGAGACCACATTTGTGCTACTTTGCCCGGGTAGTCTGCGTCGAAACATTAACCCCAGATGCATTCTGAAGGTCACTGCGAAGCTGAGTTGATGTAGCAAAGCGATTCCTACGGGCCTGAATGATCCAAAACCAGTCTTCAACTGCAGATGTTGCCCTGTCTCTACCACGACATGCCGTCTTACTAGTGTGTCATACTGCTGAAATCTTGCCCAGGCTCTGGTGATCACCGTATGATGCAACCCAAAGGCTTCACCAACCTGACGATGGGTAGCCCCTTGCTCCACCATCTCTACAGCCCGCCATATTTCTGCTTCAAACAAATGTCTTCCCACATTTGCATTTGACATATTCAATCATTAAATCACAAAAGTTTCTATTGAAGTGAAGACTGAATACCCTACACATGTCATGTACATGTAGGCAGTACGCGAAAACATCATGGAAATCAAGGGGTACGTGCTTTCTATGACTGTCACGAAAAGTCGGCCTGTCAAAAGAGCTAATGGAAACACTGGGGACCATCTCAATAAATTCCTCAACCATATCCACCAAAAATATCACAAATATGTCACAATCAACTTTCACAATGATGTATCAAATATTTGGTGCTTAGCAAACTTTGAGTAGTATACTTTCATTTAACTCATGGCAGCAGAACGTTTTGTAGGTTTTCTGTCACATTGTCCCTCTGTTTAAAATAGCCATTCTTAAAATCCAACCATCTTCTTATTTCCCGTACGCCTTGTTTAGGACCCTAGATACATTTAAGGTATTTTAAATAAGTCAGACAGGCGCGTGATGGTGGTGAGGTTACGGCGTTGGACTTAAACTGAAAAGATTCACGGTTCCCACACCACCAGGTGTATCTGCGTTGTGTCCTTGGCAAGGCACTTAATCCCGATTGCCTGCGAAGAGGCACGGTGACGGTGTGTATTTTTTAAATGGCTTGCTTTTAACCCTCTCAATAAAGCATTCACAACTCTTTACTCAATGTAACGGAGAAAACCGGACAGGGTCATTCACAGAAATTCCCATTCAATTTTCATTATTTTTTTTTTTTATTTTCGCTTGAAAAAAGCCCATAGCTTATGACCCCTCATTGGAATGAGGTCATTTTTAAAGGGTTACGATAGAGTATTTAAAGCGGAGTATTTTAATCCTTTTCAGGTTTTAATATGGATCTCAAAAATTTTATTTTATGCAGCGTGAGATAAATCATAACCCTTTCCATTCTCACAATGTTCTTGGGGGCCTTTAAGACCTTTTAACGTCTATATTTCAGCATTACTGAACTTATTTCACTTGCAGTATATTTTCCAGAGGTACTATGTACCGTAACATTTTCAGCTAATATGAATATTTGCTCTCATCTACAAATATGGCAGATCCGGAGTTGGCGGAGCCAATATTTTTAAAGTGGTTTATGCTCATACTTCAGGCTTGGTATGACTTATAGACATCGGACCTACATCGAATGAGTTGAGCTTGCTGGCGGTTCAAAATATGGTCCACCTCAATGCGGTCAAGAGAGGCCATTAAGTGCGTATTTTTCAGAACTGAAAGGAATTGCATTTTATAAAAACTATAATACAGATCTGATGAATATACATGTATGTCAAATAAGTGGCAGAACTAGTAATGTTCATTTTTGATTCCTTGATCGACCCCCTTAAATGTAGTGCACATATTTTTCCTTTTCTGATTTCTTAGAAACATTGTTCTGATTCCTTTATGAATACCTGTAAATACTTTTAACAAAAATCAATTTCTGATTTGTTTAAAAAATATTTTACTCCTGAAAATAAGCCTCCATAAATTCTTTCTTTTTAGTTTTTCCTGACGCTTTAACCCTTTTCACACAGACTTGAATTTACTGTTGGCGGTAAATTCTGTTTCTCTAGTTTCTAGTTTATGTTTGCATTCAAAAGGAAACTGAGATTGAATTTACAACAAATTGTTCCTTTCCTGTTAATTATTCTTTCTTATTTGTTGCACGACCCCTGTTTTCAGGTCAGAAAAGCGTTATATTTGACAGATGTTTGAATGCCAAAATTAAGGTGATGCGATCATACTTCTCTTCGTTTGGACACCCATGGGAAAATATTTAAAAATGTGATACCGAAATAGATATTTTGGCTCCCAAAACCTAATTTAGTTATTATTTTTGGAGATTATTTCACATTTAAATGTTCACTGGGTGTCTACACACCATCCAATACTGTTTTATTGTTATGGAAGTGTATCACAGTCAGGAATAAAGACTATATATGGCCAAAAAAGGATGTTGGTACAAAGAAATTTACATCTAGAGAAAGCATAGTCTACGGGCGCACCATATACCATGTGGTAAATTCCAAATAACAACCTATTTCTCCCTATTAACACATTTGTTTAAACCATGTTTCTTCTTCATAGTACCATGGGGTAGAGGGGATTCCAATCTTCCAGCTCCCTTCCAAATCACTATTCACGCAAATTGACGGGGGGCGGGGGGATGGGGGGGGGGATACAATGGAAAAAAATAAAATATTAAAGTTGCAAATGTGAACGAATGGCATTTGTGCACAGCTACCTGTAAAGTAGTCTGGTACTAGTGTTGTCAGGATTCCCATGTTACAGCAAAAATCTGCAGTAACAGTTGTGAAACATTGTTCTATCCTTGAATCAAGTCCCCCCCCCCCTCCCTCCCACCATACTGATCATCTCAGCTGATGAGAAACAATCGGAAAGACTGTAAAGCATTTTTGGGGAGAAACTGAAGTTCATAGCACACACTCACAGTTTTTTTATGATTTGCTTTGGTGCTGCAGCACTCAGAGTCCAATGAGTGTTTTTCTGTTTGACAAAATTGTCCTGGTTCTTCTCAATATATTTTTCATTGTATGCCAGTCAGTATTCTTATTGGACTCAAAATCTGTGACTGTATATCATATCCCCGTGGGAACCCCGGGAAGTGAAGCATTGTTTTTTTACTCTGGTGAACAAGTTCGGTTTTACTGGCAAAACAGGACCCAATCACCAATACATGGCGTGGAAGTCCTTGAAAATGGGCAACACGTGTATAATTGATTGAGTGAACTTGACTTTGTCCCACTGTTGTGGTCACGATTAGTTATTGTGCAGAAATATGTGATCTTAAACACCGATAAATAATGTCTGTCTGTAACTCTGTCCACCAGACAGAGTGTTTCTTTGCAATTCGTTTGCCTTGTTCCTCATTTTCTATAGATGGCAGTTGACTAGTTTTCATACTCCACCACCCCCCCCCCCCCCCCACCCCCACATCTACACAAATATATTAAACATTAAAGAGTAATATATTATTGAAACAAATATCTGATTCATCTTCTTTGAAAACATATTTTCCACAACTTCACTCATTTTGTCAGTATGGTAGCCTGCAAGGATTAAATCCAGTGTTGTGAGAGTACACCTATGGCTACTTCCAGGACAGGCACAGCACTACAGAATCAATATTTGATGGTTTTAGGTATATTAACAGTGCTATGATATACCGCAGGAGCATTGATGGTCGTACTGTTTGAAAGAATCAGTCTGTAATGCTTTGTCAATGCCACACCAATGAATATAGATGCCTCATTTAGAAAACTGACGCTTTGTTAACAGAAAATGTATAATATTCCTCAAACGCATCGTGAAATATTTTCAGAAGCCAGAATATGATTTATGAACTATCACAAATGGGAAGTTAAATATATAGAGGATATGGAATGAGTGTTTGGCGAGCCTAAACGGAAAATTCGGACGAGTTTCATAAATATTATATGAGAAAAACACTCATTTCATATTTTATTTATCATATGACACACACGCACAAATTAGCCACTTAATATGACTTTTTAACCCATCACCTAACTTGAGTTGCAGACGGCACATGAAAAAAACATCCTCGTATAACTAAACATTTTCATTTTTTGCTTCCAAAACATAGGCTATGACCCCTCATTGGAACGAGCTCGTCGAGCTCGCTCCAATGAGGGGTCATAGCTTATGTTTTGAAAGCAAAAAGTGAAAATATAAAAAAAATGAATGGAGTTTTTCTTGTAGGTAAAAGATCAATACAATATAACCCACCTTAAATAGGACAGATAACGTAAATTCTCCCTAATGAAATCATGCAAATGTGACCCAGTTGTATTTTGTTTAGCCAATCAAATTGTCCAGTTTTGAAATTGACCAATGAAAGCTCCCAACTCTAATTATGCAAATTATGAAAATGTGGCCCAGTTGTATTTTGTTCAGCCAATCAAATTGTCTAGTTTTGAAATGACCAATGAAATTGATGGAAGGCTTTATTTATCACTGATTAATATGAAAATAAAATATCAAATGTTTTAAAGTGAACAAAACGGACGAGTCATATGATAAAAAGAAAAACTTTATCACATCAGTATGTAGAAGAAAACGTGACGTCAGCTGTTAGGATAAAATGGTAATGTCTATTGATATTGGTGAATTATATAGCTGCAACCCCAATTGAAACAAACTTTACATTCATATTCTTTATTGGGGGTTGGAACACCACTCTTTCTGTTGCCGTTTGAAATGAATAAATGCGATAGATTTTTCTCACATAACTAAGGTACTGAGTATATAAAGTATTGTGAGACAGCTGGGAGAGATATGTCTGTCTCACCCCACCCACGTATCAGCTATCTCACTCCACCCACGTGACCAACCTATATTGGCTTATTAGTATATTTAATGAGCGCAGGACTAATCAATCATCGCACATTTTTCTGTAAACACACAACATGGTATCACGTTTCGGAAATATTAGCAGACCAACGTTTGTCGAATAAAATAGAAATAAAAACACAGGCTGGAAAACCAATGGGCACTTGACTCTTTTGTGTGAATTTTTGGATAAACGCCATTAATTTCCGTCAAAAAGTTGCGCGAATACATTGCGGAATTCATAATATGACGTCATCGGAATGTGTCAATGTTCATTTCGCTACAAATCTTTAACCCCTATCTTGCCGACGTTGGATTTAAATTTCGCGGTATACAAAACTTGTGTGCGCTCTTTCTGATACGCAAATCAGTATTTCTTCAGAAATGGGCAACAAAATTGTTCGATAAACCTCTACGTACACGTCCATTACATTTGATGACGTCAGAGTGTTTTAGTGGGGAGAGAAAAAATATATCTGATGGGGGCGGGTGTGATATGAGGAAATCTCACCCTCCGAACAGGATATTTGGCCCAGATACTCGTCAAGCCTCGTAGCTGGCCCAAATATCTTGCCATCGGGTGAGATTTCCCCATTTCACACACAGACATATCAGGGATAACAATATTCCCCAAATATTGTGAGCTGATGCAGATTTTAGTTTTGTTTTGGGATTATGTCAGTTTTCAAAGAAAACTGTTAATTCTTATCCCTCTCAGCTCACTCATTTGGTAGTAGGGCAGACAAATCTTCCGGGAGCCATACGTGTTTTTAAGAACATTTGACAGTATGGACGCTTTTCTTTAAATGAACAAATTTTCCCTGGCTTTGACACGGCAGAAACCAAAAGTTGAATTCGCATGTAGAAATGACTCTTTTATCACATGGAAGAGGTGAAATGTACCTTTGGTAGGGTGGGGGTTGATTATAGAAAATACATAATTTGGATTCCAAACCCAATTTATTATTATTTTTGGAGATTTTTTTCACATTTAAAAGTTCATTGGGGAACTACACACCTTATAATCCTGTTTTATTAGCTCACTTGACTGAAAGTCAACAAACGTAATCACTCGCCGTCCGTCGTCCGTCAACATGGTGTTTGCATCTGCTCCTCCGAAACCGCTGAACACATTTTAGCTAAATTTGAGGTTATTGCCTGTTGGGACATCACATTTTTTTAAAATCAACTTGGCAGCCGCATACCAAGTGAGTGGAGGAAAATCCTCAACATTTCCTTTAAAAATATGCTCATGAACCAGTATGTACGATGACTTCTTATTTGGGATGTAACTTCCTTTTGAGGTGTAGAGCCTATTTTGTTCAAACGACGGTCCAATTAATGAATCATACGTACTTGGTTTATGCAAACAGAGTTGCTGTGTCCCCGTGGGAACCCCAGGAGGTAAAAATAAAAATATTTTCAAATGCCCATATTTCCCAGACCACATGGAACAGAGACAGCTATTTGGTACGACGCATTCTTTGGACCAGTAAGATTGAATAGCAAAATTTATAAAACTGTTTGTTCAGAAGCGGAGATCAGGATCTTTTGATATTTGGTATTCAACATTCATGGATGGGAGAAGGAGTGTGGGGGTTCGGCGGACAGGGGGGTCAGATACAAATTTATTGAAATTAAGCCCCTTGGTTCATACTTGGGCTCGATACAGGAGTCCTGTGTATTAACTTAGGGCAATGTGGGGAATAATCTTTAAACATCATCTTGCGAACCACCAGTCAGATTCGTTTAATGTTTGGTATATTTCATTGTTACGAGGGTCAGATTCAAGATTGTTCAAATCGAGTCTCTCGGTTAACATTTGGGCTTCCTATGGAAGCCCAAATTTTACATTAGTGCAATATGTGCGATAATCTTTAATAATCTTCTTCATTCAATCCACCAGTCAGAATGCTTTCATAGTTTGGCATACAGCAGATTTAGAGGGTTCAGAATCAAGTTGTCTCAAATCGATCGGGTCCCTTGGATAATATTTGGGCTCTCTGTTGGAGCCCAAAATTTCTCATAGAGCAATATGAGAAAATTTCTTTAAAAATCTTCTTCATATCCACCAGTCAACATCCTTTCAAATTTGGTATCCAACATCTCAAGGGGGTTCAAGTTTGTTCAATTCCAGTGGCTTGGTTAGTATTTGGGTACCCTACTGGGGCCCGAATTTTAACTTAGTGCAATATGGGGGACTTTATTTAAATTACCTCTTCTTCAGATTCACCTATCATAATTTCTTCATAATTTGTATACAACATCTCTATGGGGTTCATTCAAGTACAAATCGGGTTCCTAGGTTAATATGTGAGCCTGAATTTTAACTTAGTGCAATATGAGGATATTTCTTCAAAAATCTTCTTATTCAGATCCACCCGTCAGAATGCTTTCATATTTGGTATACATCATCTCTAGGGGAGGGACATTTATGTTTGTTCAAGTCGGGTATCTGGGTTATATGGTAGCCCGAAATTTAACTAAGTGCAATATGAGGGAATTTCTTTAAAAATCTTCTTCTCCAAAACCATGTATAAGAAACCTTTTACATTTGGTATGCAACATCTCTAGGGGGTCAGACTCCAGGTTGCTCAAATCTGTACCCTGCATTAAAATTTGGTGTCTATATGGCCCGATCGTTAACTTAGTGCAACATGAGGAAATTTCTGAAAAAAGCTTCTTCTTCAGATCCACCAGTCAGAATGATTTTATATTTGGTATACAGCATCTGCAAGGATCCAGATTCAGGTTTGCTTAAATCAAGTGCCTTGGTTAATATTTGGGCTTTCTAAGGGAGCCCAAATTTTGACTTTTTGCAATATGAGGAATAATATTTAACAATCTTCTTCGCATCTACCAGTCAGAAGTTTGTGATATTTGGTATACAGCATCCTTGGGGAGGTAAGATCAAATTTTGTTCATATCAAGTCCCTGGATTTGGGCTTCCTATTTGAACACGAATTTTAGCATATTCCAATATGATTAATAATCGTTAAAAACCTGCTTCTTGAGATGCAATCAGAATCTGTCGACATTTGGTATAAAGCATCCTTCGAGGGCTCAGATTCAATTTGTTCAAATAAATAAATATTTGTGTTCCCTATGTGTATGTGTTTAGGGGTGTGAGGGGGTGGGAGTTAACAGATTGCAAAATTGGTAATATTCTCAAAATGTTTTTCTCCAGAACCACCAGTCAGAACATTTTGATATTTGGTATACAGCATCCTTAGTTTTCTATTACTGAAAACCTGGACATTATTTCTGTAGTAGCATCCTAATACCAGAAAAAAATATAATCAGAGTTATAAATAATTAAATAACTTCATTGTTCTTTCTGTTGTGTTAACTGATCAGATATGCCACATAAGTCCTTCTTTAACCAACTTTGGTCAGGTGAGAGCCTCAGGCCCCATGAGGGCCATTTTTTTAAGTTATATTTTTCTCATCGACAGCAATAAAGGCTACATATTGCAGAAAGTATGACTGCTAATGCAAGCAAATTCACATCTTGAGCAAGTGTAGCCTATTTATCCTGGTATAAATGCCAAATAACATAACTATTTTATCCTATTAACACATTTCATTAAATCATGGTTCACCCTCATAGTCCTAAAGACAGAGGGTGATTCAAATCTTCCAACCCTCTCACAAGTCTCAATTCAAACACACAGCCAGGAAACATATAGTGCACATGTATTCGATGGTATTTAGATGTTTTTGTCCTTACTATAATGTTAACCCTTTATCTAACACGAAAGGAAGACAACACATGACATCTGATACTGTAGTGTGCTATTGCATTTTAAGTAAATGGTACATTAATCAAGTTATCCCACAAATTAATTACTGTATAATTATCATATAACACAGAAACTAAGCAGCAAATGTTCTTATATTTCATGTATATTCTTCATAAATATGCTGAAATATGACGAAATAGTTTGCCGGGAGTAATTAAAGCTGTATCGTATAGCATTTTGCCATTGTGTTTTAATGTTTAGCGATACTCTAAACCGGGAATGGGGCCGTGGTGGCGTTGCGGTAACTGGTTTTCGGACTATCACAGAAGTTAAGCAACGTGTAGCGCTGTTAATCATTGGATGGGTGACCGTCTGAGCGATCAATTCTGACTCGCGTTGTGTCCTTGGGCAAGGCACTTAACCCCGATTCTCCACATGGGGGCGCGATGACGTGTACTAAGGCGCACTGCACGTCGACGGTACACAGGTCTTCAACCAATCTAACCTTGCCTGTGCTGCAATGTGGAGTTACGATGTTGGGGAGCTGGAAGCTGCTCGTCGTTGCTCGGTGGTTCTCTACAGGTACTCCGGCTTCCTCCACCCGTAAAACTGTCAGGGTCATGATTAGCCATTGCGCATATAAGTATATAACCTTAACCACCAATAAATAATAATAATAATAATAACACCGGGAACACTAGAAAGCGAAACCGGCATTTCGACCCAGGCATAGTTATTCTACTATCAGTGACAGTCATTCTCCATTCAACTCCCCGGTATTTCCGTTCTATTAATGATCGAGGGACAGAAACGAGTAAATAAAGACTAGACTTCCGACTACAAATAGGATTGAATTACGAAACCACCAAAAATGGGCAGAACAGCTTAGCTGTATTGTGTTCTTCGAGTCAATGTCGCATTATTTAACCGATTTTGACTGATTTAAACTTACCAGTGGCTATTTTGAGTGGGTGTGGAAAATGAGCGCTTGACTGGGTCATACTGCGCCATCAGCAAATAGAGGTCAATTACGGCTATAAAGAATGGTGATAAAAAAGCCGAAAATAAAAAAAATTATTAACTGGAAATAAAAAAAAAACATGGAAAGTAGATTGTGACTTGAGTGCACGTGCAACAAGACACCATCTGCAATGCTTTAGCACTACAGATGGAGCTGCATTGCACTCGAAGGATAATATATCGCCATGGTTGTGGGTGCTTCTCTGAGTCTTGTATTCTTACGATATAATGTAAACTTTCCAAACATATAACTCTTCTTTACTCAACTTTAATACATATGCAAATGTTTATTTACAACTCAGCAAATCACCTTTCGTTTCTTATGTAAACTCACATACGGCTAAAAAATACAATGCTATCATCAAACTTATCTAACAACCGTGTACATTTTAGCTTGAAAACCACGAAATATGGTACGTATAACATAATGTGTTCCGATTCCGTATCATATAGACGACTCATTCTGATTCCGTGTCATATAGATGACTCGTTTCCGGAACGGAACGGGCTATCATAACAGGTACATGAATACATTACATGTACGTTTTAGTGATCGACTCAGCTGATCGCTTACAAAATAAAACATAATTCCTTACAATTAGCGACAAAACTATTAAGAACACCCCCTCCCCCCACCACACACACACACATAACTAGAAACTGCACAATGAAATATTGCATACTTGTAAATTCAAGTGTATCATCACAGCAAGTGACATTGAGAGTGAATAATTTTCCAACGCAAGTTTGAAAATTTGCGGTGACCGCGTTAATCATTGTTTGTTAAAGTGCACAACAATATTGTTCCATAAAATATGTTGTTTTAAAACTTTTTCTCGCCCAACATTATATCCCAAAACTGTATTCATAATTTTTAATCTGTTTGTGTGACAGAACTGTTAGATAATGATAATGTGCATGTCCTGTGATTTGCATCAGATTTTCGATGGTGTCCAGAATGGGATGACAACTCGGCGGCAAAGCCGGCTCGTTGAGATCTCATTCTGGACACCATCTCGAATTTGATACAAATCACAGAACATGCACGTCATCATGATAATCTGTATATATTTCAAAAATATTAAACCTTGACAACTATAATTAGTCAACGCCACAGATTTGCAACCAATGACTCGACTGCAAAACAATGTCATATCAAATGCGTTGGTGAAATGAAGCATGTTGCCTCACCTCGAGAACTTTTCAAATGAAAAATGCTCCTAAACGAAGCACTGTTATGCGTTAAGTGTACATCTATCCGCATGAGTACTTTTCCTGACTAATGTCTGGGGACTGGAGTTTACTGCGGATCATTAAAAGGGCATACATTATTACTCGTTGTAAGACAATGTGCAATGCATTGTATAAATTGAAACGTATAATTGTCCATGATATGCCGTCGTAAATCGTTTGTCTTGAAGATCTGCGGTCACAATCTTGGCTCCCTAACATATCACCTGAGTAACATTGTGTACAGCATTTTTGTACATGCTTTGGCTTTGTTTGGGCAGAAGTGTAGATTAACTAATAAGAAGTGACAAATACAAAGACGGAAACGCATTAGTGTTTGAATGAATTAGTGTTTGGCGTATGGGTTTGGTCTGGCGCAAGAATATCACGAATCCTCTCCTGAAATTTTTTGCCAATCCAAGCAAGTGCGATAAACATTAGCCTATTCAAACGCATGTGCGGGTTTAGATTTCTACTATTTTATTTTATTGAAGTTTAGTTTCAATGCAAGTTATTATAAGGGAATCGGGGTAAGAATCTTCGATCATGCGAACAATGAACTCCATTGATCCTATACAACTGGATTGCTGTAACGCCCATTGATAAGAAAAAGGAAATGGCTGTCATTTTAGGAGAGGATTGGTTGGGGCGTGGACGCATGTTGCTTAAAATTAACAGAACTCAACAAAAAAGAGAAAGAGATATTCTAAAAAGTATTAAATTTTCTTTTATATAGAGGATATGAAATGAGTGTTTTCCTCATATGATATTTATGAAACGAGTTTAAGAATTTTCCGTTTGGGCGAGCCTCTGGCGAGCCTCAAACAGAAAATTCGGACGGGTTTCATAAATATTATATGAGAAAAACACTTATTCATATTCTATTTATCATTTGACACACATATGCACAAATTAATGACTTAGTATGACTTTTTAACCCTTTAGCTAACGTGTGTTGCAGACGACACTTGGAAAAAAACATCATCATATAACTAATTTTTTTTTGCTTCCAAGACATAGGTTATGACCCCTCATTGGAACGAGCGCATCGCGCTCGTTCCAATGAGGGATCATAACCTATGCTTTGGAAGCAAAAATGAAAAATGTTCGTATATTGCACTGGACGGTTTTGGTCGTTATGTTAGGTAAAGGGTTAAGGCAATATAACCCATCTAAATCCTCCCTTCTCAATTTATGCAAGTGTGACCTAGTTGTATTTTTTTCAGCCATTGAAACTGTGTCCATATTTGAAATTGACTAATGAAATCTTCCAACCCCATGTATGCAGATTATGAAAATATGGCCCAGTTGTATTTTGTTCAGCTAGTCAAATTATATGGTTTTGAAATTGACCAATGAAATCGACGGACGGCTTTATTTATCACTGATTAATACGAAAGCAAAATATCAAATGTTTTAAAGTGAACAAAACGGACAAGTCATATGATAAATCTCAATATCTCATTGCTTTTCAAAGAAGATACTTTGATGTTTGTAAAAAATGATTATCAAAAACAAACTGAATATTTACAACATACTTTAATTATTATTGATAAATGACAAGTGCCGTGATTGGAAAGTTGATACAATATTGCCAGTTATTGTGACAAGTAAAGTTGACTTGCGATGCTTTTCACTGACATTTCAACAATCCAGTTGTCAATGATTGCAGTACTGTAGTCGTGGAAAGGTCAACATTCACGCTTGAGCAATATTTCTACGCATGTATTAATATTGAATCTCAGACATCAAACAATGAAATCGACCTCAAATTTTCAATAAATGAAGGACCGGATACGACCCGCTGCTTCTCTCATTGAATATTTACTGAAAACAACTGTTTATTGATTGACAAAATTGCCTGTGTGCAAAACTGCTCACGTGAGAATTCTGACCATTCAACCGCGGTTGTAATGCAACTTCAATGTCTTGTCGATTTTCAAAATACTTCCAAAGAATTTGATTTTTGGAACGAAGTTGGAAACACAGACGAATAATATGTTAAATATAGATTTAAATAAACACTTATATAATTAATTAACTCAAATCTTCAACCACACATGTGACAATTTATCATTGACACCAAAATGAACTGTATGTAAGAATGTGCTTGTTAAAATTTGTTTTCGTTTTTTTCTGATGGAAAACAGTAAGAATACCAACTAACCTTTCTTTAAATCCGGACAGATCCCATTGCTAAAGGGGTAGTCATACTCACAAGGCGATTTCTACAAATTAAACAAAGATATGATTACAGTATTCATATACAAGTCATGGTTCGATAAATTTGAGTATTCTTCTACTTATATAAAACGAATATTCGAGTTAGTCGTACATTACAGACAACCGGGTAATACAACGTTATAAACGAGATACTATCGGTAAGGGTATAAAAAGGTTACCTTTGTTTCAGAAAACCACACTTGGCTAAAAACGACGCTTTTCTGACGTTTCCCTCGTTGTCACGTAATTTAGAGACTATAGAATTTCCACATTCCGAACATGGTTTTCGACTCATGTTATCTGCCTCGTTGTTTTGCCACATATAGTTTTCTGAAAAGCAATATTCATTCACCTTTTCAGTGTTGTACAAGAGGCCTTCCTTTGATGTTTTTGTCTAATGAATCATACATGTAACATGCGTGTGTAAATGGGAACGAGGATATTTTCGTTCGGCCCAAAATTAGCACTCTAGTTTCTACAAACTAGTTTATAATCAATATACAAATTAGCACTCTAGTTTCTACAAACTAGTTTATAATCAATATATAAATTAGCACTCTAGTTTCTAGAAACTAGTTTATAATCAATATATAAATTAGAACTCTAGTTTCTACAAACTAGTTTATAATCAATATATAAATTAGCGCTCTAGTTTCTACAAACTAGTTTATAATCAATATATAAATTAGCGCTCTAGTCTCTACAAACTAGTTTATAATCAATATATAAATTAGCGCTCTAGTTTCTACAAACTAGTTTATAATCAATATATAAATTAGCACTCTAGTTTCTAGAAACTAGTTTATAATCAATATATAAATTAGTAGTTTCTAGAAACTAGTTTATAATCAATATATAAATTAGCACTCTATTTTCGAGAAACTAGTTTATAATCAATATATAAATTAGCGCTCTAGTTTCTAGAAACTAGTTTATAATCAATATATAAATTAGCACTCTATTTTCGAGAAACTAGTTTATAATCAATATATAAATTAGAACTCTAGTTTCTAGAAACTAGTTTATAATCAATATATAAATTAGCACTCTAGTTTCTAGAAACTAGTTTATAATCAATATATAAATTAGAACTCTAGTTTCTACAAACTAGTTTATAATCAATATATAAATTAGCACTCTAGTTTCTAGAAACTAGTTTATAATCAATATATAAATTAGCACTCTATTTTCTAGAAACTAGTTTATAATCAATATATAAATTAGCGCTCTAGTTTCTAGAAACTAGTTTATAATCAATATATAAATTAGCGCTCTAGTTTCTAGAAACTAGTTTATAATCAATATATAAATTAGCGCTCTAGTTTCTAGAAACTAGTTTATAATCAATATATAAATTAGAACTCTAGGTTCTACAAACTAGTTTATAATCAATATATAAATTAGCGCTCTAGTTTCTAGAAACTAGTTTATAATCAATATATAAATTAGCGCTCTAGTTTCTATAAACTAGTTTATAATCAATATATAAATTAGCACTCTAGTTTCTATAAACTAGTTTATAATCAATATATAAATTAGCACTCTAGTTTCTATAAACTAGTTTATAATCAATATATAAATTAGCGCTCTAGTTTCTATAAACTAGTTTATAATCAATATATAAATTAGCACTCTAGTTTCTATAAACTAGTTTATAATCAATATATAAATTAGCACTCTAGTTTCTAGAAACTTGTTTATAATCAATATATAAATTAGCACTCTAGGTTCTACAAACTAGTTTATAATCAATATATAAATTAGCGCTCTAGTTTCTAGAAACTAGTTTATAATCAATATATAAATTAGCGCTCTAGTTTCTAGAAACTAGTTTATAATCAATATATAAATTAGCACTCTAGTTTCTAGAAACTAGTTTATAATCAATATATAAATTAGCACTCTAGTTTCTAGAAACTAGTTTATAATCAATATATAAATCAGCACTCTAGTTTCTAGAAACTAGTTTATAATCAATAAATAAATTAGTACTCTAGTTTCTAGAAACTAGTTTATAATCAATATATAAATCAGCACTCTAGTTTCTAGAAACTAGCTTATAATCAATATATAAATCAGCACTCTAGTTTCTAGAAACTAGTTTATAATCAATATATAAATTAGCACTCTAGGTTCTACAAACTAGTTTATAATCAATATATAAATTAGCGCTCTAGTTTCTAGAAACTAGTTTATAATCAATATATAAATTAGCGCTCTAGTTTCTAGAAACTAGTTTATAATCAATATATAAATTAGCACTCTAGTTTCTAGAAACTAGTTTATAATCAATATATAAATCAGCACTCTAGTTTCTAGAAACTAGCTTATAATCAATATATAAATCAGCACTCTAGTTTCTAGAAACTAGTTTATAATCAATATATAAATTAGAACTCTAGTTTCTATAAACTTGTCTATAATCAATATATAAATTAGCACTCTAGTTTCTATAAACTTGTTTATAATCAATATATAAATTAGCACTCTAGTTTCTATAAACTTGTTTATAATCAATATATAAATTAGCACTCTAGGTTCTACAAACTAGTTTATAATCAATATATAAATTAGCACTCTATTTTCGAGAAACTAGTTTATAATCAATATATAATTTAACTTTTCTTGACGTTGGATATGGAGGAGTGTGATTATGGGTGAAACAGTGTTGAATAAGGCCCCGGGAAATTTTTTCATCAGTGTTTATACATCACAACACCTCAGTGGTGCAATGAAATAATTTTGTGAAATAAGCGAGTGGTGCTTATATTCAACGTTACCCGATCAATAAAGCCGTTAAGAAAATGGTAAAGTATGCCCTGAGTTAAGTGCGCGTTTGTTTGCAAATCGACATCACTGCATTGATAATATTTTAATTATCGTCATCACTTGAACGTGTCCCACGTGCCTCTCTTGCGAGGATAACATAAGTGGCATTTCCCTTTCCATAGCCCAATAAATCTAACGTACTCAACAAATCCTTGGAATAACAATAATATTAATAATACCAATACCACCACTAATAACAATAATGATAATAATAAGAAATACAACTTATACTTCCACTACTAATAATGATAACTATTTTGTCACCCGCCTCCTTGTCGCCGTTCTCATATAAGAAGTCATTGATTGCGCCAGGTCTACCAAAATGTTGCTTCCTCTCCTCTCCCGCCCACTCTCTCCAACAGAAAACAACTCCATAAATGTTACCCCGTGTTTCTTTCTTTCTACCGACTAAGCAAATGTTCTTACAGAATGCACCGTTGATGCAAGGGTGGCCATCCGAAAATTATATATTTACTGTATTCTTCCTGAACAGTGTATGTTGGTACTACTACTAATAATAATAAATACAACGTCGACTACAGCTAATAATAACAATAACTTTTTTTGCCATCCGTTCCTTTTTCGCGGTTCCCATATAAGAAATCATTGGTCACTCAAACGTTGCTCTCTTTCTCACCCACCCATTCTCTCCTCCAAACACCTAGAAAGAATTGTTAAATGTTATCCCGTGTTTCTTTCTTCCTTGCCGACTGCACATATTGTCTGACAACATGGCACCTGTGATGCACGAAGGACCTTCCGAAATCGAGATGTTTACTGTTGGTTCAAACAGGAGAAGTAAATCGGGTAATGTAAATAACTTCCCATATTTTATCGAACTCGATAATATCAGACTTGTTCGTTGTATGTGGCATCAGGCTATAAAGGGACATTTTTCAATCACGGCTCAAAATTATTAAAAATATCATCTTCCACAATGAACATTTTCAAGGTTGTGCAATGGAAGGGGGTTATTATTATCTTCATTGTGTCACTTTATTTTCATTTTGTGCTTTGTTTTATAACAGAGCCCAGACATGGTTTTTGAAGTCGACCTGCGAGTTTAGACGAAAGAAAATCAAAATGTATTTTTTTTTCTATGAATGTGAGGACTTCCAACTCGTGCTATCTTCAGGAGTCCATGCAGTTATACCTTCCCGGGGATGTTCTATCCTGCCGCTTCACACTTTTTACGAGACAACGAACACGCACGATCACTGGGGTGGTGGTAGTTTGTTTTACACACAAACGGTTTATTTCAGTCTCATGGTTCTTTTATTCAGGTATTTTTTTAATATCTGCTAGCTGTATGGTTATCAGTTAGTACTACTGATCCATATACAACTGCATTGCTGGAACCTGAACTAAAACTGCCCCCCCCCCCCCGTATGATTTCGCAAAGTCAGTAAACGAGATAACTCATCCCAGTTCATGAGTTTCGTGAACTGAAAACTGACAAGCTGTGACTAGTCAAACTGACACGGTTTACCTGGCCCCAAAACTAGTAACACGCTATCCACTTAATAATCTCAGCTCTTGTATTTGTCAATAATAACTAAATTTTTGTTATGGAACATTGTTTATTTCTAGCAACTTCCGTCTCCCAGATGGCGACAGGGGAGGCATTTCCTATATTTGGCCAATGAGCGTTCCAGCAAACCGGTAGAATAGAGATCAGTGGTTGGTACTGAAGTGTCCGGATTATTTGTCTCGACAGTTCGTTAGTACCATTAAAAACAAAAAAAAAAACATGAACGAGTAGATGCTAATCGGGTTATATTACACGCCTGTTCTATGAAATCCCCATCTACAGCAACACTAAACTATGCGGAAAATGAAAATCCGTCGAACACATGTGCCCAACGGAAATCGTTGACGTACTACTTTTATACAGAGGCGAACTGACACTGGAATGTTCTACAAATCGTGAACCGCAATTACAATTTAAATCGCTAGCGACAGCTAAAAATCGTACTATGGGTACCAATAGGGACATAAAACATATTAGAACTCAGAGGCCGAAATAGTAATATGGGTTCCCCTCGCAAATTTGGTTGGCGATAAAATGTGTTCTTTTTGTTGATAGTTATCAAATGAATTGCTGAATGTCCTTCTAATAACGCAGAACTGCGAGAGCTGAAGCCCCACATTGCTGCTTTCTGCATTGGCTACTGCATAATATACTTTCTTTGCATTGAAACAGAGCAAGGTCCTAATACTTCATAATAAATCCAAAGGAACCAGGCTCAATGCAGTGAGTACACTGGGCAGTCTGAATACCTGATACATGTGACACAGATAACAGATATATTCATCGTCGATGTCAGCCTATTTCGCCTTCATATTATGTACCTTGCTCTAGACATATGTGTCAAAGGGAGCACTATATTCAGTGATATAAATGATATTCATTGTTTTACTAATCATTACAACATCAGATGGATTGGCTGCAAGAGACCTCAGCTGTAAATGGTCCTATTGCTCAACAGTTTACTGATTATTATTATTATCGTTATTATTATTAACAACGGGTTATGATGAATGCAGATTCTATTGTTATTACTATTTGTATGGCTTGATTGAATACTTATAGACGAGTGGGCTCATATCCTGGCCCTTACCTGTTTTGTTCTTGTAGTATCTGGGTTTTTTCTATCGGTGGTGGGAGAGTGGCTGTTTCTGTGCATTTGATTTCATCTGGTCATTTTTGTGAAACGTTGTTCATATATTCCGCAAAAACCTACGTCTTACACAATTACTCAAGTTCTAAAGAGGACAAGGCTTTTACGGAAGAAGGATGTTTTGAATAAAGCTTCGAAAAGGTTCAAAATCGAACTTCCAACCAAGTCTTTATTCAAAATTTTGAGATACTAGAAAGGTGACTTAATCCTTTCAGGGATTAGTTCCTGAGAGGGACCACCAAGGGGGATACTAGTAAATTTGTTTCCATGTGTGGGATAGTGAAATTAAAAATATAATCCTATAATGTAGGATTTTTTGGGGTGACCCTCATATGCTATTTTCTTCTAATCATGCTTGTGTGCTCTCAGGCCACAGGTCTAATTATTTTCTGAATTCGATCCAGGTGTAGGCTGTTTGTTTAACTGGTGTTTTTGTGGAAATTTGTGAGCAGACTACCATGGATGTAATGTAATACGCCTCTCCTTACAATGATATACAGTTATATTTTCCTGCTCCCATTATGTTTCTACCATTCAATAAGTATTTTATTTCCCTTGAAAACATTGCGATATTGATTGGCTAAACAAAATACAACTGGGCCATATTTGCATAATTTCAGTTGGGAGAATTTACGTTATCTGTCCTATTTAGGATGGGTTATATTGTATTAATCTTTTACCTACAAGAAAAACGCCATTCTTTTTTTATATTTTCACTTTTTGCTTCCAAAACATAGGTTATGACCCCCATTGGAACGAGCTCAATGAGCTCGTTCCAATGAGGGGTCATAACCTATGTTTTGGAAGCAAAAATTATAATTTTTAGTTATACGGGGATGTTTTTTCCAAGTGCCGTCTGCAACTCAAGTTAGGTGATGGGTTAAAAGGGTCATACTACGTGGCTTATTTGTGAGTATGTGTGTCATATGATAAATAAAATATGAAATGAGTATTTTTCTCATATAATATTTATGAAACTCGTCCGAATTTTTCATTTAGGCTCACCAGAGGCTCGCCAAAACGGAAAATTCTTAGTCTCGTTTCAAAAGTATATTATATGAGAAAAACACTCATTCCATATCCTCTATATATTTTCCTGCTCCCGTTCTATATATACCTTTCGATAAGTATTTAATTCCCCTTGAAAACATTGCGATATTTACATGATTTGTGGAAATACACGGAGTAATAATAAAACAATGGCTGCGATGAGTTATCATTTCTGATTATATTGTCATAAATCAGATGAGCAAATCAGGTCTCGATTGAGCAACATTTCTAGCTTCGATTCAGTGAAAATGAATCTTTATGAAATTGTCCAGGTTCAATCGTCCGGAATATATGAGTTGCTCGAATATTATATTATAAGGTTGCAAAATCATAGGCTCGCTTTCCAACGAAATGAAATATTCCCGACGACTGAACCTAAACATTGGCGATGACCTATTTGAGTGATAGACTGGCTCCATTCCATAACGGTGGCCATTTTCTCGCAGAATTGTAGTGGTGGCCTGTTGTGTTTGGAGGGTTACAACTCAGCTTAATCAAGCAACTTTCTACTTTTATCGGAAGCATAACAAATGGTGACGGAAACTTTTTTCTCAGCTGATTTTGTACTTGCTTTTTTGGAAATGTAAATTTCAGTGAAAATCGCAGATGAGTCCAAGGTGGACTCGGAGCATGTTTTATTTTTCGAAATGGGAGGTTTTGGGTCACAATGGTGTTGTTGCTCTTGTAGTTGCTGAACTTACATTTAGGTTTTTCCCTCCGGAAAAGACTACTGTTTTTCCACGGATTATTATTTTTGTTTTTTTTTTATATTTTTATATGGTAACCCTCCGCAGGCTGCCAAACATCGCAATTTTGATGACATGGGTTGTTTTCGGGCCTCCAGAGCACCCAAACCATACACGAGAGATAAACATACCTTCATTTATTGGAAGTAAGATTGATCGCGGATCATTTTGGCGAATAAATTAAAAAAAAAAACAAACGTTAACCCGTTTTGGGATGGTTAAACTACAATGCCCCTCAGAAGCTAAAAAAAAACATGTTTTCTGTGGATTTCTCTAAACGATGCTTGTAGATTTCAAGAAAAATTGGCCACCCGCAGGATTTGGTGTGACAATACAAGTTGCATGGACAAAATACTCCGGTGAGCATTTGTTAACCCTCTGCGGACTGCTAAATGTGAAAATTGTAATAAAATGGCTGGTTTTGGACACCAACAGCACCCAATGGGTACGCCACAAGGAAAGTGCCTTCTTTTATTGAAGGCAAAATTCATACGGAAACATTTTTGAATGTAGTAAGGGTATTCAAAAGTCTTAACCCATTTTGGGCAGACTAAAGAGAGATACCCCTTAAAAGCTTAAAATTCCCATTTTCTGTAGATTTCTCTAAAAGCAACTTGTAGGTTTTCAAGAAAAATTGACAATTCGCAGGTCTTTGTGTGACATTACAAGTTGCATGGACAAAACATTACGGTGAGCGTTTAGTAACCCTCTACAGACTGCCAAGTATCGTAATTTTGTCGAAATGGGCTGTTTTCGGACACGCACTGCACCAAATCCCTACCCGAGAGATAAACATAATCTCCTTTGTTGGAAGTGGAATTCACTGAGGACCATTCTTGTAAGTAATAGGGATATTCTAAAAAAACAAACGTTAACCCCTTTTGGGGTGGGTAACAGTGATACTCATCAAAAGCTTAAAAATTCATGTTTTCCCTAGATTTCTTTACAAACATCTTAAAGGTTTTGAAGAGAAAAGGGCAATTGATGGGTTTTCGTGTAACATTACCAATTTGCATGGATAAAATATTCCGGTAAGCAGTTGTTAACCCTCCATGGCCTGCTAAATGTCATGATTTTGAAACAATAGTCTGTTTTTGGACACCAACAACATCAAATGGGTTTGCCACAGAGAAACGTAACTTCTTTTACCGGACGCAAAACTGATAGGAAAACAATTTTTGTAAGTAGTAAGGGTATTCAAAAATCGAGGTCTTAACCCATTTTCGACTGGCTAAGGAGATATACCCCTTAAAAGCTTAAAATTACCGTTTTCAGTGGATTTCTCAAAAGAAAAATTAACCATTCGCAGGTCTTGGAGTGACATTACAAGTTGCATGGACAAACTATCCATGTGAACATTTAACTCTCCGGAGGCAGCCAAGCATAGAGATTTTGAGAAAACGGGCTGGCCTTGGGCACCCATAACACCCAATGTGTACCTGCGAGATAAACATGACCCCCATCATTGGAAGTGGAATTCACCGAGGAAGGTATTCGCAAAACCAAGCATTAACCCGTTTAGGGCTGGTTACAGAGCGATACTTCTCAAAAGGTAAAAATTCATGTTATCCAAGAATTTCTCTAAAACCATCTCGTATATTTTCAAGAAAAATTGGCCATTCTCTGGTCTTGGAGTGGCGTTACAAGTTGCATGGACAAAATATCCCTGTAAGCATTTGTTAACCCTCCAGAGGCTGCCAAGCATAGACATTTTGAGAAAATGGGCTGTTCTTGGGCACCCATAACACCCAATGTGTACCTGCGAGATAAACATAACCTCCTACATTTGAAGTGGAATTCACGGAGGATAGTTTTTGTTAGTAATGAAGGTATTAAAAAAACAGGAATTAACCCGTTTAGGGTTGGTTACAGAGCGATACCCCTCAAAAGGTTAAAAATTAATTTTATCCGAGGATTTCTCTGAAGGCATCTCGTAGATTTTCAAGAAAAAATGACCATTCTCAGATCCTAGTCTGAAATTACAAGTTGCATGTACAAAATATTCCAGTAAGCATTTTTTAACCCTCTGCATGTTCTCATACATCACAATTGTGATAAAATGGTTTGTGTTTGGGAACCCACAGCACCCAAAGTTGAGATCAGCATAAGTGGAAGTAGAATTCATTGAGAATTATTGTTGGAAGTAATAAGGGTATTAAAAAAACAACCCTTAACCCGTTTTGGGCTGGAGAAACAATCATTTCTGTAAAAAGCTTAAAATTCATGTTCTCCCTGGATTTCTCTGAAAACATCTTGTAGATTTTTAAGAAAAAATGGCCATTCATAGTTCTTGGTGTGACATTACAAGTTACATGGAAAATATTCCTTTTAGGACTTGTTAACCCTCTACGATCTGCCAGACATCAATATTTGGATATATTTGAGATAAAATGGACCATTTTCAATAAGCCACAACACCTAGTGGGCATGTGTCAAACAAACATAACTCATTTTGTCGGTCATTAACTTGTCGGACATTTGTATCAAACAGAGTCATTTCAGACTACTATACCCACCTTTCTCATAACATCGATCAAGGAACTTCAGTGAGACTGTTAAAAACAATTCATCAGACACTCTGGGGTCATACAAAATTATGCAATCTCATCTGGCAAAACCATGATTCTCCGGAATCATAAAGTCTAGTTTTTCTTTGTTTTTTTCCCACACCTTTTGTCCGTTCGATTCAGAAGCCATTTTCGAACCGATTTTCACAAAATTTTGCAGACTTATATAGGTTTACAAAATCTAAAAATGTCCCGAAGCGGAATTTTCGATTTAACCCTTATTTCGTCAGAATTGCAAAAAAACTGCCAAAATTGGGGTTTATCGGCACTTTTTCGAAACACGTCTTGTAGATTTGTTTTTGAACATTCGTCATTGCTAGACCTGCCTGTGACATGAGCATTGATACACAAGACATATTAGGCAATGCATATAGTTACCCTCCACAGGCTGCCAAACATCGAGCTTTCAATGAAACGGGCTGTTTTCTGGCCCCTAAAACACCCAAACAACACAGGAGAGATGAACATAACTTCCGTTATTGGAAGTGGAATTTACAGGGAATCATTTTTGTAAGTAATAAGGGTGTTCAAAAAAACAAGCGTTAACCAGTTTTGGGCTGGTAAAACAGCAATAAACCCCAAAAGCTAAAACAATTATGTTTTCCGAGGATTTCTCTAAACGTGTCTTGTAGATTTTCAAGAACAATTGGTCACTCCCAGATCTTGGTGTGACATTACATGTTGCGTGGACAGAATATTCCGGTCAACATTAGTTAACCCTCCCCGGATTGCTAAACTTAAAAATTATGATAAAATGGGCTTTTTTGGACACCAACAGCACCCAATGGGAATACCGAAGAGAAAGATACCTTCATTTATCGGACGCAAAATTGATAGGGAAACATTTTTATAAGTGGTACGGGTATTCAAAAGTCGAAGTCTTAACCCATTTCGATTGTTTAAAGAGAGCTACCCATTAAAATCCTAAAATACCCGTTTACTGTGGATTTCTCTAAAAACAACTTGTAGGTTTTCAAGAAAAATATGACTATTCGCAGGTCTTGGCGAAACATTACAAGTTGCATGGACAAAACATTCCGGCGAGCATTCATTAACCCTGTACATGCTGCCAAGCATCGTAATTTTAAGAAAATGGGCCGTTTTGGGGCACCTACAGCACCAGTGTGTACATGAGAGATAAACATAATATCCTTTGTTGGATGTGGAATTAACCGAGGACCATTTTTCTTAGTGATAAGGTTATTAAAAAAAACAAGTAGTTAACCCGCTTTGGACTGGTTTAAGAGTGATTCCCTCAAATGCTTAAATAATCATGTTTGACGTGGATTTCTCTAAAAATGTCGAGTATATTTTCAAGAAAAAACTCGTCCTTCGTAGGTCTTGGTGTGACATTACAAACTGCAAGGACAAAATATTCTGATAAGAGTTTGTCAACACTCCACGGGCTCTCAAATATCATCACTCTGATAAAATAGGCTGTTTTCAGCTCCCCACAGCACTCAACCTGTAGCTGGGAAATAAACATAACTTCCTTTATTGGAAGTGGAGTTCACTGAGGATACTTTTTTTGTATGGAATAAGGGTATTCAAAAAACCAATCCTTAACCCGTTTTGGGCTGGTTAAACTGCGATACCCATCAAAGGCTTAAAAATTCACATTTTCCCTGTATTTCTTTAAAAACACATTATAGATTTCAAGAGAGAATGGCCATTCACAGTTCTTAGTGTGCCATTACAAGTTGCATGGTCAAACTATTCCGGTGAGAAATTGGTAACTGCTAAATATCAAGATTTTGATAACATGGGATGTTTTCAAACACCAATAGCATCCAATGGATATGTAACAGCAAAACATAAGTTCCGTTACCAGACGCAAAATGTATGGGGAAAATGTTTGTATGTGGTAAAGATATTCCAAAAACTAAGTCTTAACCTATTATGAGTTGGTTAGAGAGAGATACTCCTTAAAAGCTTAAAATTTCAATTTTCTGTAGATTTCTCCAAACACTTCTTGCAGACTTTTAAGAAAAAAATACTATTAGCACGTCTCTGTCTGATACTACATTTTGCATAGACAAATATTCCGTTAAGCATTTGTTAACCCTCCACGGGCTGCTAAACATCAATATTTTGATAAAATGTACTGTTTTCAGGCACCAACAGCACCCAATGGATATGCAAAAGCTAAGCAAAACTTCTTTTATTGCGCGTAGAATTCACAGAGGATCAGATTTGTAAGTAGTAAGGGTATTTAATAAGAACTCACGAAATTATAAATATGTAGTTGTCAATAACAAAATTGAAATCATGTCGGTCAAACTTGCATGACGTCAGAACTCGATTCGGATATAATACTGTGGTGATGCAGTGAAAGGACGAGAGGAAGGATCGCTGATATCGAAGTAGGCTTTAAACTGTCCATGGAATGGTCCTAAAATCAAGTTTATATTTGCAGCTTTACTGCAAATAGGTTTCCGTTGTTTCTTGTTGAAATGTCGTTTCCGTCAAGGCTGGGTACCATAGAAAATTTGGAATGCTGAGCAATGGGATACGGACACATGCCCCATGAACATCTGCCCCCTATTAAAATTAATTAATAGGGGCATCTCCCACCCACCCAACCCTCCCCCCCCCCCGATGTTTTTTTTTTACTTAGGACACCTGCCTTCTGCTATTTTTGTTTACCTAGGACACCTGCCCCCTGCTGTTTTCCTAACCAAGTACACCTGTCTCCGTTTGTTTGCTAACTCCCAATTGACGTTTATACCTTTAGAAGCACCCAGGCCGCCGAGGAGAGGGCATGGTTGGAAGCGTAGCTGGCATACCGCCTTGGGGAAAGTGTCCAGAAAATATGAGTTGCCCTGCCCTCTGGTGCCCCCGGTGGCCATGCGAAGCACCTCTAGTTGTCGTTATGTTTGATGTTGGACGAATAAAGTAAAAATAAGTTTTTAGCGAGCCAAAATTCTGTCGGGGAATGATGGGGATTTGTTTTTTTAAGAAGCCAGAAGTGCAATTCATAGGACGGGGAGCAGAGCATAACTCAGAAGTATCGGTGGTCGATGTACGATTTCCAGTGAATCATCTCCAACATGAACTCATAAGTACATGTAACTGTATATTTATTTATTATCAAGAATAACCGCCCATAAGTTCCACTCTCGCTGTGTCCCGATTCATCGGTGCATTCCACGAAGTCCCACGCCAGCGGTCGATTTATCCCAACAAAATCACCGAGCTTACTACCTCCCTGCCTCTTACTCTAATCAAATGCACATTGGAAGGTACGCCTCACTTCGCATTCCACACTGCTCTGCATGATATTATTTATTTATTTATTTATTTATTTATTTATTTATTTATTTATTTATTTATTTATTTTTTTTTTTTTTTATTTATTTATTGGTGTTTAAGGTTACGCCTCACTTCGCATTCCACTCTGCTCTGCATGATATTATTTATTTATTTATTTATTTATTTATTTATTTATTTATTTATTTATTTATTTATTTATTTATTTATTGGTGTTTAAGGTCATATACTTATGCACAATGGCTAATCATGACCGTGACAGTTCTATGGGTGGAGGAAGTCGGAGTACCTGGGGAGAACCACCGAGCAACGACATGTAGATGCCGGCTCCACAGCATCGTAACTCCGCACTGCAACACAGGTTGGGTTAGATTGGTTGAAGACATGCATGCCATCGACGTGCAGTACGCCTTTGTACACGGCTGCATTGTGCCTCCATGTGGGCAATCGGGTTAAGTGGTTTCGCCAAGGACACAACGCGGGAGTCCGATTTCATCGCCCAGACGGTCACTCATCCAATGGTTAACCGGGCTCGACGTTATTTAACTTCAGTGATCTGATGAGAACCGATTACCGCAACGCCACCACGTCCCGCCACTGCATGATAAGAAAACAGTAAATAACGCTAGCTACAATGGGATCAGTTACTTATAATATCAAATACAGTGTTGACACTATAGCATTTCCCCGACAGTGGCTCTAGGTATATACCAGTCTGTAAAACGGTTATGCACTGTCCATCCTCCACCCCAGGGTGGCGACGTGGTAGTATACAGCTATCATACAGACGCTATTTTGCGTCTAAGGAATAAGGAAGCTTACAATATAAAGGGGGATTTCCCCAACATGGGAAGGGGGGGGGGGGTGGTGCATGTATATTTACTACTCTGAAAGGCGGTTATGAAATGCTGTGGTGGCACCAGCATTTTCCTGGCAGTGGGGCTAGATATATACTAATTTGCAAGGATGCTATGCTATCCCTCCTCATTCCCAGGGTATATTTTATCTACATAGATGTACGAACAACACTTCCTATTTATATATGTAATTATTGTTGTCTATAACTTCATGTTCTCGTTGTTGTCAATAACTTCATGATTCTCGTTGTATGTATGGATATCTTCATTGTAATAAATAAAACTAATCCTACTGGAAAAAAACAATTGGAGAGAAAAGTAGTTCTGCTACAGGGTGAACTCTAAAAGGTGTGAAAAGATGACATAACCATGCATAACAACTGTGGTCTAATTGGAGATACTTGATACAGGGACTGCACATAACCTGCTTAAGAACTTAAAGTTCACTTTTTTATGTGGATATCTTCAAGTGGTTCTTACAGATGTTCAAGGGCAAATAAACTCTGGAGAAGAATTATTCTCGCAAGCCTTCATTGACCCTCCACAAACTGTCGAATATCAAAAATTGAGATAAATTTGAGATATAATGAGCTATTTGCATTAGACGCTGATTCTCAGACGCTGATATTGACATTAACCCTCTCCCGCAACAATGATGATTTAACCAAACCTTTTTTTTCACACTGGGCCATTTGAGACTATTATACCCACTTTTCTCAAGGCATCAATAAAAATACTTTTGTGATACAATTAAAAACAATTCTTCAGACACTCCATGGTCATACAAAATTATGGAATCTTGTCTGGAAAAGCCATGATTCTGCAGAATCATAAAGTCTAGTTTGTTATGTGTTTCGTTTCGTTGTTAACAAGCACTTGTCATTCGGGATGATTTTATTTTTTACATAAAACTCCACACGTCACGTTGAACGCTGTATTTTTTCAAATAATTCTAACCAAAAATGTACGATCGTCATTCTTCCCACCGACCTTACCTTTGTTTTTAAATTCGGATCGATTGTTTTTCAGTCACCTCCAATATAAAACTAATCAATTCATACAACAGAGGTTTCGTTGTTTGTTTCATTAAGTACCAGCACGGTTGATGTGGAGCTATTGAAACTGAAGAATGCATGAATGCATGACTGAGGCTGCTGCGTTGTTTTGACGACACTAAATACGAATAAAGGTTTAGTTCTTTTTTTGACAGCTTTTGCCTATGCTTTTATGTCTACATGTGTTGGTAAAATAATACATAACACAAAACAACTGGGTCTAAGAGCATCTGTTCTAACACACCATATCTCACAAATATAGCCTATATTTCTTCCTCTCTTGACACCAGGTTCCTTTTTCTTCTGGGGCCTACAGATTTGTATCAGAACGTAGTCATTTGGGCTTGAATACGTCTTGTATCCACGGGAGAAAAAAAATTCACATATGATAAGCGTTTGTTACTAAAATGTTCCATATTAGAATACACTTTCTGGAAACATAATATCTACTTTTGTAGTAGGTTCCCTTATTTTACTATGTTTTTCATCTGGAATGGAGCGTAGTTTCATTTAAACGATTATACTAATCAAACACCTTTATACAGATAACCTTTTTAATATTTAATATTTGCTACCTCGTGGTCAGTGCGGACTATTTCACGAGGCATTATAATCCTCCGCGCGCTCCACCCAAGGATAAACATCGGACTCGAACCAGAGCAGTGAACTTTTGTATTTATTTTATTTTCTCCTCTTTTGTTTTCCCAAAAGAACCTTTTACAATTGATTCCGTGGTTACTTTCAAAACATGTCCAAAAAAAATCAAAATAGTCCGTTATCGCTGAGAGTGGAATAGAATGTTGGGAATGAAATACCATTTTCTGCGAGCTTGAGTGGAAATACGATATGTTTTGAGGGAAGAAAAACAAACGAAAATAAAATAAATAATAAATATATTCCGATATCAGTTGTCGCGATAGATATAAAATATCATCTCCGGAAGTGATGCGATTTACCGTGAGGTTTCGTCCTTTTGGGTGTATTAATTGGTGTTAAAACATCTCAGCGCATATAATTTGAAATACCTTTTGTTTTTGAGTATATACCGGGATTTTCGCATTCGTGACCGCAAGGAAATAAAAAGTAAATGGTTCATTGCTCGGATTAATCCTCCGCCCGCACCACTCGAGGATAAAAAATAGGTCATCGCTGAGAGTGGAATACGATGCTGCGAGTGGAATACCATAATTCGGCGAATATGAGCGAGAATACGATTTGTTTTGGGGGAAGAAAAACAACTGAAAATAAAATAAGTGTGCGTGGTTCAGTATTGTTTTGCAAGCCGGTTGGTTCTGAAGGAAACTGTCTCGGCGTTGGTTCGAACCCCCGCTGTGCCATTGCAAATAAAACCAGCGCCCTTCTTAATTCCGTGGCATACGGGAAATTTGAAAAAGAGACAATCTCGATGATTTCTATAAGGTGCGCTGATTAGAACTAATGCAATTATTTGGTGAATAACTTTAGAATAATTGAGAGAGAATTCCGTATGATGTGTACTGGTCTCGTGTATATTTACTTGGTTAACTAACGTCCCCTTTTGGGGTCTGTCGCTGGCCGAGTGTTGTGCGTGGTTCAGTATAGTCTGGCTAGGTGTTTGGTGCCGAAGGAAACTCTCTCGCCATGGGTTCGAACCCGGCTATATCGTAAATAAAACCAGCGTCCTTCTTAATTCTATGGCACACGGGAAATCTGAAAAAGAGACATTCTCACCGATTTTCATGGGATGCAGTATGTAGAATTCATGCAATTACTTGGTGATTTGAAAATAAAATAAATCGCAGTTTTCACTCGCTATCTTCAGTCGCTCAGGAAAACTTGTATTTCCTGCAGTCATCCAAGAGATGTCTCCGGTGGATAGTAAAGAAGAGTATTTATTTATTTATTTATTTATTTATTGGTGTTTAATGTCACATACTTATGCACAATGGCTAATCGTGACCGACTCAAGAAGAGTGACACCCTCTATATCAATATATACCAATCAAATCACCGGCAAGTCACATTTCTATTGCATTTTTAAAACACATGTTCACAACTTGTGACACCAAAATCGAATTCGATCTTCAGATTTGTAACTGAAAGAAAAGTTTTAACTTGAATAAGAAGACAAAAATACATGTCTCATTAGGAGTAACTTCAAACTATGTTAGGTTGAGATGTGACATCCACCACAATAATTGTTTTCCAGATGGGACATATTGGTTAGGATTGGGTTTTGGGGTATCAACCACCTCCTAGTAAACAGTTCTTTCTTGACTCCTTGAACCCCGATGGTATCTTCCACGTCAGTTCAATGGAAGCAATTGGAAGAGTCCACATATAAAAATGTCTGGGTAGATAATTTAATATTTCCATCGGCTGCACGTTGAAAATATTGATTGACCTACCCCACGCGTCAACATACAGTTCGTGGAGAGCGGATTGTAACTAAATCACCCGCGGAGTGGAGTTTTCCCCCAAGCTATAACTTTCAAATCTTGTACATATCGACAAAAACACTAGCAATGTTTCAGCCAATGGACCTCCGGGTTTAACCCGGAAGTCCATTGGCTGAAACTTTGCTTGTGCTGGTTATGCTTTGCAACAAATTTGCAATTATTGCTTGGGTGGAATCTCCACTCTGCGGGTGATTTAGTGATAATACACTCTCCACGTACTGTAGTGGCCACCAAACACAATGAAAGTATGACGTATCTCAGTCTTGGGCCGGGAATGCGGGATCATGGGTTCAAAGGGTTAATAGACTAGAGATGATACTTGAACTCGCATTACACACATATTTAGTTATACACATTAGATATTTGCAGTACCCGATTCAGTCTGTTAGGGGCTCAGCATGGTCGATTTGTAGTACTGGTAATGTACGTGTGAATTATCCCTTTGCCTAACGAATCGCCCGCATCCGCCCGCGTAATATGCAAATTCAGCAGTTGAAAAAATATTATTTTTCAAAAAAATTCAACAAAACCATATCATGTGACCCCTCGTTGGAACGAGCTCGTCGAGCTCGTTCCAACGAGGGGACACATGATATGGCTTTGTTAAATTTTTTGGAAAAATTTAAAAAAATTATATTTAAAATAATAAATTTTTATATCGTCTGCGTTGGGTAAAGGGTTATATAAGAAATTGCGTCCCGACTACTACTTCTATCTTTAATCTATTCACTGATAAAGTTTCAGTTCAGGAGTTTATAATCCGAAGTAAGTGATATTCTGACTACATCATCAATGATGCCATTCCCCAATACTGTAGTTGGAATATGAGTCAATCGGTACTTCAGTCATCATTGTCGCTACAAATCATGTTTATACCCCTCCGTATCCCTGACACCCCTGATGTAATATATCCGCTTAGATATACTTCAAATTTCTAGTTGTTGAAATATTAAAGACGTTTTTATCTTACCTTGTAAACAAAATTGCTGTTGCCATCTACCTCTAGGTTGTTACAATGTCCTTGACTATAGGTATCAGCACACATGACGCAAAGACGTTCTTTCTTCCGATAGCCCGCAGAGTTACATCCCGTTTTACTCTTACAAATGGCAGCACAATGAACAATGCTGTATGCAACCATTGTTTGTAGAATATTGGTGAACGTTTCTTTGCGATCGGCGCAATATGTAAAGAGTTCACCAGCTGAAACAACTGAGCAAATACCTGAAAGCGCCCAACATAGCATCAGAATATGGGCCTCCAGACATCTGAGAGACCACATTGTTACTGTTGTGGTTAGTTATTCTAGTTACTTACACGACACGAGTGTACAATCGTGCGGCCGAGCGTTATGATTGAAATCTTGTGACAAACAATTCCTTAAAGGCTGATGCGCTCGTTGCTCAGATACTCTGTTTGGTGCACACCTGACTACACGGGGGTTCTTTATTGTCCAATGTTCAGTGGAAAACATATCGATTAAGTTCTAGAGTGTAGATAAGTCTGCAACGAACGAGAAAGTTTTAACCTAGAAGATATAGAGATTTATTAAGAAGCCAGAAGATGTCTGTTTAAAACCTGTTTTACAAACATTAAAAGTGAGAACCCGGAGCAACAATCCAACAATTTGTAACAAACTGAATTCACTTTTTTTTATAAAATGAAGTTAGTACTCAGCTTTATTTAGTACTTTCCAAAGTGTGATTTACTGGGATTTCCGAGTTTGATAATAAACGATAACTTCACAAGTGAACTGTGCAATCAACAATTTGGTCATGTATCCATGCACACAAACGCACACGCTTTGCCGTGGGTGTAATGAGGACTTCATTGTTTGTTTTTTTACCTAACATGAAAAGTCAACGACACTTGCAAAAAAAAATTCTTGATTAACCATTTTTTTCATTTTTGGTCTCATACACATAGGGTATGACCCCTCATTGGAACGAGCTCGACGAGCTCTTCCAATGAGGGTCATAACCTATGTTTTAGAGACAAAGAATGGCGATTTTTTAGAATAGCGCTGGCCGGTTTTGGCCGTTACGTTAGGTAAAAGGTTGAATAATATAATTACCGTTAATAATGAAAAGTAATAAACAAAGTAATCACTTGAGTGGACTAGTTACGTGAAATAATTTATTCGAGGCAGGGGACTATATTGTAAAACACTCGTGCGCATTCGCGCACTCGTCTTTGCACATCGTCCCTCGCCTCTCATGAATTATTTCACGGAACAAGTCCAGTCAAGCGATTACTCCCTATTCAATCACATCACAATTCATATAATGTAGTTCGTGTGTAGCTTTATATAATTGATATAATGAAGTTCGTGTTTAGCTTTATATAATTTATATAATGAAGTTCGTGCTTAGCTTTATATAATTTATATAATGAAGTTTGCGTTTAGCGTTATGCAATTTATATAATGAAGTTCCCGTTTAGTTTTATATAATTTATATAATGAAGTTCGCGTTTAGCTTTATATAATTTATATAATGAAGTTTGCGTTTAGCGTTATGTAATTTATATAATGAAGTTCGTGTTTAGCTTGATATAATTTATATAATGAAGTTCGTGTTTAGCTTTATATAATTTATATAATGAAGTTTGCGTTTAGCGTTATGTAATTTATATAATGAAGTTCGTGTTTAGCTTTATATAAATTATATAATGAAGTTCGTGTTTAGCTTTATATAATTTATATAATGAAGTTTGCGTTTAGCGTTATGTAATTTATATAATGAAGTTCGTGTTTAGCCTTTTATAATTTATATAATGAAGTTCGTGTTTAGCTTTATATAATTTATATAATGTAAGTGTCTTATTTGATATCCAGTTTCCTTACATCTTATTTATTTTTCATAACTCAATGAATGTTTTTCTGATCGTACGAGTGTTGTTCCCCTTTTTTTTCTCTCATATGGCGAAAAAATAATGGCGTGTCTTTACATCAGGGAGTAATTTACTTTTAAAGTTTTGCTTTGCAAAATTGCCTTACAGTAAGTACAAAAATATTGCTTTTTACTGAATAGCAATTTTCAATCCTCAGAATTTAATGAAGCAAATTCTTTATTTGTTCAGATGTACTGTGCCTTTGACGAATATGGCATAACCACTTTTATTACCCGGAACTGTATTTGTCACCATCAAATGGATTTTAGGGGCATGCGGTAATTTTAACCTGAGTGCGATCCGATAAAAAATACCCTTCGCGTGCACAAATTCTCTCGTTAGACTGGTTCTTATAGTTTGCAGCGTTTACACACAATGTTGTCCTCACCGCTGCGTGCTGCCGACAAGTCGACACGAGGCCCACTGTGTAACTGTAATCCTATTCGATTCACACTTCGGCAATGAAGCAGCACGTTTGCCAACGCAAATATACTTTGAAGAGCATGTTAAGTTGAAGTTGTTCTCAGGAAGCAAGGCTAAATGAATCTTGAAAACTGGTTACCATGAAGTGGAAAAACAGAAGGCGACACGCCGACAGAGCCTGGAGGTGTTTGATAGCCAGTACATGCAGTTACTAATTAACTATCTCCAATTCCACCCCTACTAGATGACGACCACCCATACACCCCCCCCCCCCCGCCTCCCCGCCCCACACTAGCTGAATAAAGAAAGTAAATTTGGAAGAATGAAAAGCCTGGTTTTATAAGAAAAACACGGTAGTTTACATTTGTGGAACCATTTTTTTTTACTTGCTAGTGGGTGTTGGGGCGACAGATTTATTTTATTTTTTTGTGGTGGTTAAGGGGAAGGGCTTTTTTAGGGGGCTATAGTATTGATAAAATATGACTTTCTGGAGTTTGTACTGGAGACATTAAAAAAATTGTTTCCAGCTACTCACTACTGAAATTCTGAAAAGTCTTGAGTAGGGTGGGAATGAGACCACGAAGGGGGGGAGGGTGGTAAATACATCCGGTCTGATGAATGAAATATACTGTCAATGTTATGAGAAGACTTCCATGAAATTCAAAAATAATTATTAGAATATTTAAAACATTGACAATATGACTATATCTTCCAGACACAGATTGATGGGTATTTTTAAATGACTAATTAAGGATTTTTGCTAGTATTTCTGTTTTATACAAGGATATTATTTTGCTTTAATTCTCAGCAGCAAAACTTCAATCGAATGTCACCTATATGACTTAGCTACCTGGGTGTATGAGATGGGGATGGGTTGAGGCACTCTCACTCCTCTTCACCAATAAACAGCTAATTTTGCAGTTTTCATTGAAAGGGACTGGTATTTTCAGAACAGATTGTTCACAGGGAGGGGGTATTTTTATAATTCTGGCAAATATCAGGGCAGTGGGCAGAGCATTTTCATAGGCAAATTCGAGGCAAGGGCCTGCAGTTTGATTTTGAAACAAAAGTTCAGGGCAGTTTGATTGGTTAGCCAATTCAGAATACCAAATTCCAAATTTAAGAAAGACAAGATATTGGAGCAGACACATAAACAATTATTTTGTTTTGAACCAGATACCAAGAAAAAATATTGACAGAATCGTTCAGATAACAAACTGGTGAAGTATAGTACTAGTACAAAATAATGTAAACATTAATCAATCTTTGAAAATATTATCAACCAAAATAAGTAGTTGGAGCTTACTGGTGAGAATATCCCCCCCCCCCCTCCTCATTTCTCTTTCAACCTCTAAGCCTGTTGTCAGGTTATAGATGGGGGTGGGGGGTGTAAAAAGGTGTAAAACTAAACTACTTGTGGAGCCAAGACATGACACTTTTTTGCAGTTATCATGCAATATATTTCTCTCTTTGTATATCTGTAGTAAATGTGGACAAACTAAAGCTTTTATTTGTAAGTGCAGCCCGTTTCAAACACAGGTTATCAAGACTTAAGGTAACATAAAAAAGAAGGCTACATTTCAAGTCAGAAACTTTATAATGCAATGTGTGGCCAAATGTGCTTTGCATAACCAAGAACAAAGCTAGGGTATCATTTTTTTCAAAACGCAGCAACAGAGCTGCATGGGGGTAAATTCCAAAACCTTTTCTTTTGTTTACATGTGAATTTACTTTCGATTTCCGGTCGACGACATCGGACGGAAAAACCCATTTATATAAAACGCCGTCTAAAATGAAATAATGAGGAAGATCGCCACATTGTGCAGAGGTTTCATTTCGAATGGCAGCGAGGAGTATTCAGTGCGTCTCCCGTTTACAAAATCGAAAGGCTGCAAATAAGCAAATTTACAGTTTAGTATTTCGATAGATTGTACAAAATATGTATCCTCTGGGGTTTTTGGAACTCTGTGTATGTTGAAAATAGTACAACTGTTGTTTGCACCATCTGATACACTGATTCAGTGTTCCATCTCATCGTTTGATATGTCCGTGGTATAAATGCCGAAGACGTCGCCTCTGGTGCATTATACGGCAATCAACATCTCGAAATTAAATTATAAGAGTTGAAATGTATTAAAAATAAATTAAAATCACAAAACCGCGACTATTCAAACGCGACTGGTTGTTATGCCCAATATAGAGATAATAGATTTTACTGACAATATATTTACGCCTTCTTTTAATTGAGAACCTTCGACCACGTGTTGAGTTAAATGGAAGAGAAAATGGTGACCATATCCTCCATTCGTGGTCATGTATTTATACGGATACGGTATAAGTGTCAACAAAAAGCTGCTGAAGAAATTGCTTTTCTCGGAAAATATTTAAAAATATACACTTGTCTGCTTCAAAGCGGTGTGTCTAATGGAAGGTTCACGTTTGTCACCCTGACCAACGTCGTCGATTTAGAAAGAGTATGTGCATGCGTAGAAATGAAGGTGTGTGTGTGGGTGGGGGGGGGGGGGGGTGGGGGGGGGTGGTGATTGGTTTTGTTATCGGTGTGAACTTACTCACCCGTTTTATTCCACCATCACTGGAATATAACATAAAATTGGCAACTATCCACCTCTCTGAGAAGGTAGAATGCTTATAATGTGGTGAGATGACCTAACGTCGGAGCATTATCTACACACAGTCGGCGCTTGTTAATATTTACAGGCCACGCAAAAAAAATTCTCAACAGCAAAGCGACCATGTATGCGTCATATTGGAAATTGAATACAAGAATTGTAGATAGCCAAGTTAGTTTTTGATTTTCCTTTTGTTTTTGTTATTATTAGCTAAACGTTTAGAATACATCGGATCTACCCTCGCCGTTGTCATTGCACGTGCACAGGGGGTACCATTTTTCATTTGCACACAAAGCACGTAGGGATAAAAGATTACTATGTGTTTCACGTAATACGCAGGGAGGTAATTCTCATTAAAATACTCGTTGAGTTGAGTTTCAACATGGCCAATACAGTACAGTCACTGTGAACCGGTTGTAATCCACGAGTGGGCAGTGATGTCTACGCATGCGCTTACCACGTAATAAAAATCATCTCGGGAAAAATTTTAATAAATTTTAATAAATGAAGCACCGGGTCCAACCCGATGCATCATGAATTAAAGTTTTGATGATTATTCTGAGTGTCTGGAATCTAATAATACTACGTGCACGGCGACCAGTCCACGACGGCCGTATTGTACATCTTAGGTAGCATGAAAGCACAGTATTTATTTATTGATGTTTAAGGTCACATATTTATGCACAATGGATAATCATGGCCGTGACAGTTTTACGGGTGGAGGAAGCCGGAGTACCCGGAGAGAACAACCGAGCAACGACGAGCAGCTGCCAGCTCCCCAACATCGTAACTCCGCACTGCAGCACAGGCAGGGTTTACATTGGTTGAAGACATGCGTACCATCGACGTGCAGTACGCCTTAGTACACGGCGCCATCATGCCCCCACGCGGGCAATGGAGATGAAGTGTCTTGCCAAGGACACTACGCGGTTGCCGCAGGTGGGATTCGAACCGAGGACCTCTCGGCTTGCAGCCTGCACCTCTACCTACTGAGCCACCGCGCTCCCATGAAACCACAGAAGCAACCCTTCTATTGAAGGACGTTCACGTAGAAACCTGCCTGATAGCCAAAACATTACATGTGTCTCTCCGCTCTTTGTATGATTTTGGAATTTATGTCCTGTGGAACGTGAGTGCAATGATAACGTTCAGACACATGCTACTGTTATGAGTATCTACAAGGTAATTGTTCACATGGCACTTCATATAGCAACGGAATAATTGTAGAATTTGAGGTGTCAGTTGTGGTATTTTTAAAACCACCTCGATTTGGAGCAGAAGCAGAAGATGGCTTTTTTCCGGGTGAGTACTTTTGCTGCCCAATGGTATTCTGTGTCCGAGTTTCAATGCATTGTGGATTCATATTGTTACTGAGTAGGTTGCAGAATTATGGCATTAGTAACTGCAAGGATGTGCAAGTTTTTTCAACCGCGCATAAAAACTTACATTTGCTTGCAGTCACTCTGCAGATGATCCAAGTTCCCACTCAAAATCTACAAGCATTATTTTATTAAATTCGCTGAATTGCTTTAACTGGAATTAAAACTCACAAACGCCGAACACACTGAGTAATAACGATCTAATTTGTATCTTAATGCGCTCCTCACAAAAAAGGATATTCTATTTTATAAATCGTGGCAATACATATAGGAAAATATTTGTTAGACATTTCCAGAAATCTTAAAAATGGTAGCATCCAATAAAAGTAAATTAAACTTTGGTGAATACTGTCATCAAACATGAGCTAAATAGATTGTATGTGCAGAAGTCGTGTTACTTTATAAACAGTGTGTTCGCTATTATTATCCCCGCATTTTCAAAAATGCGGGGAGAAAGTCGTGATCTCCGTCCGTACGTCCGTCCGTACGTCCCTCTGTCCGTCCATCCGTACGTCACACCCTGAAAAGGCTCCTAGGGTATTCAATTCGAAACGTTTAAACTATGCTAATGTGTTCAGGTAGTAACTCTAGGTGTGCATGAAGGTTTCGGAATTTTGATTTGGCCCCAGGTGGATCCAGTGGAACCACTTTTATCGTTAGAAAATCAATTTTCATCGAAAGGCTCCTAGGGTATTTGATTCGAAACGTTTAAACTATGCTAATGTGTTCAGGTAACATCTCTAGTTGTGCATGAAGGTTTCAGAATTTTTTATATTGCCCCTGGACTGGAACCACTTTTATCGTTAGAAAATCAGTTTTCATCGAAAGGCTCCTAGGGTATTTAATTCAAAACGCTCAAACTATGCTAATGTGTTCAGGTAACATCTCTAGATGTGCATGAAGGTTTCGAAATTTTGATTTGGCCCCAGGTGGTTCTAGTGGAACCACTTTTATCATTAGAAAATCAGTTTTCATTGAAAGGCTTCTAGGGTATTTAATTCGAATTTTTTAAACTATGCTAATGAGTTCAGGTAACATCTCTAGATGTGCATGAAGATTTCGGAATTTCGATTTTGCCCCAGGTGGTTCCAGTGGAGCGACGTTTATCATTAGAAAATCAGTTTTCATCGAAAGGCTCCTAGGGTATTTAATTCGAAACGTTTAAACTATGCTAGTATGTCCAGGTAACATCTCTAGATGTGCATGAAGGTCCGTCCTTACGTTTGTCCGTACGTCCGTCTATCTGTCCATCCGTACGTCACACCCTGAAAGGCTCCTAGGGTATTCAATTGGAAAAGTTTAAACTATGCTAATGTGTTCAAGTAGCAACTCTAGATGTGCATGAAGGTTTCGGAATTTTGATTTGGCCCCAGGTGGTTCCAGTGGAACCACGTTTATCGATAGAAAATCAGTTTTGATCGAATCGCTCCTAGGGTATTTTGATTCGAAACGTTTAAACTATGCTAATGTGTTCAGGTAGCATCTCTAGATGTCCATGAAGGTTTCGGAAATTTGATTTTGCCCCCGATGGTTCCAGTGGAACCACTTTTATCATTAGAAAATCAGGTTTCATCGAAATGCTCCTAGGGTATTCAATTCGATACGTTTAAACTATGCTAATGTGTTCAGGTAACATCTCTAGATGTGCGTGAAGGTTTCGGAATTTCGATTTTGCCCCCTGTGGTGCCGGTGGAACCACTTTTATCGTTAGAAAATCAGTTTTCATCGAAAGTCTCCTGGAGGATTTAATTCGAAACGTTTAAACTATGCTAATGTGGTCAGGTAACATCTGTAGATGTGCATGAAAGGTTTCGAAAGTTTGATTTGGCTTCAGGTGGTTCCAATGGAACCACTTTTATCGTTAGAAAATCAGTTTTCATCGAACGGCTCTTAAGGTATTTAATTCGAAACGCTTAAACAATGATAATGTGTTCAGGTAGCAACTCTAGATGTGCATGAATGTTTTGTAATTTGGTTTGGCCCCAGGTGGTTCCAGTGGAACCACTATTATCGTTAGAAAATCAGTTTTCAACGAAAGGCCTTTAGGGTAGTTAATTCGAAACGCTTAAACAATGACAATGTGTTCAGCTAATGTCTCTAGATGCGCATGAATGTTTCGAAAATTTGAATTGGCACCAGGTGGTTCCAGTGGAACCACTTTTAACTTTAGAAAATCAGTTTTCATCGAAAGGCTCTCAGGGTATTTAATTCGAAACGTTTAAACTATGCTAATGTGTTCAGGTAACACCTCTAGATGTGCATGAAAGTGAAGGTTTTGGAATTTCGATTTTGCCTCAGGTGGTGCCAGTGGAACTTCATTTTGTCGTTGGAAAATCAGTTTTCTTCGAAAGACTCCTAAAATATTTAATTCGAAACATTTAAGCTATGCTAAGGTGTTCAGGTAACATCTCTAGATGTGCATGAGGGTTTCGGAATTTTGATTTGGCCCCAGGTGGTTCCAGTGGAACCACTTTTATCGTTTGGAAATCAGTTTTCATCGAAAGGCTCTTAGGGTATTTAATTCGAAACGTTTAACTATGCTAATGTGTTCAGGTAACATCTCTAGATGTGCATGAAGGTTTCGGAATTTTGATTTTGCCCCAGGTAGTTCCAGTGGAATCACTTTTTTCGTTAGAAAATCAGTTTTTATCGAAAGGCTCCTCAGGTATTAATTCGAAACGTTAAGACTATGCTAATGTGTTGCTAAGGAAATGCGGGGATACAACATTGCGTGCTTTGCACACAAATAACTCGATCTAGTTTCAATATTGAGCAAAGTTTGTGTCCAATTTTTATCTATTGCTGTGCGCTCAGGCATTCGGGCTGGTTTGCGTTTGTGCATATCTTCGTGCTTGCGAGTAAAAGAGATGGTTTTGTGAGTCTGTGTTCGCTGCCTTGAACAGATTTTGTGAAACCTTCAAAGATCTGAGTCAGTGTACAACATCGTATGAGGTATAGAGTTTGATAGGCTCAATCCTAAAGGATTAGCCCCTATGGAGAAATATGTGACCTAAACACCAATAAATAAATTAACATAAATAAATAGAATAATGCAATTTAATGTACATTTCAGGATTCTGTGGCCGCTGTGGAAGCAGGTAAAACCATTACTTGTGGATTGAAATATAATATTAAAACTTTAGGCTCAACTGTGGTACATACAGGTAATTACCACAATGTGTGTTTCCGAGGTGGGATCTTAAAGTCGTGACCCCATTTCTGAGTCATATATCAGCAAGTTCGTTAGGAAATAAATGGTGGTGGAAATAAACATATTTCTTTCTGGACTTGTTCTCATAGCGAAGTGATTTTGGTACATTTTTAACGGCGGCTGTTTTGTCAATCAGTCAGCGTCTATGAATTGATTTTTTTATACATCAAGATAATGACGTCATGGCACTGCGTTGTTGTGTTTTGTATGGCATAATCCCCATTCATTGTTCTACTTGTACTATAACCGATGAAGTGTATCGTGAGGTTTCACCTGTGTGTGTTTCTTTAGTTGTTGTTTTTCATGTTGAACGCATGGCAGACCTATATAAAATGTTATCATGTCAAACATTGACCTAGTGTAATTTGTTTAGATGAGTTGGTAATTTAATTATAATTTAATTACTTTTATCAAAAACGGTGACCTCACCATGTAATAACTCGATGGCAATTCAGTGCAGGTTAAAGACGTTCTCTTTCTGAAATGAATGATCACACGCGTGGTAACTGCGGTTGCCACACTCAATACAGTTTTACACTTTGTCTAGATGCTTTTACTTATATAGGAGGTAATACTTTTTTGTTGTAAGATAAATTTATATACTGGATAGTAGTGAAGATATTGCAAGAGTTAAAGAGATTACGAGTTGGTACCAGAAGTGTTCGGACCACTTGCTCACTAAAATACCAAAATGGCAAGCAGCAAACATGTAAATAATGTAACTAGTAATTAAACCATTTCACTGTTCCTTGAGAGAGTCAACTTTCATCTGCCAATCAAGTTTTCTTTATTTTGATATGAGTGTGTAGAAAGTGGTACAGTACGGCCGACGTGGGCTATTTACTTTCCGCGGGTGAACACTATTTCTACGGACTATTTACAGGAATAATCATCAAAAATTAAAATTAATGAAGCTGTGGGTGCAACCCGATACTTCGTTAATTACAAGTTTGCAGAGGATATTTTTTGTTACCTGGTAAACACATGCGTGGAAATCACTGCCCACGCGTGGATTACGACCAGTCCATGGATACGTATCGGTGACAGTTATTGTTGATGATTCCGTGCGGTGCTGTCAATAGCGATTTCGAAAAAATAAACGTCCGGTCGTTCTTTGTTTTTCGTGAAATTTTTTTAATCCCTTGATTTACATGGATTTTCGACATACTAAATATGTTACATGGAGTGAAGCTGGCTGATACATTTCAATACAAGACTCTCATTGTCCTACATGTAAATGTGTCAGCCAGCAACACGGCATGTAACTTATAATATGTGGTACATTCAAATTTGAAAAGGTGACAGTTGTTGTCAAGAACATTAACAACAGGACACACCATTATCATCACATTTTAAATACACAAACACTTGAAAATTTATCATGTGACATGACCCACAAACTGCTCATATTTGTAACAGTGATACAAACCCACAACATGCTTATTATAACTTTTTGAACTTATGTATTGGTCTCTCCTCCATCCAATGCAAATATATATTTGCAAGGTGGCTAGTTGCTACAAATATGGATAATGAGATCATAGTGACGATAGCTGTGAAGCGAGGCCTGGGAATTAAAAGCTTATCGCCTGGAATAGAAGTACTTGTGTCGGGAAAGGTTCCACCCCAACGTCACCTATCTTTCCTCTCTGCATGTAGTGTCCCTATTGTTAGATCATGCCAAATTGACGTTACAAGTAATCAATCACATTGCTCAAAACCAGATGCTGAACAATTGAATTAAATTCCTTCCAATTTCTCCAAAACAAATACAACAGTAACTTGAATAGATTGTGACAAAAACAATCAAACCATGCTGATTTTGTTTATAACTATTATAGTAGGCTTATACTATGTGTGGAAACAATTGTGTGTCGAAATCGTGTTTTTTATGTTGGAATCTGCTCATACGAGATGGTCAGACTACTTCAAATGAACTCTTTTCAGCAAGGCACAACATTTCAACTGCGAACATCAATTCACATGCGTATATCGATGTCCATGACTGATGACTTGGTGACTGAAATCAACATCGAGAATTGCATTTCCACCCAATAACTTGTTACGGTGTTGTGTTCACAAAAACAGACTGGGGTGCGGTCTGGTCGAAATAATCTTTCAGCAGGGTTCTCGGATTCATCGGGCCGACAATAGTTCAAACCATTGGAAAAAAAACGTTTGATTTTTCGAACTGAATGAATGTTGTTTCTTTCATCTGAGCGATCAGTGGCAGGTAGAACGGATGGCAGCCCACACAGCGGACATTTAGATATACCAGTAGTTTTTGCAATCAGATCCATTTCGCCCTTTTTGGTAATTCTCACGAAATTTCGTGTAACAATAGGTGTGGTACTGCATTGATTTTGGAGGCCACTGGAACCGGTGAATCTATACAGCCAGTCCTCCTCTGACTAGAGGATCTCAGCCTTTGAAAGATAATGCAAGAACTACACGGGACGACACGTGCGTGTGATAGAGTTAATCGATATGGCACAAGTGCAAGCGCGGAAGGGTAGAACAAGAGGTCGTGCGCCTCGAGTTTTATTCTTCCGCAATCTCTTCCGCAATCACTTCCTTGGTGGGAGAATAAAATTAGAGTTGGATTTGTTTCTGTTTTTAAAACCAACTGTTAGAGAGAAACACCAAGAATTGGAAAACACTTAAAAAATGAAGTGATGGCTTTAACTGTATCGAGTGTCATCGGATATTAGCCTGTTTGCTCATAAGCAAAAGCAAATATTTTCTATTGTGTTATAATATTTTGGTGTGTGTCACACTCTCAAGAAATTACAAGAAAATATTTGTTCTAATCTTACAGAACTCCAATATCTTTAAAGAGAGAATACTCGAGTTATAAGTACAATTGAATTATAACTGCGGACTCTACCAGTTAAGCCAGCATTGTTCACATGCACATATAGATTGAGAAGGAACACGGTCTGCTTTGCCCTTGTGACCAACATCCATAATTTAGTTTAAGCCGATACTTTTTGAAGAACGACATCACCTTCGGCGGTCTGAAAACTGTTTTTGCTGACACTTTTTTTGTGTCAAAACATTTCGTTCTTGTCATACCGTAACTCAGACATATGATGTCCAATCAGATGGGTTCTTTCACCACGATCTAACGTGTAATCCATATTCAACGCGTGGTGTATATAGCAACTTTTCCTGTGCCTGTATTGTATCGCGTAACCGGTGTAAACGCTCATCAATGATGATATAAAGACTGGGGAAACAATTTAGATTGCTGTTATCATGGAATCACCGTTTGTGGATCCCTCATTTAATACTGTGGGTAATGGAGAAAAACGCAAACATCCAGTCTAACAGCTTCCATGATTGATGCATAATATCTGTTTAAGAGGATTTACAGGTTTGTTCAAAATAAAGCATGGCCCCTGGCATCCACAAATTTTAACACTTTTGGTAAAGGAGAAACCATTAAAAATATTGTTTTCTCCAAAACAACTACACCACTTGCTTCCATATTTGGTATATAACATTTTTGTAAGGACGATGTACAAGTTTGTTCTCATCACTTTACTGGGGCATTATTAATGAGTGGCAAATTGTCTTTGGTATGTAACATCACAGTGTTTAGTTTGCGACAAGTTTTCACAAGAAGATACACCACACGGAGCATAACTCTGTTAGTACCCCAAACAGGCTTCATAATTATAAAAAAATCTACCTCTCCAGAACAACGGATCAGAATCTTTTGATATTTAGTTTTCGGCATCTTTGAGATCAGATTCCACACCCACAGGGTCACCAGAAGAGACATTACCCTGTTAGCACATGCAAAAACTATTTCAAAAATTAAACAAAAATCTACTTATCCAAAACAACTAAGTGCAATCTTCTGATATCTGGTATACAGCATCTTAAAGTGTCAGGGATCTGGATTTAAAGTTTATTCAAACCACCACCCTGGGTTTATATATAGTCTCCTTGTGGGAGCTCAAATTTAACTTGATGCAATATGGGAATACTTCTTTATTTTTTTATTCAGATTCACCAGTACGCAGTACGGATATTTGGATATTTTGATGAACAGTATTCTAATGGGAACAGACTCAAGTTCGTTCAAATCAATCCCTGGGTTCATATTTCGCAAACTCTGTGTCCTGAATTTTAACTTAAAAATCATCTTCAGCACAACCAGTGACAACTTATATCATTCAGATGGGGATAGATTCACACCCAAGTTTCAACTTAGTGTAATAACTACGTCATAGACGGTCCCAAGTCCTTGTTGAGAATGGAAGTGAGCGCCTTGTTTGCCCGTGAAATGCGTGCACTGAATGGATGGTTGAAACGACAGTGAACACGATTGAGCAATCCCCATAGAGGATATTGTTCGATATATCACCGTCGGCCCTTACTTCATGGCGGGCGGGCAGTTGGTCGGATCATACTCATACTCTGTTTGATCAATCGGGCGCTCTAAAAAAGAACGTCCCGTCGGGGCATGAAATAGTCGCCAAACCGACCAGTCTGTTGCAAACATCGCCATCACTGTTTTATCATTGAACTCTGTGAATAATTCCTTACAGTTTTTCAAACACGTTTGCTGCACTGTCAGATAGATACCAACTATGTTTTGTACAAGTAGCTTCCTTGTTTTATGTGGCCAGTTTATCGACTGCTCTATGATGACACTGCTGCACGGGCCAATCGCTTGTCGGTGTGCGTATACATGCCTTGGTCGAGTATGCTCTTCACTTTTTCTAACCACCTCATGTTAGGCTGGGACATAAACCCTAGGTTGGACACGTAGTAAGCGTTGGGAGGTTTTCAGTGAACACTTAAAATAAACAGAGGATATCTGGTGTTTTTGAGTGAATACCGAAAATTATCTCATGAGTGTCCGATACAAATGTTTAGTTATCGAGAGCGCTTGAGCGAGCGAAATAACCCATTTGTCTCAATCACAAGTGAGATAATTTTCGATATCCACTCAAAAACACTAGATTTTCTTTTCATTATACGCGTTTTATAAATCCGATAATTCCACTCGTTTCCACCTTGAATTGATGCATGAAAATAAACAACGCATTGAATCATTGATATACGGAAGTCATTTCCTCGGAACAGATAGCGTCTTGTAATTTGATTCAGCAGGTGGGTTTCTAGCCCAAACATTGCCTGAAAGTCTGTAAGTTTTTGGTTTGGTACGTCCTTTCAAAGGACGTACCAAATCAAAAACTTATATTACGGACTTTCAGGTCATGTTTGGACTAGCGGGCTTCAAGCGTTAATTCCCGGTGAATACGTGTTGAATTATTGTTGTAAATGATGGGTGTCCATTCAAAAACACTATATTTCCTTTTCATTATACGTTTTGAGAACAAATTGATCATTTCTAGTGATAATACTACTCGTATTCACCTTGAAGTGAGGCTTTGAAAACCGCCATTTTGATTGATACAGTGAAAGTGCAATTTTCTGTATCTTCACAGTGGGATAAATAGATTGCTATCTTTTCTCAATTTCTTCGATAATCTACCGTTTAGCGTAAAATAAAACATATTAATGAAACAATAAAAATCAAACAACAATAAACTGGAACGAGGTCGAGATTTGTTTTCTGACTGTAATTCTGACTCAGATCAAGAAATTTTACCGCAGTCCAATCCCTGGCCAAAATGTGTGATAATTTATTCAGCTGATGGCAGAAGAAAGACAACAGAACATTGTATACAAGGAATTGCTGGCACTGTTAAAAGTGTTAAATACCATAGAACCTGGACAGGACTAATTGAGTGTACAAAGGAGACACAGGCAAGACATCTATTGAATACCGATAAACTAGCAGCTATGGGGGTCAAATCTTTTCCACACAGGATACATAATAACAGCAGGTGTATAGTTAATATGACAATACGCAAGGCGTAAGAAGGAACCCCAAAGTATCCAACGTATTGAAATATTTCATTCCGCAACCATTACTCCAAAAATATTTTGGTTTATTCAGTCGAATTCCTGCAATTGTTTAATTTCAGCCAAACAAGAATACGTTTCACAGTACTAAATATTTTCCCACAGGCGACCATTATAACGTTCAGGCGAAAAAGAATATGGTCGCATCATTTTAAATTTAGCATTCAAATATTTTTTGTCAACTATAGCCCTTCAGACAACCTTTTAATGATTTTTAAACAGGGGTCATGCAACAAATAAAAGAAAAACTAACAGAAAGGGAAGTGCTGGTCACATGTTCATATTTCTCAGGGAATTCCCAAACAAAACACACCAATAGTCAAACAAATATTTAGGTTCTAAAAGTCCTCAAATCATCCTCTTTATTCATCTGGAACATTCAAAAGTAATGCAAAATGTCAGTAGACTTCTTCAAATGTTTATTGAAACAATATATTTCCCCAAGACTGCTTAGTTTTGGGAATTACATATTTCCGAGCGCAACTTTTCGAGGCGTGTAAATCTAATTAAAATATCTACAACAGTTATACCTATGAGCAAACCCAACCCTACCAAAGATACAGTTACCTCTTTCATGTGATGAAAGAGTCATTTCTGCAATAGAATTCAACTTTTGGCTTCTGTCTAGTGCAAAGCATGGGAAATTTGTTCTTTTGAAGAGAACTGTCCAATCTGTGTCAAATAGGCTTAAAAACTGTTATTGCCTCCGACAGAATTTCTACTCTATTACCCAATAAGTTGGGAGGGATAAGAATTCACAGCTTTCTTTGAAACTACCCAAATCCCAAAATAAAACTAAAATCTTCATCAGCACACAAAACCTTTTCACAAAATCTGTTTTAATTAATCATACAGCAAGATAAATAGGGCCCCACCACCACGAAACAATATGTCAATTTTGTTTTAAAATTGGGGTTGTGCAGGGCTTATAGTTCCTCTAAATTTGGGAGAATCCATTTGGATTCTTGCGGAAATCGTTCCGAGAATTCAGACCTGCTATGGGCCAGGATCCTATTAGGTCAGTATGATTGAACCCCTGTTGCATACTGATAATACATGTTAACCCTTTACCCAATACAGCTTTTTTAATTTTTACAACACCAACTACTGATTTTTACCCCCCCCCCCTCCCCCTGGGCCCTTAATAGCTCACCTGACGAGGCGGTTCAGAGAAGTATTTTGGGTCAGATTCAGTTAGTCAAGGTTCATGGACACTACATAGGAATAATGTTATGAAATTATTCATAATTCTATTGTCCATGTTAGATGATTATAAGCATAGCTCTTCCTGATGGCTTCCAATTCTGACAGCAGTAGACAAGTACTGCCAAACTTCCAAGGGTTGTTGTGTCACTGCACTTTGAAAGGCAAATTTTATGGAAAAGCTCTAAGGAATGGATTTGAACATTTATGAACAACCTCGAACCTAACCCACCCCTGCCCAAATATTAAGCCACAGACCTGAAATGAACAAACTCAAATCTGCCCCCCCCCCCCCCCCCCGCCTCCTGCGATACCAAATATGAAAGGGTTCTGACTGGCAGGAACCAAACTGGAACAAATTTACATCTGACCTCCCCAGAGATGTTGTACACCAAATATTAAAGCATTAAACTAGTGGGTCTGAAGAAAAAGATTTTTAACGAAATTTTCTCTTGTTGCTTTGAGTTAATTTGCACTCCCATAATGAGCCCATATATTAACCCATAGATTTGGCTTGAACAAACATGAATCTGACCCCCTTAGAGATGCTGTAAGCCAAATACGAAAGGATTCTGACTGGTGGATCTGAAAAAAACAAGTTTTAAAGAAATTTCCTCATACTGCACTGAGTTAAACTTTGGGCTTCAATAGATAGACCAAATATTAACCCAGAGACCCGATTCAAACAAACTTCAATCTACCCTCCCCCTGCCCCCCACCCCACTAGAAATGTTGCATTCCAAATATGAAAGCATTCTGACTGGTGGATCTGAAGGAGGTTTTCAAAGAAATTTCCACATGTTGCACTGTTGATATTTGGGTGCCCAAGGGGAGCCCAAATATCAACTCAGGGACTTGACTTGAACAAACCTGAACCTATCCCTCCCACCCCTAGAGATGCTGTATACCAAGTATCAAAAGATTCTTATACATGGTTCTGGAGAAGATTTTTTTTCAATTTTGGAAAACAATTTATGCATGCTATCAGAGAAATGCTTGAGGCCCCCTGTCGGTGTGGCAACGTTATTTGAACAAACTTGAATTCATATATGATAAGGAACATGAATATCAAATTTGGTTCAATTCGGCTCAGTTGTTTATGAGGAGAGGTTAGTAATGTAAAGTTCACACCGCACAGGATGGACTGATGGTGGACAGACAGAAAGTCATCATTTAAGCGCCCCCTGACTTACAGTCAGGTGACCTAAAAATAAACAATATTCATCAAGCGTAATAATTATGGATGTTACTAGAACCAGTGATGAGAGCCGGTTCCAATGACAGCCATATTTGTACAAATTTTATTGCCAGTGTCACAATATTTCAGGTCATGTTAGTGTTGTATTGGTTAATTTGCTGCCTTTGTGTTAGGTAAAGGGTTAAACTGACTCAGTTCTCTTCATGTGAATCCTAGCAGCAATGTTACGAGACGCTACATGGTTTCTCACTGGTTTTGTTGCACGGATCTCTACGGGAATCGATCTCAGATTCTTATAAGCCCTGGCTGAGGCTATATAATCCACCAATATCAATAGAAAGTGCCATTTTATCTCAACAAATGATGTCAAATATTCTTTTACCTAGTGATGAGGTAAATTATAGCCCGGGATGTACCCCCCCCCCCGCCCCCAAGCTCTCAGTATGCATTTTTTCTTAAAACAAGAGACCACAGGGGGCCTGAGGGCGCCCACCTGTACATGGTAACCTAAATATCAACCCAGAGAATTGATTTCAACAAGTTGCATCTACTCCTCCTAAGAAAAGCTTATACCAAATATCCAAAGATTCTGACATGTGGATCTAAAAAAAATGATTTTTAAAGAATATTCCTCATATTGAACCGAGTTATAATTTGGGCTCACACGAGCCCATATATGAACCATATGAACCCAGGGACTTGGCTTTAACAAACTTGAATCTCCACCCCCCACCCCCCTAAGGATGCTGCACACCAAATATCAAAACATTTCAACTGCTGGATCTGAAGAAGAAGATTTTTAAAGAAAATTCTTCATTTTGAACTAAGTTACAATTCGAGCTCCCACAGTGAGCCCAAACATGGACCTAGGGAGATGGCTTGAACAAACTTGAATCTAGCCTCCTAAGGATGCTGCATAAAAAATATCAAAAGCATTCATCTGCTGGACCTGAAGAAGATTTTTTTTTAAAATTCCTCATTTCGAACTAAGTTACAATTCAAGCTCCCACAGTGAGCCCAAATATAGACCTAGGGACATGGCTTTAACAAACTTGAATCTCACCCCCCTAAGGATGCCGCACACCAAATATCAAAACATTCCAACTGCTGGATCTGAAGAAGAAGATTTTTAAAGAAAATTCCTCATTTTGAACTAAGTTACAATTCGAGCTCCCACAGATAGCCCAAACATAGACCTAGGGACATGACTTGAACAAATTTGAATCTTGCCTCCTAAGGATGCTGCATAAAAAATATCAAAAGCATTCATCTGCTGGATCTGAAGAAGATTTTTTAAGAAAATTCCTCATTTCGAACTACATGCAAGTTACAATTCAAGCTCCCACAGTGAGTCCAAATATGGACCTAGGGACATGGCTTGAACAAACTTGAATCTCACCCCCCACCCCCCCCCCCCCCCCCCCCCCCCTAAGAATGCTGCATACCCAATATTAAAACATTCTGACTGCTGGATCTGAAGAAGAAGATTTTTAAAGAAAATTCCTCATTTTGAACTACATGTAAGTTATCATTCGGGCTCCCACAGTGAGCCCAAATATGGACCTAGGGACAAAGCTTGAACAAACTTGAATCTCACCCCCCTAAGGATGCTGCATAACAAATATCGAAACTTTCCGACTGCTGGATCTAAAGAAGATTTTTAAAGAAAATTCCTCATTTTGAACTAAGTTATAATTCGGGTTACCACAGTGAGCCCAAATATGAACCCAGGGACTTGGCTTGAACAACCTGAATCTCATCCCCTAAGCATGCTGCATACCCAATGTCAAAAGATTCTGCTGCTGGATCTTGAGAAGAAAATTTTCAAAGAAATTTGCCTGAAATGCACTAAGTTCAAATTTGGGCTCGTATACTGAGCCCAAATATGAACCCAGGGGGCTGATTTGAACAAACTTGAATGAGATCCACCCCACAATGTTGCATATCAAATATCAAAAGATTTTTTAAGAAATTTGCCTGAAATGCACTAAGTTCGAATTAGGGCTTCTATAGTGAGCCCAAATATGAATCCAGGGGGCTGATTTGAACAAACTTGAATCAGATCCACCCCACAATGTTGCATACCAAATATCAAAAGATTCTGCCTGCTGGATCTAGAGAAGAATATTTTTAAAGAAATTTGCCTGAAATGCTTCTATAGTGAGCCCAAATATGAATCCAGGGGGACGATTTGAACAAACTTGAATCAGATCCACCCCACAATGTTGCATACCAAATATCAGAAGATTCTGCCAGCTGAATCTGGTGAAGAAGATTTTTTAAGAAATTTGCCTGAAATGCACTAAGTTTCAATTCGGGCTCCTATATAGAGCCCAAATATAAACCCAGGAGATATGGCGTTTTACTTTTTTCGATTTTTAGCTCCTGTGGTTTTCATGGGGCTACAGAAAAAGAAAATTTGGCATAAATTAGGTACTTATGACCCAATAAGCCCTCACATAAAATTTGATTCAAATCAGCCTCTCGATTCTGAAAATAGAAATTTTGGGCGGGGCCAGAAATTTTGCCCCTCCCATAACAACGCCAAATATAGCCCATCAAACTTCGCTTAAAGAAATCCAAGTCTACACCTTAAAAGGAAGCTGCATACCATATATCAAGTCTCTGCTACTGCTGGTTGATGAGAAGATTTTGGTGCCCCTTGGGGGCATGGCACCACCCAGGAGAAGGGGGCAACATCATTTGAACAAATCTGAATTGGCATTAGGTAATAAACATTTACCCAACATTTGAATAATGTAAAGTTAACGCCGGACGGACGGCGGACAGAATGTGATCAGTAAAGCTCCCACTGAGCTTTGCTCAGGTGAGCTAAAAAGCTTTATTAATTTATAAATAAATTGATGGTGAAATGAATTTCCCATTATTTTTTAATCACATTCTTGCTTCTGAACACATTTCACATTGTGTTTGATATTCTGCAATCTTTGTAAGAAAAAGCCTAGGTTTACTCAGTTAAGGCACCTCGAGTCATAAAACAGTGATTTTTTCCAACAGAATGACCAATACCTGCTACTGTGGTGTCTTATGACACTGTTAAAATTTCTAAAATCATCAAATATTGATTCATTAGTGCTGTGCTTGTGCTGCAAATATCCACAAGTGCACTTTCACTATTTTGGTTTTAATCCCCACAGGCATGCATTCTGTCAAAAGGATTGTAATACACGCGTGGGCAGTGATGTCTACTCATGCATTTACCAGTCAATAAAAATCATCATCTACAAAATTTTAATTGATGAAGCATCGGTTTGTACAGTTAAAACTAGAAGTCCTGTCGTGAGATGCGCACAAATAGCACGTTGATATGCGCGTTAATGTACGCGTTATGGCTCAAGTAAAGCTATCAAATTCTGTACATGTGGCCTGTGCACAAGCAATGTTTCAGCCAATGGACCTCCGGGTAACCCGGAGGTCCAATGGCAGAAACATTGCATGTGTTTGCTATGAGTAACCAAGAGAACCTGCCGTGCTTTGGATGCCATTCGATATGGCAACTGCGTGCAATTCCAACGCGCAATTAAGCCTAGATAAGCGCTCTATTCGTGACAGGACTTCTAGTTTTAACTGTACCTGGTGCTTCATTATTTAAATTTTTGATGATTATACCTATAGTTAGTGTTTGGCATCAAATATTATTGTATGAATTTGTATCCGTGGAAATATTGCCCATCCATGGAAAGTGAGCAGTACACTGCCACTGTACTGTATTTGTTTATATACTTGTGATAGGCTGGGTCCAAAGTAATCAGTACTCGTAGTACTCGGGTACCACTTTTTTGATAAAATACTCAATACTTGCCAGCCCAGATTTTTGTATGTGTGTGTTTGTGTGTGTGTGTGTGTGGGGGGGGGGGGGGAGGTTGGAGGGTGAAAGATAGCTGCAAATTATTTAAAATGTTGACCCAGGCAAATGAAAAGCAAAGAAACATTTCATTCGAAGGACAGACAGACAGACATGCAGTAACAAATTTGGGAAGCCTAAATAAAAGTAGTGACTAACTTAAAATGAAAAATATAGATAGAAGAGCCAGGGCAATGTTGTCAAACAGAAAACAAACAAGAGCCCCCAGAGGGCCTGATGGCATTCACCTGACATGGTAGCCTAAATATCAACCCAGGGAATTTATTTGAACATTTGTTGCATCTGCCCCTCATAAGAAAAGCTTATACAAAATATCTAAAGATTCTGACCGGTGGATCTCAAAAAAAAGGATTTTTAAAGAATATTCCTCATATTGAACTAAGTTATAATTCAGGCTCCCACAGAGAGCCCAAATATGAACCCAAGGACTTGGCTTGAACAAATTTGAATTTCACATCCCTAAGGATGCTTCTACAGTTAAAACTAGAAGTCCTGTCATGAAATGCGCACAAATAGCACGCTGATATGCGCGTTAATATACGCGTTAAGGCCCAAGTAAAGCTATCAAATTCTGCACATATGGCCTGTGCACAAGCAATGCTTCAGCCAATGGACCTCCGGGTAACCCGGAGGTCCATTGGCAGAAACATTGCATGTGTTTGCTATGGGTAACCAAGAGAACCTGCCATGCTTTTGGTGCCATTCGATATGGCAATTGCACGCAATTCCAATGCGCAATTAAGCCTAGATAAGTGCACTATTCGTGACAGGATTTCTAGTTTTAACTGTATATACTAATATCAAAAGATTCTGACTACTGGATTTTAAAGAATATTCCTCTTATTAAAATATGAACCCGGGGACTTGGCTCAAACAAACTTGAATCTCACCCCTCTAAGGATGCAGCATCCCAAATATCAAAATACTTTGAAGAGTGGATCAGAAGAAGATTTTTAAAAAAATATTCCTCATATTGCACTAATCTAATCATAGAGAGTCCAAATATGGACCCAGGGATTTGATTTCAACAAACATGTGAATAAATCTTCCAAAGATGTTATATGCAAAATATGAAAGCCTTTGGAGCAGTGGTATGGGAGAAGAAGATTCTTTAATGTTTTTCCCATTACTAAAATGATGACTCCGCATAAGTCCTGGAAAACTTCCCTACGATAAAACTGATGGCAATTTTTGTTTGACCATTCTTTTCTGCTGGTCGTAAGGAAGCGGCACACAAAATAAAAATTCTCAGTGCCATTTAGTTTTGAAGATATGGGCGTTTTAAATTTTTTCTATATTTAGATCCTGCAGTTCCCACAGGGCCACAGGAAAATGTTTTGGCATAAATTAGGTACTTACGACCCAATAAGCCCATCATATCAAATTTGCTTCAAATCAGCCTCTCAATTTGGAAAATAGAAATTTTGGTACAATTCGGGCTCCCACAGTGAGCCCAAATATGAACCCAGGGACTTGGCGTAAACAAACTTGAATCTCCCACAATGAGCCCAAATATGAACCCAGGGACTTGGCGTAAACAAACTTGAATCTCACGCTGGCTCACACCGATTAATCGACTAACCAATGATCAATATCTTGATTGATAAAAAAAGTATTTGATCGGTTAACCGTTACTTTTGAAGTACGGTATTTGATGGCTGGATTCACATCGCAAAATACATGTACTATACAAAAATGTCCAATTGCTAACCATTTTTCTTTCATATTGGGTAAGCTTATATTCACTATTTATCATCACTTTTTGAAACCAAGATGGAAACTGTTAATCAAATTTTTAAAAACAAAAAATACCCTGTATGGGTTAACTATCGAACAAACTTGCTCCAAAACAGGCAAACATTGTCACACTGGCTCACATCAATTGCATGAGACAGAGAAATGCATGCCAGTTACGTGCCAAAATACTTGTTCACTTGCATGATCAGTATACTGTATCAGTAGCTGAAAACGGTCATTCTCAACCCTTCACCAAATGCAGGTAGCAGACGATACTTGCACAAGAAATTCTAAAGATTTTCAATGTTTGTCTCAAAAACATAGCTTAAGCCCCCCCCCCCCCCCCCCCCCTATTGGAACAAGCTCAATGAGCTTGTTCCAATGAGGGGTAATAAGCTATGTTTTGAGACAAAAATTGAAAATATAATAAAATTTGAATGGACATGTTTGTATATGGCGCTGCCCAGTTTTGTCCATTATGCTGAGTAATGTTTTAATTATATAAATGGTCAACGGTACAGCAATTATTCAGCTACCTATTGGGGCAAGTGATTAATCGGTTAACCAAGGTTAACTCATGCGATTAATCAATCACGAAAACCCTTTAATCGTTTCAGCTCTAAAATTAATTTAATTTTATTAAATTTTATCTGATGAAAAAATGCTTATATTTTGGGGGGAATGGTAAATATGGATCTTCTTAGCAAGCATTTGCAAGAACATCAGAGGAATGAAATCACCATTCTCGCAATTTGCAAAACCCTGGTGAACCAAAATATAGGCTTGGCTTGAAGAAACTTAAATCTCACCCGCCTAATGATGGTGCATAGCAAATATCAAAAGATTCTGATTGGTGGGTCTGAAGAAAAAGATTTTTAAAGAATATTCCTCATACTGCACTAATTTCTACATTTGGACTCCCATAGAGGCCAAATATGGACCCAGGGATTTGATTTCAATAAACGTGTAAAAAAATCTTGCAAAGATGGTATATGTGAAATCTGAAAGGTTTTGGAGGAGTGAACTGGGTGAAGAAGAGTGTTAAATGCTTTCTTCATTACCCACAGTGTTACAAAACGCTGACTAAGCATTTTTTCAAAGTCACAAAAAAGTACCCCATGATTGACCTGACAGAAATTTGCTTAGACCATTCCATTCTGTTGGTCCCAAGGAAGCTTCACACCAAATAAGAATTCTCAGTGCCATGTAGTTTTGGAGATATGTGCGTTTTGAATTTTGTTCTATTTTTAGCTCCTGCGGTTCCCATGAGGGGATGGGAAAATATTTTGGGGCATAAATTAATTACTTATGATAAAATAAAACCAAAAATTAAATTTGGTTCAAATCAGCCTCTTTGTTCGAAAAACAGAAATTTTGGGCGGGGCAAAAATACATGCCCTCCAATAATGAAGGCAAATAAAGACCCACAAACTTCTCTTGAACAAAACTGAGTCTACACCTCAAAAGGAAGCAGCACACCACATATCGAATCTCTGCTACTCCTGGTTCACGAGAAGATTTTTTTAAGATTTAGGCAAAATTTTGGGGCATGGCCCTACTGGGGGCAGGGCAACTTGATTTAAGCAAAATCAAAATGCAATGTCATAACAAACAAGCATCTCACATTTCACTTAAATGATTAATCAGTTCAGCAGTTTTGGAGAAAACGCAAACACCATGTTCACGGACGACAGACGGCAAGTGATCACTACACCTCACCCTGACTGAAAGTCAGGTGAGCTAAAAACTCAGTGGACCATGAGTGCTGCAGTTGGGCGAGAAGCTTGATTCAAGGAGAGAAGAAACTTGTAGCTACTGGCTTTCGAAAGTGTTGTTAAAACCCAATAAATAAACAAGAGGCCCCACAGGGCCTGAAGCGCTCACCTTGAACAGAACACGATATAAACAGAGAACAGAACACGATATAAGAGTCCAAGAATGAATCTACATTAAGCAATCCATCTCCATAGGATACACTGCAAATCTTTGAGCCCCTCAGGAGTGACAAAAACAGTCCAAGCATCATGCCTTTTCTTTAGTTGATTATGATGTAAAATGTGGAGCTCCCCTCTCAAGCACCTTGATACAACCTATATAGATTACTCTTCACCTCTTGAGGGTACTGAATAAAAAATGTCTAATTCTTCAGCTACTTGGCCAATTCCGGCTCCCATAGGGAGTTTAAATATCAACCCAGGCACTCGATTTGAACAAAGTTGAATCTGATCTCCTTAGAGATGCTGTATACCAAATATGAAATCATTCTGACTTGTGGATCTGAAGAACAAAATTTTAAAGAAATTTCCTCATATTGCACAAAGTTAAAATTTGGGCTACCATAGTGAGCCCAAACATTAACCTACAGACCCGATTTGAACAAACTTGAATCTCACCCCCACCCCACCCCTCCCCCCTTAGAGATGTTGTAAACCAAATACGAAAGCATTCTGACTGGTGGATCTGAAGAAGAAGATTTTAAAAAAAAACTTCCCCATACAGCCCTAAGTTAAATTTGGGCTACCAAAGGAAGCCCAAATAATAACACAGGGACTTGGTTTGAACAATCTTGAATCTGACCATCATAACAATGAGGGTACCAAACATTAAAAAATTCTGACTCGTGGTTCTGAAGAAGATTTTTAAAGAAAATTCCCCATAAAATTTGGGCTCCTGCATTGAGTCCAAATATGAACGAATGGGCTTCATTTTAACAAACTTGTATCTGACCCCTCTATGGATGTTGTATACCAAATATCAAAAGATTCTGAACATTGGTTCTTGAGAAAAGATTTTCTAAAATGTTTGCAAAAATGCTGCACCAACATTATTCTGATGCCCTCTGCAGAACTCTCTAACATCAACAACAGAGGGCATTTTTTTTATCATTCAATTCTACTGGTTCTAAGGATGCTTCATACCACATAACAGTTCTCTGTTCCAAGTGGTTTGGGAAACATGGGAGTTTGAAAACATTTCTATTTTTTGCTCCTGGGGTTCCCATGGGGATGCAGGGTTTTTTTGCATGAGGTAAGTACTTATGACCCAATATTACCAAGATACTGAATTTCATTCAAATCGGACCATCGGTTCGGAAGATAGAAATTTTGGGTGGTACCAAAAATCTAACCACTGTCATTACAAAGCCAAATATTGCTTCACAAAGTACGTTTGAACAAGCGTGATTCTACACCTCAAAAGGTAGTTCCATAACGAATATAAAGTCACTATACCCACTGGTTCAAAAGATTTTAAAAATATTTTGGGAGTATTTTACCCCACCCTCTCCCTATGGGGCTGGGCATGTTGAGTTAAACAAAAATGTAATACCCATTTGGTACCATTACTCATACAAACTGTAACTCGAATTGACCAAAACATGGTGTTGATGGATGACAGATGGATGGACAATGGATGGAGAGTGATTAGATAAGCCCTGCTTGACTTTGTCGAAGTGAGCTAAAAAAAAAAAAAAAATTAAACGGTTCATGTCCGATATTTTACCCATGTTATCAAAATTGATAAATTTGTCCCTGGAGTGCAACAAGGTTTATGCTATACATGTAGCATTGCAAAGCCTTCTTGCACTCAAGTGATGGAATACACCTCCATCCAAGCTATTCTGTAGATTATGAGGCCTAAAACAAACCAAGAACATGAACTTATGCATGAATATTATTATAATGAATACACTGTCTTACACAAAGGAATACCACACAATCCAGTGTAGACTGATTTCAAAAAGTCCTCCGTAGTGGAAGGGCAATTTTAACAAACATACAGGCCCAAATAAGCTTCATACACAGTGTAAAAATTCCACAAAATTAATAAACATTCATATATGTTTAATAGGAATTAGGAGTATTGTAATTAAAAAGTCAATTGTGTGGTTGTTTATAAACTTATATTACTTTGTTATCAGGTGTTAAAAAATATGAATATTTGTAAACACACCCACCCATTTAGATTAGTCCCTGCTCATAGCAGTGACACAGACATACAGTACAGTTGCTGGTCATAATCCTTGCATGGGCAGTGCATGATGTCCATGCATGTTTTTTCCAGGTAATAGAAAATCATCATCAATAAAATTTTAATTAATGAAGCACCGAATTGTATCCTGTGGTTCATTAATTAAATTTTTGATGATTATTGCTGTAAACAATGTTTGAAAACTAATATCATTGCATCCGCAGAAATATTGCCCACCCACAGAAAGTGACCAGTTCACAGCAGCACAGAGTCAAGGTAATTGTGTTTTACTGTCTTGAATTTCAATTTTTTTTTTTTTTTTTTTTTGGGGGGGGGGGCACTAGACCCCTCCACTGATGAGAGGGTCACACACCCTCTTGTCCTCACCCCTATCTCGCTGCTATGTAGCTCAGGTGATTCTGTGCATCATATTCTTTATGACTCCCACTAGATACATGTATTACTCTTGCCCCTACATGTAACTTAGATATCCTGGCTTAGCACCAGTATAATGGTAAACTAACATCAAATTGTGTGCTTATGTGCAGTAGCTAACATATTGGAATAGTACAATGAGCTTTGTCAGAAACTTGATCAAGTATTGATGACAAACAACAATTTTCATTACCAGTACCTGGTGCCAGTAATAAAATAAGATTTGCAAATATCACCCTGCATTTTTTTCAGCTATTAACTAACATAAAATTGTGCGCTTCATGAAAATTATTTCGTAACTACCTGTTAAAAATTACCGTTTCTTGTTTTGCTCTTTTAGAGAAAGAAATCACTCCTTTTCTGGCGGGCATACTAAACACCGAGGCAACCGAGGGATACCAAGGTGAAGGAAAACAGGAGAGAAACGGGTATGAGGTGGTGTGTTCTTTTTATTATTTATTTATTGGTGTTTAAGGTCACATTTATCTGCACAACAGTTTATTGTGACCATGGCAGTTTTATGGATGGAGGAAACTAGAGTACCCCAGGAGAACCACTGAGCAATGGCAAGCAACTGTAAGCTCCCCAACATACTACACAAGCTGGGTTAACCTTGTTCGAAGACAGGTGCACCAAGAACATGCAGTATGCCTTAATACACAGCATACCTTGCCCCCACATGGGTAGTGGGGGTGAAGTGTCTTGCCCAAGGACACAAAGCTGTTGCCACAGGTGGATTCGAACCGAGGATCTCTCGGCTTGCAGTCTGCACCTCTACCTACTGAGCTAATGCACCCCTGATGGTGTATTCTGATTATGTGAATAGATTTAAGCAGTATAAGTAAGTGATTGGTTTTAATGCCATATTTGAGAATTATGGGCACTGAAGTAATAAGAGTGCACTGAAAAATCTTCCCTTTGGTATTTAATAGGTAGCTTGGTAATGGTAAAGTGACTTCACCTCAGTAAGCAACAGTGTGAAAGCCGGCAGCCATCTTTAATTTCGGGCCGCACCCAAAAACACTTGTTCTCATCCCAAGGTGATAACAAAGGTACCCAAGAAGTTTCATGAAGATCGGTTCATAAATACAGCCTCCAGCCTTAGCGTATTGACATGTGCACTTACAGTGTATAAGAAGCACTGAATAAATCAAAGGCGATCTAATTTGCATAATTTCTGCAAGAGAAAAAAACCTGTATTATACAGTATGTTTTGTGATGTATTCCATGTTACTAAACATTCATACAAAAATTTATTCAAATCAGAACTTTCATACAGAAGTTCTGTACAAAAAACTGATTGCACTAATTTTGGTACAAAATGGCTGCTAGTGGCCATCTTGAATTTCAAACTGCACCCAAAAACACTCGTTCTCATCCCACGGTGATAACAAAGGCACCCAAGACATTTCGTAAAGATTGGTTCATAAATACGGGCTCTAGCCTGAGCCGTATAGAAGTTGTGTACAAAAAACTGATTGTATCTAATTTTGGTACAAAATGGCCTCTGGCAGCCATCTTGAATTTTGGATCGCACCCCAAAACACTCATTCTCGTCCCTAGGTGATAACAAAGGTACCCAAGAAGCTTGGTGAAGATCGGTTCATAAATACAGCCCCTAGCCCGAGCCGTATTGACATGTGTACTTACTGTGTATAAGTAGTAGTGAATAAATCAAAGTTTGTCTAATTTGCATAATTTCTGTACAAGAAAAAAAACTGTATTTTATGTGATGTATTCCATGTTACTAAACAATCATACACAAATTTATTCAAATCAGAACTTTCATCAGAAGTTCTGTACAAAAAACTGATTGCAGTAATTTCATTTTCAGTACAAAATAGCTGCCGGCGGCCATCTAGAATTTTGGACTCCCCCCCCAAAACACTCATTCTAACCCCATGGTGATAACAAAGGTACCCAAGAAATTTTGTAAAGATCGATTCATAATTACGGCCTCTAGCCCAAGTTGTATACAGTTAAAACTAGAAGTCCTGTCCTGAAATGCGCACAAATAGCACGTCGATTTGCGCGTTAAACTACGCGTTATGGAGATGGTAAGGCTATCAGATTCTGCACATACAGCCTGTGCACAAGCAAATTTTCAGCCAATGGACCTCTGGGTATCCCGGGGGTCCATTGGCAGGAACATTGCTTGTGATTGCTATGGGTAACAAGGAGAACTTGCCATGCTTTGGGTGCCATTCGATATGGCAATTGCGCGCAATTCTTACGCGCAATTAAGCCTAGATAAGCGCACAGTTCGTGACAGGACTTCTAGTTTTAACTGTAGAAGTTCTGTACAAAAAACTGATTGTACCTAATTTTGGTACAAAATGGCCACTGGTAGCCATATTGAATTTTGGACCGCACCCAAAAACACTCATTCTCATCCCAAGGTGATAGCAAAGGTACCCAAGAAGTTTCATGAAGATCAGTTTATAAATACAGCCTAGCCCGAGCCGTATTGGCATGTGCACTTACTGGGTATACATGTAAGTAGCACTGAATAAATTAAAGTTCATCTAATTTGCATAATTTCAGCACGAGAAAAAAACCTGTATTATATGTGATGTACTCCATGTTACTAAACATTCATACAAAAATTTGTTCAAATCAGAACTTTCATACAGAAGTTCTGTACAAAAAACTGATTGCACTTATTTCTGTACAAAATGGCTGCTGGAGGCCATCTTGCATTTTGGACCGCACCCAAAAACACTCGTTCTCGTCCCACGGTGATAACAAAGGTACCCAAGAAGTTTCGTAAAGATCGGTTCATAAATACAACCTCTAGCCCGAGTCGTATTGAATTGTTGTTCCCAAACAGACGGAAGCCCGATTCGTATTGAAATTGAATTGTTGTTCCCAAACAGACGGACAACGGGCTATGACACAACCTTAAATATGACTTTGTCAAAGCTGAGCTAAAAATGGGGAGTATCCAGAGTATCACAAAACAAAAACCTATTTTGTAAAGGACTCCCCCTTTCAAGGACAATGGGACAGCATTGGCATTCACCACCATGCTGCCTTGAGGCTGCATTTTGAATTCCTGTGTTTGTTGTTCTTATGAAATATTATTTTATTATTATCAATTATGATACAAATATGGTACCGATAGCACACTTTCAGGATCCGCTGATGTCTGATGGCGACTGTGTGTCAGTGTGTGAGATGCACACATACTATACACCACATCCTTCATTTTGCTATATAATTTGTGTAAATTTATTTGGAATTTATAGAATTTCAAACTTGGAAATTTCATAGTATTGTTTTTGCCTTAGTTATGGTGCTTTATAAGTAATGGGCAATTTAGTTTGAAAAAAGGGGTTCATGAATATTCAGTCACAGGATGATTCAGCCCTCATACTTTTTCTTAGAATATTCGGTCTCAGTCGTGGTCGAATGTCATCACATCTTGAGGTCAAATCCTCACAGAATTTTTTTTTTTTAAATATTCTAATCATTTTTTCTATTGTTTTATGTTAAGGATTTATGAATACTAATTATGACAAAATTACAAGTGCGATATGAAACAAACCTTAATGGAGCTAGAACAAAAAAAACCTTCCCAAAACAAGCTGTGAGAGGTTCTCAGCTTGAATCCCAATTGCGGTAACTGAAATAAGGCGTACTGCACATCGATGGTGCACTTGTCTTCAACCAATACTAACCCTGTTTGCTTGGAGTTACAATGTTGAGAAGCTGACAGTTGCTTGTCATTGTTGCTTGGTAGTTCTCTCTGGGTGCTCTGGCTGGGTTCCTCCCCCAGTAAAACTGTTGGGTGGCCCTGGCTGTAAAAATTGTTGTTAAACCCAATAAATAAAGAAATCAAATTTGCTAAATACAAGACCTTTGAATGATGGTTTTGATTGGGGTGTGTGTGGGGGGTGGGGGTGGGTGGGGGGTTATACAGTTGTGCCCACTTAATTGGATATATCTTAATTGTATACAGTTGAAACTAGAACTCCTGTCCCGAATTGTGCGCATATCTAGGCTTAATTGCGCATAGGAATTGTGCGCAATTGCCATATCGAATGGCATCCAAAGCATGGCAATTCTCCTGATTACTCATAGTAAACACAGGCAATGTTTCTGCCAATGGACTTCCGGGTTACCCGGAGGTCCATTGGCTGAAACATTGCTTGTGCACAGGCCATATGTACAGAATATGATAGCCTTACTATGGTCATAACGCGTATATTAACGCGCAAATCGACGTGCTATTTGTGCGCATTTCATGTTAGGACTTCTAGTTTTAACTGTATCCCTGTTAATAGAATATAATTTTCCAACACAAAACCATTTACCTCCAGTACAAATTTGACCTGGTAATCGAATATACAGTTAAAACTAGAAGTCCTGTCACGAATAGTGTGCTTATCTAGGCTTAATTGCGCGTTGGAATTGCGCGCAATTGCCATATTGAATGGCATCCAAAGCACGGCAGGTTCTCCTGGTTACACATAGTAAACACATGCAATGTTTCTGCCAATGGACCTCCGGGTCACCCGGAGGTCCATTGGCTGAAACATTGCTTGTGCGCAGGCCATATGTACAGAATTTGATAGATTTACTTGGGCCATGACACGCACATTAACGCGCATATCAACGTGTTATTTGTGCGCATTTCATGACAGGACTTCTAGTTTTAACTGTAGGTTAAAGAGTAATCTCCTGTTAATTGAATAAAAAATATTGTAACCTGTTGAGAAATTGCCCTGACTCTTCCCAGTTTTCCTTTGGTTATAGACCAATTTGGCCTCAGTACATTCAATACAGGCATTTAATATATTATATCTTGTTTGAGCTCATGGAGCTCTGTCAAACAAAATATAATAGAATAAATGCTAAGTTTATCTCTGGAATACAGGAAAGTGACACAATCCCTGTTAATTGAATACTCCTGCTAATTGAATAATGTTATTGGCAAAGTGGCTCTTCAATTAACAGGGTTCCACTGTACAGCAAAAACAAATATCACAAACTAATAATGAAACTATGTACTTGTGAAATTTTCATGTGGTCATTCTACAAAATGTTTTAGCTGGTACTATACAGTTTTGAAGGTTAAAGGGCTCAGTACTTAGAGGTGAAGGCTGCAAGTCAAAGGGTCCTCTATCAAATACCACCTGTGGCAACCACTTTGTTTCCTTGGGCAATACACTTCATTCCCACTGCCCATGTAGTGCCATTGCGTACCAAGGCAAACTGCATGTCAATTGTACACTTGTCTTCAACCAATGCTAACCCAGCGTGTGTGCTGTTTGTACGTTAGATGTTTGTAATTGCTCTGTGGTTCTCCCTGGCTTTTCCCACCTGTAAAACTGCCCGACATGAAGTGACCCTGGCTATCGACGTGTCATTAAACCCCAATAAATAAATCAATAAGAATCATGTGTCCCTATTCTGGAGAACAGTTTGGGGCAAATTGCCAAAGGATGGTTTGGGTTAGATTAGTATCCAGTTTGGGTCAAATTGTTGGAGGACAGTTTGGATGCAATTCTCACGAATTCCAGTCACTTTGGCCCCAAGTCATTTTGGCCCCAGTCATTACAGCCTCAGGTCAATTCAGCCACAATATACCAGGTCATTTCGGCCTCTTTAAATATTTTCAAATATTGTTTGAATTTTAACATTTTTCTCTTTAATTTTTTTTCAACATATATATCTCTCAATTAGATATTAAGGTATACATGATATATGTCTAGTAGATTTTCTTTCATGATGAATAAATAAAAGAAAAGTTTCAGCATGTCGAAGATGCACATGGACTATGTGGGATTTGAAATCACTTGTGACCTGAATAATTTTATTTGCTTATGAATCTATGAGAGCCGGAAGCGAGGGTAAGTAATGTGATTTGGTTTGAGTGTATACCTTGGAAGTGGGGCACTGGGATCAGACCCCCGTGGACATCGAACTGGAAGGGGACTAGGAATTGCGCATAACTACAAGGATTCTGCTCTGTGTTTTAGAAAATGTGGACATGTTTATGGTAGTATCAAAATCGCAGTTTGGTGGTTGTTTCAGAAAAAAAAAGAAAAAGAAACCCTGTGAACCTCAAACTGGAAGGTGACTAGGAATTGTGCATAACAATATGAGTAAATGACTGCATATTCCGGTACTTTGCAAACTTTCAAAGTAAACTAATTTCTCTTACTTATACAGATAGCATCTTAAATGTATGTAAAATTGAACACATGGATAATTTTTAATGTCATGTATAACTGTTCTGTACACTGTGTAAATACAAATAACTGAACGTTACTTAATAAAGGTAATTACCCATTATTTCTAAACATGAACTATGCACTGATCTTTATAGATCTCAACACTTAAAATGGTGCCGAAATGACCAAGGGACCAAAGTGACTAGGACAGAGATGACTTTGAGCTCGAATTGACCAGAGGACGAAATGACTTGGAGCCGAAGTGATTGGATATCATTCTAACAGATGAGAGACGTTAATTAGGCCCTAATACAGAACACATTGAATGTGAATTTACTGCAGAGATAATTGCTCGACGATATATTATATTAATATTTTTTCAATAAATATCGAACAATCTATTAATATTTTTTTTAAGAATTATTTTCAGGAGTTAAAACGAATATCGTAGCGTATCTAAAATATCCTAACAGATTGTACTGCTTTTCTTGGATGATTCTTCCCTGGGCCTAGTTCTCCCCAGGCTGAAGATTCCCCCAGTTCCCGAAAAAAGATGACATGCCATTTTCAATGGCGGTAAATATCCAAAAGGGTTATTATTTTCCATTTTTTAGTTTTTGAAACTACGAAGCACTGTTCAGAAATACAGATGCACCAAAAAGTAACACATTATTACGTTGTTTTGGTTTCTAACAGGACTGAAAGCAAGCTATCAGTATCACTTTTTCGAATTACACCCATTTCGTCTGCTAACCAAATCATCCGCTGCAATTTTACCCAAGTCGTCCTCTACAATTATACCCAACACGTCCGAAACTCGTTCGCTGGGGGAAAGTATTCAAGTATTGCATTTTGAATCATTTTTTATTTATATAATAATTTTATTGTATAATTTATTGTTTATTACCTATTGTAATATATCTTAATGTACCTCCATTGTAATATATCTTAATGTACCTCCTTGCATTAAATTTCATATATGTGTATGAAATTCTGAAAACAGAAATGTCAGAACAAAATAAACTATCCAGCCAGCTAATAAATTTTAATTACTGTTTATTCAATGGATTACCAATAAAAATTATATTATTACAGTAAAAGTTCTTAAAGTATATGTACGTTATATTAAGTTCCACAACATAATCTTATAATTTTGCAATTTTTCATTGAAGAGCTCCACCGGCACCTTACAGTGAATAATTGCAAAATTATTAGCATAAGTATTATAAGAATTAATTATATTAAGAAATGCAACAAAATTTGTTATATTAAGTTCTGCAACATAATCTTATAATTTTGCAAGTATTCATCGAGGCGCACCGTCGCTTTACAATGAATAATAGCAAAATTATTAGCAAATGTATTATATAGAATTAATTATATTAAGAAACGCATCAAAATTTATGGTTTATTAAATTCTGCAACATAATCTTATAATTTTGCAATTATTCTTGGAAGAGCATCACCGGCGCTTTACAATGAATAATCACAAAATTATTAGCAAATGTATTATAGGAATTAATAATATTAAGAAACGCATTAAAACGTGTTATATTAAGAAATGCATCAAAACTTGTTATATTAAGTTCCGTAACATAATCTTATAATTTTGCAATTATTCCAGGGGGAGGGGGGGGGGGGGCCTGGGGGGGGGACCAAAATTTTGCAAGACGTGATGTAGGGGTGCGTGAGTCTCTTGAGAGCACCAAAAATGTGCATTTCCAACTTGTGCAGTTTTTTAAAAACATATCAATATATCAGCCAATATATGACATCATTTGTGTTTCAAACCTGAAACTGAGTGAAAGATGATGTTGTACATCACACTCTTAACATAAATACAACATCAGGAGGCTTTATATGTGAGAATATTGGGCTTAATCTGGGGAAATGTCACACGTTAGTAGGGGGTGGGTGTCTTGTTCGAAATGTAGAAAATGTGCAGACAATATTTTCCTTGACAAGCGGACGACTCGGCTTGCGGACGAAACGTCCGTATACCCTTTTTTCAAGCAAACTTTTCCTTACTTTTACAACACCTTAACAATAACATTCGGATAATTCAACAACTGAGTTTCTGTTCATCTTGATATTTCACGAGGTTCGTGTCAATGCATATCCGTATACAATCGCACCAATATAACAACAATTATCAGTTATATTATCGGTTATATGTACGTTTTCTCGATTGAGGTTATCACTGGCAGACAAGCCACAACGAAATCAGGACTGAGAGTTCGATCGGAAACGACGAGATCATCAGCTGAGCATATTGACAAACCTCCAGAAGGACAGAACTCAAGTAATAATAGTAACACTTTGGCCGGCCGCTGATTTGTCGCGGTTCTCGGTTGAGAAGGCCTGGTTACCCCTTTAGTGTAGATATGTAGGCAAATGTATCACGCAAAGCTTTGAGGCGAAACAAAAAACATTTGATTCCCGGAGGGGGACAGGCCAATTGCAATTGCATGGGCAATTCGACACCGGAAGTTACGTGGTTTTTTCACTGAAATTTACTGTCCACTTCAAAAATCACATTGACGGCTATAGAGAATTCTGTTCTGGAACACATTTATCTGACTGGGTATGTGGAACCCTTTGCGGGCCTACGGCCCGCTTGGGGTTCCTATAACACGAGAGTCATGTGGCAATGATATACTTAAAATTAACAATGAATTTAAACCATAGGGTGTAACCGATGTGAAAAACATTGAAATAAAATGCGGGAAAGTTATAAAAACAAATACTTATTCACACATTCGATCCTTCTCAATCGCCAAAATCTATCAAGGTTGCTTCTATAAACGTCAAAGTTGATTTGTATATTCTAAGTCCTCTTCGATGCTTCAAATGCCAGGAAATATGGACATGGACAGAACAACCGCGGAGGAGAATCAGTATGCTAAAATTCGGCTGACAACATCATGAACCAGGTACCAATCCTATAAAACTGACAAGGAAATCACACGTCGTTATCCGAAGATTGACCTGTCTGGACAAAACATCTATACACAAAGAGAAATGTGAAACGCAAATAAGTTTCAAACAGAACAGAACAATCGCAACACCAATGCCCAGTATGAATTCAACATCACCTTCCTAATAATGCAGCAAAATTATCGCACAAAATACCAACATAGTCAATAGAATGACAGACACAACACACGTGGCTCTAAGGACCTTAGTGTAACCTATTACAATAGAACAAATTGAACCATTATCAACGCAAACAAACTCAACAGCTCAGACATCAACCGACAAAATAACGACTACTGAACAAAAACAAGATTAAATATATATATTGAAAAAGAGATTGATTCTCACTGATTTCATCTGCATTACATGGTATAATTCATTGTAAAAAACTAATTCTGGGGGATACCGAGTAGTTTCGTGTGAACTGTGCCAGTTCCATTGACGCCCGATCTGCTAGCATGCCTTTTTGGGGGCTTGAAGGTAGTCGAGTGGTCTATGGCGCTGGTCTAGTTTCGCTAGGCGATTGGTGCCGGAGAAATATACTCTCATCAAGGCAGTGGTTCGATCCCCATTGGCGTCAGAGTCTTTCATTCTAAAAAATGCATAACAGAGGTGCCGAATTCTGTATTCTGTACCTTAAGCAGGAAATTTGAAAAAGAGATTGATTCTCACTTATTTCATCACCATTACATGGTATAATTCACTGTAAACAACTAATTCTGGGGGATACCGAGTAATTTCGTGTGGACAGTGCCAGTTCCATGGACGCTCGATCTGCTAGCATGCCTTTTCTGGGGCTTGTCGGTAGTGGTCTATGGCGCTGGTCCAGTTTCGCTAGGCGATTGGTGCCGGAGAAATATACTCTCATCAAGGCAGCGGCATCAGAGTCTTTCATTCTAAAAAATGCATAACATGTGGCGAAGCAGGGTTAAGTACCCCGGAAAAATTATCGTCTAGTGGATTTGGGTTAGGACTTCAATCATGGCAAATGGTTTATAATTATCTAGCTTATCTAAATGCCCCTTATGACGTCAATCGAACGTGCTATCTTGCACAATTCTCAGAGCTGAAAGCTATACTGGGTGTGTTGAGGTTAGGCCGGGTCAGTATACAATACTAAATTCTGCCAACAGCATTCTGATGGGGTTATTACAGGTCAGGTTTATACTAGCAAATTCTGCCAATCATAATATCAAATTCTGTCGAAACACTTTGGTAAGGTTACTGCAGGGCAGACTATGTCTGGTTTTCGTGTCTCGTTTTCTACTTCTGCACCATACGTGCCGAGACTTTGTAGGACAATTGCACTGATGCAGTTTCAATAGGAACAGTAATAAAATACCACGATTACATAACCGTGCCTTTAAGAGAATTTTCATAGTGTTATTATCGAATAGTTTAATAGCATAACTGCCCCTTTAACAAGAACTCGGGATCAGCTTTTATATTTAATATAGTTTATTCGCCAGAGAATTATTACCAAGTAGGACTGGGCCACTCTTATTAACACTTAGGGAACTAAGACTCCCAAGCAAAATTATATTAACCCTGCGTGTTCCATGGAGGGCATTTCGTTACAATCCTACCAACCAAGACACGAGGTCCCGTAATATTATCGGAGCTCGAGTCTGGATCGGGTGAATTCAGTAATCCAGGAGAATCATGTGACCAGAATGACCAATCACATGTGACCAGGATGTCTAAGATGATCACTTACATGATCAAGATTGCAATTATGTGATCAAGATTGACCAGGATCCCATGACCAGGATATTAACACCACAAAATGGTCAGAATATCGTGGCCGGGATCCGTGACCAGGATCCGACGCCACCGCGTGACTAGGTTGAAGGGACACGAAATGCACTACACAGAGTCTACTTATTAACGATTGGCAATACCGGAACGCTACCAGACAACAGGCATCACCTTTTTCTGTAAGGAATTGCATTATAAACCTAAAATTTAACTAAAATCTTATGTTCCTACATCATTTGATTGTTGGGGAAGAATTGGTAATAAAAGGCCGTATAATCAAAACTATGTCTTTTCAAAGGGGTTCCCCATAGGAGGCCAAAGCAGCACAGAGGACAACTTCGTTTTTCCTGCATTCAAATTAACCCACAGTGTATATGCACTATCTGAGTACATTGAGGATAACGATATGCTGCACGAGGCCCAACGATGTCCATCAAGCATATCGCACATTGTCTTTCATCTCCATCAACTAAATTTTGTGTGGCTTGAAAGATTTGAAGGCTTGCATACATTTCAAGCGCGGATTGCAAGACTTGATAACTATATTGTGCACTTTCCCATTCATAAGTATGTTCCACCTGCACATGATGGAACGCTTCACCAATTAGCATTCGATATTGTAGGGGGTATTCTGGAATGGCGATCTGACTAAATTCACTAGGACGAAATGGACGGATCAGAGTAGATGTGACAAACGAATCGGCCCCATCCTCTGTTTCATATGGTATTCTTTGGTCATAATAAGTTCCGTCCCACCGTCGATCATTCCAATAACGAATGACACTTGTACGGCTTGATCGTGCTGCCTCCAGTGGAGTTGCTAATCGAGCTTCATGTTCGATTACCACTAGATGAAGCATCACCAGTTCTCTTCCTGCTTCTGTTGTGTGGAGACAATACCGGTACAAGACTTGTGTTCTAATCAATTCTAGATGACCGGTGACTTCATTCAACTGAACCACATCCCATACACCGATATTTCGCTGGAAGGCTGAAGTTCCATGTCGAAAGACTATAGGGGTAGGGATGCGGTATCTTTGTGTCCAGTACTCGAGTTGCTCCAGAAGAAAATCTTCTGAAGTTGGGTTAACTACACAGTATGCAGATGCAGAGGCCATTTTAATTTACTATTACACTTATTATTACTTCAACTATGAAAAACTGTAAACTGTAGAACTATATAACTAAAATTCTGAGTGCAATATTCAATTCAATAAAAACAAAGTGACTGATTATACTCGTTATACTTAAATTTACACAAAATCTATATTACACTGTTCTACAGCTGTGCCGTATGAACAATTCTACTTTCCCCGTTAAAGGTTCTTCGTTAGTTTTTATTCTGTTGTCGATAGTGACAAAACTAGGAGTCACGTCTAGAATGTCACTATGTAATTTTTGTTTAACTTTTTTTTAATTTAATTACTTTCTATCGTCTGAGAAATAAGAAATTATATAAGATAACGCCCAAAGATGACAACAGTGCCCGACGGCGTGCAGCTGTAGGGAGTCGTATTCTCTAAATTCTCTAACTAAAACAGATGGGGGTCAATTTCAGGTGGTACGGGAAGCTTAGGTTCGTTGCCAATGCCCTACTTCATGGGTGCACGGCAGTGCGGGCAAGCAGCTTGCTCATGTGCAACTGCTTTCGATCTGGCCCATGCAAAACCACAGGAATACTGGACTTGATATTTGCACTGGCCACACATAAACAAATCCTTCCAAGTTTGGGGTATTTCCATTAAACAAATACAGCAAGGGTCTCCGAGACCCTGATAATGAGTCTGTACTTCTCTTAATTTGTTATATTTTATAATCTGATTTCGTATACTGAATCTCTGTAATCGTCTTCCTTCATGTCGTATGAGAGCTTCACAACGATATTGTTTTTCTTGTTTTTCCAAGATATAGTTTGTCTGTACATTGCCTGGAGGAAAGAATCTCGCAGGTTTGCTTATGTGCTGGGAAAATGCATAGGAATCATCTGCATCAGCACTAGCATCATATGTACTTCCAGGGTCAATTTTGTTTCTTCTGAACGGTCGAATCAATCCAGGATTGGCTATCAGGTTCAGTTCGGCATCCAATTTATTCTGCCAGTGGTCATAATACCGGCCATTCCAACAAGGGTCATTATGGTAATGAATGACCTCATCAGGACCGGGACCACTGGCCTCATGGGGTTCGGCAATTTCTGTTAACTCCGGGAGATACAGAAGATGAGGAAAAATTACCTTTCTTTCCTCTGAGTGGTAAAAACGGTAACAAAGCTGATGTTGTATCAGCTCAGTATGGCCAGTGACAGGATTGTAATGTTTCATTTCCCATATACGAATTAGTCTGACGCGGCAACGACTCCATAAATCCCGAGGGAATATTAAATGAAATGCATTGCAAGAGGATAATGAATGCTGGAAGGCTTCACGTTTATGGAACTCGAACATCTCTTGTTCCTCCACAAACTCCTCAAATTCCACAGTATTGACTGAAGCCATTCCCAGCAACTACTTAACAACAACAAAATAATAATATTACTAAAAAGAAACCACTATATGTGATAGAATTATGTTTCTATATACACTAAAATTTACACAATTAATACGCTCCCCTGGGTTCATCTGCAACTTGGTGCACTCAATCAACTCTCTTTAGACCAAGTTTCAAATTTGTATGCCTTGATTATTGGAGTCCTGTGTGTAACTTATCTAATACACTCCAGGAACTCCGAATTTATAAATTTGTTACGCTGTATAACAGAATTACTAACTCTTGTAAATATTTTGACTAATAATCAAGACAAATACAGACGACCCGTGATCATCATGCATCAGATTTCCAATTAAGGGTGATACATAAATTGGGAAACCAGATCCATGAAAAACTTATATACATAGTGAGTATAGTCTGTTTAGACTTTTCTGCTTATAATAATAATAATAATTCATTATTCAATCTTCACTCTGTAGGTTCTCATTTCGTGTTGGCAACTGATAATGCCTATACATGGTATTTGGGCCTGTTTGATAGTCAAACGTTGACCCAGTGAAATGTCCAACATAATCTGGGTGGTACCGACGATAGACAACAAAAGGTTGAAAACTCATTGGTCGTCCATCTGAGTGATATCGTGCTCGTTTTCGATGACTAAAGTCACGATATCTTGCACAGAAGGGAGTAAATTCTGCTACATTTCCTGGCATGTGAAATCTATGATGTACACTGCTGGTAGTAGCCACCTGGTGACTATAATACCGCAGAGGTGCACATATCTCACCCTGCTCATTTATGTTTGGATATTGTAAATCAGGGCAATTGTATATCACTAAATATCTAGACCTATTTGCAAAAGTTAAATGAGTATCAATAGCACTGTCGTAATAATATATCAATTCACGCTCAACCTCTATATATAGTGTATTCAAATCAAAATCAAAATATTGACATCCAAATTCATCCTCAATGCCTAAGAGATCTGTATCTTTCATAAAATCCTGTTCATATGTATTGGGTCGAATGATATCTCGATCAAATACATGAGGAGAGGCCAACCTGCGAGGTGTCCTGAAAAACTTGCTCCTTGCCCATTCCCATGGTCTTGGTCGAATATCAACTATAGGCTGCGGGACAACATTAGTGGGTAACAGAGTAATTTGTCTTGCTTCCACATCACTTAGAGGAGGAGTGTGTACTTCTAATCTGAGATCAGCTCACGCAAATTCGTTCTGTATCACACTGATTCCAGATTCTGCTGCGTCAGACTCCAGAACAGTGGTAGAATCACTAGGCATAGAATCACTCGTGGGTGTGGTCATATTAGAAGAAGTATGTGATCCTACTGTAATGTCATAAACAAACCCACCGAGTCCATCTTGGTCCTCGGGGTCACGATCAATAATTGCATCATGGCTTCTCACAGGTAACCTTGAAGGAAGAACTAACATTTCCACGGTATCCGTAGGCGAATAAGGTGGAAGTCGTTCAGGTGAATATAGCAAAATAGAATCAGTAGGGGTTTGAACACTACTTGGAGGGGTCGACAGAAGGTCGGAAGTTGCTATGGAAGGTGATGGTGATGCTTCTATTGGTGCCAATATAGGTACACAAATATCAAATGCATTGTTATTTATATTTACGTCCACACTAGATGAATTAGTGTCTTGGAAAAGTTCTCGTGAAACGGTACTATTACTGTCTGTTCCAGTACTAACTGTACTTGAAGTTTCATCATATAAATTGTCACGATCATTATAATAACTCTGGTAATCAGGGAAATCATCTATCCCACTGTCAACACTAGAATCTGATTCTGCCATTTGTACACTGTACACTGAAACAAAAACACACAGCGTGTGAACTATTGTTTTTCAGTTTCTTTGTCTATATCTAACATAGTTATGTGGACATTGGCAGAATACACATCATGTTGTACACGGGGATATATTGATTTCCTATTAGGTTGAGGAGAAGGTCTAAAGTTTTGAACAGCTTTTCTCATCATGTCTCTAATACTCTTAGGATGTTGTTGTGGTTGTTGTTGTACTCCAGTTGGATTAGTAGGAGCTGAAGGCTGTAGTCTAGGTCCCATACTAGTATAGATTTCATCATCGGCAAATGCAAAATTAGACATTTCACTATCATCAACAGCAGAAAAAGTTGGTTTACTTTTATGGTTTCTTAACCACTTGTATATCTGTTTGTGTCTATCGGTTCGATAGCACTTCCAAAGCAGATATAATCCTATCATTAACGCAACAGTCGTGAGAGCATAAGCCCACTTAGGGACTTCAAATGATTCTGTCATTTGTAAATTTAGTGAGTCAAGTTCATGGAGTAAGTCATCCATGGGTAAGTCATCTAAGTGTTCTATTCCTTTCGGTATTGTAAAAGTCGATATGTTCACTCTCTCTATGACAGGTTTCCACATCTGTCGTTGCAACAACGAGAAATTTGGTAACACCGTCTTTGTAACAATCTGAAAAGTAGAATTATCCCTTTTATGGAAATAACTCGGTAACATTAATTGACCACTCGATGTCATACATAACGGTTTTAATTCCAAAATTCCAATTGGTGGAAGAATCCGTTTTGGTTTCAGATTTCTTCGTTTCGGACACCTAATTGAGAATCATAGTGGGACATCTGTTGAGATGTACCACATTCCTTCATCGATTCTAGTACTGAACAGGAGGTCGATATTCGATCGAACTTCTGTTTGACATAATTGCGATATTTCCGGTTTCATATTTAGAAACAAGGCTAACATACAACTTGTCGTCATATGTATCATTCGCACGGCACCTACTAAAGGACAAAACAACTTGTTGTTATCTACACATTGGTCATGTCCTATTTCTGGGACATACTTCGTCCTTTCTTTATTAATAATCAACACTTCAAATTGCAAGTTCCAATTACGTAAGGGGATCTTCATAAAGATCACCAATTTATCGTTGTCATAAATGGCAGCCATCATGAGCAAATGATAATATTGCCATAGTTCTGTTGTCAGATCTAGCGGCAACATTGACTTATCATCTAATTGAACTTTAATACTCATCAATACTGAGGTCAATAGTGAAGGATCCACGATTTTTGGTGATAATTTCTTATCGGCTAAAATATCCATTTGGTCATGTAATCCCCGCAGAGTTGTTTCTGCGGCAATTATCATTGATTCCATTTGACTCATTACAAACTCAAGCTGATGATAAGCGTGAGTGAAATGTTCAAGATATAGTATTCTATCTTCATGATCCTGAACTACTTGATTTACTCGACCTTGAAATAGCATCAGTTCGCGCGATATATTTAACATAAATTCTCTGTTTTTAAGAATCGCTTCATGATTCATCTTAATGAAGGTTAAACTTTGTCTTTGAATATGTTGAATCATTGCTTGATTAGTACTTAAACATCTTAAGTTATCTGCTATCCCATTTAAATCTGACTGGGACACAGTTCCGAAGAGAAAACTCAATCCTTCACCTACAAAGTCGAACAAACCTTGTTTCTTCTGAGACGAGATGATTGTATGTCTATGTAATCTGCGGTAATCATTCAGATCCTCTTGTTCTCATGTAACACGATTATCTAGGTATCTGATCTCCTGGTGTATATCCGTTATGATCGATCTTAACGCAACGGCAAGAGTAGAGTTTTCACCATTTATTTCTACAATAGTTTGTCGAAAAGCTGTGGTTGTAGCAGCATACAAGCCATTGGTATATCTCATACTTCGATCAAGCCTGCACACATATTGTATAAAGGGTTGGAGCTCATAAACAAACATTGTACTCCAATCACTAGTTACCATATTTACTTCTTTCACTATCTTAAAGATCACATTGTTTCTAATAATAGTATGTCCATCTATTATTGTAGTCAAAAGACCAACTACTAACATCCAACGCAACATCTTGCTCCTGCAATGAGAAAGGAAGCAAGAGTTAGCGCAATGAGTAATATGCGATTCAATTACTTTCGCTCTGACGATTTACTTCCTGGGTGTAAAGGTCAGAAGGTTAATCTAACTACAAGAAGTCTCAGTCAGTTCACGAGGCTGACAAGACTTATAGTTTCATTCTGAACAAATCATAACTCAATATAATTTTGTTACTCAATTACACTTTCTCCCATCTCTCTCAAACTTAAGGAGGATCATCTGCCATTATGTTTTTACGTATAGTTATCATTAGTCTTGTGGTAACTTTTAGTCACTAGTACTCCAGGTAGGGGGTATCATAACCACTCCTAATTCTAATTTCTCACCTGGTTCTTTAATCTTGTTATGATCTCTTTACACAGCTTGGATGCAAGAGATCATCTCAGTGATATCTTTACTTGGTTGTTTTTGTTGAGGTCCACTACTTTGGCCTCTTTCTTTAGTTATTTGTAATTGATCAACTTCCATTGTTGAATCATTTAATTGATCGTTTCGATCGTCAGTAATGAACCGTGATGGTTGTTGATCAGCTGAAGGAGCTCGTAGCTCTTTCATACGTTTCTTGTAATCTCGTACCTGTTGTACTTGTTGTCTTAATTCATCTAATGGAACACCATCTTCTTCTGAAGAAGAATGTTCTCGTCTTTGTCATATATTCTTAATCAGTGACATTAAGGGGTGTTTTTCTTGAACCCTTTCATAGTGTCACTTTCATTACTGTCACTACTGCTACTGTCTTCAGTAGTCGACTGTTTTGGCGGGGAAGCGTAATGTTGTACTCGTCGCGCTCTGACAGGTTGGACAGGCTGAGGCACCTCCCATTCTTGAGGCGCTTTACTAAGTCTTTCTCCATGACATTTTATTATTCTGTGAGTTAATTGATCTTGTATCTTGTAACTCACTGGACCTGTTCTTTCAATGACTTGAAATGGGTAATCCCATTTTGATTCTAATTTTCCTTTAGATTTACCTGATGAGTATAAGACATGATCACCTACTTCAAAGGTGATATCCTTTGCTGTAATATCATGAAATCTTTGTTGCTTTAATACTCGTTTCTTTTGTGCAGCTTGTTGTTTTCTAAATGCTTTATGTTGTTCCTGAATGGCTATCTTATGAGGTTCTTCACCTACATATTTTTCTCGAGGTTTAAGTATATTATCAAGTTGTAAAACCACATCTCTGCCATACACCAGATAAAATGGAGAGAATCCAGAAGATTCGCTGCCATTAAACCTGATGGCTGCCATAGCTTGGTTTAGAAATAAATCCCATGTTTCTAATTCTTCTCGAACTAATTTTGCTAAGATGTCATTCAGCATTCTATGTAGCCTCTCCACTTTCCCATGAGATTGTGGATGGAAGTAGGAAGTGGTTACATGATGTATCTTGAAATAATCAGTTAAATATTTCATCACTACATTTACATTTTCAGAACCATTGTCTGTTAATATTTCTAAAGGACATCCAAATCTTGGAAAAAATTGATCTATTATCAGGTTAGCAATTGTTTCCACCTTTTTATCAGGCACTGGAAACGCTTCAGGCCAGCCAGAATAAATATCTATAAAGGTCACAATATATTTGTTTCCTGATAAGGTCTCAGGGTGTGGACCACTCATATCCAATGCTATCTTAGCAAAGGGGTATGGAGGTCTATCAGTCTGTTACAATGGCAAAGTGTGAGCTCTGGTGTTACGAGCTCGACACACAAGACAATTCTCTACATGTTTATAAATATGTTTATATAAATCTTTCCAATAATATTTTCTACTGATATTATTGTATACTTTGTCTATGCCAAGGTGACCTAATTTGTCATGGTATTGTTTCAATACATCTGCACATAATTGTTCAGGTATGCACAAGCATACTCGCGGGTTATCATCAACTGTACTGATGTAATATAATACTCCCTCTATCATGAGATATCTGCTACTAATGTGTGCATGGGTATTGTTACCTTGATACTTCTTAATGATTTCTACAATCTTGTCATATTTCTGTTGCTCTACCTTCATGTCTAAATCTTTGTAATTAATTGCTTGAGGTTCGGGCGGAACCTGAGGTTCATCTGTGATGACATGTACATATCTTTGAGGATCAATTTTGTTACTATTTATAACTCCAATTTGTAATGCTTTCTGATTTTCTACATTATCCATCTCGTACCCGGGGTCAGCATTCGCGATTCCCTCAGGTAAAAGAGAAAGTAGGTCAGCACATGTATTTTTTTTACCTGGTAAATATTCAATCTTACAATTGTAGCTAGCTATCTTCAATGTCCAGCGTTGTACCTTGGTATTGTTTTGCAGACTTTCCAACAAGTACTACAAGGGGGCATGGCCTGTCTTAATAACAAACTCTGCTCCCTGTAAGTAGCTATTAGATTTGTCCAAATCATATGAGATAGCGAAATCTTCTTTCTCAAATGTCGACCATTTCTGTTGGGTTTCTCCCAACTTATGAGATAGGAATACAATGGGTTTCTCATCAGGTACTCCAGGTAGTTGACCTGTTTTATCATCACATGGTTGTGCCAAAACTGCTCTGACACAGCGGCCACTGGCATCTGTGTAAAGCACGTAAGGCTTTCTGGGATTTGGATATGACAAATGAGCAACTTGAGTTAAACGATCTTTCAACTCTTGAAAGGCTTTTTGATGTGTGTCACGCCAATGAAATCTGGCATATTTCTTTGTCAGTTCTAATAGTGGTTGAGCAATTTCGCTGAACCGAGGAATAAATCTGCGGTAGTATGAGGTCATGCCCATAAAAGATCTCACTTCCGTCACCATTTTCGGCAGACTTAATTTTCGAATGACCTCGACCTTCGAAGTCTCAGGTTTACTTCCATCTTTACTAATTACAAAACCAAGATAAGATGTTTCAGATTGAAAGAAGGAACACTTCTTCACTTTTAGCTTCAATTTATGTTTTCTTAGTTGACCAAATACCTGTTTAATGTGGTCAATATGAGATTTTACGTCACAGCTGAAGATCAAAATATCGTCAAGGTAGGCTAGAGAAAAGTCCTCTAGGCCTTCCAGGATGCTTGTCATGAGTGATTGATACACAGAGGGCACGTTAACGAGTCCAAACGCCATCACATTGAACTCATGGAGACCCTTATGGCACACAAAGGCCATTTTCGGTCTGTCTTCTTCATCCATCTTGACTTGCCAGTAACCTGACTTCATGTCAAGAGTGGTGAAGTATTGACATCCATTCAATACAGTTAAGATGTCATCAATTAATGGAAGCAGCCAGTTCGTAACTTTCGTGACTTCATTGAGCTTGCGGAAATCCATGCAGAAGCATTTCGAGGCATCTTTCTTGTCTACGAGCAAGCACAGAAAACTCCATGCACTATTTGATCTTCGGATAATTCCGGATTGAAGCATTTCTTCAAGTGCCTCGTCCATAATTTTTCTCTTAAGTAATGGAACTCTATATGCTCTACTTTTTATTGGTGGCGCATCACCAGTGACGGTGTGCATCTTAACTGTATCTGTCTGGGTTTATTATTTATCAGTTTTTGCAAACAAGTCTCTATTATTATTGATGACTGGCATCAACAGGTGCCGTTTGTGTTCAGGCACCTGTATGTCAGCATTTGTGATCTGGTCTTCAGGTGTATTTTGAGTTAAGATCTGATTAACTTCTAAGACTTTTTCTTCCTGTTCTATTGGCTCAAGTTTTCCAATCAAACATCCCCTCTTTAAGGTGTAATATTTGTTGGTACTGTTCACCAACAGTACAGGTATGGTTTCATTTCCATTAGTTACTATACTATTACTGACCAAGAGGCCAGGCTGTTCAGCCACGTGACCTTTAGTCAATCCATGATGTTCTAAGTATTTTGTGTCAAAGACAGATTTTGCACCGGAAGCTTTTGCTGTACACAAACAAGTGGACTGTGGTTTAAGTTCAACCTGATTAATCAGTCGAGTAAGACAACTCACCTGTATATCTTGAACAATGGGTACATAGTGACCATCTAATCTCAATTTATGAAATTCCCAATATAAATTAACTCGATTGCCCCTAATCCAGTCCATTCCTAATAACATGCTTCGATTCAATTCATTTATCACTAAGAACTCATGCACCTGATGAATTCCTTGAATATAAAATTCAAGTCTAACTTTTCCTCGAGGGAGAGTGTCATTCCCAGTAATACCTGCAATGCGAGGCAAAGTATTTTTATCACCAACTAATTCCAGTCGGTGTTTCAGATTTTTCCAAAATTTTGTACTAATACAACTTGTCTGTGCCCCTGTATCTAACAAGGCACGTACTCGTTGGCCTTTGATGTTCACTAAGACACTATTCAAAGAAGCAGCCCCATAATTTATGGTTATGGTTTCCGGTTGAGAATTTCTAAGTTTTTGTTGCAGTTGTTCCCCATTTGGGTAATCATCATTGTTTACTAAGTTATTTCCCTTGGTTTCCATAGAGTTTTTCACTTCCTGTTGACATGGGTTTTTCCAATTACTTCCCTTTGGGTTTTTCCTGTTTTGGGTTTTTCCCAAGTGATTGCTCTTGGCTCCTTATTCTTGGATTCCCATTTCCTGATTCAAATACTTCCTGTTTCTGCTGATTTATTTCAACATTACCCTGCTTACCTGGTTGATTACCATAAGTTTTTTTTATGGTTTGATTTTCATAAGCATTTTTCATATAAATTGTAATATCAGGGTCTACATCTACAATGTGTATCTCTTTTAATTGTTTAGGAGTAAAGTTTTGTAAAACTCGAACATAAACATCTGCACACTTCTGTTTAGGTACACCAAATATCCCGCTACTGATCAGTGGGATAGCTATGTTTGTAAAATTTTTGTTATCACATACTTGCAATACCTTCTGTACAGTACTGTATAAGACATTGAGACATTTATTTTTATCACTATAATCATTCCAGCGTGGTCTCACAGCATGTATTACTTTTAAACATGGCAATCCTTCACAAGTGGTAGTCATATTCTCACCTACTGGAAGATCTCCATGCTGTTTAATATATTGTTGACATTCTTGTTCAAGGGCTGGACCAGCTCCAAGAGCTATATCTCTGGCAACACCTCTGCCATGGGTCAGTTGGCTATTAGCCGCATTCACCATAGCGTCCGCAGCTACCTGAGTTATACCAGACCTGTATACTTTTACTTCCAGACCACTGGTGGTCTGATAACTGAAACAATTTTGTGAATTAAACTTTTCATGCTGGCTGTCCTTTGCAGGGCAGCCATTTTGTGAGTTGGCCTTGAGTTTCTTAGGCCTACAAGTCAGAGGAATGGTTGTGAATTTTACTGTACATTTTTTCCTATTATGTGTGGTCTGACCACACCTTGTGCATTGAATGGCTTTGATTTCACTGGAGGAGAATCATTTTTGGTTCTCCCTGTTTGAGACTGAGGACTTGGCTTTATATTACATATTTTATTACCCGTATTTCCACCTGTCTTATTATTTACAATTTTATTTTTACACATATTCATACATTCATTTTGTACATTATTTTCACGTCTCCCTGGTGATTTCCATTTTCACTTCTGTTGGGAGCATGTGACTTCTCATTAACTCTGCTCATTGCCCCATATGGGTAGAGTTCCCTTCGTTTAAATTTACTCGACAATCACAAGCAAAGTGGTTTGGCTTCCCACAGCGAAAGCAGCAAAAGGTCGCCCCTGGTGACCTCTCACCTGCTGGCTGAATATCAAGTGTTCTCACTTGCTTGGTTAAGTTTACCCGGCAATCACGTTTCACATGACCAACGCGGTTACAGCGATTGCAAACCAGTCTTGAAAATCGTGTCGGTTTCTGATATCTGTTGTAACTTTGACCTCCCCTATTTCGGTATTGGCTGTTATACTGATTTTTATTCTGATTCTGATATGGAGGTCGTGCATAACCTCCACTGTAGTTTTTAGTTAATATATTAACCTTATGGCGCTGGCGCACCACACCTATGTCCATGGGGGTTTCATCTCTCATCTCCAAAGGGAGATCTACAGGTTCTTCCTGTTCGTCTATGGGATCACGAAATACAGGGTCCCGATAGCGCTCATATTCTTCATATTGTCGGTCAAATGCTTTTCCAAAGGGCGCTTTTCCTTTGGAAGCCTCAGAGCGGGCGAGAAATTTGATTTTCGCAGCATTTTCAAATAATGCTTGACTAACAGCATTTTCGAGAGTCTTGAGCATGCGGCGGATCAATTTCATCCGAACATTGGAGTCATACAACCCGTCACAAAAGTAATCAGAGAGGTTTTTCTGGATGGTGGGGTTGTCAATCTCCTGATCAAAGGTGTCTTTTGCAAGATCAAGCAGTTGCTCAGCATACGAGACAAGGGTTTGATTTTTCCCTTGTCGCATATGGCACAACTGATTGGTAGCCATGGAGTTATCCATTGTGGTGCTATAGCGACTTTTCAATTCGCAATACAGTTCGGACCAGGGCATTTCAGGAGTTTTCTTCATTGTTCTTAAAATAAAATTGGCAACAACAAAATCACTGGTTTGAGCGGCGATTTTAGGTCGTCGCTTCTCTTCTACATCATTTGTCTCACAGAAGAGGTCAAGAGATTTTATCCAACCCCAAAAATTCAGGGGGTTCCCGTCAAATTTCTTAATATGGGAATGAATTGACTGGGCCTGGGTGGCGTTAGCAGTCTTTGCATTACTCTTCTCACTTTGGTGCACAGTTTCATGGAGGTCAATAATGGCATAGGACGTTGGGTCTCTGGCTCTTTTTTCAGCGTCTGCCAATTTTCTTTGTAATCTCTGCTGTTTTGTTTGGGTGGTAGATTGAGCGGAAGCCAACTGTAATTCTAAATCAGCTCTCTGTTTTCCCATGTCTGCATTGACTTGGTCGAGGGCTGTCTGTGTTGGTTGGAGAGCTTGTTGTGAGACAGCATGCTGCTGCATCAAACTGAGAACCTGGTTCTTCACGTCAGTAAGTCGCTGCTCATACTGATTCACTAGACCCTCTCTTTCTTGTTTTACTTGAGTCAGTTCATCGGTCAACCATAGCTCTCTTTCTGTCATCGGCGTAGTCATTTTTAATTATTCAATTAATTTACTACTACTAAGTTGATTTACAATATTTCTGCTGTTAAAGAACATGAAATTAATAAAATTGCACCTACCTTGCTAGCGCTATAACTGTTGAAACACACGCGGTTGTCTTTTCAGAATTTCCTGGAATTCCTCGAGATTTTTGACGGCTCCTTGAATTTCCGTTTTTCTCTGATGTTCAGTCAAAAGTTTGATATATCTGATCAGTAATGCTCGGTGCGACCAGTCGAGCATGGCTTGGATGTGAAAGCAATTTGTGGTTGGCGTCAGTGTAAATAATGGCACGTTGGACATGCAACCAGTTCCACCATGGAGTTGTACCAGTATTGGATTCTGCTGTCTGCTGCCTTATAAATATCTGCTGCCAGGCATTCAGTTTACCAGTAAATTAAGGGATATCTGTCCCTCATAAATCATATCAAAAAGTTCTCACAAGTTCACTCTGCTCCCCAGCGGCAACGTTTTGAGTCAATTTCGGCTTCACTGGGTCCGTTAGGGTCAATAGATGTTTGTAGAATGTTCACCCAATCGTCGCAAGAAAGTTAGAAGTCAGAGTCCACATCCTAACGAACGGCACCATATAAACTGGCCTGTGGCGAAGCAGGGTTAAGTACCCCAGAAAAATGATCATCTAGTGGATTTGGGTTAGGACTTCAATCGTGGCAAATGGCCACAGGACAATTCAGAGTTCAGTCAAGAAGGCAACCAGCTTCTGTGGACTCTGTAGAGGTTCTTGAAGTACTGCAGCCGCAGCGAAAGGGTGAATTCAATAACACGTAAAATGTACTTACAGTTTTCTACACTTTTATTAAAATCCTAAGTAAAGTTCCTACAAGTTAAACTTTAAATAAATCCTCTCTCTGGTAAAAGTATGAAAATATCAGATACGAAATGAAACTAAGTCAAAACTATCGCATCGCTCTCATCGCGACCTGTGTCTGGAACTGTTGTCTTGGCCTGGCAGCGTTCGGCAGCGTCCTTCCACGAAAATAGAAGAGTGACTTCTGTGCCTATAGGAGGAAGCCCAGAGAGAAGTGAAGTACTCGGGTTTTTCCACCGGTTTATATTTAGTTTGGTACGTGCTTCTCCGTCACGTACACCAGAGGCGAAGTTGAACGTTCACGCCACATTATGCCACAAAACGCCACCTATACCCTAAGATGGCGGAGAGGTGTTTCATAACCCCTCTCCTCCATTCCGGGATAGCGGGGGCATCCTGTGCTATCAGTATGCGTTCTCACATTAAAATGACACTGGCATGCTGTTGGTTTATAATTATCTAGGCTATCTAAATGCCCCTTATGACGTCAATCTAACGTGCTATCTTGCACAATTCTCAGAGCTGAAAGCTATACTGGGTGTGTTGAGGTTAGGCCGGGTCAGTATACAATACTAAATTCTGTCAACAGCATTCTGATGGGGTTATTACAGGTCAGGTTTATACTAGCAAATTCTGCCAATCATAATATCAAATTCTGTTGAAACACTTTGGTGAGGTTACTGCAGGACAGACTATGTCTGGTTTTAGTGTCTCATTTTCTACTTCTGCACCATATGTGCCGAGACTTTGTAGGGCAATTGCACTGATGCAATTTCAATAGGAACAGTAATAAAATACCACGATTACATAACCGTGCCTTTAAGACAATTTTCATAGTGCTATTATTGAATAGTTTAATAGCATAACTGCCCCTTTAACAATAACTTGGGATCAGCTATTATATTTAATATAGTTTATTCGCCAGAGAATTATTACCAAGTAGGACTGGGCCACTCTTATTAACACTTAGGGAACTAAGACTCCCAAGCGAAATTATATTAACCCTGCGTGTTCCATGGAGAGCATTTCGTTACAAACAGAGGTGCTGAATTCTGTATTCTGTACCTTAAGCAGGAAATTTGAAAAAGAGATTGATTCTCACTGTTTTCATCTGCATTACATGGTATAATTCAGTGTAAACAACTAATTTTGGGGGATACCAAGTAATTTCGTGTGGACTGTGCCAGTTCCATGGACGCTCAATCTGCTAGCATGCCTTTTTGGGGCTTGTCAGTAGTCGAGTGGTCTATGGCGCTGGTCCAGTTTCACTAGGCGATTGGTACCGGAGAAATGAACTCTCATCTAGGCAGGAGTTGGATCCCCATCAGCGTCAAAGTCTTTCATTCTAAAAAATGCATTCAACTGTTGTTGATGAAGGTGACCCTGCAGATAATGTCTCTCCATGTGATGTAGGTGAAATGCCTCATCACGATTACTCTGAAAGTGTTGCCTCAAACATAGAAGAACTTGATTCTGGTGTAGAGGAAGGGGATTCTGTTTGTGAAGTCACTGATACTGCTGGTTCTGTTCCTGGTGACATGTTGACTGTCAGTGATGCTCCACTTGTCAGCAGGAGGAGGAGGAGCAAATTAAAGTTTAAACCTAATTTAGCTGTTGGTAGATTCAAAAAGTCTGTTGGGGTTAGTGATGCACAATAATAATTTCCTTGATGTGCATATTTTTACCTTTTTCTTGCTGATGGTTTTATTTTGCAGTTTGAATGTTAATGGGTTAAGAGATACCAGAAAGATGAAAAATGTTTTCTCGATATTTCAATAAAAATATTTTGATGCTATTGCTCTACAGGAGACCTTTTGGGACATTAATTTTCTAAATGATTTAAAACATACATGGAAGGGGTAATTTACCAGTCTTGTCATGATGGGAAAAGTAGGGGTGTTGCTATTTTGGTCACTGATAGGTTTAAAAATAATGTGAAAGAAGTAAACAAAAAAGATAATATGGGCCGCTTTCTACATATCAAGTTTGCAGTTGAGGAGAAAACATTCAATATTTGTTGTGTGTATTTTCCCAACGGTTACAAAGAAAAAGTTAATTTTATACAAGTTTTAGGTGAGAAAATTAAGAATCTTGATAATTGCATCATGTTAGGTGATTTTAACAGTTGTTTGCAACCAGCTGATAGATATAGTGTCATTACCGATAGCTCGACCGCATACTTTCGAAATTTTGTGGAAAGTAATCACCTGGTTGATATTTGGAGACAAAGGAATTTTGCTAAAAAGGCAATTTTCTTGGCAACGTATTGTTCAGGGTTCATTACAACAAAGTCGTATTGACTATATTTTATGCTCTGGCGCTCTTATCTCATTGAGTACTTACTGTTACATGAATTATACCATGTTTTTCCGATCATGCAATGGTCTGTGCGAAATTTAATTTAGAAAATATTGAAAGAGGTCCAGGGGTTTGGGCCCTAAATAATTCAGCTCAAAGTGATACTGACTACTCACATGGTATACATGATTTGATTGATGAAGCGATTTGTTGTCCTCTGTTCAACAGTGAGCCCCTAATTTGGTGGGATAATTTGAAATTCAAAATTAAAAGATTTTCTCAATATTTTAGTACACAAAAGCAGAGAAGAAACAAAGAAAATGAGTATCAAATTCAAAAAGAGTTAGCATTGGAATGCAATAGGGACAAATATAATTTAAATATTCCAAAAATACAATCTTTGAAAGAAGAGCTTGCTTTATTTGAACATCAAAGATGTCAAGGGGCGATAATTCGATCTAAATCGAAAAATTCAGACAGAATGGAAATGTCTGTACAGAAATTTTTGATGAAAATGGTGTTGTGATTAAGGAAACCTTTGGCATCTTAGATAGGGTAAAACAGTTTTATGCGGAGCTGTATGAGGGTCACAATTTACTTGATTCAGATATTAACTTAATTACTGTTTCAGTTGATGCAGTGTTGTCAGTAGATGACAGGCATATGTGTGATCACCCTTTCTCAATAGATGAAGTTAAATGTGCCTTAGATAATATGGCCTCATCCAAATCCCCGGGTTTGGATAGACTTAGCAAAGAGTTTTATGTAAAGTTTTGGGATAAATTAGGCCCACTTTTACTAATGGTAATGAATACAGTGAAGAAGGGTGGTTTGTTATGTCGTTCAATGACTAGTGGTATTATTGTTCTTGTTTATAATAAGAAAGGAGATGGGAGGGATATTTCTAATTGGCGTCCCATCTCTCTTCTTAATGTAAACAGGAAATTAATAGCAAAAGTCTTAGACAATAGGTTAAAAACAGTAGTTCACAAATTGGTTTCTGACTTTCAAACACCCTGTATACCTGGTAGGGACCTTAGTGAGACAATCATTTCAATAAGAGATTTTATTAATTATACTGAAGAATACAATTTGCCAGGACTAGTTATGAAAATATACCTTAATAAGGCATTTGATAGGATTAATCACAATTACATGTTTTCCGTTCTCAGGAAATTTGGTTTTGCATCTTACTTTGTAGAGTGAATTGAAATTTTATACAAAAATGTAAAGAGTTGTGTTAAGGTTAATGGTCACGTTTCACATTTCTTTGATGTGTACTTCATCTGTCAGACAGGGTTGTCCTTTGTCAGCCTTGTTATTTGTTCTGTGCTCTGAACTACTGGCAAGAATGATTAATGACAACCCAGGTATTCATGGATTGCGAATCCCAGAGAGCCCAATGGAATATAAACTTTTTTCAGCATGCTGATAACAACAAGCTAACCATTATAGATTTGGAATCGGTAGAAAAAGTCTGATAACAACAAGCTAACCCTTATAGATCTGGAATCGGCAGAAAGAGTCTTAAAAGTATTCGAAGTGTTCTCTCTTGGCTCGGGTGCAAGAATTAACTATTCGAAATCTGAAATATAACTTTTAGGTAGTTTGAAAGGAAATGACTCTTCCCATTTTCCTATCGCACTTGCCGATGGCTATTTAGAGATCCTGGGTATATATCTTGGTTACAATCGTCAACAATGTGAGTTTCTTAACTGGGGCAGAAAGGTTCAGAAATTGTCGAATATTTTGTATTTTTGTATTTTGTATTTTTGGAGGGAAAGGTATTTGACACATTTATTACTATTATCAACATTGTGGTACTTGCTCAATGTCATTTCTATACCGGGTGTATATATAGCCAAAATTAAAGCGATTGTTTTGAATTTTCTGTGGAACAATTCCTACCATATTATTAAGTATAAATCTATTATTGGTAAATCCTGCAAAGGAGGACTGAATATACCTGATATAGAATTGAAAATGTTCGTACTTCGTTGTAAATGGATTCGTAAAAAGAATATTAGCAAATTCACGTGGGTTCATTTCATGCAGTTTTATTTTAGGAAATATTAGTGTCTTCAGTTGGAGGATGGTATACTCTCCATCAAAATTTATAATAAAGCCCTGAATTGTATGCCAGAACTTTATGGAGACATTTTAAGAGCATGAAATTTGTTATTGACAGAAAATATGGTGACAGTATTTCAGGGTTTTGATTTTAGGGAGGAGTCACTTTTTGACAACCCAAAACTTACATTTGATGGCAAAATGCCATTTTTTGAAAATTTTATTAGGGTCGGAATTTGCAAGATGAAAGATATATTATATGAAGTGGTCCCCGGATTTTTGAGGACAAATGCTATTCATGAGCATGTGTGTGAAGATCTGTTGTGCACTTGTACGAAAGTTGAAACCCAAATACGTTTATTATTCAGTGCCATCAATGACATTTGGGAATCTGAAGTTAATGAATTTTGCACAAATATTAATAATTCAGCTTCTCTTAGTGACTGCTCTGTAGTGGATAAATTGTGTTTTGTTAATATTAATGGAGAAGTTACAAGTACTAGGCATTTGTCAACGAAAGTTGCTTATGAAATGCTTAGAAATCGTGAATTTCAAATTCCCTCTGGTGAATTGTTTTGGGTTAATCTTTTGAATCAGAGTTCGTTCAACTTGGTTTGGCCTATTGTGGATTTAGGCTTAAAATCTTTTGATATGATTGATTTAGCTTTTAGAATTTACCATAACATAATTTACACAATGGAAAAGCAATACTTATCGAAACAGCAAGATTCTGCTGCTTGTCCAATGTGTAAATTAGACAAGGAAGATATCCAACATGTTTTTCTAAATTGCTCTCTTTTGGCAAAACGTACAAAGCTATGTAGAGATATGATGGATAATTTATTCCATAATTCATCTGTGCCTGTAAGTGCTGAACAGTTTGATCATTTCCTTCTCTTTGGTTGTCATACTAAATTCAAAAAAGTTAATTTTGTCTTTGTGAACTTATTGTTGAGTTCGTACAGACAGATTGGCGATATATCGTAGAAGAAATTATTTTATGAAAGAAAATAGGTTAGTTCAAGTTAATTCATTATGGAAGATACTACTAACATCTCATTTAAAATATTACTATGAATTGTGTGCCAGTAACTTGAAACTAGGTAATTTTTCTAAAAATATAGTAAAATTCAATAGTTATGTTAGATTTGAGGGAGACACGTTTAGCATGGATTTTGATATCAGATAGCAAAGGTTCCTTAAATTACTGTATTTTTAATTTTAATATTCTGTGGTTGTCACATGGGTATCTACTCTAAGTAAACATTATATTAAGCCATGAAAGATCGTCGACTGAGTGCTGGAATGTTCTATGTCCCATGGGAACATGGAGCGCTGTAGCACCCAGGCGACGAGATTATGATGTGGATATACAGAATTGAGGAGCTTCATCTTAAAACAAAATCTCAATTAATCTTATATTCGAGTCAATATTAGTACTTTTTGTAATTGTGTTTTTGCTAGTGTGTTTTCATTTGAGTGTGTGGGTGTGTGTGAGTATGGGTGTGCAGTGTGGAAAAAACATTGGGATATAGGGCTTGTTAAGTTGTCTGTAAAGCTTATACGTCAGTCTTACAGTCAGGGGTTGGGTACACGTGCCAGGGTGTGAATGGGTGGTATGTGAGATGATCATTTGTCAGTGTGGATCATATATTTATATTTTGTAAAAAGTTTTACCTGTTTTTTATAAATAAAAGATAAAAAAAATATGGCGCTGGCCCAGTTTCGCTAGGCGATTGGTGCCGGAGAAATGTACTCTCATCAAGGCAGTGGTTCGATCCCCATCGGCGTCAGAGTCTTTCATTCTAAAAAAATGCATAACAGAAGTGCCGAATTCTGTATTCTGTACCGTAAGCAGGAACTTTGAAAAAGAGATTGATTCTCACTGATTTCATCTGTATATCTAAATCAGAACAAAACGCTAAAGCCACAAAGAGAAATCAGCCGACCAAACCGAAAATAGATCAAAATCATTGACACAAACCAGACAGTAACCAGACGGAGATCAGACGAAGAACATTAAAAAACAAACAGAAACTTGAATCCGACAGACTAACCAAGCTGCTTCAAAATGTTGCGACCTGCACTCTTAGATATGTCAGAAGATGAGTACACTGATGACACGTTCTCGACTAAACAATGCCTGGATTCTTCTCTTAGGTTCTCGTGTAAAACGTCACCAGAAAGAAACACGGCGGCAATTTCTCCCATTCGACCACCATCAAAACCACCATCAAACATGGATAATACAGCCAAACAAAGTATAGTACAAAACCACCATCAAACATGGATAATACAGCCAAACAAAGTATAGTACAATTGAATTGTCGAGGTTTAAGAGCGAAGTGTCATTAACTGGGCCTTCGAAGCTAAAAATATAAACATGCTGCTTTTTGCTTGCTTGTAACACTCATTCTGCTATGAAATTTTTTTTTTCAGGAAAATGGTATTGATTTCAAGGAAAGGTCTGCATGGCAAAAAAATATCATATGCAGCCAGTGGACTACCACTAAAACACCCTGAAAGAGAAGTTTTATCCCTGTAGGAGATACCACATAACTGTTCATATTGCTTGTGCCCTGTCTAGCTGTTTATTTAAACTGCATTCCATTTGGAAGCATTGATATCACAACAATTCTAAAGTTCCACCCAATCTCCTCCCCTACTCCCCCCCCTCCGCCCCCACACAAAACAAAAAAATATATGAATTACAATTTTTCATTTTCTTGCACTTCTTCTACAAGCAACTCCGAGTGTTGTCACTTTGGCAGCAGGTATTTTTATCATAAAAAGGTGTTAACCCTCTACCTAACGAATCGCCCGCACCCTCTCTCGCAATTTACAAACTGAGCAGTTGAAGAAAATAAAGTTTTCAAAATATTTCAAGAAAATCATATCCATCGAGCTCGTTCCAATAAGGGGGTCACATGATATGGTTTTGTTGAAACTTTTTTAAAAAATAATTTAAAAATAGTAACTAAAATAATAAATGTTGATATGCTCTGCATTGGGTTAAGGGGTTAATAACTTAAAGAATAGAGATTTAAATTAGAGTCAGTAGTTCTGCATATTTCAGTTGATTTATTATAAAACCTTTTAACTAACACAGCTTTGAAAATATGTTTTATTATTGGTTATTATTGTTTGTGATAAATTAGAAATAATTAAAAAGATCACATTATATACATCTTAAACATTAATAAGTGTTCTTACGGCAATATTAATTGTTTACTTTCATTTTCTACACTCTAAAAATATTGGTTTTCCAGAGTACCAAATTGGATACTCCACTTGTCATCATAGGAGTACCAAAATAAAGGTACTACGGAATACCAAATGTACAGACTCTTCATCTCATGAGTATATATGAAGTCTACATGAATAAGTAAACATTTAACACATATTATAGCATGCGCCTTGGTCACACTTCAGGGACAAATTTATCAATTTTAATAACATGTGTAAAATATCCGGCATGAACTATTTAATTTTTTGTTTTAGCTCACCTCGACAAAGTCAAGCTAGGCTTATCTAATCACTCACCGTCCATTGTCCATCCGTCTGTCGTCCATCAACACCATGTTTTGTGTAGCAATATTTGCTGGATTTGTGTATAATAGTTTATTTCAGAAACACATGTTTTGTTGGTAGAGGGGTTAAGTCGGCCTGCAGGTAGGTGTATCTTACAATGTGGTTCTCTGTGATAAGCGAAGGTAATGTATACTGGATTTTTGCTTGTTTGTGAAGCTCCGGATTTATCGGGGTGGCCAGTGAAGTCCAGTGTAAAGTGAGACGGTCGATTTGTTCGTGCGGTTTGTGCGGCTATTTTGTATGAATACACCCGCATCCCTGTGACAGATGGCTTGTCTCTCGTTATTGCGGTCAAAGCAGGATCATGATTTAGAAAGCTGCGATATTTCTGGATGCTTTATGTACAGATTGGAGGTCTCTACGATCCATGATTTGGTGTAATTTCGAAATGGCCTGATGGAAGGGTGGTGCTATCTCAGTTTACATGGTGTTTTGTGAGAGTAACGTAAGGCAGGAAGTAGCTGAACCATGAATCTTGAAGCCACAGCGATTTGTTGGCCATGATATTGCCAACTTCATAAACTGTAATGTGTCTAGTATTCTAGTATAGCCAATTTTGCACTGGAAAGGATTGCCTTTGCAACCTTGGCATTTAGAGAAAATCCTTCGAGACGTATCAGATGTGCTGTCCTGTACTACTGTTAATATAGACTGTGAACTGTAATGCACGATACTTACTATCGAGTTGAACTGCAAAGTGTTGTACTGTGTTATACTCAGCATCGATTTAATCTATAAACCGCAAAGTGTTGCGACGATTTACTACGCTAGAACTGTACTAGGGATAATTTTAAAGTAGAAGCTGGGTTTATACATTTTGTGATAAGTCTGTTTTAATGCTGGTGATTGTACGTAACGTCATCCTCATTTTCATCTTGTCTTCATGTCATTCAAGCATATTCATCTTGGTTTCATGTTGTAATCTCATCGAGGTGTATGCAATCAGTGTATTTTAATTATTTTAACAATTTAGTAAGTGTTTCTACAATATACAAAGAGTATGTATATTCTGTTAAATTGAGTTTTGTATGTTATCGGCGTTCCTTTGAGGGGTGTCACCTTTGTCGGTGACATTTTGGTCTTCTCGCCCCAAACCATTGGGCCAATTCAAGTGAAAATTTGTGTGAGTGATGGTCCCAAAGTAGTATTGCATTTTTGTTTAACTCAACATGCCAAGCCCCATGGAGAGGGGGGTGGGGAAAATGTCCCCAAAATATTTTTAAAATCTTCTCATGAACCAGTGGGTACAGTGACTTGATATTTGTTATGACGCTTCCTTTTGAAGTGAAGAATCAAGTTTGTTCAAGCGTAGTTCGTGAAGCAATAGTTGGCTTTGTAATGAGAGGGGTTTGATTTTTGGTACCACCCAAAATTTCTATTTTCTGAACCGATGGTCCGATTTGAACGAAATTATGTATGTTGTATTACTGGGTCATAAGTACTTGACTCATGACAAAAAACCCTGCATCCCCATCGGAATCCCAAGAGATAAAAATAGAAATGTTTTCAAACGCCCATGTTTCCCAAACCACTTGGAACAGAGAACTGTTATATGGTATGAAGCATCCTTAGGACCAGTAGAATTGAATGGTAAAAAACAATGTCATCTATTTTGTTAGGAAGTTCTGCAGAGGGCATCAAAATAATGTTGACTCAGCATATTTGCAAACATTTTAGAAATTCTATTCTCGAGAACCAGTGGTCAGAATCTTTTGGTATACAGAATCCAAAGATCGGTCATATACAAGTTTGTTAAAATGAAGCCCATTGGTTCATATTTGACTCAATGCAGGAGCCCACATCTTTTAATTTAGGGCAATATGGGAAAAAAAAACAAAACAAAAAAAAAACCAGTCAGAATCTTTTTGATGTCTGGTATATATCTTTCTTATGAGGGTCCGATTCAAGATTGTTCAAACCAAGTCCCTAGGTTAATATTTGGGCTTCCATCGGTAGCCCGAACTTTAACTTGGGGCAATATGATGAAGTTTCTTTAAAAATCTTCTTCAGATCCATCAGTCAGATTGCTTTCATACTTGGTATACAACATCTCTAGGGGTGAGATTAAAGTTTGCTCAAATCGAGTCTGTAGGTTAAAATTTAGGATCGCTATGGTAGCCCAAATTTTAACTTAGTGCAATATGAGGAAATTTGTTTGAAAATTATCTTCTTCAGATCCACCAGTCCGAATGCTTTCAAATTTGGTATACAACATCTCTAAGGAGGTCAGATTCAACTTTGTTCAAATCGAGTGCCTGGGTTAATATTTGGGCTCCCTATTGGAGTCGGAATTGGCCATATAGCTGAAGAATTAGAATTTGTTTATTCAGTACCCTCTAGAGGTGTGACTAAGAATAATCTACATAGGTTGTATCAAAGGGCTTCAGAGGGGAGCTCCACATTTTACAGTTTGATCAACTGAAGAAAAAGCATGATGCTTGGACTGCTTTTGCCACTCCTGAGGGGCTCAATGATTGACAGTGTATCCTTTAGAGATGGATTGCTTAATGTAGATTCATTCTTGGACTCTGTTTATATAGTGTTCTGTTCAAGGTGAGCCCTTCAGGCCCCGTGGGGGCCTTTATTTATTTATTTATTTATTTATTGGGTTTTAATGACACTTTCGACAGCCAGCAGCTACAAGTTTCTTCGCTCCTTGAAACAAGTCTCTTGCCCAACTGCATCACTCATGGTCCACAGAGTTTTTAGCTCACCTGACTGAAAGTCAAGGTGAGCTACAGTGATCACTCGCCTCCCGTCGTCCGTGAACATAGTGTTTGCTTCTTCTCCTCCAAAACTGCTAAACCGATTTAAGTGAAGCTTGAGATGGTTGTTTATTATGACATCGCATTTTGATTTTGTTCAAGTCAAGTTGCCCTGCCCCTCAGTAGGGCCACGCCCAAAAATTATGCCCAAATCTTAAAAAACCTTCTTCCCATGAACCAGGAGTAGCGGAGACTTGATATGGTGTGCAGCTTATTTTTGAGGTGTAGACTCAGATTTGTTCAAGAGAAATTTGTGGGGCTATATTTGCCTTCGTTATGGGTGGGCACGATTTTTATCCCGCCCAAAATTTCTATTTCCCAAACCAAGAGGCTTATTTCAACCAAATTTAATATGACGGCTTATTGGTGCATAAGTGCTTAATTTATGCCCCAAAATATTTTCGCGTCGCCCCATGGGAACCGCAGGAGCTAAAAATATAACAAAATTTGAAACGCCCGAATCTTCAAAACTACACGGCACTGAAAATTCTAATTTCGTGTGAAACTTCTTTGCGACGAACGGAATGGAATGGTCCAACAAAATTGCTATCGAGTCTATCATGAGATACTTTTTCGGGACTTTGAAAAAATGCTGAGTCAGCATTTTTTTAACACTGTGGGTAATGAGGAAAGCATTTAAGACTCTTCTTCACCCAATCCACTGTTCAAAAAGCTTTCAAATTTCACATATACCATATTTTTACGATTTTTTCACAAGTTTATTGAAATCAAATCCCTGTGTCCAAATTTGGGTTCTCTATGGGAGTCCAAATGTTGAAACTAGTGCAGTATGAGGAATATTCTTTAAACATCTTCTTCTTCAGACCCACCAATTAGAATCGTTTGATATTTGGTATTCAGCACCCATAGGCGGGTGAGATTCAAGTTTGTTCAAGCCAAGTCCATATTTGGGCTACCAGGGTTTCGCAAATTGCAAGAACGGTCGTTTCATTCATGTGACGTTCTCGCAAATGCTTATTAAGAAGGTCCATTTACCGTCCCCGCAAAAATATAAGTATTTTTTCATCAGATACAATTTAATAAAATTAGATTAATTTTAGAGCTCAAACGATTAAAGGGTTTTCTTGATTGATTAATCGCGTGGATTAACCTACCTTGGTTAACCGACAAATCACTTCCCCTAATAGGTAGCTGAATAATTGCAGTACCGATAATGATTTATATAATTAAAACTTTACTCAACGTAATGGACAAATCCTGCCTGCGCCATATACAAAAATGTCCATTCAAATTTTATTATATTTCCAATGTCTGTCTCAAAACATAACTTTTGACCCCTCATTAGAACGAGCTCATTGAGTTTGTTCCATTTGGGGTCATAAGCTATATTTCTCAGACAAACATTGAAATTTTTTAGTAATTCAAGAATTTCTTATGCAAGTATCGTCTGCTACCTGCATTTGGTGAAGGGTTGAGAATGATCATTTCCAGCTACTGATACAGTACACAGCAAAAAATATAGGTCCTCTTCAGAACCAAAACTGGTCCTAATCTTGTCCCTGAGATGGAACCAGTTCTATTTAAACAGTATTTATTTCAAATCAAATAAATTTACCAAGATTAGCATTCAATTTTAACAGAATATTACATGAAATGAAGTAGATTCAGCAGTAAACTTGGAGCTTATTCAACGCAGTCGCCAAACATTTTGAAACAAAGGAGATATGAACAGTTGGCATATCGAACCAGTTTTGGTTCTGTATAGAGCCAAAATCGGTTCGATATGCCAACTGTTCATATCTCCTTTGCTAAATAATGATTTGAGACAACTTCGTATGAGCTCTAAACTTACGGCTGAAATCCCCTCAATTTATGTTTAATTCTGTTAATATTTAATGTTAATCTTTATAAATTTATTTGATTTTAAATAAATACTGTTTAAACAGAACTGGTTCCATCTCAGCGACAAGATTAGAACCAGTTTTGGTTGTAAAGAGAACCTATATTTTTTGCAGTGTATAATGATCATGCAAGCGAAGAAGTATGTCAGCACGTAACTGTCATGCTTAACTCTGTCTCATATAACTGATGAGAGCCAGTGTGACACTGTTTGCGTGTTTGTTCCTCAGTTAACCCATATAATACCGCACTTCAAAAGTAACGATTAACTGAACAATTATTTTTTTATCGATCAATACGTTGATGATTGGTTAGTCGATTAATCGGTTAACCGTATCAGCTCTAATTAATTTATTTTGCAATAGATAGATAGATAATACTTTATTTTACGACATGCGTATTGTATACACAATAGACATTTCTGAGTAAAATGTTTTAATAACAGAATTATTTCTGCACATATCGTATGGAGATGACATAGCGTGATTGGCTGTGTACCTGTCACCCCCCCCCCCCCCCCAAGAAAAAAAACAACAAAAAAACAACAAAACAAAAAAAAACAAAACAAACAAACAAAACATATGTTCCTGCTTCATCACTGCGAATGGACTAAGAACCAGGGACACTGCAGCCCAGCTTCTGAGAACACTCCAGGTGATGTCGCTCACCCATGGACTTGGTGGTTCATCACGGTGGATTTATTTGAAGATGATATAACCAGGTATTATCCAATAGTCTAATAGTCAGATAATCTACTGATCAGCTGACTAATCAACCGACTACTTAAACAGCCAACAAATCTTTCAATTATTATATTTGTTGATTCATTTAGTCACCCATTTGATTTTTAAGTTTTTATTCAATTATTTATTGTGTGTTTAAGTCACCTTTCGAATTTATTGCCATATCCTGCGATTAATACCAATTCAGTCTTAGATCTTCGCTCATAACAATATTATCCGAGCGCTAATAAAATAACACCCGGGCAACACTAGCATAGTCGGAAGAGTGCGACTCCTCACTCCTGTTGACCTGAATTGTCCGATACTCTTCTCGAGTTTGCCTCGTTCATAAAAGGTCATAATTAATATGTAAAGGCGCGACCTTATTCGTAGATTTACGTGGGTTAAGCTACATCAGCTTTGTTGAGACACAGCAGTCTGGACAATACGGTTTACTACATTGGGTACTGTCAGCATACGAAGACAAAAGTTTTATTGTTAGATTATTTTTGAACTTGATTCTATTATTTAGATTTTGTAGATCCATGTCCAAATTGTTCGCGGTCATACGAGATATACTTTCTAAAATACTAAAATAGTCATTAAATGACATTGGGAGATAGCCATGTTTCCATCAAATATGAAACGGCAAGTTTGTAATTCGAACAGGTCAGTAACTTTTGGAATGCTATCCTTTAAAAATAGTGTGCGAGTTATATTATTTGTTATTTATAATTCGTACGGAACGTTTCTGCAATTTCAGCAATTTATTAACTGCTCTCGAACTGCCCCATGTATGAACAGCATATACCAGATGGCAGTGGAGGAAAGAATAATATAACGTTTTCAAGGCCTGGTGTGGAAGTATTTTGTTACATTGTTCAAGGCATAATTTGCCCATCTCAACTTCGAACAAATTGTAGAAATGTGCGCGTGGTATATTAGGTTTTCCTCAATATTATACCTAAAATGGCCTTTGATGTGGTGGTTGAACAAACTAACAATCTATGCATTTGAAGATAAATAAGCATAATTTGTGTGATTAAAACACCTGTTGGAAATGGGTCGGGCAAAAAATAAATGAGTCCCGCAAAAAAATATATTTGCGAAACCCTGGCTCACTGTGGGAGCCCTAATTATAACTTAGTTCAAAATGAGGAATTCTCTTTAAAAATCGTCTTCAGATCCAGCAGTCGGAACGTTTCGATATTTGGTATGCAGCATCCTTAGGGGTGAGATTCAAATTTTGTTTACGCCAAGTCCTTGGGTTCATGATGTTTGGGCTCCATGTGGGAGCCAGAAGTATAACTTAGTTCAATACGAGCAATATTCTTCAAAAATATTCTTGTTCACATCCACCAGACAGAACGTTTTGATATTTGATATACAATGTCCTTAGGGGGGCAAGATATAAGTTTGTTAAAGCCAAGTAGTCCCTGGGTTCATACTTGGCTTCCTGTGGGATCCCGAATTGTACCAAAATTTCTATTTTCCGAATTGAGAGGCCGATTTAAAACAAATTTGATATGATGGGCTTATTGTGTCATAAGTACCTAATTTATGCAAAACAAATTTCCCGCCGCCCTATGGGAACCGCAGGATCTAAATATAGACAACAAATTAAAATGTCCATATCTTCAAAACTACATGGCACTGATAATTTTTATTTTGTGTGAAGCTTCCTTAGGAACAGCAGAAATGAATGGTAAAAAAAAATTGCCATCGGTTTTATCATAGTGTAGTTTTCCAGGACTTTGAGCAAATGCTGTGTCCTCATTTTTTAACTCTGTGGTAATGGGAAAAACATTAAAAAATCTTCTTCTCCCATACCACTGCTCTAAAGGCTACCATACTTCGCATAAAACATCTTTGGAAGATTCATTCACACGTTTGTTGAAATCAAATCCCTGAGTTCATATTTGGACTCTCTGTGATTAGATTAGTGCAATATGAGGAATATTCTTTAAACGTCTTCTTCTTCCGATCCACCCTTTAGAATCTTTTGATATTTGGGATGCAGCATTTTTAGAGGGGTGATATTTAAGTTTGTTCAAGCCAAGACCCTGGGTTCATATTTGGACTTCCTGTGGGAACCCGAATTATAACTTAGTTCTATCAGAGGAATATTCTTTAAAATCCAGTAGTCAGAATATTTTGATTTTGGTATACAGCATCCTTAGGGAGGTGAAATTCAAGTTTGTTCAGTCCAAGTCCCTGGGTTCATATTTGGGCTCCCTGTGGGATCCCGAATTATAATTTAATTCAATATGAGGAATATTCTTTAAAACCTTTTTTTTGAGATCCACCGATCAGAATCATTGGATAGTTTGTATAAGCTTTTCTCATAAGGGGCAGACGCAACTTGTTCAAATAAATTCCCTGGGTTGATATTTAGGCTACCATGTCATGTGAACGCCTTCATGCCTCCTGAGGCCTCTTGTTTTCTGGTTGACAACATTGCCGTGACTATTCTCTCTACATTTTTCATTTTAATTTAGTCACTACTTTTATGTAGGCTTCCAAAATGTGTGTCTGTCTCTCCTTCAGATGAAATGTTTCTTTGCTTTTCATTTGCCTGGCTCTACATTTTAAATAATTTGCAGCCATCGTTCACCCTCCAACCTCCCCCACACACATACACAAATCAGCACTGGGGCGAGTATTGAGAACTTTGTCAAAAAAGTGGTACTCGAATACTACGAGTACTGAGTACTTTGGACCCAGCCCGTCACAAATATATTAAACATCAAAGGGTATAAAATACTTGAAACAAATACAGTACAGCTGCTATGTACTACCCGGTGCTTCATTAATTAAAATTTTACGGATGCTGATTTTTATTGCCTGTTTTTCTATCTGTCCTTCAGATGAAATGTTTCTTTGCTTTTATATGCCTGGCTTTACATTTTAAATAATTTGCAGCTATCTTTCATCCCCCAACCTCCCCCACAGGCGTATAAAAATCAGGGCTGGGGCGAGTATTGAGTACTTTGTCAAAAAGTAGTACTCGAGTACTACGAGTACTGAGTACTTTGGATCCAACCCATCACAAATATATAAAACATCAAAGAGTATCATATACTTGAAACAAATACAGTACAGCTACTGTGTATTGCTCACTTTCCACGGATGGACAATATTTCCATGGATACAATAATATTTGATGCCAAACACTAACTATAGGAATAATCATCAAAAATTTAAATAACGAAGCACGAGGTACAACCCGGTGCTTCATTAATTAAAATTTTGCGGATGCTGATTTTTATTGCCTGGTAAGCGCATGAGTGGACATCACTGCCCACGCGTGTTTATTACAACCCATCCACGGCGACTGTAATGTAATTGATTTGTCCTCTTTGGGAACATATTTTCTACAAATGCCACTCCTTTTGACAGAATATGTGCCTGTGGGGATTAAAACCAAAGTAGTCAAAGTGCACTTGTGGATATTTGCAGCAGAAGCACAACACTACAGAATCAATATTTGATGATTTTAGGAATTTTAACAGGGTCATGAGACACCACAGTGGCAGATACTGGTCATTTTGTTGGAAAAATTACTGTTTTATGACTCAAGGTTCCTTAACTGAGAAAACCGAGGCTTCTTTTTACAAAGATTACAAAATATTCATCAAACACAATGTGAAATGTCTTCAGAAGCCAGAATGTGTTGAAATTACAATAGGAAATTCAATATGTGTCAACATCAATTTATTTATAAATTAATATAGTTTTTTTATGGGAAAAGGCATACCGAAAGGTGTGGGGGCACATCCAGGGCTGTATTTTACCCCATCACTAGGTAAAAGAATATTTGACATCATTTGTTGAGATAAAATGGTATTTTCTATTGATGTTGGTGAATGATATAGCCTTAGCCAGGGCTGCAATTTCGACAATCTGAGAATCGATTCACGTAGAGATCCGTGCAACAACACCAATGAGAAACTCTGTCGATTCTTGTAGCACTGTGGCTAGGATTCACGTGAAACGAACTGAGTCAGTTTAACCATAACACAAAGGCTGCAAATTAACCAATACAACACTACCATGACCTGAAATATGGTTGTACCGGAAATAAGTTTTGTACAAATTTGGCTGCCATTGGAACCGACTCTCATCTTATTGATGAATATTTTTTTTATTTTTAGCTCACCTGACTGTAAGTCAGGGGGCGCTTAAGTGATGACCTTCTGCCTTTCGCCCATCCGCCCATCTGTCCGGCGTGAATTTTACATTATCAATCTCTCCTCATAAACAACTTGGCCGAATTGAACCAAATTTGATAATCATGTTCCTTATCATATATGAATTCCAATTTGTTCAAATAAAGTTGCCACGCCCACAGGGGTCCCCAGAAAGGGGCATTTCTCTGATAGCACCCATAAATTGTTTTCCAAAATTAAAAAAATCTTCTCCAGAACCACATTTATTTATTTATTTATTTATTTATTGGTGTTTTAAGGTCACATACTTATGCACAATGGCTAATCGTGACCGTGACAGTTTTACGGGTGGAGGAAGCCGGAGTACCCGGAGAGAACCACCGAGCAACGACGAGCAGCTGTCAGCTCTCCAACATCGTAACTCTGAACTCTGCACCGCAGAACAGGCAGGGTTAGATTGGTTGAAGACATGCGCACCATCGACGTGCAGTACGCCTCAGTACACAGCGTCATCGTGCCCCCATGTAGGCAATCGGGGTGAAGTGTCTTGCCCAAGGACACAACGCGGTTGCCACAGGTGGGATTCGAACCGAGGACCTCTCGGCTTGCAGCCTGCACCTCTACCAACTGAGCCACCGCGCCCCTCCAGAACCACATATAACAATATTTTGATACTTGGTATACAGCATCTCTAGGGAAGTAGGGAAGTGGAGGAAGAGATTCAAGATTGTTCAAATCGAATCCCTGAGTTAGTAGTTGGACTCCCCAAGGGCACCCAAATATCAAAAGTGCAATATGAGGAAATATATTTGAAAACCTCTTTCAGATCCACCAGTCAAAATGCTTTCATATCTGGAATACAACATCTCTAGTAGGGAGGGAGGGGGGGGGGGGGGTAGTCTGAAGTTTGTTTGAATCGGGTGTCTGGATTAATATTTGCTCTATCTATTGAAGCCCAAAATTTAACTTAGTGCAGTATGAGGAAATGTCTTTAAAAATCTATTTCTTTAGATCCACCAGTCAGAATCCTTTCATATTTGACATATAGCATCTCTATGGGTGTCAGGTTCAGGTTTGTTCAAGCCAAGACTATGAGGTAATATTTGGGTTCGTTATGGGAGCTCAAATTAACTCAGAGCAACATGAGAAAATTTCTTTAATTTTTTTTCTCCAGACCCACCAGTTAGAAAGCTTTAATATTTGGTGTACATCTCTGGGGAGGTCAGTTCAAAATTTGTTCCAACTTGGTTCCTGACAGTCAGAACCCTTTCATATTTGGTATCGCAGTGGGTGCGGAGGGGGGTCTGGGGCAGATTTGGGTTTGTTCATTTCGAGACTCTGGCATAATATTTTGGCAGGGTGGGTTAGGTTCAAGTTTGTTCAATAATGTTCAAATCCTTAGAGTTTTTCCATAAAATTTGCCCTTCAAGCTGCAGTGACACAACAACCCTTGAAAGTCTGGCAGTACTTGTCTACAGCTGACAGAATTGGAAGCAATCAGGAAGACCAATACTAATAATTATCTGACATGGACACTAGAGTTATGAATAATTTCATAACATCATTCATACGTTGTGTTGATGAACCATGACTAACCGAATGTGATGCAAAATACTTCTCTGAACCAATTTGTCAGGTGAGCGATTAAGGCCCCTGGGGGGTGTTTTTTTATAAAATGAATAGTTGGTGTTTTAAAAAATACAAAGATGTATTGGGTAAAAAGTTAACATGTATCATCAGTATGCAACAAAGGTTCAACCATACTGGCCTCATGGGATCCTGGCCCATATCAGGTCTGAATTCGCGCAACGATTTTCGCAAGAATCCAAATGGATTCTCCGAAATTAAGAGGAATTATAAGCCCCGCACGACCCCACTTTTGAAACAAAATTGGCATATTGTTTCATAGGGGTGGGGCACTATTTATCTTGCTGTATGGTTAATTAAGACAGATTTTGTCCAAAGGTTTTGTGTGCAGATGCAGATTTTAGTTTTATTTTGGGGTTAGGGTAATTTTCAAAGAAAGTTGTGAATTGTTATCCCTCCCAGCTTACTCATTAGGTAACAGAGTAGGAATTCTGTCGGGGGCAATACCAGTTTCAAGCCCATTTCACACAGATTGGACACCACTCTTCAAAAGGACACATTTCCCATGCTTTTAGCTAGACAGAAGCCAAAAGTTGAATTTTATTGCAGAAATGAGTCTTCATCACACGAAAGAGATAAATAGTATAGTATGTTTGGTATGTGAAATCGTATCGATGTTTGGCAAGCGTTTTAAGCGATGGCAATGGTGGAGAACTAAGTGTGAATGGTTTTCTACCTTTTTCCTCCATGCACCCCAAGCCCTCGTTCTAAGGCTCATCTGTGAACGCATGCTACATTGGCGTGGGTGCGTATGCCACTTAGTGGATGTAGCCTATATTATTCGACGGGTAGTAAGCTTGCTTTGTGATGTAGTTTCACTGTTTGGAATGCGTAACAGGCACTGGCACTGGTAGGCTGTTTCGGTCATTCGTAAGCAGCTTGTCTCTCACCTTTCACCTATATGTTGCAGAACCTCCGAAGTGACGTCATAACACGTGGCTCAGTGGCGCCATATTGGGTTGTCAAGGTAGCGGGGTGTAACGGCATTACCATAGTGGTACGCTGTTCCAAGAAGCATGTGCAGCGCTGTTATTAGACGATATGTATTTCCGTCGTCCATTTTGCGTGCTGGAGGCCGCCATCTTGGTTTCTATGTTTGTGAGCATGGTTGCTATGTGACCAAATCTCTCTAATAGGACGGGGGTATGCTCAGAGTGTATGTTTAATTCAACGCGTTAAAATCTAATTACACAAATAGACACGACATTCACTCGAAATTACCCACAACTATCTAAAATCAGCGAAACGGACTTGGAGATGCTCCCTATTGGGCTTATAACAATAGGACCACATAATATAAGGCATAGTCTATTAAACTATTGTTTCACTGACTCTGAATCCACGGTTCTGACCTGTTGCTAGGATTGCTTGAGAATTCGCATAACTGCTATAGGACCGTACTGCTATAGGACGTTGTTCAACTGAATTTGCGTGTCTTTGTTGGATTCCTTGATAAACCTCTTTATAATACTAGCACGTGCTGCTATAGGACTGTGTGCACGTTGTTCGATTGAATATGACTTTTTCCAAATCCTCGGTTACTTAATAGAATTACCAAAAACACTCTAATAACTATTTCATTGTCTCAGCTCGGACTTCCCACTAAATCCTCGGTTTCTACCTGCTGTTCGGATTTATGGAGAATTTCACTTATAAGTGTAGCACGTAGTGCTAAAGGACCATGAGTTCAGCACACACGACTTGGTGAAGCCTCATCTTGGACTTATAAAAGTACCGCGTGATGTTCACTCCTCATATCGTTTGCATTGGAAAAAAATGAACCTCGTTAAAAAAAACGACGAGGCAAAGAAATGCAGATTTTTTTTTCGGTCCAAACAAAAAAAATACCCGTGCTCGAAATTCGTAACGTATCATCTTCTCGTCTTTTCCACAAAAATGTGGATGAATCTGAACGATTTTAGAAGGATTTTCGAGGTACACGTAGAGTGCTATGGAAAACGCTTAACCCTTTAAACCCGGGAGACTCTTTTCCTGGACCATGAATATGGTACGTCATCCTTTCATTACGTAGGATGTCTGCAAAGATTAAGTGTGGGGTATCCCCAAGGCTGCACGTTTAAAGTATTAATTGGTCAACCTGCAAATAATAAATTTGGACTCTCCCAACTGTTTCCTTTGCACTGACATAGAATATACCATCAGGGTTTAAAGGATTACATCACAATTGATTTTGATCCCACTTATTCGGCCACATTGAGGGTGGTGTGCTCGAATGCCCCCATCATAACTGCTGCCGTCTTTCTTTGATTTCTTTCAAGTCTCATTCTATTCAACACATAAAGCGTGATCGGTTGGTATATTTATTTCTGGTGTATTAAATACTACAATTTCCACGCATTTCTTTAGTTTAACTGGAAAAAAGTCGTGGTGGTGGACTGTCTAAATAAACAAAAGTGTTGGTTGACTAAAGGAATAGTGTGGATGTTATCAGATGAATTAGATAAAAGATTACAGATTGTTTGTCATTTATTTCAAGACTTTTACCGCGGGAAACGCATGTTAATTTTGTAACTTAAACTGTGAAGGCTATCTTTGTGAACATGGTTCCTCAATTTAGGAAAAAAATATACATTTCTGTACTCGGATAGTCAGTTGTAAAAGTGAGATTATGTGCTTATCGTGAGGCTGGTAATAGCATTGACTCAGATTACAGGGTTTTCCATTTGCTTTTTTTTTTTCTCAATCGCTATCTTGGAGATACTGTTTTTTATATCTGTTGTTGAGAGCTTGAACCCTTCATTACTTTATGTTTACACCATAACTGACATTTTCTTTAATGAACACTGTATTACCAGTGGTTTCCCAGGTGATGTTATTTTCCCATGAATACCAGTTGATCATGTGATTTATCCCATGAATATCAGTTGATCATGCGATTTATCCCTTGAATAACTGTTGATCATGTGACATTCGAACATTGCACATATGATAGTGAACACTAGAATCTCTGTTTACGTTCTGTAGAAAGAAGGATTCCCCGACTCTCGAGTGAGTAGTATTTTAGGCACTATATTGACAGCTTGTGGGAACTATTTTGCATCACAAGTTACGTTGTTTTGTTTCTTTTTTTGGAATACAGTACGTGGAGAGTGGATTGAAACTAAATCACCCGCGGAGTGGAGTTATCACTCAAGCTATAACTTTCAAATTTTTGACATATCGACAAAAAACACAAGCAATGTTTCAGCCAATGGACCTCCGGGTTTAACCCGGAGGTCCATTGGCTAAAACTTTGCTTGTGCTGATTATGCTGATTAAACCCGGAGGTGGATTGGCTGAAACTTTGCTTGTGCTGATTATGCTTTGCAACAAATTTGCAATTATTGTTATTACGCGCCACATTCGATTTTTCAGCGTCCATATTCACATTCTAAAATGTTCTGTTTCCGTTCTTTAAACAGACAGTTTCTCCAATTCGAGTAAAAGTTGAATTTCAGGCACCATATTGACAGTTTACGGGCCCTGTTTTGTATTAGAAACTATGTTGCTTTGTTTCTCTTATAGAAACAGTACTTGGCCTTACTATGGTCGGTCATGGCGGTGTCGTGCAGATAAGCTAACTTGATTTCCTATCTGGGTAGGACGTAATTATGGTTTATGGAGGAAATAAACAAAAGATTTGAAACATGGCTGTTTAAATCGTGTTTCCTGTCATTTGCACGTGATTAGTTTGTTTCATCACCTCATGGACAGTCGTGATGAAGCTTGAATGACACAGACACGACGTAATATGTTCTACAATTTTACAACAAGTTGAGTCAAAAATTGCATGACCAGAAACACTCTGTTTCGATTTTAATGAACACGTTTTCCACTTTAACAACATGTATCGGTGAATTAAATAGAAAAGTAACTCTAAATATAAATATTAAAAACTTATGTGATTTCCTTACTGCTATGTTGCTATTGACAACATTTGCTCTGTCATTGTTACGTCATTCCACGCACATCAATATATTTTTTATCTAAGTAAAACTTGATGTATTATTCGCGATGCATTTTATCATTAAACTGTTTCACCGGCTTTAACATTGGTACAGAAACAAAACGAATTGCATTCGTGTCACAAAGACATTTGGAGTCGTTCGATACTTTTTTCTATTTAGGGATCCAGAAACTTTCACTCAGAATGGAAGTCCCTCTAATTGACAAAATGACTTCTCTCAAACGAAGCCTTTAAAACTTGCCTATAGTGTACACAGGTTTGAGTGTTTATCGATTTTTAACCGGGTGCAACCAATAATCAGAATTCTGTTCGGCATAAAAAATGAATGTTCTGTTGGTCTAAAGTATACGCAACTTTTAATTGTTGTTTAAAACCTGAAGCAAATTCGCTTCAGACTTAACAAACAGATAACATCAACAATGCTATTTTGCCTCCCGCTTACTTAGCATCCATTTACCTCAGACCAGTCACGGACAGGGGGACTTCTTCCCCACCTTTCATGAAATCACTAAAACTGATTCACATACTCTCACTTTGATACAGTACGGGCGCCTTGGACTGGTCACTTCCACGAAAGGGCAATGCTTTCACGGACGCATTATTATTAGATTTCAAGCACTAATTATAGGCACACACACTCAAAACTAAATCGTTAAAACTGACACTTTCAAGGTGTTAAACCCATTCTAACTCTTAGGGTTTGATTTTAATACTCAAAGTGCAATGCTTTAAGCACTTAGACATTACAATCGTCAGACATCTGAAACTTGAATGGATGGCACTTCCCATGTGTCTAACATTGTTGGTTCTTCCAGAATCGTCCATAATTTGATTTGCCCTTGGCGGGTACATAATTAAAAGTACACAACGCAGATGACGCGGATCAGGCTCGAGAGGTCGAGCTTGATCCGCGTCATCTGCGTTGTTTCCTTTTAAGTGTCGCGACATTACACTTGTCAAATGGTATTATTGTAACACCTGTCAAGTTCTGGGATATCTACACTTGAACAAAGTGCTAGTTCAGCACTTAGTAAGTGTTAAATACAGCACTTCAAGTGTAGTTTTTAACTCTTTAGTTTTTAGCGTGTAATCATCAAAACATTATTAACGAAGCACCAGCTACAACCCGGAACAACGCGGTACAACCCGGTACAACCTGTGTTTCATTAAATAAAATTTTGCTGATGATGATTTTTGTTATCTGGTAAACGTATTCGTGGACAACAATGCCTCCGCGTGCACTACGATCACTCCACGGCGACTGTACTGCATTTCTTGGACAATTGTCCTATGGTGCGACCTCACGTTCTGGAAACTTCATCATTCAAAGCGCTTTCAGGGTACTACAATTGGATAATGGGTCAATTATGTTTTCCCAGGAAGACCCTGTGTCTTCATCCCTGGTGAATAAACATCAGCAGAAAAAGTTTCCCCATTTGATTTCATTTCACCTAGCCACGCCCCTGCTTTGGATCCAGCGGTCGAACAGTACTGTATTCCAGACACATTTTGATTGCAGGGACGTGACGAAAGGGGGGGGGGGGTCACCCCCCTCCCCAATCATAGCCAAAATTATCTATGGTTGGAAATTCAGAGGGCACGTCATGAGTAGTTTGAAATTCTGGATTTCAGAGCTCCTTTGGTGATGCTGATGCTTCCTTTACTTCCCAAAATTCCAACTCGGTTTCAAATCGACAAAAATTCGAGCTTCATAAGTATGCATGATGTCAATCGATACGAGATTTCTATAGTACTTTTATTTATCGTAATAAACAAAATCCTTGGAATGCACTTCAAGAAAATCACATCAAGTAAAATCGTTATCATGAGTTAATTCCATCATTCCCAGTTACAAAATGATGAAACGTCGAAAAATGATCATTTGTGCTTAAGATCTGATTAAATGTTGTGAATTGCCCAAAGTTCTCAGCTTGAGCATTTGTTTAGCACATATTCAGTTCCAGGAATAATAGGAACCCCAAGCGGGCCTTAGGCCCGCAAAGGGTACCACATGCCCAGTCAGATAAATGTGTTCCAGAACAGAATTCTCTATAGCCGTCAATGTGATTTTTTAATTGGACAGTAAATTTCAGTGAAAAATCACGTAACTTCCGGTGTCGAATTGCCCATTCAATTGCAATTGGCCTACCCCCCCCCCCCCCCCCCCCCTCTGAAACAAAATGTCAAATTCGTTCGTTTTCGGTGGCAACCTAATTCGCCTCAAAGCTTTGCGTAAATTTCAGGGAAAAAATCACATGACTTACAGTTGCAATCGGCTTATCCCCCTCAAGGAATCTTTGGGCCGATATCAACAATCTTACAAAATGTCAAATGCGTTCGTTTTCTGTTGCAACCCAACTCGCATCTCAGCTTTGCGTGATATTTACATGTCTACACATCACTCGTATTCTGTCCTTTTAGAGGTTTTTCAATACGCTCAGCAAATAATCTTGTTATTTCAGATCAATCTCTCCTGATTTCATTGTAACTTGCCCTATTCAGCTATTACATGATGTACCTTCATCAAAAAACGCAGATATAACCGGCAATCTTGTTGATTATATTGGTGTGATTTCATAAAGATATGTATGGACACATACCTAGTGAAGTTCAAGAAGAATCAAAACAAAACAGTTTTTGAATTATCCTAATTTTAAGGCGTAATAAATAGTAATGAAAAGTTTGCTTGAAAATAGGTGATACCTTGCTGATAAGTTGCTCCCGGGTCATTTCGCCCCAATTCCCATTCGCCCCTCGAGTCGTTTCACCCCACAGACGGCTGTGGGTGGTTTCCTCCCTAAGTTTAAATTTTATTTTGGTAATGCAAATGTAATTGCTTCCTTTAGTACTTTAGTATTTGTTTCCCTAAAGAATTTACCGAAGTAAACAATTTCCATTAAAATTTTCATAATTTTTACAAAATTGAAAAATTTTACCATATTTGCATTGACCGATTTGGGCAAGATACTGCACCCCCATTGCCTATGTGCGGGCACAGTGGTATTGTGTTCTAAGGTGTATAGTACGTTTGTGGTGCACTTGTCTTCAACCATTGCTATTATTATTATTTATTGGTGTTTAAGGTCACATACTTATGCTAATTGTGACCGTGACTGTTTTACGGGTGGAAAAGCCGGAGTACCCGTAGAGAACCGCCGAGTAACGACGAGCAGTTGTCAGCTCTCCAACATCGTAACTCTGAACTCTGCACCGCGGCACAGGCAGTGTTAGATTGGTTGAAGACATGCGCGCCATCGACGTGCAGTACGCCTTAGTATACAGCGTCACCTTGCCCCATGTAGGCAATCGGGGTTAAGTGCCTTGCCCAAGGACACAACACGGGAGCGCGAATCAGTCGCTGAAATGGTCACTTATCCAACCACTAACCGCGCGCGACGTTGCTTAACTTCGGTGATCTGACGAGAACCGGTTACCGTGACGCCACCGCGCCCCTCAACTATTGCTAACCCTGCTCGTGTGCACTTAGTATGTTGGAACCCTGACATTTGGTCGGTGGTTCTCTCCTGGAACTCCAACTTCCTCCACCCATAAAACTGTCCGACACGAGGTGACCCTAACTGTCAAAAGTGCTGTAAAACCCCAATAAATAAATAAATAAATAAATAAATAAATAAATAAATAAATAAATAAATAAAATAAATAAATAAATCCACGTTCCATGCGTTCTATAATATACTGTCGAGTGAGAATTGCATCCAAACTGTCCTCCGGCAATTTGACCCAAACAGCAGCTGCTAATTTAACCCAAATCATCCTATGGCAATTTGATCCAAACCAAACTACCCCCCCCCCCTCCCCCTCCCCGAAAAGGGTCCTCCTAAATACCAAGGTATACCGAGAGATACCGTGGTGAAAAAGAAAAAAAAGTAAGTCAGGGCTGTTTAAAAAGGTTTAAATCTAATTGCAGATATTTAATTGATTCCTTCGAAGCAATATACATGATATTACTTATGATTTATTCGAGTAAATGCAAAACTACCCCTTGGTATATAATAGGTAGCTTGGTTATTAACGGGCTTCGCCTGTGCGTGGATGAAGCACTTAAGTTTATTGATTTGCTATTGTTTGCTTTATCTTATTAGGATTTTGCGGTGTACTGTGATAAGTATCGGCTCGGCTGGACACCCAAAGCTACAGCTTGTATTTGGTATTTGTACAGTACATGGGGAGAGGATGCAACACAATCACCCGTGGAGTGGAATTATCACCCAAATATCACCTTCAAATTCTATACATATGGACAAAAAACACAAGCAATGTTTCAGCCAGTGGAGTCAATGGACTTCCAGGTTTAACCCAGAGGTCCATTGGCTGCCCAGAGCTTAACTTGTGCTTGTTTTGCTTTGTAACAAACTTGGAATTATTGTTTGGGTGAAATCTCCACTCTGTGGGTGATTTAGTGATAATACACTATGCACCTACTGCATATATACTTTTTAGAAATTTCATGGTGATTTGTTGACACTTTGTTGTTTTCAAGTTTCACCTTCTTTATTTGACCGGTGCTTTTTTTTACAATTGCCGCCGTTTTATAGAATTGTAGGAAAATTAAGTCGGCATCCTTTTAATTTTTGATCCCATTGGTCAGCAATGAGTGCTGACCATGTCTCAAGTCTTACAGCAATTTTCTTTTATTGTTGGCGACTGAAAAATTACCACTTTCAAAAAAATACTGTTTCCCATGTCGTGATATTGGTCCATAACAAGTTTTGTGTCATAACAAAGAAGACAATTGCCGATAGCCACAAAGAAAACTAATTAAGAAGTTACTAAGTGGTTAACAATTCACACTGTCGCTTTAAATACAATTACCAAGCTACCTACTAAATACTAAAGGGAAGATTTTTCAGGGCACTCAATTCAGCACCCATAATTCTCAAATATGGCATTAAAACCATGCACATACTGCTTAAATATATTTACATAATCATAATACACCACCAGGGGTGCAGTGGCTCAGCAGATAGAGGTGCAGACTGCAAGCCGAGAGGTCCTCGGTTCGAATCCCACCTGCAGCAACAGCTTTGTGTCCTTGGGCAAGACACTTCACCCCCATTGCCCATGTGGGGGCACGGTATGCTGTGTACCAAGGCATACTGCATGTTCTTGGTGCACATGTCTTCAAACAAGGGTAACCCTAACCCTACTTGTGTAGTATGTTGGAGAGTGGGCAGTTGCTTGCCATTGCTCAGTGGTTCTTTCTGGGTACTCTGGTAAAACTGTTGTGGTCATGATTAGCTGTTGTTCAGAAATATGTCACCTTAAATACCAATAGATAAAAAGAACACACCACCCATACCCGTTTCATTCGAGTTTTCATTCACCTTGGTTTTCCTCGGTTTGCCCCGTGTTTAGTATGCCTGCCAGAAAAGGAGTGATTTCTTTTTCTTAAAAAGCAAAACAAGAAACAGTAATTTTTAACAGGTAGTAACAAAATAATTTCCATGAAGCACACAATTTTATGTTAGTTAATAGCTGAAAAAACGCAGGGTGATATTTGCAAATCGTATTTTATAACTGGTACCAGGCACTGGTAATGAAAATTGTCATTTGTCATCAATACTTGTCATCAATACTTGATCAAGTTTCTGACAAAGCACATTATACTATTCCTATTTTAGCTACTGGACATAAACACCCAATTTGATGTTAGTTGACCATGATACAGGTGCTTAGCCAGGATATCAACGTTAGGGGCAAGAGTAATATCTAGTGGGTGTGGGGCCGGGGCATGAAGAATATGATGCACAGCATCACCTGAGCCACATAGCAGTGAGATAGGGGCGAGGACAAGAGGGAGTGCGCCCCTGTCATCAGTGGAGGGGTCGGGTGCCCCCCCCCCCTAAAAAAAGGAAATTGAAATTCAAGACAGAAAAACACAATTACCTGGATTTAATCCCTACAGGCACCCATTCTGATAAAAAGAGTGAAATTAGGAAAAATACATGTATGCCTAGTATCCAGTGAGGAGGATATTTGCTCCAAGAATATAGTGCTCTTTAATGTTTAATATATTTGTGTATGTGTGTGTGTGTGGAGGGGGGGGGGGGGGGGGTAGTCAGTTGCCAGTTACTGAAAATGTAGAACAGGGCAAATGAAAAGCAAACCAACACTTTGTATGATGGACAGACAGGCCTGCAATTACATATTTTGAACGTAGGAATACTGACTGACATACATTGAAAATTATAGTGAGAAGAGCCAGGACATGGTTGTCAAACAGAGAAAAAACTGGACCTTGAGTGCTACGGCACTGAAGCAAATCGTAGGAAACTGAGAGTGTATGCTATTAACTTTCTCAACAGCTGAGGCATTCAGTATGAGTAGTTGAGAGACAATTGTTAATGTAGTGTTGTGCTATAACATGGGGACCCTGATGACACTAATATCCGACTACTATATTTGTAGCTGGCCACAAAAGACATTCATTCACAATATTAATTATTTTTACATTTTTTTGCACCAAAAACATTGCTTATGACCCCCTCATTGGAATTAGCTCATTCAGCGCATTCCAGTGAGAAGGTTCATAGCTATGTTTTTGACGCAAACAATGAAAAGAAATTAGTTATTCAAAAGTGGTATCTTCTTTTAATATATGGTGAAGGGTTAACATCATAATATAGAGAAAACTTCTATTATACCAGTGAATACAAATGAAATATAGGTTTTATGGCTAAGTGTTTGAATGGTGATTTGGGATAGGATTGGAATATAAATCCCCTCTAACACAAGTACTTCACAAGTACTAGGAGGGGAAACCATGGTTTAATTAAATGTATCAATAGGGTAAAATAGGCTGTTACGTGTGTATTTGGCATTTGCCTGAGGTTATAGTGTGTTTCTCAGTTCTGGATGCTACACTTGCTCAGGATGCATTTAACTGATTTTTTTGGCAATATATGGCCTTTATTGCTGACTGTGACAAAAATATAACTTTTCAAAAAATAAAAACAGTATTGCTCGGTCTGTGGTTCCCGAATGAACATGTAAATGCGAAAAACGTGCAATATCCAAAAATAATAATTAAATCAGTTTTGGAAGCCAAAATACATGTACATTTTTGTATTTCCTATAATCAACCCCAACCCTTCCAAAGGGTAACCTACAAAAATTTTCTCTGTCAAAATCCCCCCCTTTTTTTTTTACCACTCGAGGCCGAGCACTTGTCACTTCAATCAACGCTAACCTTGCTTGTGTGGAGATAATACGTTGGACAGTTGTTCACTGTTACTCAGTGGTTCTCTCAGTGTATTCCAGCTTCCTCCACCCATAAAACTGTCCAACATGAGGTGACACTGGCTGTTCAAAGTATCTTTAAACTCCAATAAATAAATAAATAACTGTCTTGATAAACAGTTATTGAGGCATGTATTCTTGTAAATAGTGATGAGTTTTTAAGTAACTCACAAATTAAAAACATAAATTTTTAAATCCTCTTGGACTGTCTTTTAACCTTGTGGTGTAAAAGGCCGGGAGGGGGGATTTTTGTATGTGTCTCTGACAAAACATTACACATTGAATTTTTCCAACAGCATGAAAGGTACAGGTTCTGTGGTATCTCCTAGCACTAGTAAAATGCCCCAAACCATAAAATATTGATTCTGTAGTGCGGTGCTTATGCTGCAAGTACCCATAAAGGCACTTTCACAACCTTGGATTTAATCCCTACAGACACCCGTGACCCATTTTGATAAAAAGAGTAAAATTGTGGAAAATACAATATACATGTATGTTTTCCAGAGAGGATGAATCAGATATTTGCTTCAAAAAGATGCTCTTTAATGTTTAATATATTTGTGTATGTGTTCAATCATTAAATCAGAAGGGTTTGTGTTGAAATGAAGATCGAATGCACTACACATGTCATGTACCTGTAGACAGTATACGAAAACATCATGGAAATCAAGGGGTACTTGCTTTCCATGACTGTCGCAAAAAGTCTGCCTGTCAAGAGAGCTGATGTTAACACTGGGGATCATCGCAATACATTCCTCAATCATATCTCCCAACATATCGCAAATCTGTCACAAACAAATTTCACAATGATGTGTCAAATATTTGGTGCTTAGCAAACTTTGAGTAGTATATATTCAGTGCTATCATGCAAAACTCGACCAATTTTGATTGTATAAAGTTGAAATTGGGTGACGTTTTTTGTTTCTTTGAAGTGTCAAAAATCGGCGTTGGTTGTACTTCGTTGGATGGTATGTTGAGATTCGCTCGCAATCTTACGAAAACGTGTGCCAGCGTGGAAGGCTAGAACGAGAGGCCGGATGCCATATCCAGTAATCCATTTACACGCGTGTGTCGTTCTGTGTTTATTACAAGCCTTCGTGTCTATAAAAAAAACTGTTACTGGAAGGACACTCAGCAATTCCAGAACGATCAACAAAAAGAACACATTTTATCGCCAGCAAAGTTGCAAGGGGAACCCGTGTTACTATTTCTTTCCCTGTTTTCCAATTTGTTCTATGTGCCTACTGGTAGCCTACTGGCGTACCTACTGGCAGCCTACTGGCGTACCTACTGGCAGCCTACTGACGTACCTACTGGCACATAGAATACATTGGAACTCAAAGTACGGTTTTCACCTATCGTTTGCGATTCAAATTGTAATTGGGTTGCATGATTTGTAGAAAATTCCAGTGAAATTTCTCTTCTATTTAAAAATAGTTGTCAACAGATTTTCATTTTCCGCATGGTTAAGTGTTGCTGCAGATGGGGACTACATGCTGCATACAGGAGAAGCAGAAAACTTAAGGGGGTGGAAAGCAACGAGTCCACGGCAGCAAAGGAAGAATACCAACAAGCACGAAATAAAGTAAACAAGATTAAAGACGATGATCGGAGAGTGCGAAATAGCAATCTTATAAGGACGATAAGAATGACAGGGGAGTCGAGTTCGAACGTATTTTAGAAATAGGTGGATAAACGTAACAAAGGAAGTAACCCACAGAGTATCAAAGTAGATGGCAGAGTTACAGACGATCAAGATCAAATCGCATTAGAACCAGTCAAGCACTGGGAAAAGGTAAACAATAAGCGATGGGGCATAGGGAACCCACCGGAGTGTCCGAACCAGGTCGAGGAAAATCTATCGAACTTCGTGTGCAGCGAAATTAAAAACGAGGAGGTGGGAAAGGTGATCTCAACCTTGAGGAATGGAAAAGCGGGAGGGGTGGAAGAAATTCCTAACGAGTTTATCAAAGAAGGGGTAGAGGAACTCTTGGATAGCCTAACTGCCCTATTCAATTTAGCCATAGAAAAACAAGAGGTCTCAAATGAGTGGAGAGAAAGCAAAGTGACATTTAGTCACAAAAGGGGGGAAAAAGACGTTTTGGATAATTATCGAGGGATATGTGTCAGTAGCAATATTAGAAAGGTTTTCTGTAACGTCCTTATGGGAGATTAGAGGAGGTGATTGAAGAGAAGGGTTTTTTTGGGAGAGATCCAGAATGGCTTCAGGAAGGGAAGGAGAGTCACTTTTCACGCTATCCCAAATGACAGAATCCGCGAAAACAAAATCGAAAAATATATTTATGGCCTTTTTCGATAGTAAAAAGGCATACGATAGAGTATGGATGCCGGGTATGTGGCGAAAGCGTGAGGCTCTGGGCTTGGGAGGCGAGTTTGTTGGACTTCGGAAAGCATTATATAAAGATGTACAGAGTGAACTTAGCATGGGTAACAAAACAACAAAAAGTGTGCCTATGAAGCCTCCAAGAGAGGTGTACCCTTTCGCCAATTATTTTTGCATTGTGCATCAAAGGTTTCGGAGGCGAACTCCCGCGTAGCGACGAGGGGGGTAGCAGTTTTGGACGTGAAGGTCCAAGGGCTATGTTTTGCAGACGATATGATGCGCGTGTGAGAAAGCGAAGAGGGGCTAGGGGAAGTGCGGGAAATTGTTGGAAAATATGGGAACAAAAGGAGACTCCAACTAAGTGAAAGCAAAAGCAAAATTATACATGTGGGCCGTAAAGTGGATCCTACTCAAAGGTGGACAGTGGAGGAGTTTTATATTCCAGAAGGTAGCAGAAAACTTCTAATCTTAGGAGAGACAGGTAAATACGAGTACATGGGAGTAAACATATATATCATAGGAAGAGGCATCTACCGAAACCACACGAATAAATTGGTTCTGAAAATGAGGAGAATCCTTAACCAAATGAAACTTACATGGAGAAACACTTTCAATAAGGGTATGGTGGGGAAAACCATTTGGGAATGGGGGATCTGCCAATGTTTACATATTGTACGGAAGTGGTACCCCTAAATCAAACGGCTATAGTGAGCTTGGAAACCCTGCAGAATGACTCAGACCGAACGATAACGGGGTCGAGTAATGCCTCAGCACTAGAAGCAATCGGAGGGGGAAGCCTGGGTGGATGGGGTTCAAGGACCGGATAGAATTGTGGAACTCTGTTATCTTAATTATTTGGTAAATCTCCCCGACAGCCGATGGTGTAAAGTGATGTTTTAGAGTATTTCCAACTCAAATACCAAGTCAGGGTGGATGGTCCAAGTGAGGGATTTAATAGAGAACTACTCATTGGAGAACACGGAACTAGATGTAGGGACAATCGAGGGTAAAACAATCGTCAGAGAAAGAGTCACGGAGGATGGAAACCTTAATTGGCGAGATGGGATCAAATCATGAGAGGTTTTGGGGTGGCCTGCGTGATAACGAGAAGGCTGGTTTTGAAGAGTATCTTGATGGCTACTCCGGCTTCCTCCACCCGTAAAACTGTCACGGTCATAACTTCCAGTATATTACACTGTAGGTTAAAATGTAAGTTCCACTTTCATCCACGCCTATGACTTTATGGAAGAGAATAACTCTCAACAAACAGCACTGAGCACATAAGCACTAAGCAGATATCCTGTTGGCACTAAGCCGATAAGCACTAAGCAGAAAATATGGCACTAAGCCAATAATCATATGGCGCTAAGCCGATAGCAATAAGCAAATAGCATGGCACTAAGCCTATCACAAAACTGACTTCCGAATCAACGCCACAGCTTTCCAGCGTATTTATTAAAGACATCCATCTGATGAAAGTGTTTGTTTGACATTAGAAATAGAAGTAAAAGCACAGCACAAAACTTCTGATATTACTGACGTGATAGATGGTACAAATTTACCATGGTACCGAATATGGATGGTACAAAGTTTTGGGTACCCCCAAAAGTGGCCACCTGAAATATTTAAACCCATAATAAATATTTCAATGATTTCAAATAATATTACATTACAAATAGACCCCTGCCTAAAATATATTGTACATTTTACTGCCAAATCATTTTACTTGTAAATTACTTAATTGCAATCCATTTTAAAATGATTTACTCTCACTTTAAACTTTCCAAAGTCTATCAGGTTTATCGATTTTCTATCAAATTAATACCTCCACAAAAGGCACGAATTAATATTTATACAACGGAATTTTAACACAAACATTTATTTCCTTTTACCCACTTTAGCAGACTATTTCAAACAATAACCTTCGATCAAAGAAAATCAACTTGGCCTTCCCGTTTTTACATGCAAATTATACTTAAATGTGTAACAGGGGTGGGGTGGACGACTCCCCAGGGGGCTAGAACCCTAGCCGAAATCTCCCTGTTTTTCTTCAGATTCGTGAGGATCTGGGTCAACTTGCAAACCATGGATAAAATATAACTCAACTCCAGAGGTAGAATAAACATTAAGTTATGTGTTGTGGTCTGGATGAATTCACAATAAAATAGAAAAACAGTTCATACGTGGTTTATTAAGAAGCCAAAAATAGTATGATATGAAATGGACATGAATATGAATGACGGATCAAAACCCACGGGCCCACTACACTTTCACCCAAAAGAGGATTAAATTCCACCCAGCATGTGTTCAGTAAACCACTGATCTCGGATCTGGATAGAATCACTGTCAGAAACATTGATTTTCACGAGGGCCGAGTTGAACGGGTCCTAAAATTACGGTACCCTTTATGGTTAACCTTTTTACAGGTTACAAAGTGTCCGCTTAACTAACCTCAACAGGCAATTGTACTGGCGCAGCTGAATTAAAGCTTTAATCCCAGGACGTAGGCGGCGAATTATGAGTGAGACCGCTCTTATATAGGATAATTTCGCGGGGAAAGATTTGAAATACTGGAATCTGATTGATCCCTCGCTTTCACCTCGACAAATGAAACAGCAGCACAATGCACTACGGCGTGAACGAATAAATTACATTGATTCATTTTGAACATGGAAATGACTTGAAGCCAACAAAAATAGAATAACCTCTGTTATGAGCAGACGAATTACAACAGAGGGATTTAAAACTTTTATTGAATATTATATTTCAACTGCTGTTACCAAATCCGTTACACTTCCCCGTCCTTAAAAAGAAAAATGTGTAACATTTTTTAGAACCATACAGGAGTTGTTAAATAGATTTCCAATAAATCTTTAATATTTCATTATTTTCATTTAAAATGTGACGTTCCACATAAAACATTCCTCCATAAACTTTCACGAGACCCGACTTACCAAGCCAATTCATCTGAAAACATTATATGCAAAATTTAAATTCATGATATGAAGGAGATGAACAAGGTGTTACAAAATTACATATGATTCTTCTACCGACTATTATATAGTTTAAGGTATTGTCTCTTTTTAGAACTTGTCTCTCTGTTTCTTCTGAAGTAGTCCTCTGGTGTTCACTGTTGGAATGTTTCAAATTTCTTTTCACTACTCGATAACAAGATAATCTCCTAGTTCTTCACAGCATGCTAAATCACACTCCGGTCTGTTCTGGAGAAGTGGAGTTCTCTTCCATTACTACTACTCATCTCTGATCTGCTGCAACACGTTCAGCAGATTCTGCTCTTCCCGCTAGCACCGAAAGGCATGGCAAAATTGCGTCAACAGAATCACGAATTCTTTTCTGACATCCTGCATGCTACATCGCCCTACTCCGCTGCCAGCTTCTTGTGATGGTGTACACTCCATTAATGTGAAACAGACATTCACTTTCTACAGGGAGGAGCAAACAAATTAAATGTACAGCAGTAACAGCAAGCCTAATTGCTTCCTCTGCTTCATAGTTTTACAGAAATTCCAAAATGCGAAATACTGAATATACTGGTTAATTTCCAAAAAGATAGGTAAAATATCCAGAATACAATTAATGTAGATACAATTCTGGATAAAATCATTTCTCTGGATTTTATAATTCCTCCAATAATTCGAAAACTATTCAAAATTTAATTGTAAAGTTCTAAAGGTCAGCAAGGCCACGTGGTTTCCATTAATCTAACACATGTGTTAGCCCTCGGTCTCTTCCACTACCAACCATATATTACTATCAATGGGACATATCAATATTCGAGCAGAATAAGCAGTTGAATTCAGCCTTTTAATATATATAGACTGATCACAATTGTGCCCCATTTTAAATTTAATGGTCAATTTGGAAATTTTATTTTAGGCTATCCATGGAGAACATAATTCTCAACAACCAACTATTTTACACTAACATTCAAGAAAAGCTTTTACATTTTAGTAAACGAACGAGAGATTGGCCACTACCCACAAAACAACAAACCTCAGGATTGCAATATTTCCTCTACTGTAAATTACTTGTCCTTTATAAGACACTCCAAATGTACACCTCTAAGGTTAGATCAGTTTGACATATCAGTAACAGCTTCAGTTTTCACCAGAGCTACCAGTCTCAAAATAAATCCATCTATAACAAGATGCTAAAAAGCCTCTATCGGGTATTTCTCACATTCGTGTCATAAGTGTTTGGCCTGAGTTGACTGATCAGCTCAGACGCTTTCAAATTATCTGGCTCAAATTACTCCGATCGCCGACGAGAATACAAAATATGTATTGTGTGTATGTGTGTGTGTGGGGGGGGGGGGGGGGTGTATTTTGCCCCTGTTAATCCCAGGTTAGTGAACTTGGGAGTTTGGTGCAGAGTAAAAATAAGAAAACAGAATGAACAGTCTTAAAGTTTAGACTTCAACTCACTCATAGAATGACTTTGTCTACCAAACTTTAATTACACCCAGCTTATGAGCATCCACTTCACCAGCAGTGGTATATTTGGGCTCACCGTGCCACTTAAAACCACTAAGTACGATTCCAAAGGTTTACATTTGCATTCAGCTGGGGATCTACTGAAATTATGCATACCGACAATCGAGCTCTAATTTCCCCATGAATTAAATTCATCTTGGTCGTTCAAAGAACGCAGACCTTGTTGGGAAAAATACCCATAATGTAAGTAGCTGTAATAACCAGATCCTGATAGCCTTGCCAATTTGTAACAGGGGTGGGGTGAACGACTCCCCAGGGGGTAGAACCCTGGCTGAAATCTCCCTGTTGTTCTTCAGATTCGTGAGGATCTGGGTCAACTTGCAAACCATGGATAAATATAATTCAACTCTAGAGGTAGAATAAACATTAAGTTATGCGTTGTGGTCTGGATTAATTCACAATAAAATAGAAAAACAGTTTGTACGTGGTTTATTAAGAAGCCAAAAATAGTATGATATGAAATGAACATGAACATGAATGACGGATCAAAAACCGCGGGCCCACTACACTTTCACCCAAAAGAGGTTTAAATTCCACCCAACATATGTTCAGTAAATGGGGATGGTTCCCACAAAACTCGGACCTGGAGAGAATCAGTGAAAGAAACGTTGATTCTCGCCAGGGCCGAGTTGAATTGGGCCGAAAATGACGGTACCCATTACGGTTAACCTTTTTTCAGGTTACAAAGTGTCCCCACAACTAACCTCAACAGGTAGTTGAACTGGCACAACTGAATTAGAGCTTTAATGCCAGGACGTGGGCGGCGAATTATGAGCGAGACCGCTCTTATATTGGATAATTTCGCGGGGAAAGATTTCGAATACTGGAATCTGATTGATCCCTCGCTTTCATCTCGACGAATGAAACAACAGCACAATGCACCACGGTATGAACCAATAAGAGACATCGATTCATTTCGAACATGGAAATGACTAGAAGCCAACAATAACGGAATTGAACTCCTGTTATGAGCAGACGAATTATAACAGAGTAATTTAGAACTTCTATTGTATATTATATTTCAACTGCAATTACCAAATCCGTTACACTTCCCCCTCTTTAAAAAGGAAATGTGTAACATTTTTAGAACTATACAGCAGTTGCTAAATGGATTTCCAATAAATCTTTAATATTTTGTAATTTAATTTTATCATTTTCATTTAAAATGTGGCGTTCCACATAAAACATTCCTCCATAATCACGAGACCCGGCTCACCAAGCCAATTCCCCGGAAAACAGTATATGCAAAATTTAAATTGATGATATGAAGGAGATGAACAAGGTGTTACAAAATTACACATGATTCCTCTACCGACTATTATATAGTTTAAGTTGGGAGCGCGGTGGCTCAGTAGGTAGAGGTGCAGGCTGCAAGCCGAGAGGTCCTCGGTTCGAATCTCACCTACGGCAACCGCGTTGTGTCCTTGGGCAAGACACTTCATCTCCATTGCCCGTGTTGGGGCACGATGACGCCGTGTACTAAGGCGTGCTGCACGTCGATGGTACGCATGTCTTCAACAAATCTAACCCTGCCTGTGCTGCAGTGCGGAGTTACGATGTTGGGGAGCTGGCAGCTGCTCGTCGTTGCTCGGTGGTTCTCTCAGGGTACTCCGGCTTCCTCCACCCGTAAAACTGTCACGGTCATGATTAGCCATTGTGCATAAATATGTGACCTTAAACATCAATAAATAAATAAATAAATATAGTTTAAGTTATTGTCTCTTTTCAGAAATTCTGTAAAGTCTTGATCTTGTCTCTCTGCTTCTTCTGAAGTAGTCCTCTGGTGTTCACTGTTGGAATGTTTCAAATTTCTTTTCACTACTCGACAACAAGATAATTCTCTTGTTCTTCACAGCACGCTAAACCATACGCCATTCTGTTCTGGAGAAGTGAAGTTCTCTCCCATTACCACCACTCATCTCGGATCCGCTGCAATGCGTTCATCAGATTCTGTTCTCTCCGCTAGCACCGAAAAGCATGGCATAATTGCGTCAGCAGAATCACGAATTCTTTTCTGACACACTGCATGCTACATCGCCCTACTCCGTTGCCAGCTTCTTGGTGTACACTCCGTTAATGTGAAAGAGACATTCACTTTCTACAGGGAGGAGCAAACAAATTAAATGTACAGCAGTAACAGCAATTCTAATTGCTTCCTTTGCTTCATTGTTTTACAGAAATTCCAAAATGCGAAATACTGGATATACTGGTTAATTTCCAAAAAGATAGGTGAAATATCCAGAATACAATTAATGTAGATAAAATTATTTCTCTGGATTTTACAATGCCGTCAATAATTCGAAAACTATTCAAAATTTAATTGTAACGTTCTAAAGGTCAAGAAAGTCACGAGGTTTCCACTAATCTAACACATGTGATAGCTCCCCGGATCTTCCACTATCAACCATATATTACTATCAATGGGACATATCAATATTCGAGCAGAATAAGCAGCTGTATTCAGCCTTTTAATATATATAGACTGCTCACAATTGTGCCCCATTTTAAATTTAATGGTCAATTTGGAAATTTTATTTTAGGCTATCCATGGAGAACATAATTCTCAACAACCAACTATTTTACACTAACATTCAAGAAAAGTTTTTACATTTTAGTAAACGAATGAGAGATTGGCCACTACCCACAAAACAACAAACCTCAGGATTGCAATATTTCCTCTCCTGTAAATTACTTGCCCTATATAAGACACTCCAAATGTACCCTTCTAAGGTTAGTTCAGTTTGACATATCAGTAACAGCTTCAGTTTTCGCCAGAGCTAAATGATGTATCGCAATGACATCCACAAATATTATCTACGTAATATTAAAATAGCACCCAGACTACTGAAGGAAGACAAACCACATATTATTATCAGAATCCAATACGTCGGGAGCATAACTTAAAAGAGAAATATACAAATATTTACAAACTCCTACACGTCGCGATTGCAGTTTAATAGAAAAGGTTCCACATACGGCAATGCCTATTGCCAACAGAAAATTTACACACCAACACACTGTGAACTACCTACTTTAAATAAGCAGACTACTATGTCTTATTTAGCTTCCTAGGAGAAACATCCTTTCTGGTTACTTCCGAGTGTTATCTACGGAAACACAAAATGCATCCAAACGAATGAGCAATACAATCATCCAGCATTTTAGTTTTCACTATCGACTTACTAAAAGATTCTTTCTTGAATCAAGTTTACTTAATAGTTAATGCCTTAACGAACCTCTAATTTGGGCCTGTTTATTAGATTTAATGTTGACCATAAACATTTCCAGAAGTTGAAAGAAAAAATGTGGGCTTAAAACCCGCAGGAACGCAATGCTACTTTGTACTAAAGGGCACATAACTCAACTTCCCATCCTATTTGCCCATGGTTGAGTTGCCTCAAATGCCCCATAGATTGATTCACAAAATGAGTCATTTTCAAAATGAACCCGGAAAGTGAAGATATTTTAGAAAAATTGTAATTACACTGCACACATTTTTTACGACCAATACTACTCACAGTTTTTACGAATAAGCTTATTGAGCTACATTGCCGCTTTCAAATGTCAAATAATATGGCTGAACATTTAATCTTCAATACCTTTACCAGTCTCAAAATAAATCCATCTATAACAAGATGCTAAAAAGCCTCTATCGGGTATTTTCACACTCGTGTCATAAGTGTTTGGACTGAGTTGACTGATCAGCTCAGACCCTCTCAAATTCTCTTGCTCAAATTACTTCGATCGCCGTCGAGAATACAAAATATGTATTTTGTGTGTGTGTGCGTGCGTGCGTGCGTGCGTGCGTGCGTGCGTGCGTGCGTGCGTGCGTGCGTGCGTGCGTGCGTGCGTGCGTGCGTGCGTGCGTGCGTGCGTGCGTGCGTGCGTGCGTGCGTGCGTGCGTGCGTGCGTGCGTGCGTGCGTGTGTGAAAAGACATGTTCACATATGAAATGAGCAGTGTGCGTCTAGACAGATGGTCCTCAAACGAGAAATTAGCTACACCTTTTACCCCATATAACTGAAGATTTCTCAACAAAACTGAATGGCACATGGTGTCGGTTGCTTTAGGCGAATTCAGAAACAAATTAAGTGTGCAATCCTTAGTGGTCAACAATTAAGGATTGTACATTTATTTTTCTCTGTATTCCTCTAGAGCAACCGGCATGATTTAAATTTTGTTGAGAAGCCTTCAGTCATATGGGATAAAAGGTGTAGCTTATTCCTTGTTTGAAAACTATCTGTTTTGACGCACACTGTTCATTAATTAACTAATAAATGTACAGAGATGACCGACAATCCTTAGAACAATCATCTATCATCTATGTAAAGTTATTAATTAGATGGAGTGTAAGATGATTTGTAGAGTGGCCCAAATTGGTATAGGTATAGGTCATTGTATCGGTATAGGTGGTTGGTATAGGTATAGGTGATTTGTATCGGTATAGGTGGTTGGAAAAGATATAGGTGATTGGCATCGGTATAAAATATTGTATCGGTATAGGTGATCGGTATCAGTATAATTATTGTATCGGTATAGGTGATTGGTATCGGTATAGGCTATTGTATTGGCATAGGTGATCGGTATCGGTATGTATTATTGTACCGGTATAGGTGATTGGTATGGGTACAGGTTATTGTATTGCTATAGGTGATTGGTATCGTTATAGGTTATTGAATCGGTATAAGTGGTTGGAATAGGTATAGGCGATTGGTATCGGTATAGATTATTGTATCGATATATGTGATTGGTATCAGTATAGGTCATTGAATCGGTATAGGTGATTGGTATCGATATATAGTATTATATCGGTGTAGGTGATCGGTATCGGTATATATTATTGTATCGGTATAGACTATTGTATAGGTATAGGAGATTGGCATCGGTATATATTATTGTATCGGTATAGGTGATTGGTATCGGTATAGGTGATTGGTATCGGTATAGGTGATTGGTATCGGTATAGGTCATTGTATTGGTGATAGGTATCGGTATAGATTACTGTATTGGTATAGGTGATCGGTATCAGTATAGATTATTGTATCGGTATAGGTGATTGTTATAGGTATAGGTGATTGGTACCGGTATAGATTATTATATCGGTATTGGTTATCGGTATCGGTATATATTATTGTATCAGTATATGTGATTGGTATAGGTTTAGGTGATTGGTATCGGTATAGGTTATTACATCGGTATAGGTGATTGGTACAGGTGGTTGGTATCGTATATGTAATTAGTATCGGCATGGGTGATTGGTATCGGTATAGGTGATTGGAATCGGTATGGGTTATTGTATTGGTATAGAAAGTGGTATTGTTATAGGTTATTGGATCGGTATGGGTGATTGAATCGGTATGGATTATTGTATTGGTATAGGTGATTGATATCTGTACAGGTCATTGTGTCGCTATAGCTTATTGGTGTAGGTATAGGTGATTGTTATCGGTATAGGTTGTTGTATTGGCGTAGGTTATTGTATTAGTATAGGTGATTGATATCGGTATAGGTTATTGGAATCGGTACATGTAAATGTATCGGTATAGGTGGTTGGTATCGGTATAGGCTGTTGTATCGGTATATGTGATTGGTATCGGTATAGGTTATTGGAATCAGTACAGGTAAATGTATCCGTATAGGTGGTTGGCATCGTTATAGTTTATTGAATCGGTGTAGGTTATTGAATCGGTGTAGGTGATTGAATTGGTATAGGTGATTGGTATAGGTATAGGATATTGGTATAGGTATAGGATATTATATCGGTATAGGTGATTGATATTGGTATAGGTGATTGACATCGGTATAGGTTATTGTATTGGTATAGGTTAGTTGCTTGTAGAGGGTTTTGGTTCGCAATTTCAGTTATTATATTGGTAGGTACTTAGTGAAAATATTATCACAGTCATTGCTCACTTTTGCTCGCAGACCATTCATACATAAGACTACTCCCCGTATATATGTTGGAGAGATGAAAAGCGATTCCCAGTTGTTATACCTAATATAGTCTGAAAAATGGTAACTTGCACTCTTAATTTTGTTTCTTATATTGTTTCCGATGTTAGAAAAGAAATTGGTTAAATTTCTCTGCTAGGTCTTCAAAGTGAGTTAGTTCCCCAATCTCATCTTTTGAGTGCGAGGCAGGCGAAACTACGATTTGATTTTTTAATAGCATTCCGTAGGATTTCCAAATACTTTTTGACATCGTTTTTTACTCTCCATAAGGACAAAGTTATAATATTCCGCATTCAAAGTATGCTTCAGGTGGATGGAATTGCAGTAGTCTTTTTTATATTGTTCAATTTTACCGTTTTGAAGGATTAGCCATTTTTTTTATTCTGACAAACATTTGCTTACTTAGTGAGGATTGAAGAAGACCGGTGGTCATCCATGATTCACGTCTGATACATTAGGACGAAGCGACCATCTTGTAAGAGGGATGCTACGTTAAAGGCTCAGTGAAGTTTGTCAATAAGATCACCATACACTTCCTTGGGACAGATAGCATTATTCACACTTGTGAAGTCACCAATAGACAGAACGGTTTTGAACCTGACAGTTTCTCTTCCTTTTTAGGATTGCTGTACTTTTGAAACTACTATTTTATGGTAGCTCGACGACGTAAAATGTTGGAAAGTGGTCACTCGCGTCTGTGATTATTATTCCTAACTTGGAGTCTTCGGTTTTATTGTAGAAGACATGGCCGATTAGCGTAGCAGAATAATCGGTAACTTTTGTTTATCGTGTGATGGCGGGCACGAAGCCTCCACTGAACATTAGTTCGATAAATTGATTTTTCATTGTGGCAACCAAAACGTGGATATATGCACCTGAACTTAATTAAACACTCCGTTTTTTTCGTGTGGTATTAATGCAAACTGTCATTACTTGCACGCTATCTTTCGGGTGGCCAAAAGTGATTGTTTTGTGGAAAGAATGATCTATTGATAAATGAAAGACAACACAATGATGAAAAGATGCAATATTTGAATGGCGCTAATTACTCATATCTGTCAACAATGTTTTTGATAGCAAAATGTTCACTCCAGAAGTATTGTGCTGGAACGATCCATGATGAAACAATGCCGGTAATTACGTACAAAAAATGTAACTTGTGATCTCCTGAACACAGTATATGTCTGACGTCAGTAGCGAGTGTATCCACCATGTGCCCGGATGACAGTCTGAACCATCTTCCTAGTGCCACCAGTGCGCCTTGTGATACGGTCCAGGGGCGACTGCTGCCACTCCCCATGCAACGCAGCTTCCAAATCGGCACACGTCTGTACAGGCAGATTCCTTGCTTACACGACGTCCAAGAAAATCCCAGATGTCTTCTGTGGGATTCAAGTCGGGACTCATTGCAGGTGAAGGTAGTCTTGCAATAGCGTTGTTCTGGAGGAATGCTCTCACAGCATGGAGACGACGTGGCCTTGCATTGTCGTCCATGAATACAGCGCGAGTAGCCAGAGGGCTGTTGTAAAAATGAGGCACGACAACCGGATTGAGAATGTCCCGGATGTACTGATGACCAATGACATTCCCACGCACAGTTACCATATCATGTTTACAATCATGAGATAGGCAGATGCATTACTGATCCTCGCCATAACGAACAGCAGGCCTGATGTTGCCGGGCACGTAAGCAGTTTTTCTATGCATCCGTACTCTCGTGCGACCATCTGTGACGTGAAGCAGGTACCTACTCTCGTTTGACCAATGGACTCTCCTACACGTCCTGAGATTCCAATGTTGCCATTCCACATACCTTTCCAAACGTCGACTTGGATGCTGATCGGACATAGCTGGACGCTTGATGTCATCGTTGGACATTTTCATATTTTAACACTGTACTGTTGCTTAACTTTCGTCAAAGGTTTAAAATAGCTTTCAAAACTTAAACGCTAAACCATTGTGTTGCAATATTCTGTCTTTTATTTGAATTTTCTTCAACTGATGTGAAGCATACATGTGAAAACATCTGTTGATTAGAAATGGACACTGTGCAGTTCTGTATATAACAACGATGCAGTTGAGGAGAAAGGGCGGGAAATTGATAGAATCAGGCCAAGCAAGGATTCAGAACTTTCCCAGATATATCAATATGGTGATAATTTTAGGAAATTCGTGAGGTTGAAATGAAAAGGAATTCTGACCTGACTATTTAATGCCACAAACCTACGAGTGTACCTATACCGCATCCATTCAGTTTCAAAGACATACACTAAAAGACACACACCTAGATATGCATACATAATATCCCCCCCCCCCGAAAAAAAGACAAGGAGAAGTTCTATTCCTTTAGAAGCATGTTATATTGCTTGAACACTGTTTAATTTGTGGTAAGCATTGTGCCATAGAACAAGAACCAACGATGACATTATGTTTCTTAACATATTAACCATGAACAATCAAAATCTAAAGAAAAAAAAACATAAGACATCATTTCAAGGTTCAGCTCGAAGTCTGGAATATTTTGATACCTCGCTCTTCATCAAAACCATAGCAATAGTGTGTTTTTTCTCACCATTGTACAGCAAATATATTTGTAGTATCACTAGTTTCTCGGAATATAAGGGTGTGTGGGTTACATATAGAATATACCCATAGTAGCTTGGTGTACCAAATATTCACCACGAGTGGTGAAGTGGTGTTAACCGCGAGCCTTCGTCGGGTATATTTTATTTTTACCATGATCGTCAGATTATTTAGAGTCCCTATTATTTTTTCTCGATTTTACCGAGCAGCAGCCGTACATACGTGCGAATTTGTTTTTGTTCGCATGAGCATCGGTGGGCGGTACTTCCGCTGTCAATTTTATCACCGAAACGAAAGAGAAAAAGAAAGGACCTTTTTTCATTTTAATAACATAATAACATACTATTTCGAGTTATGGATGCTTCATTTGTGTGTGTTTATGGGGTAAATTCATTTAAAAATGTAATAAAGAATTGCCACTTTCATTTCACCCTTCACGAGGCGACGTGCGATAAATTAAGACAAGTTCGCATTCAGGTAGACGTCACCAAAGGTCAGCTTGGTTGCTTGGTTGTAGTTCCATTGTAGGTGTAAATTTTAACTACTAAAATCCCATTGCTGGCGTTTTCACCACGGGTGGTGTACAGTACGTGGAGAGTGTATTATCACTAAATCACCCGCAGAGTGGATATTCCACCCGCGCAATAATAGCAAATTTGTTGCAAAGCACAACCAGCACCAGCAAAGTTTCAGCCAATGGACCTCCGGGTTAAACCCGGAGGTCCATTGGCTGAAACATTGCTTGTGTTTTTTGTCGAGTTGTTCAAAATTTGAAAGTTATAGCTTGGGTGATAACTCCACTTCGTGGGTGATTTAGTTACAATCCACTCTCCACGTACTGTATAAAGCTAAAATTTATGTCATTGGCTTTTCCTATTTAGTAGAATAGGTAATCATTGTATAAACGTATATATTCATCGGTTGTCTGAATTGATTATTAAGGACAATGTAAACCTACATTTGAGAAACAAATTTCGAAATACTTCAACAATAACAGCTATATAGTGTTAGCAAACCTTCGAACAAACTACGGGTAGCTGGAGAAAATTACACCTATATAATGTTAACAAAGCTTTGAACAAACTACGGGTAGCTGGAGAAAAATTACGTCGATTTGAGCAATTTATTATTTATGTACTTAAAGAATATTCGTAAAAGGATCAAATTGAAAACTTTGCCTAATGGCGTTCTATTCAAACCAGATAAGGACTCTCAATGTTCACAATTATAAAGTTTTTTCTATTGACTCATATAAACTGATGGTGCGCCAACAATGCATCCCATTGATTCCCGTATACCGAAGAACTGTGCCGGAAAAGCCCCAAAGCACAAACAACACGACGTATTACAAAACTAAAGTAATCTAGCATGTTTTAAAAGGAAAAAGTGATTGATCTGCGCAGATGTTGTGAACACCCTCCTCCAGAGATACAGTATATATATATACAAAACCTCTATTATGTTCGTTTTGACCATTTCCCACATAATATCTTACTCCACTACCCACATAATTTCTTGAGAAAAAGACAAATTCCGTTGGTTAGCTCCATCAGCGCGATCACTAGCGGGGGGTCGGGGGAGGGGTGGGGGTGGGATGGGGATCGCATAATTCGATAAAAAACGAATTAACAAGACCAACGGATTAGAGCTCCATTCGAAGCTGAATATTTCTAATCCATGATTCTGAAAGACTTCAATAGATATTGTAAAGAAGGAAAATATGACTTAGGATGCTTTTTTTTCGCTGGTGCCAGGTTTGGCAAAGTTTGATTATGTGTGATCGTGAGGGTGCACTGGATGACTGTGAGGTTGGATGAACGGTATATGTGTGAGTGTGCGTGTGTGTGTGTGGGGGGGGGGGAGTGGGGGGGGGGGGGGGGGTCTCCTATTCTGTGAGAACCAAGACAATAGAGTATGAGTTTCCACAAACATTTATTTGTTTTCTCCACGTCCTCGCAAAGAAGAAAATGGGTTGGGATTTTTCTTCCCGGTTTTGTTGGGACATGTTTTTCTTAGAGAACAACAGAAAAAAAACAAAACAAATAGTTCACCAAAAAAGCGATTATACAAGACTGTAGAAGTGTGTGCGTGTGTGTGTTTAAAGCACCAAAATACGCCCTGAAACAGACATTCCATTCTGAAATTCTCTTTCTTGTGATATACCGTCGAAATAATGTTTCTTGAAAATATATATTTAATTAACCTTTCACAAATTTGCTTTATACTTAATTTTGGGCGTAACACCTTGTTAAGCTGACTGGCAATTACTGATGTTATTTATTGATGGACTCCAATGTTGACCTTGCAGGGTTTTCTCGTACGCAATGACAGGTTGAAAAATTTAAAAGTTTTTTTAGTTTAGAACTAGTTAAATTAGATTCACCTTTTACTAATTTTGCTATTTCGATATTCATTTTATTGTATGTTAAACTGCAAGGAATGATGAACCTCCTTTCGCTTTATTTCTTTGATATGTTCCGACCAAATTGCCGGAGGTTTTTGAAGCCTATTGATCCAAAACCTTCAACGTTTTTCTCTAAATTCATCTGTTTCTTCTAATGTATCTTTAATCGGTGGTTATTCAATTGCATGGATTTTAAAATCTTCCTAAGTTAAAACTAGAAGTCCTGTCACGAAATGTGCGCTTATCTAGGCTTAATAGCGCGTTGGAATTGCGCGCTGTTGCCATATCAATGGCATCCAAAGCCCGACTGGTTCTCCTGGTGACTCATAACAAGCACAAGCAATGTTTCTGCCAATGGACCTCCGGGGGGTTACCCGGAGGTCCATTGGCTGAAACATTGCTTGTGCACAAGCCATATGTACAGAATTTGATAGCATTATTATGGTCATAACGCGTGGATTAACGCGCAAATTAACGTGCTATTTGTGCGCATTTCATGACAGGACTTCTAGTTTTAACTGTAGGAATGGCCAGGCATGTCGAAATACTGCGCGACTGTTTTATGTCCTGTTTCTGTCAAGTAGCACGTATTCGAAAATGATTTTGACTTTGACCCACATACTTTTTCCTACAGCGCTTACCGTTGATAAGGTAAATGATAGTGGATGAATCACAGTGGTGAGTGGTAAGTTTCGGATCTGATGATTTTTCGTTTGTTCAGAAGACAATTCCTCTTCCGGATATCATGCATAAAATTATGCAATCTGCAACGATACTTTTTGCAGTTTAATACCGCGCCATTGCAATTCTGCAACGGACTGTTGTTGTGTTCAATTTCAGTAGTACGAAATCAGAAATATCAGCAGGACTTTTCAGGGGTTTTTTAGAGTTTGAGATTTCAGGCTATGCAAAACGCGCATTAAGTTCACGTCTATCTGAGGGCGCCAAATATGGTAGAACAGGTCTCATTGAAATTTGCATTATCACTCGAATTGTGGTGAAAACGAATGAGCTGTGATTTGCTTATATATTTAAAAGTGTGCGTTGGATGGAATGATTTCGTATGTAACAGCTGATGCGAATCATTTGGTTTAAAATACTCTTTGTAATCTAATTGTTCTGCCTTAAAACACGGTCAGATCGAGAAAATATGGATTGATGGTAGCTTTCAATTTGGTGATTGTTTAAAGTATCTAAAACTTCATCATCTTCTTTTGAATGTTCCTAAAGGATACAAAATGGCATCTGAGATACACGAGAGGATGCTTTGCACATTGCTTAAGGCATTTTCCTTCCAGCTCGTTACATAAATTCTTGCAAAATTAACACTGATTTTTTTGCAAATGGGGTAAACCATTATATTATTTTTAACCATTCAACTGAAAGTCATTACTTCTTAAGCTCAGCTCTAGAAGTTCAAAATTTGTTCATGAAGGCGTTTTGCTCCAGGATGTTTTTCGAAAGCATCTTTAACCCTTTCACTGCCACGCCCGCCTTATCCATATATGGGGGATGTCTATATACGCCTGTATACAAAGAAGTTTAATCAAATTTATGACACACTTCAGACTATATCATCTGATAAATTGTCTATAAGCCCTTTCCACCAATTAATCAGATGGCAGGTTTGATCTGTCCACAAAAGAACGAATAGATAATTATCGTAAAATAGTCGACAACAGTTGCTTTCGGCAGCGAAAGAGTTAACATATTTAACAGCGTTTTCATAATCAATGCTGGAATACATGCTGTCAATAATATCCAAAGAAGCCAAAATAGCATTTGTTTAAATTTACAATTTACAATGTTTTGACAGGAAATTGAGATATGGTATTTTTGAGATAGTTCGGATGTCTGTTGTGTGTAGGTTTCAGATGATAATCAATAAGTTACGAGATGACATTAGATTCAGAGTTATTTATTTATTTATTTTATTTTATTGGGGTCTAACGCCACTTTAGAGAGCCACGGTTACCTCGTGTCAGACAGTTTTACGGGTGGAAGAAGCCGGGACACCGGAGACAACCACCGAGTAACGCCGAGCCACTGTCCGGCTTCCCGACATACTAACTCCACACAAGCAGGGTTAGCATTAGTTGAAGACAAGTGCATCATCGATGTGCAGTACGTCTTAGTACACAACGCCACCGTGCCCCCACGTGGGCAAGGGGGGGGGGGGGGGGTCTTGCCCAAGGACAGAACGCGGTTGCCGCAAATGGGATTCGAACCGAAGACCTTTCGGCTTGCAGCCTGCACCTCTACCTATTGAGACACCGCGCCCCAAAATTCCGAGTTACAATCCGAGATAATTACACACCCGGGTGGAGTTATGTCATCCATTTATGAAGGAAGGTCCTTGTGCCTCTTTTGTAGTTTGTAAAACTGTCTTGTTTCAGCACTGAGATTGGCTGTGAAATATCTGTGAGGGTGACCATGTGCAGTTGTGTATATTGAAGGACACAGTCATGTTTTCGAGAATGTTGATTTTTGACTCGACCAGGAATCGAATCGTTGGAAATCCCGCCTAGATTTCAGCAGTCCAGCACCTAAACCACCGGACCGTTGCACACAGCCAAATACGAAGGCTGGAATCCAGCTTACTACATGATGTTTTCATGAACACTTGGTTCACTTTCCTTATGACAGCTACATGAAATCCGCTTGATGCAGTGCGACGAAAGTGCTGTGGTTGGCTTCAGATGAAGAATGGCACGGGCCAGTGTGTGTATACTGAAGGACACAATAATCTTTTCGAAACAATTGATTTCTGATCCCCGGCCTGGAATCGAACCGTCAGCAATCCCACCTACCATTCAGGAGTGTGTCTTCCTACGCTGTTCGGCAACTCAAAAACGGACGGGATATCCTCAGAATATAAGTCTTGTTCATTGCAATGCCAACATAGATGTCCACATGCGCACATAATTTAATATATGCCCTCCAACCAGCTCATTTTATTTCCAAAGAAATGCTTGTTCTGTATCGACAAAGATAGAATTCAACACAACGGTTGAATTTCAACGTATTGAAGACAATTTTAAACATTTTAGTCAAGGTTCACAATACAAATATAACGAGGTTAATAATAACAATTAACCCTTTACCCAACGTAACGGCCAAACCCGGCCAGCGCTATTCTCAGAAATCGGCAATTAATTTTCATTATTTTTTTCATTTTTTGTCTCAAAAACATAGGTTATGACCCCTCGTTGGAACGAGCTCGACGAGCTCGTTCCAACGAGGGGTCATAACCTATGTTTTTGAGACAAAAAATGAAAACAGTTAGTTATTCAAGAATTATTTTTGCAAGTGTCGTCTGCTTTTCATGTTAGGTAAAGGGTTAACAATAATAATAGTTTATAAGACTAAAATCCACAAAAGTATTCTTTGACTGTACAAAAAAAACAAATTAATCAGTAAATCAGGTGTGTAGCTAATGAAATGCTTGTTGAAAGAGATGTGTTTCCATACTTCGTTTAAATGAATTCAGGGCCTGGACGGTTTTTATATTCTCCGGAAGAGTGTTCCACAACGTGTGTGTAGCCAACGAGAATGATCTGTCGCCTGCAGTCTTCAACTTGGCCTTCGGCTGTAACAGCAAAATGTTATTACTCGATCTCAGGGCTCTTGGCGGGCATACCACTTCAACAATTCTGCAAACTGACGGCAATGCAACATGATGAAAGGCCATGTAGACATTTGAAATTTTAGGCATAATTTGTATTGGACTTTCTGTTACACTGGTATCCAGTGCAGTTCAAGAAGGACTGGTGTTATGTGTCATGTTTGTTTTCTGTCCCTTATGGCGACTCCGGCTGCACAATTCTACTTGTGCTGTATTTTTTCAATGTTAGTGTTCGCTGGGTGAAAACAGAAGGAATTGCAACCGCCTCTACAAGTTGTTTTGCTGTTTTTTTTTTATCTATTTAGGTTCTAATCCTGCTTATGTTCCTGAGATGGAGCTATGCCTCCTCACAGATATGCTTAACATGTCTTTCATACAGAAAAAGACAAGTTTGCGAGCTGACTAGCAAAGATCAATAATTCCATATTAAATGTTTAAATATTTTTTTGATAATTTACTCAATTTCTGTGGAGTTCCGAAATAGATGATTTCTGTTTTTACGTGGTTCAATGTCAATCAGTTAACAGTCATCAAAGATGTGATTTATGGAATGCACTGTTCAAGTTGTTGCACTGAACAGACAGCTCTATATTTAAAAAAAAGTATATATAGCTGTCCGTTATCAGCACAGCAGTGATAATTTAGTGCATGCTTTCTTATTATGTCACACAGATGGAGGACATGTGTAGTACATAATTGACCCTAACAGTGACCCTTGAGGGACGCCGGGTAAAAGGGGAAGTCTTTCAGATCGTTCGCCATCGATTACAACACACACAATACGACCTTGTAAACACTAGAGAAATCACCGAATGGCAGTGTCTTTGATGCCAAATCTATTTTCCAGACGACTGATGAGGGTAGGGTGATCAATGGTGTCGAAGGCAGCACTGAGATTCAGGAGCATAGGACACGACACATAAGTTTGCCAAGAGTCAACAGTAAATCCCTCTGCACCCTCAAAACCGCACTCTCGGCGCTATCACATAGTTTGAAAACCGACTGGGATGCTTCAGAAAGCCTATGTGGTTTCCGTGATGTCACCCGATAGTTTCTAAACATAGTAACCCTGAAGTAACATAATCCCAAGAGAAAAATACATGAAACAACATTTCAAGGTTAGGCTAAAAATCTGTTTTTGGCTGCAAGACTAATTGCAAAATAACATATTTCAGCAATGGAAAAGCACAACTCCAGGTTTTGAATTGTGCTGAAATTTTATTTAAGAATGTAACGCATAATGTAATATGTTATATATTGTGTGGTGCCCGTTCCAGCTTAGGGTGAATTTAGATCACCCGCTCATTTTGTAAAATGATATACCCCAGAATAAATCAGAATCTCCCTTGCAGTGTATATCGTGGTTCACAATTATATGCGGCTGAAAAATTATGTTCTTTCATCCTTTTGGAGAACATGGAAAGATGTTCTTCAATAGTTTTAAGCGAAGCAAATCATTGCATTAGTTTTGTGAATTAATTGTCCGTCATGCACGTTGTGACTGCCTGTATTTCAAATTATCTAAAGAGCAATCGCTTGCCTGGACTGGTTACGTGAAATAGTTCACGAGAAGTGAGGGACGTTTTACAATACAGTCCCTCGCATCGAACGAATTATTTAACGTAACCAGTCCAGTCAAGCGATTACTGTTTATTACTTTTCATTAGTAACGATAATTCTATTATTTAACCTAACGTAACGGCCAGCGCTATTCTCAAAAATCGCCAATTAATTTTCATTATTTTTTTCATTTTTTGTCTATAACACATACGTTATGGTCCCTCATTGGAAGGAGCTCGTCGACCTATGTTTTTGAGACACAAGTGTCATCTGCTTTGTATGTGTACCCATACCATGTATGGTACACATAATGCCAACATCCGGGGTTGCCATCCGTCGTTCATCCATCCTTTGTCTGTCCGGGCCAACTAAACCTATTTAGGAGCTATTATTTTTAGGAGGTTAGTCGAAATTAGGGTAGTATTAGGGTTAGGAGAGGGTTTGGGGTAGCCCCAAGGCAGGGCTAAAGGTTGGAGGGGGTTAGGACCCAGGGGGTGGGGGTTGGCGTCAGGGGTGGGGTTTTAGTTTTTATAGCCCTTAAACCAAAAAATAGCCCCTAATCCTTTTGGTCTGGCTAGGGTGGGATTAGGGTCAAGGGTGGGGTTGGGTTAGGGTAGGGGTAGCCTCAGAGTAGATCTTAAGGTTGGGGAGGGTTAGGTCCCAGGGGGTGGGGGGTAGGGTCAGGGTGGGGTTTTAGGGTTTAGGGTCAGAGTAGGGTAGGTTCAGGGTTAGGGTGTGGTTTTAGAGTGGATGGGGTGGGGTTAGGTTTAAATAGAAGTTCTAGGGTGGCGGGGGTTCTGGCTAAAATAAGGTTATGGACATATAACATTTTCGTAGCCCTTAAACCCAAATAGTTGGAACGTCCGTCCGTCCGTATTCCTCCCTTTGGCATTCGATAACTTTAAAAATATTGCTTGGATTATCAAGTTACTTTACATTTGTATTCAGGCTACTGATGTGCCGAACTGTATAGTTTTTGGTGTAAATCTGATAATTTGATCCTTAGTTATTTACTCTTTATCCTTCAAATTGAGAATTCTTCCAATCCCTTTGGCATGAGAATAACTCAAAAAATATCAATCTGATTGCCATGTTACTTTATATTTGTGTTCAGGTTACTGATGTTCTGAGCTGTATAGTTTTTGGTGTAAATCTATTATTTTGATCTTGAGATATTAACCCTTTATCCTTCAAATTGAAAATTCCTCCAATCGCTCCCTTAGGCATTCGATAACTTGAAAAATATTGCTTGGATTGTCAAGTTACTTTACATTTTTGTTCAGGTTACTGATGTACCGAGCTGTATAGTTTTGGGTGTAAATCTGACAAATGTGATCTTGCGATATTAACCTTTTATCCTTCAAATTGAAAATTCCTCCAATACTTTGGCATTCGATAATTTGACAAATATTGCTGGGATTGTCAAGTTACTTTATATTTGTGTTTAGGTTACTGATCTGCGGAGCTGTGTAGTTTTTGGTGTAAATCTGATAATTTGATTCTGAGATATTAACCCTTTATCCTTCAAATTGAAAATTCCTCCAATCACTCCCTTTGGCATTCGGTAACTTAAAAAATATTGCTTGGATTGTCAAGTTACTTTACATTTGTGTTCAGGTTACTGATGTGCCGAGCTCTTCAATTCTTGGCGTAAATCTGATAATTTGGTACTGAGATATTAACTCTTTATCCTTCAAATTGAAAATTCCTCCAATCCCTTTGGCATGAGATAACTCAAAAAATATCAATCCAATTGTCATATTTCTTCATATATATATTCGGGTTACTTCTGTGCTGAGCTGTATAGTTTTTGGTGTAAATCTGATCATTTGATCCTGTGATATTAACCCTTTATCCTTCAAATTAAGAACTCCTCCAACCCATTTCTTCGGCATGCGATAAGTCAAAAAATATTAATCCAATTATCAGGTTACTTTATATATGTATTCAGGTTACTGTTGTGCTATGCTGGATAGTTTTTTTATGTAAATCTAATAATTTGATCCAGAGATATTAACCCTTTATCCATCAAATTAGCCACTTATCCAGTCCATTTCTATATGTACCCATACCATGTATGGTGTACATAATGTTGGCATCCGGAGTGGCCCTCCGCCATACAGCTTTCTACTAGTTGCGCGTATGGGTACACATCTGACGATTTAATCGGCCTATTTTTCATATAAGGTAGAGGGTTAACAAAAAAACAACAATGAAATTCCCATTACACCCACGGCAAAGCGGCTTCGTTTGCGCGTACGGATACATGACACAATTGTTGATTGCATAATTCACTTGTGAAGTTATCGTTTATAATCAAACCCGGAAATCCTGGTAAATCACACTTTGGAAATTAATAATTATGTTTACTTACTTCTGCTAATAATGCACACTGGCGTTGTCCGCCTCTTTATCTTTGTCGCCATTGTAGTGTTGGTATAGTGCTTTTGGACGCTACAGTGTACGCTTCGTTTGGGTATGTGCCAGTGTTTAGTTCCGCCGTGTAGTCTTATCTCACTTCCTGATTTTCCCATACCTTGTCGAGCCAATTTTCAAACATGTGTGTGGCTGGTGAGTCGGCCACGTTTTCTGGTAGGTTGTTCCACATTTTGACTACACCCTAACTAAAAGATTTTTTTTCTGACCTCTGTTCTTGAGTTGAATCTGTACAACGTATATATATATGTCCTGTAGTTGTACCACTTATATTAGTTTTCAGTATGTCTGTGACGTCCTTGTCATAGCGGTGAAACAGTTTATAGTTCTCAATCATGTCTCCACGACGTCTTCTATACTGAAGTGTTGGTAATTTTAATTTTCTTAATCTTTCTTCATAATTTAGATCCTTAAGTTCTGGAATTAGCTTAGTTGCCCTTATCTATATTTGTTTCCAATTCGTGTGTGTGCTTTCTTTTGTGCGGTTTCTAAATACTTTTCACATATTCAATGTGTGGGGGAGCCAGTGCTTTGTACAGCTTGGTCATTGTTTGTTTGTTCAGTTGTATCCTATTGTATCAAATCAAAACAAATTATTTCTTGATGATTGTCATTATGTGTACTCAGTATTATATTGTCAATGGATTACCTGCCTGTTAAGCCTACAGAAATTCCTCAGATCCCACAAAGGGGAACATGCATGATATGTTACCGCTGTTTCATGTCAAGGGCAACGGACATCCTTGGTTTCCACTAAAGCCTGAATGCGTAAGACACAAGGGGTTAATCGGTGCTAATCTTTCATACAAAATGAAACATATCTTCTAAGCCAGTACAGTATAATGTCTTTAGGCATGACATGCAATTCAAAATGCAAGAATAAAGCACTGTGGCGGGTTGAGATGAAGAACTGTACACGTTGATCGTACATATGCCTTCAACCGATGCGAATCTTTTATTGGATAGTTAGTTGGAGAGTTCGACAGTTGTTCCAGTATTTAACAGTGTGGGTGGTTGGTATGACCTGTCACGGAAATGTGCCTGTCTGAGAATCTGGGTAGTTTAGAGCTTCCAAAAAATTGTAAAAAGCATTTCAGAGGTTTTGCGAAAGATATGTTAAGTCCTCCTCAATGGCTCTGAACTCACCTTTGTTGATAAATTTAAATATCTAGGTCACATATTACATAAATCTTTGAAAGACGACCTAGACATTGAAAGACAATATCGAGCAATATGTGTTAGATCCAATCAATTGATTCGGGAGTTTTCGAACTGTACCCCAGCCGTGAAAACCTTCTTATTTGAGAAATATATATCCCCTCTCTATTGCTGCCATCTTTGGGCACAATATAGTCGAAAGAGTATGCAACGTCTTACTGTCTATAACAATAATGCGTACAGACTACTACTCAGAGATGACAAATAATAGTGTATAAGCCTAAACTCCACTAGCGTGCTCTTTGGCTTTACATGAACTAGTCCTAGCATTTATCAAAAGCTATTTTATAGGGATAAGTGTTTAGACCTATCTTAAATGAAGTGATTGATTGGGGTTTTCTTAGGTGAGCAGGTAATACATTCCAGTACCTAGGTACTGCCACAGAAAAAAGTCCTGTCACCTGCAGTGTTTAACTTGGACCTTGACTGCACCAGGGCTACGAGATTCGTCGAGCGCAGTGACCGTGGTGGTTTGTAGACTGGTATAAGATCACTCAAGTAGTGTGACATCATGCCATTCAAACATATGAAGGCGAGTAAAAGGAGTTTGTACTCTATTCGCTGTTTTACAGGAAGCCAATGGAGCTTTTCCAGCACTGGTGTAATATGACAGAATTTACGTGATTTGCTGACAACACGTGCCGCACAGTCCCTGATATGTTGTAGCCTTTCTAGCTGGGATTTGTTACGGCCATGCAGCAGGGAATTGCAATAATCGAGCCGGCTCGTAATGAAGGCATGGACAAGTTGTTCAGTTGTTTTATCATCTAGGAACTCCCGTATTTTACTGATTTCACGGAGATGAAAGAATGTTGACTGACAGATATGACCAACTAACATGTCTGTCAGCCCGCAGGTTTTCATCCATGAAGAATCCCATGTTGCGTACACACGAACATAGCGCAGTAGATGAATTGTCAAGCTGCAGAGGAAGTTTTGACATATGTGACATTTGATTAGGAAGACCGAAATAAATAACCTCTGTTTTATCTCCATTAAGGTTCAGATAATTTTGTGTCATCCGGGTTTTAATTTCATCTACACATCGCCTCAACCTACCCAGTGCCACAGGCTGACCTGAAGGCTGAAAATGGATGTACAACTGCGTATCGTCTGCGTAGAAATAGAATTGCAATCCATGTTTTCGTATGATGTTACCCAATGGTAAAACACATATTACCTACAAGATGGGACCGAGAACGGATTCTTGGGGGACGCCGAAGCACAGAGTGGTCTCATCGGAAGCAACGCCGTTGATGAGAATGCTCTGTGAACGAGTTTTAAGGTAAGAGGAAAGCAATTTCAAAGCAGTGCGGTGATCTTAGCAGAAGGGTTTCATGGTCGATGGTGTCGAAGGCGGCACTTAAATCTAAGAGTACCAAGCATGCGATGAGATGTTTATCCATGGATATGCGGATATCATTTTGAACTCGTAGCAGTGCAGTTTCTGTCCTACAGGAAGGGCGGTATGCTGATTGACATTCCTCAAATAGGCCGTGTACGTCTAAGTGAGTTTTCAGTTGATGAGCAACCACCCGCTCAATAACCTTTGATAGGAAAGAAAGGTTAGAGACCGGGCGGTAGTTCTTCAGTATGTCAGCATCTAGACTGTGTTTCTTCAACGGTGGCGTACCAGGGCGCGCTGCATCACAGCTGGACATGTGCCAGATGTCAATGGTGTATTGACTATTCTCACGATGAATGGGATTAGATTTGACAGAAATACTTTAAACAACCACGTTGGAATTATATCTAAGTTGCATTGCTTTGATGATGCTTTTTTTGATTATGCCATTGATTACTTCATGTTGTACGGGATTGAATGAGTCAAACATAACCCTCTGACCAGAACCATGCGTCTGTGTAGTAATACAAGATCGCCTGTCACTTTTAGTACTTGTACCTGTGTTCAGATTGTTCCTGATAGTTTCAATTTTGTTTTTGAAAAATGAAGCAAAGCGATCTGCTAAGTCTTTTGATGATGTGTGGTCTGGAAGAGATGAGACTTTATTACGGCATAATAAGCCATCAATAGCATTCCATAGCTGGGTAGGCTGATCCGAGCGACTGTTCAGTATATCGGATATGAAATTCCGTTTCGCTGTTACAATTAGATCATTGACATGTTTGCGTTGTGTAACGAACATCTCTCTGTGGACTGAAAGCTTAGACTTCCGCTACTGTGATTCTAGTTTCCGTCTAACCTTTTTTGCTAACCGGATCTCGTCGGTAAACAACGGGGTGTTTGGACGAACAGTTAGTGTACGGCTTTGGAGAGGAGCAAAAAAGTCAATAAGTTTTTGCAGAGCACTATTCAACTCACCGATTATCTCGTCAGCAGAATTATTGCCGTTCCCTTTTCGAGGGATGCGGCTATCTCATTTGAGAAATCGTTGATGTTCACATCACGATATTTCCTGTCGCATATTTTCTCTCTACTTACTGTGGGGTTAGGAAGGTTGAGAGTATATGTTACTAAATAGTGGTCAGACAGTGCAGGATCACAAAAATTTACATTGTTGACTAACCCTACATCGTCATTTCTGGTGATTACCAAGTCAAGTGTGTGACCGACTTTGTGTGCCGGCAGTAGTATGTCATGCACGTTTGAGGGAATATCTGGGGGACCCGGTGGGGGACTCCGGAAGTGACGTCATGTCACGCGACCTAGTTACGTCATGTTGTGTTGTCATGGTAACCCGCGTGAGCGGCCATATTGTGACGTCATATCCATAGTGATACGTGGTATGAGTGCGCATGCGCAGCGCGTGTTGTTAGGGTGATACGTGTTTCCGTCGTCCATTTTGTATACATGAGGCCGCCATCTTGGTTTCTATGGTAGCACGTGGTTGCTATGCGACCCACTTTTTCTGCAATAGGACAGGGTATGTTCGATGGGCTTCGAGTCATTCGGGCAATGATTTTCAGTAACTACTCGATAGGAAATAGTATCCTCAGATAAGTATCCTCGATAGGTATCCTCAACTAATACAATGCCGGGCCATAAGTATCCTCAAATACTGAAATGAGTCGAAGAGTCGTATGTGGAGTCACTCGAACGAGCAATTGCTCTATGGCTCATTTGCTCGATGGAATTCGAGTCGTTCGAGTAGTATGTGGAGTCACTCGACCGAGCAATTGCTCTAAGGTTCATTTGCTCGATGGGCTTAGAGTCGTTCGAGCAATTGCTCATGGAGCAATTACTCTCTGGGCTTATTGGCTTTGGGATGTTTTTTGGTATACACAAGGGAGATAACTCTGCATACAGATTATGGGAAATCAAGCAATCTGATTGGTTAATTATAATCTATATAAATGAGCTAGATACAGGAAACTACAAGAGTACTTGGAATAGGGTCAGAACTAACAAGAATGGACCAGCGATTGGTAAATATAGTAACAATAAGATAAACTGTTCCAAATAATAGGCTCTTCTACGCTACTGGAGTATACCCTAGAATAAAGGAACATGGTCAGGTAGACGTAAACTATTGCATATATAGATAGAAGCAGAGGATTCTGAAAGAATTCGAAATAGTAAAAGTTGGGATAGATTTTGGTGATTTGGAAGGATTGTCGGGTTGTTTGTGGTAATTAGATTTACTCTTCTACAATCGAACATACCCTCCGCACATATCCTGTCCTAATGCAGAATAATTGGGTCACATAGCAACCACGTGCTACCATAGAAACCAAGAGGGCGGCCTCCTGTATACAAAGTGGACGACGGAAACACGTATCACCCTAACAAAACGCGCTGCGCATGCGCACTCACACCGCGTATCACTATGGAGATGACGTCACAAGATGGCCGCTCACGCGGGTTACCATAACAACACAACATGACGTAACTAGGTCGCGTGACACGACGTCCCTTCCGTGGTCCCCCACCGGTGTCCCCCAAATATTCCCTCAAACGTGCATGACATACTACTGTCGGCCCCATAATATGCTGGTGGATGTTCATGGGGGCAATCAGTTCCCTGAATTTGCAGGCATCAGGGTCACATTTTATATCCATGTGGAAATTGAAGTCGCCTGCTCTGACGAACTTACCAGGACACGCAACGATCCATCCAAGGAAATCCCTAAACCTGAAGAAAAGGTTTGAGGTAGACTTCTTCTTGCTATTGCGTTGTGGTCTGATAATAAATCGGATGGATTGAGAACCAGTCGTATATGTTGCAATAAGCGATTCAAATGAGTCAAAGTGTTGGGCGGGTTGGCTCTTCATCTTCATATTGCAATTATGCAGAAGGCCTACACCACCACCTCTCCTAAACTTCTCAGGGTTATGAATAAAACATTTGCTTTTTGGTTGCAACTCACTTAATGTTATGGTGTTGTCATAACTAAGCCAGGTCTCTGTTAATAAGGCCACCGAAATATTTTTGTCATCGAGAATATCCAGGACGTCATTAGTTTTCTTGACAATCGAGCGTGTATTCAGCATGCCGATAACTAGCCCATCGCCATGAATAGATTGGAAGGGTTAACACACGTTTATCTCTATGAGGGTATCGACGTTTTCCTCCTGTCCTGTTGCTGTGCCTCCTTACCAGATGGAGAGTCATAAACGTATTGAAAACGGAATGTTCGAGATTCAATGGTGACGTTAAACAGCTGTTATGAAGAAACGATTTCCGCAAGGACAAAAGTTTGTCACGACAGTAAACATATTGCTTTCCATCACTAGTTTTGCTGACAGCTGTACGTACACTCCACCTGCCTGACCTATATTGGACATGCTTTGTAGCATGGTGATTTTTATTGTTCAAATGACACGTTGTTAATTGTCTGAACTTGTGAGTGAGTAGTATTTACGGTCCAGGCAAGTAGATTCAGTGTAGAGAGTAAAGTTAAAATAGCACTCCTACCACAGGAAAATTCTTCAAAAATTCTTTGCAAAGATGTTTCTGATGATAGTATATACATCCTGCGAAAAAACTAATTTTCTAATTGCTTTAGAAAGATTACAAATATTGAAAAATTTACAGATCAAAAAACTGTACAGCCTACATACAGGCACACAACAAAGTATAAAAGTAATATATTTGTATCCGACAGAATTCCATCCCTTCTAACCCTAAGGAGGAGATTCATGTATAGTTTCCGAGAACGTATTTTCTCTCTCGAAAATAAAATCACGCAATCCTTGATATGCTCAGACCTCGGGTACTCATCAGCTTTAGGCAATGTTTGGATCTCCCTACTGTACTACTAATTGAATTAAGTTTCAAGCCTGTCACTCGCTGAAGCTTTTCTCACATTATTTCGAGTTGTAGGTTAAAGGCACGACTGTCTATGTCGTAGTCCCATCATAAGTACCCTCATGTACATTGTGTATTTGTGTAATGCCACCACTGTAAACATATATATATTTATGTAGGAAAAAGATTCTAAAAGATACCAGTTTCAAACAATTCTTTATATGTCTGTATTATTCATTGTAATCCATATTTACATAGGATGCAAAAAATCTTTGGTCATTTTCACACTATGTACATAAACTTCGGTAAGTACTTTCGACACTTAAAGTCTCATCAGACCGATATTTTAAAATGAAATATACCAGTGGGGTCAAGTTAATATATAATAGAGCTCTGATCTAGATGATCTAGATATTTTTTTTTTATCCCAATTTCATTGAAATCTGAGAAGTAAAGTTCAAGTTATAATGCAAACAGACACTGGAGTGCAGATGGACAGATATATCGATGGACATACGGATAGATTTCAATGCCAGAGGTGCTGACATACCAGTGTCAAGGGTAAGGCTGTGTCAGATGACAGAAAAAACCTCTCACCCAATGGACCCAGCAACAAAATCTCAAGGCAAAAAGGTTTTTTTGTGTACAATCCTTGAAGTGCCCACAAACCCATTTTATAACTCAAAACATCGGAGTAACTGTACAGAGTCATGCAATATTAAGAAGAGCAGGCTAAGCATGGTATATCCAACCCCAACTCCCCCAGCTCTTCTCTGAAAATGCTAAGATGAACATATTTTCAACAATAGACATACACACATGAGGGGTTCATTGCCTTTGTTTTACTGCAGAGAGGAATCCAACCCAGTAGAAATTGTGAGATCAACATACATCTATTACGAATGGTTGTGTCAACCAGATAGACATATGAGATGTGAAATTATTGTCTTTGTTTTGCAGAAACATTAATCCACCCCCCCCCCCCCCTCCAACCCAGCAGTAACTGTAAAGGCCAGAAACACCTGTTACTGAAGTCTATTCACGATTGGATCATCCACATAAGATATAGAGAACAAAGACATACCGCCACATCCTTCCCCATAAACAATCTTCATTCCAAATTTCATTGAGATCCGATAACCCGAACCTGAAATATTAGGCGAACAGACAAATTATTATGAAAGTCACACACACCAAATATTCACCAAAGCCTTTGATAAGTGTGCAGGTCATAGCGCCAACGAGCTCAAAACGGGGACAACATAACTAATTAAGGGCAATAAACTGTGCTCAGTATGGCCAAGCGGTACCAGTTTTTGTTTTCGAACCCATTCAACACATTGTTAATAAAATCTCACAGCCCGAACATTGACAAAATCCATTGATATTTGTTGTAGTTATCATACTTCCGAGCTGAAAAGAGGACAAAATCAACAAATTAAGGGCCATGTCTCTGTGCAGTATAGTTGTAACGTACCAACTGTGGAACTCATTCAAGACATTAAGAACGTCTCACATTCCAATACCGAATCAAATCTATTGCTGTTTGTTCCAAGTTATTGTGGAAACACCGTGGAAACAGGCAAAAATTAACGAATCAAGGGTCATAACTCTATTTTGACATTTTCTGGATTTTTCTAGAATTAAGACATTGGTTACTGTTAAAAAAATGGGGAGTATCCAGAGTATAACATGGCAATAAACTCTTTTTTAAAAGTACTTCCCCTTTCAAGGAAAATGGAACAGCGTTGGCATTCACCAACATGCGTTTTGAATTCCCAGTATTGTTCCTGAATATCTGAAGCATATTTGGCCATGAGTTTGTTCTTCTTATGAAATATTATTTTATTATTATCAGTTCTGGTACAAATATGGTACCGGTAGCACACTTTCAGGGACCGCTGATGTCTGGTGTCGGCTGTGTGTCAGAGTGTGAGGTGAACACATGTGCTGGGGGTTCTATACTCCACATCCTTCATTTTGCTGTATAATTTGTGTACATTTATTTGCAATTTATAAAATTTCAGACTTAGGAATTTAATAGTATTGTTTTTTCCTTAGTTATGTGCTTTTTTGGTAATGGGCAACGTAGTGGGAAAAACAGGGGATCGGGAAGATTCAGCCCCCATAATTTCACACTTTTCCGGGAATATTCGGTCTCAGTCCCGGCCGAATCTTATCACCTCAGAGGCCAAATCCTCACAGAATAATTTTTCTTTGAATTTTCTAGGCATTTTTTCTATATTTTGTTTTGAGGATTTATGATTTCTAATCATGACAAATTTATGCAAAATAAAACAAACCTTAATTAAACTAGAATAAAAAAAAAACGTTTTCAAAAGGACATTCACTCACGTCTGGACACAAGAATTATTTTTTAACATGCATTGTGTATATGTTTTCCATGTTTTTGATTAAAGCTGAGTTTGAACATTTGCTTATGTTGTTACATGTTCACAACCTACTCTTTAAATTATCAAATTTGATGAGAGAGAGGAGGGAGTAAAGTGGTGGCTCAGTAGAAAGAGGTGCAGGCTGCAAGCTGAGAGATTCTCTGTTCGAATCCCTCCTGCAGCATATGTGTTGTGTCCTCATTCAACACACTTCACCCACGTGGGGTATGGTGGTAGGCATACTCCCCTTTGATGGTGCACTTGTCTTCAACCAATGCTAACCCCAGACATGAAAGTGCCCAGAGATAAAGATCACTGAGTATCTTTTATCAGGAGCCAAAAGGCTCTTGCTTAATGCCAAAGGCAGAACCTGAGAGAATCAATGGGTGATTGCACGCCTTATGTGCAGAGATCTATGTGAGTTAAGACAAAATTGAAGCCTAAATTCATTGAAAATCACTATCCCTGAACACTTTAAGGAAAAAAAAACATGTAACAAAATCCTTGAATTCAGTAAAATCCCTAACAACTGTCATCCTTGGCTAATCCTGCTTGTTTGGAGTTAGTATGTTGAGGAGTCTGACAGTTGCTCTCGACATTGCTCGGTGGTTCTCTCCGGATACTCTGGGTTCCCCCACCTGTAAAACTGTACAACATGAGGTGACCCTGGATGTCAAAAGTTTCATTAAACCCCAATAAATAAAGAAATCAAATTTGATTGGGGGGAGTGTTTTTAGTTATACTCCAAAAACAAATTTCACAAACTAATAATGAAACTATGCACTTGCGAAATTTTCAAGTGGTCATTCTACATTTCATAGCTGGTACTATACAGCTTTGAACGTTAAAATGTCATTGTTATTGATCTGAGATATGAAAAAAACACAGAAAGTATGCTATGTCTGTGTTCCAATAATCTATAACAATTAATCGTCAGTTCTGGGGCATTGTGGCTCAGTTAGTAGCGGTGCAAGCTGCAAGCTGATAGGTCCTCGGTTTGAATCCCACCTGCTCCAACCACATTGTGCCCTTGGGCAAGACACTTCACCCCCATTGCCCATGTGGGGGCATGGTGGCGTTGTGTACCAAGGCATACTGCATGTCGATGACGCACTTGTCCTCAAGCAGTGTTAACCTTGCATGTGTGGAGTAGGTATATTGTGGAACTCAGGCCTGGACTTTTGAAAAATCTAAGGGAGGGGGACTACTACGGCTCCCCTACACCTGTGCCAGGAGAGCTATTTTATACTTAACTATGTTATTAATAAGAGCAATGAATGTTTAAGGACAGCTATAACAACTCTTAAGCAATTATGGCTCTCCTTAAATTGATTTTGCAGGACCATGGAGGGCGGGAGCTATAGCTCTCCTCAAAAGACCAGGCCTGGGAGCTGACAGTTGCCCGCCATTGCTCTGTGGTTCTCGCCAGGTACTCCGATTTTCTCTACCCATAAAACTGACGTGGTCATGGTTAGCCATTGTGCAGAAACATGTGACCTAAAACACCAATAAATACAAGCTTGGAAATAAGTCGCAAACGGTCGTTCAGGTTACGGGAAGGTTACGATTTAAAAAACCTTAACCTCCGACCCGTTCGCGATCGCATTTTACCGCAAACGGAACATAAAAAAGATCATCACTTCACTGCTGTGTCAAGCACCTCAACTTGAAACGGTGATCGAACACCTGACAAACGTGTTTCATAAACTTTATGGTCCATACCCGTCACCTGAAAGACTTTCTATAGGGAATGCTACGGACAAATGCGAATACCCCCACCCCCACCCCCGTGCCAATCAAAGAGTAATTTTGACCTTAATTGATGACTCGTCCACAAAAACTGGGGGTTTTCGTCCACTGGCACGGGGGCGAATCGTTTAGTAACTAGGGCTGCACGATTTCCAAAACTGAATACCGGTATTGGTATTCAAAAACGTACCGCGGTATTCCGGTATATCGAAAACTGCTCAGATACAGACAGTACGTGGAGAGTGGATTGTAGCTAAATCACCCGCAGAGTGGAGTTCTCACCCAAGCTATAACTTTCAAATTTTGTATATATCGACAAAAAACACAAGCAATGTTTCTGCCTATGGACCTCCGGGTTTAACCCGGAGGTCCATTGACTGAAACTTTGCTTGTGCTGGTTATGCTTTGCAACAAATTTGCAATTATTAGCTGGGTGGAATCTCCACTCTGCGGGTGTTTAGTGATTATACACTCTCCACGTACTGTATATGAACATCGGTACCACAATCGAGACGTGAGGCATCACAGTCGGAACGAATCAGCATGCCTTGATGATGCAGTTCGAAAAACAATTACCCTACGCGGACGATATCAAAATTTATTATTTTAAAAATCAGTTTATCAGATTTTCCCAAAAAACTTCTACAAAACAATATCATGTGACCCTCATTGGAACGAGCTCAACGAGTTTGTTCCAATGAAGGGTCACATGATATAGTTTTGTTGAAATTTTTGAAAATTATTCTTTCAATTAGGGAATTTGTATATTATGTGGGGCACATGCAGACGATTCCTTGGGTAAAAGGACAATATTATTCATTCGGGGCTACAGTTAAAAAACTCAAGTCATCTTGAAAATTAAATTGTGGATAAATTAATAATGATGATCAACCGATATTTTTTGCAATTACAGCGGTTTTCATATATCGGTTTATCGATATACCGTGCAGCCCTACTAGTAACACTGGGAAGTATAAACCCACAGAGATCATTTATTTGAATTATTCAGTGGTTTGGGGAGGAATTGAATGAAAAACAACAAACAGTTGGTACGTTTTGTTATCTGTTTATTGTTTCATTTGGAATGCTGTGAATTTTGTTTCTCGATAATGAAATTTACTCCCACATAATGATATTGCGCAATTTGCGCGGTTTTGTACAGCCATAATTACCCATTTTCGAGGTAAGCTATGTACATGGAATATTTTCCAACATTGGGCATTATTTTTCAATTTTCAATATTTTTGGATATCTAAAGAAAAAACAAAATTGTGTATGGAAATTTAGATCAAATACGGCCTCGGAGGTGCTCAGATGCAAGGAAATGGGGGGGGGGTGGGGGGGGGGGGTGGGTTGAACCCAGGAATTCAAAATTGTCGGCCCGTTGTATTGACGATCATTGGTCGCCCCATAACTTCAAACAAGTTATGACGATCTATTAGGCATAACCTGTCAGGTTACGAAACTCATTCCTTATTTCCAGACCTGTAAATAAATAAATAAATATTGACAGTTCTTGTCTTTCTGTTTGTTTTTTTAATAAATTGAACCTTAATAATAACATGGAGTTCGTCACCGATTGGATACACCTAATCTGTACTCTGCAATTTGACCCAAACGGGTCGCTACATTCTGGCCTGAACCAACCGTTAACGGACCCAAACCATCCTCTAGTGGAAATATAGAAAAACTTAACATTTGTTTTATAAACTTGCACAATAGTAGTCACCAAAACATGTTGGATACATTTTAGATCAACTTCTAACATTTTTTTTACTTTTTAGTGGGCTTTTTATCCCATGTAGAATTTATTTTCTTGATTGATGATTGTGTAAACATAAATAGAGTATAATTAAATAGATGTCAAATGTTCAATCATATTTTGCCGCTCAGTGTTTATTATTTTCATTATTACCAAATACTGTAATTAAGATTTTGACCATTAGGACAAGATCCTTGTTGTAATTAACTGATAATAAATTGTATGGTCGTTCATAAATTTATATTATTTTGAGACCAGGTTTTAAAAAAAATATTAATATTTTTCAACGCACTCACCCATTTACAACGAGTGCCTTATCGAAGTAAACCAACAACTTCAAATTGTGTGCTTACATCCAGTAGCTAACATTGGGATAGAATAATGTGCTTTTTCAGAAACGTGATCAAGTGTGGATAATAAACAACAATTTTCATTACTTGAAATAAAATAATATTTGCAAACATCATACCTGCATTTTTTTCAGTTATGAACTAACATAAACTTCTGTGATTCCTCATCAAAATATTTTGTTACAATCTGTTAAAATTCCTTCCAGGACACCCGATAAAACATTTTTGTAAAAATACTGACATGACATGCAATTACTTCATTTTTTTTAATATCTCTTCTCAGACCCTGATCATTTTTATTTTTATTTCAGCATAGTTAAGTTTTCCCAAAAATGTTTTTTAAATATATATTTATTTAAAATAACCTGAAGTTGAAAATTAAAAAAATAAATAAACAATTTTGTTCTGTTACTTCTTTACTATTTTACCAAATAAGAATTGGGCTCAGTAGTTAGAGGTGCAGGCTGCAAGCCAAGAGGTTCTCGATCAAATCCCACCTGCGTCAACCGCGTTTTGTCCTTTGGCAAGACACTTCATCCCCATTGCCAATGTTGTGGCATTGTGTACTAAGGCGTACTGCATGTCGATGGTGCACCTGTCATCAAGCAATTCTAACCCATCTTGTGTGGAGTTTGTATGTTAGGGAGCCTGACAGTTGCTTGTTATTGCTCGGTGGTTCTCTCCGGCTACCTCCACCCTTTAATTTGTCCGACACGATGTGACCCGGGCTCCTGAAAGTGTCGTTAAACCCAAATATATAAATCAATATGAATCCCTCCTATTCTGGAGGACAGTTTGGGGTAAATTGCCAGAGAATGGTTCGAGGTAGCTTCGCATCCGGTTTGGGTCAAATTGTGTTGGAGGACAGTTTGGACGCAATTCTCACAGACGAGAGGCATTAATTATTATAGAACACATCGAATGTGGGTTACTTCAGAGATAATTTCTGGATATATATTATTATTTTTTAATAATTACATTTTAGGAGTAAAAATGTATATCGTAGCGAATCTAAAATATCCTAACAGATATGTACGAATCTTCCCCGGGCCGAGTTTTCCGAATCTTCCTCCTGTTTCCGAATAAAGATGACATGCCATTTTCGATGACGTTAAATATCTAAAAAAGGTTATTATTTTCCATTTTTTTTTAGTTTTCGAAACTACTAAACATTGTTCATAAATACAGATGACAACTGGGAGCGCGGTGGCTCAGTAGGTAGAGGTGCAGGCTGCAAGCCGAGAGGTTCTCGGTTCGAATCCCACCTGCGGCAACCGCGTTGTGTCCTTAGGCAAGACACTTCATCTCCATTGCCCGCGATGACGCTGTGTACTAAGGCGTACTGCACGCCGATGGTACGCATGTCTTCAACCAATCTAACCCTGCCTGTGCTGCAGTGCGGAGTTACGATGTTGGGGAGCTGGCAGCTGCTCGTCGTTGCTCGGTGGTTCTCTCCTGGTACTCCGGCTTCCTCCACCCGGAAAACTGTCACGGTCATATTAGCCATTGTGCATAAATATGTGACCTTAAACATCAATAAATAAATATAAATAAATACAGATGACAACAAAAAGTAACAATTTATTACTTTGTTTTGATTTCTGACGGGACGAAAGTAACCTATCACTATCACAGTATCAGTATAACCACTCGGTAGCGCTTTTTTCAAGGAAAATTTTCTTACTTTTACAACTCCTTAACATTTGGATATTTCAAAAACTACGTTTCTATTCGTTTTGATACTTCACGAGCTATGTGACCATTCATATTGTACACAAATTATCAGTTATATTATTATCAGTTTTTTTCTGTAGCTTTTTGGTTAAGGAGAGTTCTATCTGAAATAACGAGATTATCAGCTATGTGTATTGGCAAACATCCAGAAGTAGAGAATTCGAGTGATGTGTAGATATGTAAATATCACGCAAAGCTTAGATGAGAAAAGGGTTTCAATAGAAAACGAACGTATTTGACATTTTGTTTGATTATTGATATCAGCTCAATATTCCCTGAAAGGGATAGACCAATTGCAATTGAATGGGCAATTCGACACCGGAAGTCACGTGATTTTTTCACTGAAATTAACTATCCAGTTCAAAAAATCCTTTGACGGTATACAGAATTCTGTTCTGGGACATATTTATCTGACTGAGTATGTGCAACCCCTTCCCTGCTTGGTGTTCCTATTAAAAGATCATAAGTAGTGGTTCCGAAGAAGAAGATTTTTAAATCTTATTCCTCGTTTTGTGCTAAGTCTGAGTATTCCCGTGGGTTCCTGTATTGTAAAAATATTGCCCTTCCCATTATAAAGGCAAATATTGCTCAACGAACTTCGTTTGAACAAAATTGGTTCTATACCTTAAAAGGAAGTTCCACACCAAATATCAGGCAATGTATTTTAATATCAAGGTATTTATGCTTGTTCGCAACTTATTACTTATGGACACAAACGGACACAGAGTAAAGGAAATTTCGGTTTTTATGTCTCAAAGTTCAATTTTTCAAAGGGAAGTCCCCCCCACCCACTGAGAGGTGGACACACCCTCTTGTCCCCCACCCCCATCTCGCTGCTATGCTTTAATATCCTGGCTGCTCATTCAAGATCGATCCCAAATTAGTCTTAAGATTAAATTTATTTTCAAATCTCTCATGACTAATGTAATTTGCCACATTTCAACAAAAATTGAATAAAACTGACATTAACCAAATCATTCATCTAGTCTCAATTCCTAATTAATTGAGTAATTAAAAATGTTTAATTGTTAGGTCAGCTGTAAAGACGATTGTATATCCACGGGTCATGTACGGCGAACTGTTAATTTCTCGGATCTACTTATCAATGAATAATGATCTTCAGGTAGGTAAAGAGTTCAGAATATCCAGTTTGATATGACTTAATTGTGCACTTTGTGGTGACAGTATCATGGTAACACGTTAACACTGCGAACTATACCAACCCTGCCGCTAAATCAGACTCAAGATTATAGGGTGACAGGTCTTTTCATTCCCTTGCCTGTTCGTACCCCAGGTCGTTTCGTTCCTTTACCATTTTCTAATGAGCTGTTTTGCACTGAGTCGTTTCGTACCCATACAAACAGACTGGAGTGAGAGTGATGTGGTGACCGCCCGGTTTCGTGTGCTGGTCTCTCATGCCGGAGGTCACGGTTTTGATCTCTGAAAGGGAGATTCCCCGATGACCGAACATTGTCTGGCAACATCCCCAGCAAACATTGGTATATCGGACCAATATCGCCAAAGTGACGGCAAGCCGATATCCGTTTGTGATATTGGTCCGACATTCAGCCGATATCCGACATCAACACTCTAACGTTATAATTACCATTATCTATTCTCCCGTTTTGTCGACATCAAACCGTTATCTTGCAGCGATATTTACATAGATCTATTAGGTAATGAGTGTGTGTGTGTGTGGGGGGGGGGGGGGGCTGTGACCGATGTGACAAGGTGGTAGGCATAGGTGTAGTGGGTACGAATCCCACTCACGTGTGTCTACACCATCCATTCCATACATATACAAACATATATATAGGTGTACATCCGCTTGCGATCTGTTTTGTTCGCGGAATAGTTTAATAATGGCGCGAATTAATAATTGGAAGTAAAAGATACTGGATTTTCAAATCTTTAAATTTTAGCAATATCTATACATAGGCCTAAAGGATATGTTGGCCGATTTCCGTCAATCATTTAGGCTATGGATCCATGCATCGATCTTGTATCAAACTCTAATTGAAAACAAATGAGCTAAAATTTTACTGAATGGAATAGGTGAGGGGGAGACAGCCTGTACTTTTTATGTAATTGTACATAGAAAAATATTGTCTCTTGCCAATAACGGACCGATATCGGTCCCATGTCGTGCACCTACAAGAACATGGCCAGTTGCCAAAAACGGAGCGACATTGGTCCAGGGGCGCCGGAACAGCGAGGCAATGGGCGAAATTGCTCAGTTGCCCTGAACAAATTGCCCCGCCGCCCTAACCTTTCTGCCGACTAACCTTTAGGATGATTTTCGCCTATTTATATGTTCATTATATGCATGGTTTCAGTGTGACAAGGCCACTCTCATGGGTTCCCCTGACCCATTCATATACGCCAGAATGCACCAAATCAGATTTCAGATTATAGAAATTCCCGCATTCGGCAGTCGGGGAGACGCCCCCTCCCCCCCCCAACCCATCATCACTCCCAACATCACCCCGCCCTGGAGACGTTTCGGCACCCCTAGTTGCCCGGTGCACACACGACAATATGGCCAAACTTACAAATGGGAACATTCAATTTATAAAGAAAAAAAATTCATTGTTACATTTCGAAAGAGGAAATCAAAAAAGAAAACGGTAAAATATTAACGAAGTCCAATTTCAAAAGGAGGGACTTGTTTCTAAAAAATTAAAGGGCTGGGCCGAACGAACTAGATCGAAAGATTCAAAGACTTTCGACTAGGAACCAAGTTAGATAATTCATTCGTGTCGTCTGCGTAGTAAGATTTTCCAAATTCGCTCGTTCAGTTTCACAAACAATCAAGGATTTTGGTTTGTGAAAACCTATTTTTTTTTCAATTTACTGTCCCAAAGTTGATTACTATAAGTTGTGTTGCTGTTCTGATGTGTAATTCTTAGTGTCTAAAAGTGTGTAAAGTAACTAAATATTTAATTGTTGTCATTTGGCCGATACGGCGATAGGTCGAACGAGAATTTCGGAGCAGCTGAAGTGTGGGCCTACAAATTACAATGACCGCAGAAGCAAGCTGCGTAAATAATAAATTTATTTATGCCAGGTTTTTATACCCGAACCGCTGATTTAAATTTCATCAGCTATATTTTGATTTGCGGCTTGTCCCACTATTAGTAGCACTACAGTACTGACACTGGGCACCTACTTATTTAAAAAAAAAACAAAAAAACATTAATGCAGATTATTTACAGTCTCTTAGTCTTAAAGTTTAACTTAAAGTTATTGTTATGGCTTCAGGCTCAGCAAGTTCAACTTCAGATTCTTACTGGAAATCGTACAGAAAAATAAGATCAAATGTGAATGAATCTCAATTCCATTTACACTGACTCTAACACCAATAACACTAACAGCGACCAAGAAGCCCAGGATACTGGTGACAGTGTTACGTCTGACAATAATATTAATAATAACCACAAAGCCAATTTTTGCACGCCTTTGAATTCTCTTTTTCAATTCTGACTCTCTTAGACTTCATGGACTTAGTACAGAGTTTCAACTTCAGTCTCAGAGTGAACAAAGAACCGAATTAGATTTTGTCAATTCTCGTTCTTCTGATGTGTCTGTTTGTGGTACATCTGTTGATTCACCTGTAGAATGTACTAATGATTCTGAGAATGAGTTTGGGGAAAGTTTACCAACAAGTCATGTATTTTTCTCTGATGACAACTCAGACTGTGACGCTCATTTTATTGAAGGTGATAACACATGTGAAGCTCTTGATTATGAGCTGAGGGCTTTGGCAACAGACTTTAATATTCAGCATAATGCAGTTCGAGATCTGTTAGGTATTTTACGTAACTACCATCCGCAATTACCAAAATATCCCAGAATTTTATTGAAGACCCCATCACACTATGATGTTAAAAATATTAATGGAGGATCATATCACCACTTTGGTATTGCAGCAGGCATAAGAAGAGAGCTCGTAAATAATGAGAACACAACAGTTCTACGTGAAATAAATTTGGTGTCTTTACAAATTAATATAGATGGTTTACCTCTTTACAAAAGTAGCAGTACCCAGTTTTGGCATGTGTTAGGAAGGCTTGTCCTGCCATATACATCGAAACCATTTATGACTGGGCTATTTGTAGGAAACCAAAAGCCAGGCAACATACAAGAATTTTTACATGATTTTGTAAATGAATGTGAGAATTTGCATGAAGGTGGTGTGCAGTTTACAGAGTTGCATCATGTTATAAAGTTTGAGATAGCTTGTGTCATATGTGATACGCCCGCTAGAGCATATGTTAAACATGTGAAAGGTCACAATGGTTATTATGGCAGTGATAAATGCAGCCAGAGAGGGACTTGGAGTGCCAGAAAAGTGACTTTTCCCACAACAGACGCTTCCCTGAGGACAGATGTGGCATGTTTAATAAAATTCATCAGGCAGAACATCACAATGGCGAATCCCCACTATAAGGTCTTGGTGGTCTGGGGATGGTTAGTCAATTCCCACTTGATTATATGCATTTGGTATGTCTCGGTGTCATGAAACGTTTGATTTTACTATGGATGAGAGGCCCTTTACATTATAGGCCAGGTGTATCTGTTATTTCTCGAATATCAGACTATTTGCTTGATTTGAGAAGCCACGTCCCATGGGAATTTTTAAGGAAGGGTAGATCCTTAAGAGACGTAGACAGATGGAAGACAGCAGAATTTCGTTTGTTTCTTTTATATACAGGTCCTGTGGTACTCAGAGGTTGTGTATCAAGTTTATTCTATGAAAATTTCTTGCTACTTTTTGTTGGAATATTCTGTCTGTCTAGTCCCTTTTTCTTCATGGCTTATAATCAGTATACAAATGAATTGATTTGTTTTATTCATTCAACGGTTTGGCCAGCTGTATGGAGAAAATCAAATTGTGTACAATGTGCATTGTCTTTCTCACTTGGCAGGCGATATCATGGAGTTTGGAGTTCTTGATAATTACTCGTCATTTGCATTTGTGCGTTTCTTGGGAAATTTTAAACGATGGCTCCGAAAACCAAACTTTCCACTTCAGCAAGTTCTTAGAAGATTAGCAGAAAAGCAGAATTTGTCCATTGAAAAAGACATAAAACCTACTTGTGGTAATGTGAAAAACAGCATAGAAATGGGCCAGTCACAGAGGACTATCGCTTTATCTTACAATTCAGAGAATTGTTTTTACCAGACATTCACATATCAGTTATGCGGGGTGACATCTGTCATTGTGGGATTGTGGGTAATAAAGTTGGCCTTGTAAGAAATATTTTTGTGAAACCTGTGATTCGGAGAGATTTCTGGTGATCGAGCTATTCAAAGAGTGTTTCAAATTTTTTGAAAGTCCTCTTAGGTCCTCTGGTTTGTGCATTTTTATTGTGTCCAGGCCTTGTGAACAGATGTCAGTAGTGAAGGTTTCTGATCTAACATGTAAATGTGTTCTTTTGCTGTTCCGAAATAGTTTTGTTGCAATTCAGCTGATTCATAATTTAATATAACCAAGTGTATTAGTAAGCAGTTACTAGTAAGCACCCTGAAAATGAAGATTCAACTCTGTAGGGGGTATTCTAGCAAATTATAGAGATTCACCCTTTACCTAATGCAATGACCAAAATCACATACGAAAATCGTCATTCATTTTTGTTTTATATTTTCATGTTTTGCTTCCAAAGACTAGCTTATGACCCCTCATTGGAACGAGCGTGTCATGCTTGTTTTTTTGAGGGGTCATAAGCTATGCTTTGGAAGCAACAAATGAAAATGTTCAATTATACGAATAATTAGGTGTCGTCTGCTACTAACATTAATCTTGGGGTCCAAATAAACATAGGGGGTGTAATAATAGTACAGGGTGGAAATTTCCTCACAATTAAATAATAGTACAGGGGTGAAAAAATGGATTCATTTTCCTATATATTCTTTGTTTACTCCTGTAAGAACCAAAAGAATATGCCTCAGCCTTTGTTTGACTGTTATTAATTATTTACAATTACACTAAAGTGAATATTATATAGAAATCAATCATTTCGAATTAAATAAAAAACAATAAAGAGACCCAAAAGAGTACAGGGGGGATTTTTTCTGAAAATTTAATAAGAGTACCCGTATGTTTATTTGGATCCCAAGAGTAGGTAAAGGATTAAATTTTGAGAATGAAAAAACTCAATTTTGCACGTGAGCGTGGAAAATAATTGTCTGAGTTTCAAAAGGTGAGCACACTGTTTTTTTTTCTCTGTTTTAATGATTTGTACACTTTGTTTGATAATACCACAACACATACCAATAATGCAAAGTTCAATCCAGCACTGTTACTGATTATTTGTGGTTTCGACGCTGCTACAACGTGCAGCCCTAAAATTTACTAAATACAAATATGGTTGGAAAGCTGGATATAATGAAGAACGGAATCATCTGTACACAATTCATAATAGTACATACACACCCCCAAATATAACCCTCCCCCACCCCATTCATGCATGCACCAGCACTGTCTTATTTGAGGACATATTGCTTTTCCATGCGCCGAATCGAAGGTACAATATTGATTGATGCTAAAGAAGTGAACTCGTGTAAATATGTGCGGTTCACGCTGTCAAGAAACAACAGTTGTTGTCACAGATTACAGTAATAGTAACAAGCCAAGCCTTGAAAAATTAAAAATTTCAATAATAGACCTACACACTAAAAACTAAAGTGTTAAAACTGACACTTTCAAGGTGTTAAACCCATTCTAACTCTAAGGGTTTGATTTTAACACCCAAAGTGCAATGCTTTAAGCACTTAGACATTACAATCGTCAGACATCTGAAACTTGAATGGATGGCGCTTCCCATGTGTCTAGCATTGGCGGTTCTTCCAGAATCGTCCATAATTTGATTTGCGCTTGGTGTGTACAGAATTGAAAGGACACAACGCAGATGACGCGGACCAGGCTCGAGAGTTCGAGCCTGATCCGCGTCATCTGCGTTGTTTCCTTTTAAGTGTCGCGACATTACACTTGTCAAGTGGTATTATTGTAGCACCTGCCAAGTTCTGGGATATCTACCCTTGAACAAAGTGCTAGTTCAGCACTTAGTAAGTGTTAAATACAGCACTTCAAGTGTAGTTTTTAACACTTTAGTTTTTAGCGTGTACATGTTTCAGCGATAGACTTATAGATAATGGTTATTTATTGGTCGTTATGGTCACTTTCACCATCTACGAAATATCTTGTCTATTAAGAATCGATTCGAGATTCGATTCGAGATCGATATCAGACGAGTGATGACAAACGACAATTTTCATTACCGGAACCTGATACCGGTAATAAAATAAGATTTGCAAACATCACCCCTCGCCTGCTTTTTGTTCAGTTATTAACGAACATAAAATTCTGCGTCTCTTCGTGGAAATTAGTTTGTAACTACCTGTTAAAAATTGCTTCCAGAACATTTCAACACCTGATAAAAAATATTTGTAAACGCCCTTAAATATCATACAATTACTTCAATTTGCAATGCGATTTTTCAGACCCCGATCATTTTAATTCAACATAGTTAAGATTTCCAACCTGTATTTTTAATATTTAAGTTATCTCTATTTATTTATTTAAAATAAACTGAAACTGAAATTGAAAAATAATAAACAATTTGTGGTATGTTACTTGCATGCTATTTTATCAAAAAGAAAAACTCCTTTTCTGGCGGTCATACAAAACACCGAGGGATATCGAGGTATACCGAGCGATACCAAGTGAATGAAACTGTGAGTGAAACGGGTATGGGGTGGTGTGTTCCGATTATGTAAATAGATTTAAGCAGTATGTGCCATATTTGAGAATTATGGGTGCAAATGAAATAGCGTGCGCTGAAAAATCGTCCCTTCAGTATTACGTTGGAAGCTTGGTAATTGGTATTTTCAGCAACTGCACCTCAGTAAGCGACGGTGTGAATTACAAATCACACTGCGACTTCTTGATTAGATCTCCTCGTGGCTGTCGACAATTGTCTTCTTTCTTATGACAACAAAATTGTTATGGACCAATATCGTGACATCGGGAATAGACTTTTCGGAAGTGGTATTTTTTCAATCGCCAAAGATCAAAAACAAAACTTTGGTTAAGACAAGAGACGTGATCAGCACTCATGACTGACCAACGGGACCGAAGACTTAAAGTGATACTGACTGAACTTTTTGACAATTCTAAGAATCAAATTTCGACTGACGGACATTTGTCTATACATACAATGACGCCAAATGCCGAAAGGGCTAAAAATATACTGTATATAAACATATAAAACATATACTAAATACGAACTGTAACTTTGGGTGTACGGGACACAGCCGAACGATAATTACACAGTATGCCACAAAAGCCTTATAACAACATAAAGTCAACAATGGCAAAACAATAAACAAAAAAAATAATTAAATAATTAAAAAAAAGATAAAAAAACAAACACCAGATATGTCTGAACTGAAAAAAGTTCGGCCGGCCAAAACCCCGGATAAAATCTGATGGGAGTTTTAGTTTTATCAAATATTACAGTGATCTGTTTTGTGATGCACAGTTTGCAATTAAACGCTTCATCCACTCACCGAGGTTGCCTATTAATTACTAAACTACCTACTAAACGCCGAGGTGTAGTTTACGACAACAGCCTGGTCTATATAGCTTGTATTTACTCGAAAAAGCAACGGTTATATCACAAATATTGCTTCAAAGGACTGAATTTATGTTCGCACATATATTTAAACCGTATAAACGACCCCCGACTTACATATTTACCTTCTCTTCGGTTTACCTCGGTGTTTTGTGGACCATTTTCTGGAGAACAGTTAGGGTCAAATTACCAGAGGATGATTTGGATTAAAACAGCAGTCGGATTGGGTCAAATTACTGGAGGACAGTTTGGTCGTTGAATGCAATTCTCACCGATGACCAGGCCCGGCGTTTTTAGGAGTGCTGGACTCCTACTGTACTCCTAGAAAAAATGAGGAGGGCAACCTTTTGCACCCCTTCCTTTTCTGAAATGCCAGACCTGTTTGGAACTGCCTTTAAACTATGTTATCATTTGTCAATGTTGCATTGATTCGCAATCATTCGTGGCCCAGTCTGTGTTACATTTCGATACATTTTGAATATAGACGACAGTCGCATAAGAATGGGAAGCACCGCGATTAAAAACTACCGATAGATGGTGCGTGTGTACTATTGGTTAGAAACGCATATTGATTTTTGTTTGCGCTTAACAACGCACACACAATAGCGGAAAGCTCAGTATTCAAAATATTGATAAACCGACTGTTCCCTCAATAATGCCACCCAATTGTTGTATTCTATTATGTGTGAATATTATAGATATTTACATGTTTAAAAAAAAACAATTTACACGAAAGATGAATAAAAGCTTTGAAAAGGAATGTCTCGAGTCGAAGCAATCGTCAAAACGCTGGCCGGAAATGCAAAAACTGAAAACTGAAATAGGGGAGCTCGTCCACAAAGGCCACTTTTAACCTTCGGATATTCTCAACTTCACATCCACTCTGTTTTTATTACAGATGCGTTTGTTGCAAAACACGAATCATTTTTTCGGGGTATTACAAAATTATGTTGCATGAACAATGGCTAATTACCGGTAACAACCTGAGTCCGATATGCCTTACTCAAGTTACTGAAACACACGTATGGAATTATGCGATACACATGGGCATTCCGCAGTGACATCGGCCTTTTGAGTATGGAAGGTTTCTCATAATTAAGTTTGTAGTATAACATTATCTATCTAATAACTCATTTTTAGACATATTTTAAATGTGACAGGAGGTGTTTTTGGATCACCAATATTTGTAACACTAACATTACACAACTGTGAGTGTTACACTACAGTTTCTGAGTTAGATATTTTGACGTTTTGTCGCAGTTTTATTTGTTCATGCAGTTTGTTTTGTAACAATATATTGGTGAATTTCAGCCAAGGACTGTCCCCCAATAATTTATTACAAAACAAGTTTTGTGAGTAGGTGAGAGATTTATATTATTTCACTTGTCCAACCAATCCTTCTGGGATGAGTCGTCCCAAAACGAGTCTGCCCCAGGATTATTCATACAAAGTAGATTATCCAAAGTGGGATGGTCATTTTGTCCCATGATAAATAACAAAAAACTTTTAAAATATTTATTTATTGGGGTTTATTGACACTTTCGACAGTCAGGGCCCCTTGTGACAGACAGTTTTACGGGCGGAGAAAGCCTGAGAACCCGGAGAGAACCACCAAGCAACTGTCAGGCTCCCCAATATTACTAACTCCACACAAGCAGAGTTAGCATTGGTTAAAGACAATTACACCATCGACGTACAGTACGTATCAGTACACAATGCCACCATGCCCCCGTGTTGACAATGGGGGTGAAGTGTCTTGCTTAAGGGAACTCTCCAATTGCTGCATGTGGGATTCGAACCGAGGACCTCTAGGCTTGCAACAGACTTATAAAAACAGTACAAATATAAAAGCGCGCTGCATTAGTATTGCAGGAGTTAAGTTATGGATAATGGAATTCACTACAACACGAACTAAAACACTACAACAAATTGAACAATATTTGTGTTAAAAAAATTATGCAAAGTGGAACTTTTAAACAAATACAGTTAGGCAAGACAATGTCATGTTTTCAATAAAACAAGAAATCAAGAGTGTCAAGACAACAAAATTTATTCAATACATATACGAATATACAAAAACACATTCTTATAAGAAATAGTAACATAACAATAAACATATAGGTACCTATTTAACCCTTTACCTAACGTGAAAAGCAGACGACACTTGCAAAAAAAATTCATGAATAACTAATTTTTTTCATTTTTTGTCTCAAAAACATAGGTTATGACCCCTCGTTGGAACGAGCTCGACGAGCTCGTTCCAACGAGGGGTCATAACCTATGTTTTTGAGACAAAAAATGAAAATATTTTGAAAATTAATTGGCGATTTTTGAGAATAGCGCTGGCCGGTTTTGGCCGTTACGTTGGGTAAAGGGTTAAAAAATATTTTTTCCAGCATCCTTTTCCCTATATCTGACATAAATGTATGCGATACTACATCTCATCTTAAGTGATAAAAGATGAAACCGGGATAAATAAGTCTACTGTAAAGCAATTTAAATATAATCCCTGGGGGGTTTTACATATAAGTTTATACTTCTACCATCTCCCTTCAACAATTTGTTTCTTACCACTATACTGTTGATATTAATATTTCATTTAATAATGTTCTATCCTATTAAAAATGATATAAACGCAACAGCAATATCACTTTGCATTTATTGCTGATGTAACTTGCCATATATGTTGAGTGAACCGTCCATTCATCCATCCATTCATTCATTTATTCAAGAATTATTGCGAAAGTGCCGAACAAATTGGAGTCGGTAGGCCACTGGGGATAACACTTTTTTATCTGTTGCACGTACATCCTTCACTCTCTTTTATCAATTACCAGAGTAGGAATGTGTATGTGATTAATTAACATTTCCCTTCTTTTTACTAATACTATTAACACACAGCCCCTTCAACTCACCCGTCTTTGCCCCATAACTCAACCAATGGAAGTATTTAAAATGACAGGTATGTATGAATGAATATTTAAAATTATTTCTAAAAGTAAATCAATTATTTAACTGAAAAAAACAAACTAATAATCAATGCTCAAAATTCTTTTTTTTCGGTGCAGATCAAAATTTTCTGCCAAAATTAGTTGGTACAGGTCATTTTAATTTTGTGCAGATCATTTTCAACATATTGCCTTACACATTGAAAATTGACATATGGTGACTACTAAATGAGGAAATGAATTATTAATTCACAATGGAATTTAAGTTTATACCGAATTACCAGTGTTTTTTAAACTCAGATTCTAAAATTGAGCGGAATATTGCATCGGTCGAAAATGTTCTATGGATTTCAAAGAGTGTAGGTCAAAGTAAGTTTGGTGCCGGTCATTGTCCTTGTCCCACCACTTGTTTCAAGCCTTGCTGATAATTGATTTTATGTTGAAATTTGTTTAGAATTAAGCTTAAACATTTGATTAACATATATAAAGTGATGAGGGAAACCTTAACATGATTATGATTGGGGACTGGGTTCTAAGCTTACACCTACTTTGGTTTGTGTTACACCCACTTTCAAGTCCTGATACTCTTGGCATTAAGTTGATTGATGATTAACTTAGTTGCATATATCTGTAAATGACTGTAATGTACTAACAATGGTACTCCACGTAATTACTTTTAAACTACTTTTCAACAATATGTTGCACCCCTCCCCACACGACAATGTAGGGTGTGTGACTCTCCACTCTCCACTCCATCTCCTCCCCACTTCTGGGTGTTTTTGCCAAATTACCCAACCAGCACAAAAATCAATACAAATGAACTGACAGATATGGCATAATCTTGTGCCACTTACTTGTATACCATACAAGTTACAATTCGGGAAGTAAAGTTTAGGCAAGTGCCTATAGGTATGCTGTAACCTGTGTACTCCCGCCAAGGCATGGGGCATAAGTGTTCATCTTATACCGATTGATTGTGATTTGCTTTGTACATTGTAAATACATACATGTATAACTAGCACAATGTCTCAAATTTTAAGCACACTGAGGAAAAGCTTGCCTCTTAATTTATTCATCAAAAGTAACAGATTCTACATTTCTACACTTAACATGCATTCTTCTTTTATGATGGACAATTTGCTGTATAACGGGACCATTTCTACATTAAATGACAAAGTACTGTGGAACTGAAGAACCGTTTAATTACCAATAACAATTCGTGTCAAATATGCCCTCAACACGGCCGGGCAAATGAAATCTAAGAGCTAAGTTTGTATTTCAAACGTAATGTTTCAACACATATTCAATTAACTTGCATTTCTGTTTTAAATACAGGCACTTGTGGTGTGTAACATGAATATTTATAATTAATCGGATGACGACTGAGAACTACATGTGATATCTCAGAGAATGGGCGAAATTAGGTTACACTACATGAAAACAAGACACTCGCCTGGTTATCAAATCTGTCTTCCAGCCGGTTATAATGGCCCTTCTGTTGTCAAGTTAAATTTTCAGAAGATTAATTCGACATACCCATCGAAAAGTATTTCAGCTTTTGCGATAACATGCGTGCTGACATTTTCATGAACAAAAATAACTTCCACTGGTCAAATCGAAAGTATAGTATAACCGATAGAACACGCGCGCCATCTATTGACATCCGACGTGGTATGCCCCATTGAATGCAACATTTTGAATAATGAAACGTGTGTGCCAGTTTTTGCCACTTTGTAGCTGAATGTAGTTCACTTTTTCAATCCCATTAGTAATACATTGAAGTGAATATAACCAAAATATCATATGAGTATATGCATTGAATATTCCAGGTGTAATTTCATTCCCAAGCAATCTGATTGTCTAGACTGCCAGGCCTAGATGACAGTATGTTATATTATATATTATATTGTTATATTATTGAAAGTGCCTTAAAACCGCAATAAACATGGATTACTACATAGACAATTCTACAATAAATACTAATATTTTTTAATAATTACTTTATAGGAGTAAAAAAAATATCGTAGCGTATCTAAAATATCTAACAGATATATGTATTGCTTTTCTTTGGAACGAGTCTTCCCGAGCCGAGTTTTCCACAGACCGAAACTTCCTCCCCTTCCCGCAAACAGATGACGTTTTTTTCGATGGCGTGAAATATCTAAAAAGGTTATATTTTTTTTCGTTTTTGCTATTCGAAACTCCAAACCTTTGACATTGTTCATAAATAGAGATGGACACCAATAAGTACTTTGTTTTCATTTCTGACTGGACCGAAAGTAACCTATCGTATCACCTATTTTCAACCCAACTTTTCATTACTTTTGTAACACCCTAAAATCTGGATAATTCAAAAACTGCGTTTCCTTTTGATACTTGAACTTCACGTTCTACGTGTTCATGCCTATATGTATGAAATCGCACCAATATAATCAACACGATCCCCAGTTACATCTGTTGTTTTTCGACGTAGGTAATCGTCAAATGGGAGAAAGTTGCAACGAAATCAGGAGAGTTCGATCTGAAATAACGAGATTATCAGCTATTGACAAACCTCTAAACGGACAGAATGCCAGTGAAGTGTAGACATGTAGATATCAGGCAGCTGAGATGCGCGTTGGGTTGTAGCGGAAATCGAACGCAGTTGACATTTTTCTTGATTGTTGATATCGGACAAAACATTACTAGAGGGTGATAAGCCAACTGGAATTGTATAGCCATTGTAAACCAAAAGTCACCTGATTTTTTTCTCTGAAATTTACTATCCAATTCAACAAATCGCTTTGACGGCATAAAACAGTTTGTTCTGGAACACATTTATCTGACTGGGTACGTACAACCCCATGCTTGCCTGCGGCCCGCTTGGGATACTATAAAATTCACATTCAGTTGGTTAATCATGCTGTGAGTATATCTATGAACAATGATTGGAATGCACACTCTCTACATGTAGAGATCATGCAATACACATATATTGTACACACTGGTCAATTTATTACGGCTGATACAAAGCATACCATGTTTTGTTTTCCATCGAACTCTATTCTGTCGTTATCCCTACACAATTTTCCAACTCATCCCCCCAAAGCCTGAATAGTTCATTCTTCATCTTTACATTTTATCACCATTGACCGTTTTCTGCCACGCTCTTCGGAGTAGTTAAAACAATCATAACCTTTCTTTAGATGTATGTTTTAAACTATTTATTATTAGGCATTTAGACCACTTTCAGCATCTAATGCTATATCGCAACTGTAATAAAAGTATACAGTGGAGTTGAGCAGCTGCTTTATTAAAATGTAAATGCCATGTCCTTAACTTCACTCTTCTTTGTCTATTTTAGAGTTCACAAACACCTTCAGCATCTAAAGCTATAGCGTAAGGACAATGCATTTTGAAACTAGTGGAAATATTTTGTCTGATTGACTGTGTGAAAAGGAAGAGTTCCGTGATGTCCACTCACTCATCTTTTTCTTAAATAACCACTCGTTGAAAAACGTCTGATTTACCGCTTGAATATGAGTGGAGTAAACTCATTACCCTAAAAGGTTATTATTATTTTTTGTCCCTGTACCTTCATCCGGTCATTCAGATTCTTTTGACACCAGATTCGCACGGTGGTACATAATTTAGCAATGCTGTTGTACTTGTAAATACTGCTGATTTTCTCTTTCCAAAAGTTCCAATTTCCAAATTGTGTATTCACATCCATTACTTCCGGTTTGGTGTTTATTCGTCCGGAACTGTAATCGAACACCACAGGTTAGTGATGTGCTGAGGTGAGTTCGGGTATCCGTAAATGGTCAGTTAATCAATGTAGATACAAATTTCAAACTACACCGACGCGGCTAAGCATCAAACTGCAGTTTTCTGGCGGGGCAGAATTTTCATCAATCTATACCGGGATTAGTTATATAATAAAGTCTGCCATCGGTAATGTTTGGTTTTATCCGTTATTCTGGTATTCACCACCAAGGAAGTGTCACACGTTTCACTACTTTCCGATGGAAACGTTCAGCAATATGTTGATTCTTTGCGTTGTTATTGTTTGTCATCAAACCCTATCATTATGCTGACTTCAAGGTTGAATTGTTTCACATAATATTATTGTAACAAAAATGAACTCTTGAGGTCCCACCCATTAACATAAACCTCTCGTATTTCTCATCCACGTTTTTTATCATCGCGTGCAGTGTGCAACGATTCAATACATACATATAGGGAGCGTGATTTGCTTTAATAACTACGCAGCCCATTGGCGGATACAAGGGGGACGGGAGTACGGCGCCCTTTTTATTTCTGGTAACTCAGGTTTTTTTTTTTTGTTTGTTCTTTTTGCGAAGACCACTTCCATGGACATGGTATTATCCACGTTAACACATGCACATGCTAGTTAACCAAGTGCATATGAGGTCAGTATAGATCACACGGGATTCCATGTTATCTGTACTGACCTTGTATGTACTTGGCTAACTGGCATTCCATTTAGAGGTCTGTCGGTGTCCAAGTGGTGTGCGTGGTTCAATATAGTTTCGCCAGTCGGTTGGTTCATTATGAACATAAAGGCAAGTTAAGTCAATCCTTTATACCCAAGATGCCCATATCAGAAGACTTCTACATCAGGCATTGGTTACCATTTTACTAGTAAAACAAAGCTTGTTTCCACAGTAAACAAGTACTGCTTTACATCCCAGGTTCCCACGGGGAAGGCTACGGGGAATATATTTCAAATGACGAACACACAGAGAACGATACACGTGTGAGAAGGCGTTAATCGATATTGCACGAGTGCCGGCGCGAAGGATAAAACAAGAGGTCGCAGGCCTCGAGATTTATACTTCCGCGATGGCAAAAATGCCATATCGATTACCCTATTCACACGCTTTTGTGGTTCTGAGTTTATTACACGCCTTCATGTCTATAAAAACGTATTAGAAGGGCACTCAGCAATTCATTTGTTTATTTTTTTATTTATTTATTTATTGGTGTTTAAGGTCACATACTTATGCACAATGGCTAATCATGACCGTGACAGTTTTACGGGTGGAGGGAGCCGGAATACCCGGAGAAAACTACCGAGCAACGACGAACAGCTGCCAGCTCCCCAACATCGTAACTCCGCAGTGCAGCACAGGCAGGGTTAGATTGGTTGATGACATGACATGCACCATCGACGTGCAATACGCCCCAGTACACTGCGTCATCGTGCCCCCATGTGGACAATCGGGGTTAAGTTCCTTGCCCAAGGACACAACACGGGAAACCGAATCGATCGCTCAACGGTCACCCATCCGAGGACTAATCGGGCTCGACGTTGCTTAACTTCGGTGATCTGACGAGAGCCGGTTACCGCAACGCCACCGCGCCCCCTAGGAATTAATTTGACGACTATCGACAAAACAACACATTTTATCGCCAACCAAATTTGCGTGGGGAACCCGTGTTATTATTTCGTCCCCTGAGTTCCAATGCGTTCTATATGCTAAGTGGCACATAGAACACATTGGAACTCAGGGGACGATTTTCAGCGTCGCTAGCGATTCAGAATACAATTGCATTGCACCATTTGTAGAAAGTTCCAGTGAAATTTCGCTTATATTTAAAAGTAGTCCGTCAATAATTTGGTTTGTCTCAAAGGCTTTGCGTTATTTTATTTCGGTCGGTCTTTTTCGGTAAAGCCGCAGTCTGGCGATGCAGGCGAGACAGAATTCAGGCCTGTCATGCAATCTTTTGGTAACAGATATAATCGTGGTTATTTGTTTTAGATGGATTGAATTAACAATTTATCGAATTAATCTATTCCATGAAATTATTTTGTAAGAATTAAAATAACCTTTTTTAATATGAAAATACGTGACACGTAATGGTGCACACCCAATATTGTCAATTTCGGTAAATATTGCAAGCCCCAAGCAAGATTGTTCAGCAAACAGATGATATATATCGCAGAAATAGCAGCGGTTATGTGGTATAAAACTTGCTGGACAGCGACATGCAATAAACACAGAACAACATATGTATGTTCATGTATTAATGTGGCGATAAATATGGCAATCGATAAATTCTTAAAGAGTGCATGTACTCACAAGGGCACGTTTACAACCTTGGATTTAATCCCTACAGGCTCCCATTCTGATAAAAAAAATGTGTAATTAAGGAAATACGTGTATGCATAATATCCAGTGAGGATAACTTAGATTTGTTTCAAGAATGTAGTGCTCTTTAATGTTTAATATATTTGTGTGTGTGTGTGTGTTGGGGAGGGGGGGGGGGGGGGTGGTAGGCAATTGCTAGTTATGTAGAACTAAGCAAATGAAAAGCAAACCAACACTTTGTATGATGAACAGGCAGACAGACCTGCAATCGCATATTTTGAAAGTCTACATGTACAGAGGAATACTGACTGACAAACACAGACTATACAATATAGTAAGAAGAGCCAGGACAGAGTTGTCAAACAGAAAGAAAATCTCAATGGTCACTGAGTGTTGCAGTACTAAAGCAAATCATAAAAAACTGAGAGTCTGTGCTGTTAACTTTCACATCAGCTGAGTGGTTCAGTATGGGTGGTAGAAGGACAATAATATTGTTAATGCAGTTTTGTGCTATAACATGGGGACCCTGAGGACACCAGTATCAGACTATTATATTGGTAGCTATGCACAAACCCATTCATTCAAATTTTCAACTTTGTTACATTTTCCACTCTACCCCTCCCACCTTCCCAAATTTATGTTCCAAAATACTCTGTGAATGAAGAAATTGTCTTTTAACGGCCAAAACCGGTTAGCACCATTCACCAAAACTGCCATTCAATGTTCATTATTTTTGCATTTTTTGCGTGAAAAACAGCTTATGGCCCCTCATTGGAAGGAGCTCGTTAAGTTCATTCCAGTGAAGGGGTCGTAGGTATGTTTTTGACGCACAAAATGAAAAAAAATGAGTTATTCAAAAGTGGTATCTTCTTTTCAATTAAGGTAAAGGGTTAACATCATAATATGGAGAAAACTTCTATTAATCATTCACTCAACGTAACAGCCAAAACCGACTGGCATTATTCACCAAAATTGACATTCAAAGTTCATTATTTTTGCATTTTGTTAGTCAAAAACATAGCTTATGACCACTCATTGGAATAAGCTTGTTCAGCTCATTCCTGTGGGGGAGGCGGGGTGGGGTGGTGTCATAGCTATGTTTTTGACGCAAAAAATGAAAAGGAATTAGTTATTCAAAAGTGGTATCTTCTTTTCATGTAAGGTAAAGGGTTAACATCATACATGTAATATGGAGAAAACTTCTCGTAATCATTCACTCAAGATAACGGCCAAAACCGGCTAGCACTATTCACCAAAATTGTCATTCAGTGTTCATTATCTTTGCATTTTTTTGCGGCACAAACATAGCTTATAACCTCTCATTGGAATGAGCTCGTTTGGCTTATTCCAGTGAGGGGGTCAAAGCTGTGTTTTTGATGCAAAACATGGAATAAAATTAGATATTCAAAAGCGGAATCTTCTTTTCATGTAAGGTAATGGGTTAACATCATAATATGGAGAAACACTTCTAATAATCATTCACTCAATTTATCTCATAATCGGGGCGTTTTTGCACTGTTACGCAACTAAAGTTTAATGTATCTGGGCCCTTGTTCCGAATCCGTATCAAGGGCCCCTGAATGGCCCTGATACAAGCGTGTGATTCTGCTGTTGCCAAAACAACGGCATTAATATAATTTTTTCAATCGCTTCGTGTTTTTCCCTTCATAAAAAAACAATATTAGGTGAGGCGAAGCCGAACCTAGCATTGTTTTCTCTGAGCCGTATATGACACTGTATCTGCCAACTAAACACCCTGTAACGTATTTATTATGCACGACATGCTAACATGTCACTGGGGAAGTTAACTCAACAAATAGTTAAATTATGCGCACTTTTCGGCATCTTGGGCTGGTTTGTAGCCTATTATTGGGATTTTCCTGAACGCTCGAGTCGAGGCTTCTCTCTTGAACTTAAAGGATTAGCTTTCTCTATGAAATGTGGAAAACACCACCTCAATAAATGATGAACGGCATATTTTAAACTATAATAAACCTTTACACCAAGAGGGATATTTAATTCACCAGTAATTATTGCAAACGTAACAACCAAATTCACGTTGACGAAATACACAGTTGCTCCACTTCGCAAGACAGTATTCTGCAAAGTGAATCCCAGAGACGTAATTTTCTCTGAAGTGTAACGCCATCATTGACCTCAATATGGAGATCAATGAACGCTATTCTATTTTTCAATTTGCGTCTTTCCATCGATAAGGCAAATGAAAAAGTTCATCTTAAAATAGTTTTATAACACATTTTGTGGTCAATATTGTGAGATAAATTTATTATCACCACAGTGTGTGTCTCCGAAAATTCTGATCAAGTCTCGTTGTAGGCACAGAATCGCATTTCGACTCGCCCTAACGGTCTCGTCGAAATACTGTTCTGTTCCTACAAATCGACTTGATCTGAATTCCCGGAGACACACACTGTGGTGATAATCTGTATGTAACAGTCAAAACAAGCTGGCACCATTCACCAAAATTGACAGTCAATGTTAATTATTTTTGCTTTGTTGCGTCAAAAACATAGCATAGCTTACGACCCCTCATTGGAATAAGCTTTTTCAGCTTATTCCAGTTGATGTGGGAGGGGGGGGGGGGTCATAGCTCATTCATGTGTGTGTGGGGGGGGGGAGGTGTCATAGCTATGTTTTTGACTCAAAAAATGAAAAGAAATTAGTTATTCAAAAGTGGTATCTTCTTTTCATGTAAGGTAAAGGGTTAACACCATACATGTAATATGGAGAAAACTTCTCGTAATCATTCACTCAACATAACGGCCAAAACCGGCCAGCACTATTCACCAGAATTTCCGTTCAATGTTCATTATTTTTGCATAGTTTGCGTCAAAAACATAGCTTTTCAGCCCTCATTGGATTGAGCTTGTTCGGCTCATTCCAGTGAGGGGGGGGGGGGGGGGTCATACCTATGTTTTTGATGCAAAAAATGGAACGAAATTAGTTATTCATAAGTCGTATCTTCTTTTCATGCAATGTAAAGGGTTAACATCATTTTATGGAGAAAACTTCTATTATACATGTACCAGTGAATAGAAATGAAACACAGGTTTTCAGGCTGAGTGTTTGAATGGTGATTTGGGAGAGGATTGGAATATAATTAGAATCCCCTCTATTATAAGTACTTCCCAAGTACTAAGAGGGGAAACAATGGTTTAATTAAATGTGTCAATAGGGTAAAACGGGCTGTTATATGTGTATTTGGCATTTTCCAGAGGTTATGGTGCGGTTCTCTGTTCTGCATGCTACACTTGCTCAAGATGCATTTAACTATGCTTGGCAATATGTGACGTTTATTGCTGACTGTGACAAAAATATAATCTTTCAAAAAATATAACAGTATTATTCGGTCTGTGGCTCCCGAATGAACATTTAAATGTGAAATACATGTAATATCCAAAAAATAATAATTAAATCAGTTTTGGGGGGCCACAAAACATGTACATTTATGTATTTCCTGTAATATAATCAATCCCAGCGCTCCTAAGGGGTAACCTACGAAAATGTTCTCTGGCAAAAATCCTCCCCCACCTCACCAAATAATTTTCACACAATGCGCAACAAATGACTCCCTATGTTTTTTTTCAGGTTAACAGAAATTCCTCACTCCATAATTTCTGGTAAACAAATATCCCGCCACACCCACCCCCACCCATTTTTTTTGTGTTAGAAGTATATTTAAAGCCATACAAAATGTCCAAAGCTTTTTACCTCTCGATGCAGAGCCCTTGTCGCTTCAAACAACGCTAACCTTGCTTGTGTGGAGTTACATGTAGTACATTGGACAGTTGCTCACTGTTGTTCAGTGGGTCTCTCGGTGCACTCCAGCTTCCCCTACCCATAAAACTGTCCGACGCTGACTGTTGAAAGTGTCCTTAAACTCCAATAAATAAATAAATAACTGTCTTGATAAACGGTCATTGATGCATGTTTTCTTGTAAATAGTGATGAGTGTTTATGTAATTTACAAATTAAGTACGTAAGTTTTTAAATCCTCTTCGACTGCCTTTTAATCTTTTGGTGTAAAAGGCGGGAAGGTGTGGGGGGGGGGGGGGGAGTGTTGTACTGCTCTTAGAATAATGTAGGAGACTGTGTTACTACCTTCAAGAACAGTGGGTGGAGTAGATTTTTTTTAAGTGTGTAAAATTGATTGGGGATATTTTTGTAGGGACGTTTCTAACCTACATTCTAATCCTTCCAAAGATAATTTGACCTGTTTCATTTGATAAAATAGTCATTTCTGCATGGGGATTCAATAATTCACTGTTTTTTTTAAACTTACCACGATCCCAAAATAAAACTAGAAACTGCAACAGCGCACAATACTTTGTTGAAAAATGTGTCTCATTTAACCATACGGCAACAGAAAGAATGGTGTTCAAGCCCTCCACCCCACACAAAACAAAATGATTGTCAATTGTGTTTTAAAAACTGGAGTTGCAGCTATATACAGTTAAAACTAGAATTCCAGTCATGAATTGCGCACAAATAGCACGTCGACCTGCGAGTTAATGTACGCGTTATGAACATAGTAAGACTACCAAGTTCTGTACTTACATGTATGGCATGTGCACAGGCAATGGTTCAGCCAATGGACCTCCGGGTAATCCGGAGGTCCATTAGCAGAAGCATTGCCTGTGTTTTCTATGAGTGACCAAGAGAACCTGCCGTGCTTTGCATGCAGTTCGATATGGCAATTGCCCGCTATTCCTACGCGCAATTATGCCGAGATAAGCGCACAGTTCATGACAGGACTTCTAGTTTAAACTGTAAATCACCAGTGCCAATAGACAGTGTCATTTTATCCAAACAAATCATGTCAAATTTTAAAATTTTACGCTTTTTTTTAACTAAAATATTTCGACAGAATTTATCAAACGTCTGTCATGTGGGTACCCAAAACGGGGTAGTCATCGTAAATTCTGTCTAAAATGACATATTTTAACCACATTACCATTTACTGGCCGCCCATTTAAAAATAAAATCCATCAAAATACCTCAATTTATTTCTGACAATGTAATTGTTTAGTTCCTAGTTTAGAAATAATTCGAAACATTCCGTGTTGCATACATTATTCAGTTACCTTTGTTCAGAATGTTGGTTTATCAGTGGCGAAATAAGATGAGTTTCGTCAAATTTGCACGTTTGGTATTATTAGGACGGGCGACGGGGTTTACTTGGGGATAAATATACCAATATTGCAGTATCTGGCAAGTATGTTTCATTATAATAATAAACAGTATACAGTTAAAACTGGAAGTCCTGTCCTGAAATGCGCACGAATAGCACGTCGATTTGCGAGTTAGTCTACGCGTTATGACGATGGTAATACGGCCTGTGCACAAGCAAAGTTTCAGCCAATGGACCTCCGGGAAACCCGGAGGTCCATTGGCAGGAACATTGATTGTGTTTGCTATGGGTGACAAGGAGAACCTGCCATGCTTTGGGTGCCATTCGATATGGCAATTGCGTGCAATTCCTACGCGCAATTAAGCCTAGATAAGCGCACAGTTCGTGACAGGACTTCTAGTTTTAACTGTATTGTTACCATCTGCTCAGCAGATATTTGTTCATTAAAAATGATAAAAAAGTAACTTTATCGGTACAATGTATAAAAATGGGTAATTTTTTATGGAATTTTCCTGTTCTTCATTCAGTTGTGTCTGATATAGTTTGTTCATCAGATCGTAGGCAAACAATACGAGTGATTGGTTGTAATTGCGAGTGCGGCATAAGAAAATGAACACACCGCGACAAATCAGCGGCTACCGCGACAAATCGGCGGCTTGCGAAAGTGTTATTATTATTAACTGAGGATGAATAGAATACCGCTAAACAAAACCCAAAAGCATAACACACCTTTCCTGATTCCGCATCATCTGGCACAAACCCACTTGTTCTAGGATGTGTTTAACGAAATTGTCTTTCGTGAGACACGATAATATTGGCTGCAAGGCTGCAATGAATGGTCTACGAAACGGGTTGTCTGCCAAATGTTTTTTTTCTGAGAAAGGTCCAGAAAACGTGTAAATTATAATGGAAAATCTAATGCTAGACTAATCTACCTTCCTTTCTCTCCTCTCACCCCTCTCTCCATCTCTACTCTCTCGCTGTCTCTCTATCACATTATCTCCCTCTCCCTCCCTCTCACTCCATCCCTGTCTCTCGTTCTCCCCATGTCTCTCTCTCTCTCTCTTGCAACCCTATCGACCGTCTCCGGTTCCTATGTCAATGGTCCCCACAAATGGTGCCACGAGAAGAGATAATTACGTGTGGTATTTGTATTATTTCTACACGAGTTTGCGCCAGATAAAACTACTAAATAGAACCCGAACGAAACAACTTCAGAGTGCTCACGTAGATTTACAGTTTATATGAATGGTCAATGATGTTTTTAATTTTAGGTATTACTTTGTCGACTTGTGTAGGCATAAAATACGCATCATTGTAACATCACAAAAGCGACTAATCTGTGTCAAGTGTATCGCCCCCCTGAAATATATTTTGCAGCACTGCGTGTTTGTTCAACATTTAAAATAAAAACTGAAATAAAAAAAACCGCCTGATACCGTTATGTATAGGTGTCAGTCAAGCTCGAGACACTGGCTAAGTAAGAAATATCTAACAGCCCACAGGAAGTCTTTGTTTGATAATATCTGGCACCCAGGCATGAGACACCACGACCTTTTTCTACCGCGACCCGATACGTTGCTAACAATGTTCCGTATCTCCTTTTTTCCGTAAGTCAAAGTTGATTCCTTCTCCCGTTGTGTGTATGGTCTATGGAGGGAGCATAGTCGCAATCAAGTGATGAACAAACATTTATTCAATTGGATAATCTATAAAGTCCCAGGGGCGTTACACCCTAATACCACCATCGAATGTTTGTAATATTTCGGTTTTTTTTTACATTTTTCTTCTTGTTTAAAATCATAATCTATGACAATACAATACAACCGAACGCGACTCCCCGGTTTCGTCAGTAAAAATTGAAAATCAGAAAAAAATTACCACAACAAGCGTTCTTTGACGATAAACCGCAGCTATTTGCTGTATGTGCACTATTCGTTTTGATCGGTTTCAAAAAAGACGTTTGTCTGGATGCTAAAGACGATTTCTTACCTTATAAACAAAATGACTGTTGGCATCCACCTCAAGGGCATCGCACTGCCCTTGACTGTATGTGTCAGCAAACATGACGCAGAGATGTTCTTTTTTCCGGTAGCTCGCAGACCGACATCCCGTATTACCCATACACATAGCAGCACATTGTACAACACTGTATGCAACAATTGTCTCTAGAATGTCAGTGAATGCTTCTTTTCTTTCGGCGCAAGACGTAAAGAGTTCGTCAGATGAAACAACTGAACAAAGTCCTACAAGCACCCAAAACAGCATCAAAACATGGGTCTCCAGATGGTTGTATGTCCGCATTGTTTATTTGTGTGGTCAGTATTTAACTAACATTCACGAAGCGAATATTCAATTGAACTGGCCTGTGTTACAAGTGACATCCAATATCAAACAAATACTTAAAGAAACGGGCGCGCTTGTGGATTCCTCATACAATAATTGATGCATTCGTGCTTTCATTGGGCAAATACGTATTCTTTATAATTATATGTATAGTAAAAACAAATCGATGAAGTTCTGTAAGGTAGCTATGTCTGACACGAAGAAGGAAACCTTAACCCGGATGAGATGTACATATTTCTGAATTTTTATTTCAATTTGATGAGATGAGGAAACCCCTTCACAAATTGTTTCGCTGAAACGTAATTGAGACCACCTGCTGGTACAATCTAATACATGAAACTAGAAGTCCTGTCATGAAAAGCACAGAAATAGCACGTCGACCTGCGCGTTAATCTGCGCGTTATGGCCATAGTAAGTCTATCAAATTTTGTACATATGGCCTGTATTCAAGCAATGTTTCAGCCAATGGACCTCCGGGTAACCTGGTGCCCATTGGCAGAAACATTGCCTGTTTTGCTCTGAGTAACCAGGAGAACCTGCCATGCTTTGGGTGCCGTTCGATATGGCAAGTGCGCGCAATTCCTACGCGCAGTTTAGCCTAGATTAGCGCATAGTTCGTGACAGGACTTCTAGTTAACTGTAGATAGGTAACTGAATGTATCCCACTGAAACTGACAAATCGGAAATATCTGGATCCATTGAGGAAATCAGCCTCTTATTACCATCTGTACTCAGGAAAGGGGATTCGCTGGGGTTCACGCTAATAGTAACACCGCGGGAAGGTGACTCAATCGAAATCCCCATTCCACCATGGATGAGGGAGATATACTTCCTTACGGATAACGGGGCGGCCAGTGGCACAGACTATGCTGTCAGGTAAGAATCTTCCCTGGCCTCGGGGAAGAGAAGGTCTCCTCTACCTCTCTGTTCCTAATATATATGACTAACGAAAGTCCCTAGTCTGGAACTGGAGATCATAATGTGCGGCCTGGTTCCCCACCCACACCTGATTTTGCTTCAAGATCTTTTGATGGTGGGAAGGGGTTCAGCTGTCGTCTGTCATCTTAATATATTTTTAAAATATTGTTTCTGTTATCGACATGGAAAAAAAAACTGTCTGAACTCCCCTTCTCTGAACAGTATTGGGAATTTACTATTTTAGACTATATAAACATTCGTATTGATTTTTATTCTGAGCTGGTCATGTGATCACATGTACACCATCGCCATTAAGCCAACCCAAACAGCTGCTGCATTCCATCCTAAAAGTTCATGTGTCGGGTTTCTATGAGGTACAATACAATGTTACAGTTGAGTCAAGGTCTTTTGAAACAGTCGCATATCGTTCATTCCAAGGTGGTGGGATTCCCTTTGTACAAAGCTTAAGTTTGTTATGATTCATTGTTATTGATTTATTAATTAACTGTACTTTTCACGGCCTTTACTAAACGAGAATTCATTTCTTACAATCGGCTTGCAGGCCGAATCAAGAATATAAACGATACGCCCATCTTGATTTTGTGAGCTTTTGCTGTGGAATCATAGTACTGTTACATCTCTACACGCCTCTTCTATGTAATCCCAATCTACAGCAACACTAAACCATGTGGGAAATGAAAATCTGTTCCACACACATGTGCCGAACGGAAATCGTTGACGGACTATTTTTAAATATAAGCGAAATTTCACTGGAATTTTCTTCAAATAGTGCACCGCAATTACAATTAATTAAGTCGCTAGCTGTAGCTAGAAATCGCCCCCTGAGTTCCAACGTGTTTATGTGCCATTAAGCACATACAACACATTGGGGGATGAAATAGGAAACACGGGTTTTCCTCGCAAATTTGGTTGGCGATAAAAATGTGCTCTTTTTTGTTAATAGTTGTCAAATGAATTGCTGAGTGTCCTACTAAGTGTTTTTTATGAACGTGAAGGCGTGTAATAAATACTGAACGACACGCGTATGTGAATGGGTTAATCGATATGGCGCTTGTGCCATTGCGGAAGGATAAAACTCGAGGCCTGCGGAAAGATTTACTAGTTGGTCACCATGACAACCTCAAACCATGTAATGACAGTTTTCTTCCGTTATGGCTCAAGCGGCTTCGGCATGGCATGATAGAAATCCAATCTCAAGATGACGCCAAGGAAATGGATAATGGAGAGTCTGAAGAGTCGGTTCCAGCTGACACTGAAGCTTCTTCTATGTACTCACAATCAGAGAAGGTCAGCTCGACTGATAAGACCAAGGAGTTGGTTCAAGCTAACCCTGACACTCTTATCAGTTCATATGAAAATAATCATGACAAAAACAGAGATGACAGACAATACCAGGACTTGGTACTCGCTGACCCTAGTAATGAGGTTCTTGCTTTTGACACAAATGATGAGGATGATGAAACAAATTTTGAGGAGAGTGATTTACCTAAGGTGTTTGAAGAAACAACTTCAAGTCTTGGACGGAATATAAAAACTCCCTCTCCAGTTGGAGACTTTTCAGAGTGCATCTCTTTGTTTTTTTTTTACTTATTCTGCTTGACCGTTGGAGGGAGGACTTAGCCGCTGTCCTTTCTTTGAGAGTATGCAACAACTTACAAACAGATTTTAAAACGTCATTCTCAAAATTTGCACCTCTTGCCAAATCAAGGAAAAACAGACATTCATTTATTGTGGGAGTAGCAGTGTCCTCAGCCGTTTGGGATGGCAATGGAATACACTCCACCCGTTTGCGAACTGATCGATTATCAAATGTGTGAATTCACTTTCTTTGGGTTCTTGGGTAAAAGGACCAGGAAATCAAAATAAACACGTTTCATCGTGATACCATTTTGTGTCTGAATTTAGCAGGTTTATTTTGCTTGTAACATTTTGTACAAGTTTCGACATTATAAAATAGATCTGGTCAATAGCACATAGATATTTTTTTTCCAAGGTTCGACTGATCCTTTGATGAACTGCGAAGGGAATATTATGATTGGCAGCTATAATCTTTGAAGGAAAGGAGTGAGGAATCGCCATGACTAATTGATCACTTTTCCTATTTTCACACTAATTTCCGATTCAACGAAAAGCATGCTTTATGATTTCAAAATAATTTTGATTCCGAACTTTCTTGGGAAAGAATTTCCACCTTTCTCAACCATTGTGAAATAATTTGTAAGCCATCACTTTATTTCCAGCTCTTTTGTATTGAGTCTTAGAGCCTCTGGGGGACAAACTGTTCTGTGAAAAGTTTACCTTCTGTCTGTGAACGTAACATATCAAGATAGCTAACTCCACCTCCCGCATTCCATGGACTTCCCTCGCCATCTGAGGGAAACCTCATTTTTGAGAAGCAATACTGCAATAAATATTTGTTAATACCGAGAAATTGATGGTGTCTTAAAATCATTGTATTTCTCTTCAAATGTTACATGCTTTGCTTTATGTCCACTGCAGGGCAAGGGAACAGCACAAACAACTTCGTAAGGAATTTTCCGCTATTCTGATCAACTCTCTTACAATATGTGCATCTCCCTTAGGGAAGCTGTTTTAAATGCGCACTTGCGTTAAACTGTCTACAAGACATCCCCGGGTCGGCGCGAGAGTAAGTCTGCATTTTGGTCTTGGAGTTCTGGACGGTGCTATATCTTGGAGCTATACTGACCCAGCCCCTAAATCTATCTGGTCAACTGGAAGTGTTTTAAATTAACCCTTTGAACTCCAGGGGCTGTTTTTTCGCCCAGGAATATGATGCGTTGTACCTTAACCCTTTACCAAACGGAGACGATTTCAAAATTTATTATTTCAAATATCATTTTTTTATTTTTTAAAAAAAAAAAATCAACAAAACCATATCATGTGATCCTTTTTTGGAACGAGCTCGACGAGCTCGTTCCAAAGAGGGGTCACATGATATGGTTTTGTAGAAATTTTTCGAAAAATAATATTTTTTCAGCTGCTGAATTTGTATATTACGCGGGCGGATGCGAGCGATTCGTTGAGTAAAGGGTTAATTAAATAGGATGGCTGTTCAGTAAAGGTGTGGGGTAGACCTATCAATATTTTCAACGTGCAGCCCTGAAAATATTGATTGTTCTACCCCAAATAATGAATATGGACTCCTCTCGTTGCCAGCACTGAAGTGGCATGATAGACACCACCAGAATTCAAAGGGTTAAGGAGCTTAGTTAGACAACGGTAGTCTGTCATAATTGTAAAAGATCGTCATTTCAGCCAATGCCTTAACTGGCGAGTGAACCGCACCACACTGAGATGCACTTTCCGAGTGCTACAATATTTCCACTGTTTGGCACATAGCCCACAACTACCGTAAGCTATGACCCCCTTCCTGTTCGTGTTGCAATTGGAGCAAATCAGCCCCTGTTTGCACACCTGGCCCATCCTTGTCCAAGATAAAGGGATCCGAATTATCATCCTATAAAACAAGTCGGATTAAAAATCAGCCTAAATCATATGCGATGAGTGAATATGAACCCAGATGGGTTTCTTATTCACTCAATCAGTTGATTTGGGTTGATTTTGAACCCAGCTGATTGTTGAGTGCACGAAAGGTTAATATTGGGAGGAGGGACTTCAAGGCTGATTTTAAAGTCAAAATTTAATTCTCCTCACCCTCTCCCTATTCAAAAACAACTTTTTGCTTCTTATTTTGTACAAAGTGCTGCTTATTGTGAACAATTTTTAACCTGAGAATCTTCATATGTCTATTTCTTTCATGTTTTGGGTTATTTTCCATTCTGTAATAACTTGGTGCCTGCCATTTCTAAACCCTCGGAGGAATACTAATCGTCCAAAAAAGTTTTTTTGTTGTTGAAACAGGAGATATATTCAGGGTTTTAATTTTAATTGATCTTGTCGAAAACGGCCCCGAACTATGCGTATATTTTTCAAATGGTCGAAAAAGACTGACCCCAATACATACACATCATCAAGAAATGCCAGAGCAATGCCCCGGGTTAATCCTCAACAGGGACTTAAAAATAGTGAATGCAGGAAAATTTGAAAAATGCATACGGTTACGGTATTCAACGATTGATTCAGTTTGGTTCTTCGGGAGCCCCGTGATATCGGTATTGGTTCGGTATTTCGGTATATTGCCCATCTTTTATCTATTTGGAGCCGTGTCCTGCTCCAGCAATTGAGAACTGTTTACTGTCATTCTAGTCATATTGTCATTTAAATTTGATCAAGCTGTATTTATTGATATAAACTCATTGGCTGTTTCTCCGGTTAATTTTCTAACTTTCGTAACCAATCATGACATACCATTTTGAGATTCTATGGGTTGCGCAGCCTGGGAACCAGGGTGACTTCTTCTCTTCGGACTGACCTAATAGCTACATGACGTCGGCTGAGTGGTAGAATGTTCTATGTCCCATAGGGGACATAGAACATTCTAGCACGCAGGCGACGATGAGTGGGCTGTGACTGGGAATATGGGCGGTCCCATGAGATGGAAGCTAACTGAGTGGGATCCCTAGGCTCTGGTGGAATTGGTGCACGTGAAGAGTTTCTATAAGTTGCCAAAGATGTATGTTGGATCTAAGCATTTGATCAGGCCGTCCATTCTTCCCAAAGCGTTTCTTTAATTTGTCCAAAATCTCGATAAAATAAAGTCGGGGATTTTGGTGGGGTATTGCTGCAAAACACTCACTGACTTTGCGATCAAGGCATGAACAGAGATTATCACCACATTCCTTCCCAGGCCATGCTTGATTGCCTGCGGAATGCACGAACGTCATTCTAAATGCTTGCCAATTGGTAGTTCCGTTGTTTTATAGGCTATGTGGCAGATTGGGCATCCTACGTGAGTAACAAGCTGGACAGTTACCCCCATATCGATTCCAAATCTGACTCTGTAACTTCTTTCATTGAGACCTAGGTCCCTCGTTTGACGTACTACAGGAATGTGATCATAAACATATCTAACACCCCTACCTATTCCAATGGAACGATAAGCATATTTGATTTCCACAAGCGGTGAAATTATTCTCGTGTAAGAGGTCTTCAACACAGTTTAGTTTGTCTAGTAGACATGATGTGCCCCGATAGGCAACTGGTGCTGTGAGATTGTAAGAAAAGCACACCCCTTACCACTGTTCGTTCTCTTGGGTCTTGTCCTGATTATGTTTATAGAGTTACACATCAATCATCAACCCCATGGACATCAAATCACTTCGCAATTGTTTTTAAGGCTTCTGAAAATGTTTCACTAAATTTTAGAGAACCACAGATGTATGACGGGATATCAGCTTTCCGGAACTATGTTATTCATTTTGAACAGGTTTGGAATGGTCGGGGTGCTTCTGAAAAGTCCCAACAGCTCATGAGGTGTTTGCACGGCCCTGCCGGAAGATACTAAGTGACCTAAACCTTATGCAAGTGATTTATCATTTTTGTGAGACATATCTTCTTACCGAGGTTTACTGGTCGTGAAGCAGTATTTAGAAAGGAGGAAGAGTGAAAGTTCAGAATCTTCTGCCGAGTTCGGACATGTTCTATGTGTCTGACCAATTTGCATTTTCTGATCTTCCCAGTTTAGCTGAAGTACCCTCTGTAATCGAGCAGTGCATTCTTGATATTGGAACATAAGAATTATGAAAACATGTGCAATTTAACAGACCAGAAACACTGTATGAAACAATTTTTTCTGCTGTGATGTTTGATGCTTTTGTGGGACTTCAAAACGTTGTGACAAAGCTTGATCTAGCTGAGACTCAGATACCTGTTGTTAAAGACAGGAAGCAGAGGTGACATTTGAAGACATCTTTGAAATAATTTGTGACAAAGTTGGCAAACTAAGTAAATTATTAAAAGATGCCTCAAGTTTTCATGGTAAATGGTAAAAGAAAATCAAACAAACACTTCCGGCGTAATAAGGACTCTGTCTATTATAATACAGCCGGCTACGGAATGTGTAGTCGGGGGCATTATTATATGTTATGTTTGGGATTCTCCCAAACATAAATGTTCTGGTAAAAATGAAGCTGAACCACCCGGGACTGATATGGAATTTCTACCCGACAAGAATCGGGGAAAAAGGTGGAGGTGAAGTTTGAGTCCAAAAACTTAACCTTGGGAGTGAGTGATAAAATTTCACATTTAGGGCAAACAATTACCCTCGCTGCATTTAATCCTAGTTGCCCTTTGGTAAATCGTTTGTTGGGGAAAAAATGAACTGTTTAATAGTTTCGGGATTGGTGGTTCACGATTGTTTCTTGGAACATTTATTCTTCATTACAGAATGCATCTCAGTTTGATTTAAAGCATGTGTCTGTTACGCTGGTCACTGCCTCTGGACCTAACCTGCCAGTAATAGGCGAAACATCACTACAGATATATATCAGTAATAATACAGCAATACTTTTGAAGGATGAATCGTAATTGCAGAATCAGATTTATTGCATGTTTGTTTTATGTAATCCACATCTTCAGCAACACTAATGCATGCGGAAAACGATAAAATCTGTTGCGCACATTTGTGCGGAACGGAAATCGTTGGCGGACTATTTTTAAATACAAGCGAAATTTCACTGACTGGAATTTTCTGCAAATCATGCAACGTAATTACAATTTAACCCTTTACCCAACGTAACGGCCAAAACCGGTTAGCGCTATTCTCAAAAATCTCCAATTAATTTTCATTATTATTTTCATTTTTTGTCTCAAAAACATAGGTTATGACCCCTCGTTGGAACGAGCTCGTTGAGCTCGTTCCAACGAGGTGTCATAACCCATGTTTTTGAGACAAAAAATGAAAAAAATTAGTTATTCAAGAATTTTTTTGGCAAGGGTCGTCTGCTTTTCATGTTAGGTAAAGGGTTAAATGACTAGCGATACTGAAACCGTCCCCTGAGTTCCAATGTGTTATCTGTACCAGTAGATAAAATATATTGTTTTTGTTCATAGTTATCAAATGAATTGCTGAATGTCCTTCTGCTGATGTGTATTTATAGACGTGAAGGCGTGTAATAAACACAGAATGACTAGCGCGTTTAAATGGATTATTCGACGTGGCACTTGTGCCATGGCGGGAGGATAAAACTCGAGGCCTTTGGCCTCTCGTTTTATCCTTCCGCGCTGTAATTCGTGCCATATCGATTAACCCATTCACAAGCGTGTGTCGTCCTACCAAATATAAAGGGGAATCAGATTTGGATAAAACCTCTATTAAAACTGAGTGGCAGTTCTGTAAAACTATCCCGCGGGATGGTGGGCAGTGTGTCTGTATTATATTAGAGAAGTCTATTATAATACAGCCAGCTACGGAATGTGTAGTCGGGGGCATTATTATGTGTTATGGGGCTTTCAGGGGGCAGACATGGTGTGATATGAGGCGAAGTGAGATCAATATTAGGCAAGGCCGAGCCTAATATTGGTCTCACTGAGCCTTATATCACACCATATCCGTCCCATGAAAGCCCCATAACGTATTTATTATGCCAGTCCTTTGAAAGAGATACAACCATAAGTGTAATTTATGTTTGATATCGATCAACCTTCAAGTTCAATCATTCAAATCAAAACAAAACAGACGATAAAATTTACAGTCCAGAGGGAGTAACTCGAAAATATTTGCATGAACTGAGAAGGGCAGATTATTCGGGTAAGGATTCTCGCTTGAGTTCGTTACAGACAGTGCCAGTTGGCTTCTATACATGTCGTTTTAGTGGTTTATTTATTGTATTTATTTACATTTATTTATTAAAATTTCTCAAAGACTGTAAGAAACGTATTATGTACGTTGTTCAACAGCCGCATACGCGAAAACATCGAAGTGAGCGATGGATGTCAAAAACAAAATGTCGGAACTGACCTTATATAAGATCTTTATTATGCCAGCTAACGAAATTCGACAATCACAGCCCCCGAATAGTGGGACGGTACTGAGCCGTATTGGGTCACCTGCAGCCCGAGGTGACCTAATACGAAACTCGTATTAGGTCAGTACAGCCATTTTGTTTCGACGTGGACATTCCTCACCTCGCGGTGCTTTTATATCCATATTGAAGAAATTGCAGTACAATCAAACGTCCCTCCGTGTCTATATGTCTCATTTTCTCTCGTTTTATAATAAATTTATTGTGAAATTTATTTTCTAAATGTAAATTTAATTATTTGAAGTGAGAAATACTACTGTATTCGATCTACCGATAACGGATAAGTCGGCCTGGCCCTAACTTGACATAGGGTCTAAGCTTATTGAGGCTAACACACAAAAGTTTGGGTACGGTGTTCGCCTCGATATTTTAAAAGCTTTAGAAAAAATATATAACCCATGAATGCGTTGTTAGAAAGTTGAAAAATATATATATAGTGTGAATAAATAAACTGAGAAAAAAATTGTCTTATCCCGGGAATAGATTAATTTCATTTTTTCTCGTTGAGCTCATTCTGTAATCTCTGTTGTGGTAAATGGATAACGTCGCTTCGAAAATGGATTTAATGTCATTGAATAATTATAAGATTGCACAATGATGAAATTGTAGGAAAATGAATGAAAGTCAATGGGAAAAGATAGGCGATACATTTATTTTGTTCGAATTCTATAAAATCGGACGTTTCGGACATTTTCTGCACACTCAAGACAAAGTGACAGGACGAAGAAAAGCGTCTATCGCTGTTGTCTGTGTTGTAAAGGAAATTATACACAAACAGGGAGACAACTGTGCACGTTTGTTACAACTTACATAGCGTTTTGCACCAGTTTTAGAAATGTGCCGGCGTTCAAATTTGATTGTTATTTTGTTTTCGCTGGCATAATAAATACGTTACAGGACGTTCAGGTGGCGGATACGGTATCACATGAGGCTCGGCAAAAACAATATTGGACTCGTTGTACCGCCTCGTCCAATATTGCTTTCACCTCGCCTCATATGATACCGTATCCGCCACCTGAACGTCCTGTAACTTATAATATACGGTCAGCTCGAATGATACACAGTCTGATATACGGTCACTAGATATTGAATCTGATTGGTCAATAACAATTTCTGGCATAATAAAATGAATTGTATGATTTGCCAGAAGGACTTGTGGAGCTTAATAGTCCATTAAAGCAGTAATGTTTTCTGATGGCTGGGGCGGCTGACAAAACTATCAGCGAAAGTGTGACAGCCTCGATGATTAATCTTTCTAATAAAACGGTGAACATTATTGGAAACTCTTTGTTGTATGTCTTTTTCCTGTAAATCAAATACTAGAAAAATGTGTCCAAGGTTGAGATGAAGGCAATGCAAAGTCACATGCTCATTTAAAACCACTAATTAATGCCACATCTGAACAGGTAGATCCCAAACAAAGCAAAAAATAATAGGAACCCCAAGCGGGCCGTAGGCCCGCAAAGGGTTCCACATACCCAGTCAGATAAATGTGTTCCAGAACAGAATTCTCTATAGCCGTCAATGTGATTTTTGAAGTGGACAGTAAATTTCAGTGAAAAAACTACGTAACTTCCGCTGTCGAATTGCCCATGCAATTCCAATTGGCCTGCCCCCCTCTAGGAATCAAATGTGCTCTGTTGCAACTTTATTCGCCTCAAAGATTTGCGTGATACATTGGCCGACATATCTACACTTCAGGGGTTGCCAGGCCTTCTCACCCGAGAACCGCGACAAATCAGCGGCCGGCCAAAGTGTTATTATTATTACTCGAGTTCTGTCCTTCTGGAGGTTTGTCAATATGCTCAGCTGATGATCTCGTCATTTCAGATCGAACTCTCAGTCTTGATTTCGTTACAGCTTGTCTGCCAGTGACAACCTCAATCGAAAAAAACGTACATATAACCGATAATATAAGTTTATAACGGATAATTGTTGTTATATTGGTGCCATTGTATACAGACATGCATTGACATGTATCTCGTGAAATATCAAGATGAACAGAAACTCAGTTTTTGAATTATCCAAATGTGAAGGTGTTGTAAAGGAAAAGTTTGCTTGAAAAAAGGGTATACGGACGTTTCGTCCCCAAGCCGAGTCGCCCGCTTGTCATAATGTCAAGGAAAATATTGTCTGTACATTTTTTACATTTCGAACAAGACACCCACCCCCTACTAACGTGTGACATTTCCCCAACATATAAAGCCTCCTGATGTTGTATTTATGTTAAGAGTGTGATGTACATCATCTTTAAGGTTTGAAACACAAATGATGTCGTATATTGGCTGATATAATGATATGTTTTTAAAAAATGCAAAAAATTGCACAAGTTGGAAATGCACATTTTTGGTGCACTCAAGAGACTCACCCACCCCCACATCACGTCTTGCAAATTTTTGGTGCCCCCAGGACCCCCCTCCCCCTGGAATTATTGCAAAATTATAAGATTATGTTACAGAACTTAATATAACAAGTTTTGAAGCATTTCTTAATATAATTATAACACGTTTTGATGCATTTCTTAATATTATTAATTCCTATAATACATTTGCTAATAATTTTGTGATTATTCATTGTAAAGTGCCGGTGCTCTTCCAAGAATAATTGCAAAATTATAAGATTATGTTGCAGAATTTAATAAACCATAAATTTTGATGCGTTTCTTAATATAATTAATTCTTATAATACATTTGCTAATAATTTTGCTATTATTCATTCTAAAGCGACGGTGCGCCTCGATGAATAAATGATGAATAAAATTATAAGATTATGTTGCAGAACTTTATGTAACAAATTTTGTTGCATTTCTTAATATAATTAATTCTTATAATACTTCTACTAATAATTTTGCAGTCATTCACTGTAAGGTGCCGGTGGAGCTCTTCAATGAAAAATTGCAAAATTATAAGATTATGTTGTGGAACTTAATATAACATACATATACTTTAAGAACTTTTACTGTAATAATATAATTATTATAGGTAATCCATTAGAGCTGGGAGGTTATTGAATTTTGGGTCGGTTTCGGTTACAACTCGGTTTTTAATAAAAGAGTCGGGTTACGGTTTCGGTTTTGGTTTTTTTATTAAACAGATTCTGAACCAAAATAACAGAAAAAAATTAAGTTGTATGAACTAAATAATGATTGAATAAACTCTCCCTGAGTGTGTAAAAACTTTGTCGAGTCGTTGACACTTGGAAATAATATAAACAAACTTTAAGGACGAACTCTCGTGGTCTCTGCCGAAGACTCAAAGTTAATTAAAAATAATTTGTAGCTAACACAATGAGTCACTACCGGAAATTGGGTTAATAACTTTCCATGCTCACAAGAAATATATTTATGGCAATATTTACACTCAGCCGACTTTGAAGTTTTATCAGTTTTGATAAAGTGTTCCCATATAGGGCTCTTCTCGACTGTAATTGCCGCCATTGTTTCAGAAAAAAACACGTAAAAACGTTATTCTCACGTGACATTCAAATAACCGAGAAAGTCGGTTTTTCAGTTTATTGTCGGTCTCGGTTGTCAGTTATTTTTTCATAACCGAAACTGAGTTGTTTTTCGGTTAACCTCCCAGCTCTATAATCCATTGAATAAACAGTAATTAAAATTTATTTAATGGCTGGATAGTTTATTTTGTTCTGACATTTCTGTTTTCAGAATTTCACACGCATATAAAATTTAATGCAAGGAGGTACATTAAGATATATTACAATGGAGGTACATTAAGGTATATTACAATAGGTAATATACAATAAAGTATACAATAAAATTATTATATAAATAAATAAAAAATGATTCAAAATACAATACATGAATACTTTCCCCCAGCGAACGAGTTTCGGACGTGTTGGGTATAATTGTAGAGGACGACTTGGTTAAAATTGCAGCGGACGATTTGGTTAGCAGACGAAATGGGTGTAATTCGAAAAAGTGATACTGACAGGTTGCTTTCAGTCCCGTTAGAAACCAAAACAAAGTAATAATGTGTTACTTTTTGGTGCATCTGTATTTCTGAACAGTGCTTCGTAGTTTCAAACACTAAAAAATGGAAAAAATAACCCTTTTGGATATTTACCGCCATTGAAAATGGCATGTCATCTTTTTTCGGGAACTGGGGGAATGTTCGGCCTGGGGAGAACTAGGCCCAAGGAAGATTCATCCAAAATAAAAGCAGTACACATCTGTTAGGATATTTTAGATACGCTACGATATTCGTTTTAACTCCTGAAAATAATTCTTAACAAAAATATTAATAGATTGTTCGATATTTATTGAAAAATATTAATACAATGTATATCGTCGAGCAATTATCTCTGCAGTAAATTCACATTCAGTGTGTTCTGTAATAATTAAGCCTTTTATTAAGGTCTCTCATCTGTTAGAATGGTATCCAATCACTTCGGCTCCAAGTCATTTCATCCTCTGGTCAATTTGACCTCAAAGTCATCTCTGCCCTAGTCACTTCGGTCCCTTGGTCATTTCGGCACCATTTTAAGTGTAGAGATCTACATGTATAAAGATCAGTGCATAGTTCATGTTTAGAAATAATGGGTAATTACCTTTATTAAGTAATGTTCAGTTATTTGTATTTATACAGTGTACAGAAAAGTTATACACAACATTAAAAATTATCCATGTGTTCAATTTTACATACATTTAAGATGCTATCTGTATAAGTAAGAGAAATTATTTTACTTTGAAATTTTGCAAAGTATATGCAGTCATTCATTCATATTGTTATGCACAATTCCTAGTCACCTTCCAGTTTGAGGTTCACAGGGTTTCTTTTTCTTTTCTTTTTTGTGAAACAACCACCAAACTGCGATTTTGATACTACCATAAATATGTCCACATTTTCTAAAATACAGAGCAGAATCCTTGTAGTTATGCACAATTCCTAGTCCCCTTCCAGTTCGCTGTCCACGGGGGTCTGACCCCAGTACCCCACTTCCAAGGCATACACTCAAACCAAATAACATTACTGACCCTCGCTTCTGGCTGTCGTAGATTCATAAGCAAATACAATTATTCAGGTCGCAAGGGATTTCAAATCCCACATTGTCCATGTGCACCTTCGATGTGCTGAAACTTTTCTTTTATTTATTCATCATGAAAGAAAATCTACTAGACATATATGTATACCTGAATATCTAATTGAGAGATATAAATGTTGAAAAAAACTTAAATAGAAAAATGTTAAAATTCAAACAATATTTGAAAATATTTAAAGAGGCCGAAATGACCTGGTATATTGGGGCTGAATTGACCCGCGGCCGTAATGACTGGGACCGAAATGACTTGGGGCCAAAGTGACTGGAATTCATGAGAATTGCATCCAAACTGTCCTCCAACAATTTGACCCAAACTGGATACTAATCTAACCCAAACCATCCTTTGGCAATTTGCCCCGAACTGTTCTCCAGAATAGGGACACATGATTCTTATTGATTTATTTATTGGGGTTTAATGACACTTCGATAGCCAGGGTCACTTCATGTCGGACAGTTTTACAGATGGGAAAAGCCAGAGAGAACCATTGAGCAATTACAAATATCTAACGTACAAACAGCACACAAGCTGGGTTAGCATTGGTTGAAGACAAGTGTACGATTGACTTGCAGTATGCCTTGGTACGCAATGGCACTACGTGGGCAATGGGAATGAAGTGTATTGCCCAAGGAAACAAAGTGGTTGCCGCAGGTGGGATTTGATAGAGGACCCTTTGGCTTGCAGCCTACACCTCTAACTACTGAGCCCTTTAACCTTCAAAACTGTATAGTACCAGCTAAAACATATTGTAGAATGACCACATGAAAATTTCACAAGTACATAGTTTCATTATTAATTTGTGATATTTGTTTTTGCTCAGTTTGCTGTACAGTGGAACCCTGTTAATTGAAAAGCCACTTTGCCAATAACATTATTCAATTAGCAGGAGTATTCAATTAACAGGGATTGTGTCACTTTCCTGTATTCCAGAGATAAACTTAGCATTTATTCTATTATATTTTGTTTGACAGAGCTCCATGAGCTCTGTCAAACAAGATATAATAAATTAAATGCCTGTATTGAATGTACTGAGGCCAAATTGGTCTATAACAAAGGAAAGCTGGGAAGAGTCAGGGCAATTTCTCAACATGTTACAAGATTTTTTTTTTATTCAATTAACAGGAGATTACTCTATAACCTATATTCAATTACCAGGTCAAATTTGTACTGGAGGCATGGTAAATGGTTTTGTGTTGGGAAATTACATTCTATTAACAGGGATATGCAATTAAGATATATCCAATTAAGTGGGCACCACTGTATAACCACCCCCCCCCCATGCCCCCCCACACGCACCCCAATCAAAACCATCATTCAAAGGTCTTGGATTCAGCAAATTTGATTTCTTTATTTATTGGGTTTAACAACAGTTTTTACAGCCAGGGCCACCCAACAGTTTTACTGGGGGAGGAACCCAGCCAGAGCACCCGGAGAGAACCAACGAGCAACAGTGACAAGCAACTGTCAGGCTTCTCAACATTGTTACTCCAAGCAAGCAGGGTTAGCATTGGTTCAAGACAAGTGCATCATCGATGTGCAGTACGCCTTATTTCAGTTGCCGCAATTGGGATTCGAGCTGAGAACCTCTCAGCTTGTTTTGGGAAGGTTTTTTTTAGGGTCCTGCGAATATTCGAGATTCGATTTGATATCGATACCATACGTATGCTTCGAGATCGATCCCGAATCAGTTTCAGGATTCGATTTTTTCGAATCTCTCATACTAACTTCAATTTGTTACATTTCCAACAAAAATAGGATAAAACTGTCATTAGAAAATTCATTCATGTAGGCTCAATTCCTATTTATTTGAGTAATTGACAATGTTTAATTGTCAGATAAGGTGTGAATTTGGCCCAGAACATTATCCATAGTTTTGGTTTTTGAAGGCTTAACTTGTTACTATTCACATTCTTAAGAACGTGAATAGTAACAAGTTAGGCTTTCAAAAACTAAAACTATGGACAATAGGCCTAGCTGTTTCAGCGAGGGTGCTACAGAGAATATTTAGTTATTGGTGTTTAAGGTGTTCACTCCGTCGCATAAGGTCATCACAGTGTTCCGTAGCTTCCGTTTGATGCAATATGAAATAACTTATCTTTTAAAATTTGATTTGGGATTCAATTCGATGTCGATATCAGAGGCATGATTCGATTCGAGATTCAATTTGAAAAGAAATTTGTGATTCGCAGATCCCTATTTTTTTTTTAGTTCCAGCTTCATTAAGGTTTGTCTCATATCCCACTTGTAATTTTGTCATAATTAGTAATCATATATCCTTAAAATAAAACAATAGAAAAAATGCATAGAATATTTTTAAAAAAAATTTCTGTGAAGATTTGACCGCAGAGGTGATGACATGCGACCACCACTGAGACCGAATATTCTCAGAAAAAGTATGAGGGCTGAATCTTTCTGTGACTGAATCTTCATGAACCCCTTTTTTCAAACTAAATTGCCCATTACTTATAAAGCACCATAACTAAGGCAAAAACAATACTATGGAATTTCCAAGTCTGAAATTCTATAAATTGCAAATAAATTTACACAAATTATATAGCAAAATAAAGGATGTGGTGTATAGAACCCCAAAAGTATGTGTGCACCTCACACACTGACACACAGTCGCTATCAGACATCAACGGTTCCTGAAAGTGTGCTATCGGTACCATATTTGTACCATAGCTGATAATAATAAAATAATATTTCATAAGAACAACAAACACAGGAATTCAAAATGCAGCCTCAGGGCAGCATGGTGGTGAATGCCAAGGCTGTCAGATTGTCCTTGAAAGGGGGAGTCCTTTACAAATAGGTTTTTGTTTTGTGATACTCTGGATACTCCCCATTTTTAGCTCAGCTTTGACATAGTCATATTTAAGGTTATGTCATAGCCCATTGTCCGTCCGTTTGGGAACAACAATTCAATACGGCTCGGGCTAGAGGCTTTATTTATGAACCGATCTTTACGAAACTTCTTGGGTACCTTTGTTATCACCGTGGGACGAGTGTTTTTGGGTGCGGTCCAAAATGCAAGATGGCCTCCAGCAGTCATTTTGTACAGAAATTAGTGCAATCAGTTTTTTGTTCAGAACTTATGTATGAAAGTTCTGATTTGAATAAATTGTTGTATGAATGTTTCGTAACATGGAGTACATCACATATAATAAAGGGCTTTTTTCTCATGCTGAAATTATGGAAATTAGATGAACTTTAATTTATTCAGTGCTACTTACATGTATACCCAGTAAGTGCACACGTCAGTACGGCTCGGCTAGGCTGTATTTATGAACTGATCTTCATGAATCTTCTTGAGTACCTTTGTTATCACCTTGGGATGAGAATGAGTGTTTTTGGGTGCAGCCCAAAATTCAAGATGGCTACCAGTGGCCATTTTGTACCGAAATTAGGTACAATCAGTTTTTTTGTACAGAACTTCTATACAACTTGGGCTAGAGGCCGTATTTATGTACCGATTTTACAAATTTTTTTGGGTACCTTTGTTATCGCCATGGGGTTAGAATGAGTGTTTTTGGGGGGAGTCCAAAATTCTCGATTGCCGCCGGCAGCTATTTTGTACTGAAATTACTGCAATCAGTTTTTTGTACAGAACTTCTGTATGAAAGTTCTGATTTGAATAAATTTGTGTATGATTGTTTAGTAACATGGAATACATCACAAAAATACAGGTTTTTTTCTTGTACAGAAATTATGCAAATTAGACGAACTTTGATTTTATTCAGTGCTACTTATACACAGTAAGTTCACATGTCAATACGGCTCGAACTAGGGGCTGTATTTATGAACCGATCTTCACCAAGCTTTTTGGGTACCTTTGTTATCACCTAGGGACGAGAACGAGTGTTTTGGGGTGCGATCCAAAATTCAAGATGGCTGCCAGTGACCATTTTGTACCAAAATTAGGTACAATCAGTTTTTTGTACACAACTTCTATACGGCTCAGGCTAGAGGCCGTATTTATGAACCGATCTTTACGAAACGTCTTGGGTACCTTTGTTATCACCGTGGGATGAGAGCGAGTGTTTTTGGGTGCAGTTCGAAATTCAAGATGGCCACTTGCAGCCATTTTGTACCAAAATTAGTGCAATCAGTTTTTTGTACAGAACTTCTGCATGAAAGTTCTGATTTGAATAAATTTTTGTATGAATGTTTAGTAACATGGAATGCATCACAAAAAATACTGTATAATACAGGTTTTTTTCTCTTGCAAAAATTATGCAAATTAGATGACCTTTGATTTATTCAGTGCTACTTATACACTGTAAGTGCACATGTCAATACGCTAAGGCTGGAGGCTGTATTTATGAACCAATCTTCATGAAACTTCTTGGGTATCTTTGTTATCACCTTGGGATGAGAACAAGTGTTTTCGGGTGCGGCCCGATATTAAAGATGGCTGCCGGCTTTCACACTGTTGCTTACTGAGGTGAAGTCACTTTACCATTACCAAGCTACCTACTAAATACCAAAGGGAAGATTTTTCAGCGCACTCTTATTACTTCAGCACCCATAATTCTCAAATATGGCATTAAAACCAATCACATACTAGTACTGCTTAAATCTATTTACATAATCAGAATACACCATCAGAGATGCATTAGCTCAGTAGGTAGAGGTGCAGACTGCAAGCCGAGAAATCCTCGGCTCGAATCCCACCTGCAGCAACAGCTTTGTGTCCTTGGGCAAGACACTTCACCCCCACTACCCATGTGGGGGCAAGGTATGCTGTGTACTAAGGCATACTGCATGTTCTTGGAGCACCTGTCTTCGAACAAGGCTAACCCTGCTTGTGTAGTATGTTGGGGAGCTCACAGTTGCTTGCCATTGCTCAGTGGTTCTCCTGGGGTACTCTAGTTTCCTCCATCCATAAAACTGCCATGGTCACAATAAGCTGTTGTGCAGATAAATGTGACCTTAAACACCAATAAATAAATAATAAAAAGAACACACCACCTCATACCCGTTTCTCTCCTGTTTTTATTCACCTTGGTATTCCTCGGTTTGCCTCGGTGTTTAGTATGCCTGCCAGAAAAGGAGTGATTTCTTTTTCTAAAAGAGCAAAACAAGAAACAGTAATTTTTAACAGGTAGTAACGAAATAATTTTCATGAAGCGCACAATTTTATGTTAGTTAATAGCTGAAAAAACACAGGGTGATATTTGCAAATCTTATTTTATTACTGGCACCAGGTACTGGTAATGAAAATTGTTTGTCACCAATACTTGATCAAGTTTCTGACAAAGCACATTATACTATTCCAATATGTCAGCTACTGGACATAAGCACACAATTTGATGTTGGTTTACCATTATACTGGTGCTTAGCCAGGATATCTAAGTTACATGTAGGGGCAAGAGTAATATCTAGTGGGAGTGGGGCCGGGTAATAAAGAATATGATGCACAGAATCACCTGAGCCACATAGCAGTGAGATAGGGGTGAGGACAAGAGGATGTGTGACCCTCTCATCAGTGGAGGGGTCGGGTGCACCTCTCCCCCCCCCCCCCAAAAAAAAAAATTCAAGACAGTAAAACACAATTACCTTGAATCTGTGTCATTTTGTGTCCATAATAAGTTGCGAACAAGCATAACTATCTAGATATTAACATGTCTTTTGGGATGTTCATTATATGGGTTAACAGGGGAGAGGGGTGGCGGCATGAATGAAATTGGGGACCGAATATTCTCTGAAAAAGTATGAGGGCTGAATCTTCCTGTGACTGAATCTTCATGAACCCCTTTTTTAGCTCAACTTTGGCGAAGCCAAATTTGACATGTGAGCTTATGCCATGGCCCGTCGTCCGTCTGTCCGTCAACAATTGAATACGGCTTGGGCTAGAGGCCGTATTTATGAACCAATCTTTACGAAACTTCTTGGGTACCTTTTGTTATGACCGTGGGACGAGAACGAGTGTTCTTGGGTTTGGTCCGAAATTCAAGATGGCTGCCAGCCGCCATTTTGTACCGACAATGCAGAAATCTGTTTTTTGTACAGAACTTCCATATGAAAGCTATGATTTGAATAATTTTTTGTATGAATGTTCAGTACCATGGGATACATCACATATAATACGGGTTTTTTCTCGTGCGTAAATTATGCAAATTAGACTAACTTTGATGTTTTTTGGTGTTACTTTCTGCACTGTAAGTGCAAATGCCAATATGGCTTGGGCTAGAGGCCGTATTTATGAACCGATCTTTACGAAATTCCTTGGGTACCTTTGTTATCACCGTGGGACGAGAACGAGTGTTTTTGGGTCCGGTCCGAAATTCAAGATGGCCGATGGCAGCCATTTTGTACAAAATTTGGTGCAATCAGATTTTTGCACAGAACTTCCATATGAAAGCGCTGATTTGAATAATTTTTTGTGTGAATGTTTAGTACCATGGGATACATCACATATAATACGGGTTTTTTTCTCGTGCAGAAATTATGCAAATTAGATGAACTTCGATTTTTTCAGTGCTACTTACACACAGTAAGTACACATGTCAATACGGCTCAGGCTAGAGTCTGTATTTATGAACCGATCTTCACGAAACGTCTTGGGTACCTTTGTTATCACCTTGGGTCAAGAACGAGTGTTTCTGGGTGCGGTCCAAAATTCAAGATGGCTGCCAGCGGCCATTTTGTACCGAAATTAGGTCTAATCAGTTTTTTTGTACACAACTTCTATATACAGCTCAGGCTAGAGGCTGTATTTATGAACCGATCTTTACGAAACTTCTTGGGTACCTTTGTTATCATCGTGGGATGAGAACGAGTGTTTTTGGGTGTGGTCCAAAATTCAAGATGGCCACCAGCAGCCATTTTGTACCAAAATTAATGCAATCAGTCTTTTGTACAGAACTTCTGTATGAAAGTTCTGATTTGAATATATTTTTGTATGAATGTTTAGTAACATGGAATACATCACATATAGTACGGGTTTTTTTCTCATGCAGAAATTATGCAAATTAGATGAACTTTGATGTATTCAGTGCTACTTATACACTGTAAGTGCACATGTCAATACGGCTCGGGCTAGAGGCTGTATTTATGAACCGATCTTCACAAAACTTCTTGGGTACCTTTGTTATCTCCTTGGGACGAGAACGAGTGTTTCCGGGTGTGGCCATTTTGTACCGAAATTAGGTCCAATCAGTTTTTTGTCACAACTTCTACACAGCTCATATTTGTGAACTGATCTTCACGAAACTTCTTGGGTACCTTTGTTTTCACCTTGGGACAGGAATGAGTGTGTTTTGGGGTGCCTTTGTTATCACTGTGCTATGAGAACAAATATTTTGGGGTTCAGTCAGACCCACTCTGGGACTCCAAGATTTTTTTCTAGTTTAGCATCTAACTGTCACCCACCTTTACAATACTTTACCTATACATTTGTTACAGGCAACGGCCAGTATTTATGTACAGACCGTTACAATACTTTATATGTACCTTTGTTATCAGGTCATTACCTAGATGTTTCTCATTGCTGTGTCACATACTATACATGTACATGTCTTTGTCTTGACAAGTTGAGCTACAGTGTCATTGACACTTTCATTTCAACCTAAATTGCCCATTACTTATAAAGCACCATAACTAAGGCAAAAACAATACTATGAAATTTACAAGTCTGAAATTCTATAAATTCCAAATAAATTTACACAAATTATATTGCAAAATGAAGGATGTGGTGTATAGAACCCCAAAAGTATGTGTGCACCTCACGCACTGACACACAGTCGCCATCAGACATCAGCAGTTCCTGAAAGTGTGCTCTCGGTACCGTATTTGTACCATAACTGATAATAATAAAATAATATTTCATAAGAATAACAAACACAGGAATTCAAAATGCAGCCTCAAGGCAGCATGGTGGTGAATGCCAACGCTGTCCCATTGTCATTGAAAGGGGGAGTCCTTTACAAATAGGTTTTTGTTTTGTGATACTCTGGATACTCCCCATTTTTAGCTCAACTTTGACAAAGTCAAATTTAAGGTTATGTCATGCCCCATTGTCCGTCTGTTCGGGAACAGCAATTCAATACGGTTCGGGCTAGAGGGTGTATTGGTGAACCGATCTTTACAAAACTTCTTGAGTACCTTTGTTATCACGTGGGGCGAGAACAAGTGTTTTTGGGTGCGGTCCAAAATTCAAGATGGCCTCCAGCAGCCATTTTGTACACAAATTAGTGCAATCGCCATTTTTGTACAGAACTTCTGTATGAAAGTTCTGATTAGAATAAATTTTTCTATGAATGTTTAGTAACATGGAGTACATCACATATAATACCGTTTTTTTTTCTCGTGCTGAAATTATGCAAATTAGGTGAACTTTAATTTATTCCGTGCTACTTACATGTATACCCAGTAAGTGCACATGTCAATACGGCTTGGGCTAGGCTGTATTTATGAACTGATCTTCATGAAACTTCTAGGGTACCTTTGTTATCACCTTGGAATGAGAATGAGTGTTTTTGGGTGCAGTCCAAAATTCAAGATGGCTACCAGTGGCCATTTTGTACTGAAATTAGGTACAATCAGTTTTTTGTACAGAACGTCTATACAACTTGGGCTAGAGGCCATATTTATGAATCAATCTTTACGAAATTTATTGGGTACCTTTGTTATCGCCGTGGGATGAGAACGAGTGTTTTTGGGTGTGGTCCAAAATTCAAGATGGCCACCAGCAGCCATTTTGTACCAAAATTAATGCAATCAGTCTTTTGTACAGAACTTTTGTATGAAAGTTCTGATCTGAATATATTTTTGTATGAATGTTTAGTAACATGGAATACATCACATATAGTACAGGTTTTTTTCTCATGCAGAAATTATGCAAATTAGATGAACTTTGATTTATTCAGTGCTACTTATACACTGTAAGTGCACATGTCAATACGGCTCGGGCTAGAGGCTGTATTTATGAACCGATCTTCACAAAACTTCTTGGGTACCTTTGTTATCTCCTTGGGACGAGAACGAGTGTTTCTGGGTGTGGCCATTTTGTACCGAAATTAGGTCCAATCAGTTTTTTGTCACAACTTCTACACAGCTCATATTTGTGAACTGATCTTCACGAAACTTCTTGGGTACCTTTGTTTTCACCTTGGGACAGGAATGAGTGTGTTTTGGGGTGCCTTTGTTATCACTGTGCTATGAGAACAAATATTTTGGGGTTCAGTCAGACCCACTCTTGGACTCAAAGATTTTTTTCTAGTTTAGCATCTGACTGTCACCCACCTCTACAATACTTTACCTATACATTTGTTACAGGCAACGGCCAGTATTTATGTACAGACCGTTACAATACTTTATATGTACCTTTGTTATCAGGTCATTACCTAGATGTTTCTCATTGCTGTGTCACATAGTATACATGTACATGTCTTTGTCTTGACAAGTTGAGCTACAGTGTCATTGACACTTTCATTTCAAACTAAATTGCCCATTACTTATAAAGCACCATAACTAAGGCAAAAACAATACTATGAAATTTACAAGTCTGAAATTCTATAAATTCCAAATAAATTTACACAAATTATATTGCAAAATGAAGGATGTGGTGTATAGAACCCCAAAAGTATGTGTGCACCTCACGCACTGACACACAGTCGCCATCAGACATCAGCAGTTCCTGAAAGTGTGCTCTCGGTACCGTATTTGTACCATAACTGATAATAATAAAATAATATTTCATAAGAACAACAAACACAGGAATTCAAAATGCAGCCTCAAGGCAGCATGGTGGTGAATGCCAACGCTGTCCCATTGTCCTTGAAAGGGGGAGTCCTTTACAAATAGGTTTTTGTTTTGTGATACTCTGGATACTCCCCATTTTTAGCTCAACTTTGACAAAGTCAAATTTAAGGTTATGTCATGGCCCATTGTCCGTCTGTTCGGGAACAGCAATTCAATACGGTTCGGGCTAGAGGGTGTATTGGTGAACCGATCTTTACGAAACTTCTTGAGTACCTTTGTTATCACGTGGGGCGAGAACAAGTGTTTTTGGGTGCGGTCCAAAATTCAAGATGGCCTCCAGCAGCCATTTTGTACAGAAATTAGTGCAATCGCCATTTTTGTACAGAACTTCTGTATGAAAGTTCTGATTAGAATAAATTTTTCTATGAATGTTTAGTAACATGGAGTACATCACATATAATACCGTTTTTTTTCTCGTGCTGAAATTGTGCAAATTAGATGAACTTTAATTTATTCAGTGCTACTTACATGTATACCCAGTAAGTGCACATGTCAATACGGCTTGGGCTAGGCTGTATTTATGAACTGATCTTCATGAAACTTCTAGGGTACCTTTGTTATCACCTTGGAATGAGAATGAGTGTTTTTGGGTGCAGTCCAAAATTCAAGATGGCTACCAGTGGCCATTTTGTATTGAAATTAGGTACAATCAGTTTTTTGTACAGAACGTCTATACAACTTGGGCTAGAGGCCATATTTATGAATCAATCTTTACGAAATTTCTTGGGTACCTTTGTTATCACGATGGGGTGAGAATGAGTGTTTTTAGTTTAAACAATATTTATTTCAGATCAAGTAAAATTTACAAAGAACAACGACAAACAAATAACAGAATATAGCTGAAAAAACCTGATGCCAGTAATAAATAGTGTAAAAATTTGTGGAATTTTTACACTGTTTATTACTGGCACCAGGATAAGATAAGATAAATTGTTGTTTGTCATCAATACTTGATCAAGTTTCTGACAAAGCACATTATACTATTCCAATATGTTAGCTACTGTACATGTACATAAGCACACAATTTGATGTTAGTTTATACTGGTGCTTAGCCAGGATATCTAAGTTACATGTAGGGGCAAGAGTAATACATGTATCTAGTGGGAGTCAAAAAGAATATGATGCACAGAATCACCTGAGCCACATAGCAGTGAGATAGGAGTGAGGACAAGAGGGTGTGTGACCCTCTCATCAGTGGAGGGGGTCTGGTGCAACCCCCCCCCAAAAAAAAAAAACAAAAAAAAAAACAAAATTTGAAATTAAAGACAGTAAAACACAATTACCTTGACTTTGTGCTGCCTTGGACTGGTCACTTTCCGTGGATGGGCAATATTTCTGCGGATGCAATGATATTAGTTTTCAAACATTGTTTACAGCAATAATCAGCAAAAATTTAATTAATGAACCACAGGATACAATTCAGTGCTTCATTAATTAAAATTTTATTGATGATGATTTTCTATTATCTGGAAAAAACATGCATGGACATCATGCACTGCCCATGCAAGGATTATGACCAGCAACTGTACTGTATGTCTGTGTTACTGCTATGAGCAGGGACTAATCTAAATGGGTGGGTGTGTTTACAAATATTAATATTTTTTAACACCTGATAACAAAGTAATATAAGTTTATAAACAACCACACAGTTGACTTTTAATTACAATACTCCTAATTCCTATTAAACATACAGGAATGTTTATTAATTTTGTGGAATGTTTACACTGTGTATGGAGCGTATTTGGGCCTGTATGTTTGTTAAAATTGCCCTTCCACTACGGAGGACTTTTTGAAATCAGTCTACACTGGATTGTGTGGTATTCCTTTGTATAAGACAGTGTATTCATTGTAATAATATTCCTGCATAAGTTCATGTTTTTGGTTTGTTTTAGGCCTGATAATCTACAGAATAGCATGAGTGGTGGTGTATTCGGAGTATTCCATCGCTTGAGGGCAAGAAGGCTTTGCAATGCTATATATAGCATAAACCTTGTTGCACTCCAGTGACAAATTTATCAATTTTAATAACGTGGGTAAAATATCGGACATGAACCATTTAATTTTTTTTTTTTTTTAACTCACTTCAACAAAGTCAAGCAGGGCATATCTAATCACTCTCCGTCCATTGTCCATCCGTCTGTCATCCATCAACACCATGTTTTGGTCAATTCAAGTTAAAGTTTGAGTGAGTAATGGTACCAAAGGGGTATTACATTTTTGTAATACATGCCCAGCCCCATAGGGAGGGGGTGGGGTAAAATGCTCCCAAAATATTTTTAAAATCTTATGAACCAGTGGGTACAGTGACTTGATATTCGTTATGGAACTGCCTTTTGAGATGTAGAATCACGTGTGTTCAAACATACTTTGTGAAGCATTATTTGGCTTTATAATGGCAGTGGTTAGATTTTTGGTACTACCCAAAATTTCCATTTTCCGAACCGATGGTCCGATTTGAATGAAATTCAGTATGTGGTAATATTGGGTCATAAATACTTGCCTCATGCAAAAAAAAACCCCTGCATCCCCATGGGAACCCCTGGAGTGAAAAATAGAAATGTTTTCAAACTCCCATGTTTCCCAAACCACTTGGAACAGAGAACAGTTATGGTATGAAGCATCCTTAGGACCAGTAGAATTGAAAGGTAAAAAAATGCCCTGTGTTGTTGTTAGAGAGTTCTGCAGAGGGCATCAGAATAATGTTGGCGCAGCATTTTTGCAAACATTTTAGAAAATCTTTTCTCAAGAACCAGTGTTCAGAATCTTTTGATATTTGGTGTACAGCATCCATAGAGGGGTCAGATACAAGTTTGTTAAAATGAAGCCCATACATTCATATTTGGACTCAATGCAGGAGCCCAAATTTTATGGGGAATTTTCTTTAAAAATCTTCTTCAGAACCATGAGTCAGAATTTTTTCATGTTTGGTACCCTCATTGTTATGATGGTCAGATTCAAGATTGTTCAAACCGAGTCCATATGTTAATATTTGGGCTTCCTTTGGTAGTCCAAATTTTAACTTAGGGCTATATGTGGAAGTTTTTTTAAAAATCTTTTTCCCCAGATCCACCAGTCAGAATGCTTTCGTATTTGGTATACAACATCTCTAAGGGGGGAGGGGGGGGGGGGAGATTCACATTTTGGGCTCGCTATGGTAGCCCAAATTTGAACTCAGTGCAATATGAGGAAATTTCTTTAAAATTTTGTTCTTCAGATCCACCAGTCAGAATGCTTTCATATTTAGTATACAGCATCTCTAAGGAAATCAGATTCAACTTTGTTCAAATCGAGTGCCTGGGTTGATATTTGAGCTCCCTATAGAAGCCAGAATTGGCCAAGTAGCTGAAGAATTAGACAATTTTTATTCAGTACCCTCTAGAGGTGAAGAGTAATCTACATAGGTTGTATCAAGGGGCTTGAGAGGGGAGCTCCACATTTTACATCATGATCAACTAAAGAAAAGGCATGATGCTTGGACTGTTTTTGTCACTCCTGAGGGGCTCAAAGATATGCAGTGTATCCTATGGAGACGGATTGCTTAATGTAGATTCATTCTTGGACTCTTATATCGTGTTCTGTTCTCTGTTTATATCATGTTCTGTTCAAGGTGAGCGCTTCAGGCCCTGTGGGGCCTCTTGTTTATTTATTTATTGGGTTTTAACAACACTTTCGAAAGCCAGCAGCTACAAGTTTCTTCTCTCCTTGAACCAAGCGTCTCGCCCAACTGTAGCACTCATGGTCCACTGAGTTTTTAGCTCACCTGACTTTCAGTCAGGGTGAGGTGTATTGATCACTCGCCGTCCGCCGTCCGTGAACTTGGTGTTTGCGTCTTCTCCAAAACTGCTGAACCGATTAATCATTACGTGAAATTTGAGATGCTTGTTTGTTATGACATTGCATTTTGATTTTGTTTAAATCAAGTTGCCCTGGCCCTCAGTAGGGCCATGCCCAAAAATTTTGCCTAAATCTTAAAAAATCTTCTCGTGAACCAGGAGTAGCAGAGATTTGATATGTGGTGTGCTGCTTCCTTTTGAGGTGTAGGCTCAGTTGTGTTCAAGAGAAGTTTGTGGGTCTTTATTTGCCTTCATTATTGGAGGGCAAGTATTTTCGCCCCGCCCAAAATTTCTGTTTTTCGAACTAAGAGGCTGATTTGAACCAAATTTAATTTGTGGGTTTATTTGATCATAAGTAATTAATTTATGCCCCAAAATATTTTCCCATCCCCCCATGGGAACCGCAGGAGCTAAAAATAGAACAAAATTCAAAACGCACATATCTCCAAAACTACATGACACTGAGAATTCTTATTTGGTGTGAAGCTTCCTTGGGACCAACAGAATGGAATGGTCTAAGCAAATTTCTGTCCGGTCTGTCATGGGGTACTTTTTCGGTACTTTGAAAAAATGCTTAGTCAGCATTCTGTAACACTGTGGGTAATGGAGAAAGCATTTAAGACTCTTCTTCACCCAATTCACTCCTCCAAAACCTTTCAAATTTCACATATACCATCTTTGGAAGATTTTTTTACACGTTTATTGAAATCCGATCCCTGGGTCCATATTTGGGCTCTCTTTGGGAGTCCAAATGTTGAAATTAGTGCAGTATGAGGAATATTCTTTAAAAATCTTTTTCTTCAGATCCACCAATCAGAATCTTTTGATATTTGCTATGCACCATCATTAGGCGGGTGAGATCTTCAAGCCAAGCCTATATTTTTGCTCACCAGTGTTTCGCAAATTGCGAGAACGGTGATTTCATTCCTGTGATGTTCTTGCAAATGCTTGTTAAGAAGATCCATATTTACCATTCACCCCAAAATATAAGCATTTTTTCATCAGATAAAATTTAATAAAATTAAATTAATTTTAGAGCTGAAACGATTAAAGGGTTTTCGTGATTGATTAATCGCATGGGTTAACCTTGGTTAACTGATTAATCACTTGCCCCAATAGGTAGCTGAATAATTGCTGTACCATTGACCATTTATATAATTAAAACTTTACTCAGCATAATGGACAAAACCGGGCAGCGCCATAAACAAACATGTCCATTCAAATTTTATATTTTCAATTTTTGTCTTAAAACATAGCTTATGACCCCTCATTGGAACAAGCTCATTGAGCTTGTTCCAATAAGGAGGGGGGGGGGAGGTCATAAGCTATGTTTTTGAGACAAACATTGAAAATCTTTAGTAATTCAAGAATTTTTTGTGCAAGTATCATCTGCTACCTGCATTTGGTGAAGGGTTGAGAATGACCGTTTTTAGCTGATACAGTATAATGATCATGCAAGTGAACAAGTATTTTGGCACGTAACTGGCATGCATTTCTCTGTCTCATGCAATTGATGTGAGCCAGTGTAACAATGTTTGCCTGTTTTGGAGCAAGTTTGTTCCATAGTTAACCCATACAGGGTATTTTTTGTTTTTAAAAATTTGATTAGCAGTTTTCATCTTGGTTTCAAAGAGTGATGATAAATAGTGAATTTTAGCTTACCCAATATGAAAGAAAAATGGTTAGCAATTGGACATTTTTGTATAGCATTTTGCGATGTGAATCCAGCCATATAGTACCGTACTTCAAAAGTAACGGTTAACCGATCAATTACTTTTTATGTGTACCCATACTATGTATGGTACACAGAATGCCGGCATCCGGGGTGACCATCCGTCATTCGTCCATCCTTTGTCCGTCCGTCCGTCTGTCCGTCCATCCGCACTCATAAATGACTACTTACGGGGCTAATTTTCGGTATAAACAGGGGTTAGGTGACTACCGCGATTTAGGTGGCTAGTCCCACAAGTAAATCCCAGTTTTCTAGGGTGGGGTTTAGGGGTGGGGTGGGGTTAGGGTCAGTAAAGGGTAGGGTTAGGGTTTGCTACTACCCCAAAAAAAATTTTCCCAAAAAGTTGTTTTAATAGAATGGACATGCATTTTATGATAAGGTACCCTAAAAAAATAGCCATTTTCATTAGTCTAGGGTGGGGTTTAGAATAGAGGGTGTAGGGTTAGGGTCAGTAAAGGGTAGGGTCAGGGTTTGCTACCACCCCAAAAATTTTTCCCCAAATCACTTGTTTTAGTATAATGGACATGCATTTTATTGTAGTCCCGTAAAAATAGTCACCTAAGTACCCATTTATTAGAATGTCCATTCGTCTGTCCATCCGGCGTCCGTATCCATTTCTTTGGCATTCGATAACTTGAAAAATATTGCTTGGATTGTCAAGTTACTTTATATTTGTGTTCAGGTTACTGATGTGCCGAGCTGTATAGTTTTTGGTGTAAATCGGATAATTTGATCCTGAGATATTAACCCATTATCCTTCAAATTGAAAATTCCTCCAATCCCTTTGGCATTCGATAACTTGAAAATTATTGCTTGGATTGTCTAGTTACTTTATATTTGTGTTCAGGTTACTGATTTGCCGAGCTGTATATTTTTTGGTGTAAATCTGATAATTTGATCCTGAGATATTAACCCTTCATCCTTCAAATTGAAAATTTCTCCAATCCCTTTGGCATTTGATAACTTGAAAAATATTACTTGGATTGTCAAGTTACTTTATATTTGTGTTCAGGTTACTGATGTGCCGAGCTGTATAGTTTTTGGTGTAAATCGGATAATTTGATCCTGAGATATTAACCCTTTATCCTTCAAATTGGAAATTCCTCCAATCCCTTTGGCATTCGATAACTTGAAAATTATTGCTTGGATTGTCTAGTTACTATCCTTCAAATTGAAAATTCCTCCAATCCCTTTGGCCTTCGATAACTTGAAAAATATTGCTTGGATTGTCAAGTTACTTTATATTTGTGTTCAGGTTACTGATGTACCGAGCTGTCTAGTTTTTAGTGTTAATCTGTTATTTTAATCCTGAGATATTAACCCTTTATCCTTCAGATTGAAAACTCCTCCAATCCCTTTGGGATTTGATAACTTGAAAAATATTGCTTGGATTGTCAAGTTACTTTACAATTGTGTTCAGGTTACTGATGTGCTGAGCTGTATAGTTTTTGGTGTTAATCTGATAATTTGATCCCAAGATATTAACCCTTTATCCTTCAAATTAAAAATTCCTCCAGTCCCTTTGGCATTCAATAACTTGAAAAATATTGCTTGGATTGTCAAGTTACTTTATATTTGTGTTCGGGTTACTGATGTACCAAGCTGTATAGTTTTTGGTGTTAATCTGTTATTTTAATCCTGAGATATTAACCCTTTATCCTTCAAATTGAAAATTCCTCCAACCCCTTTGGCATGAGATAACTCAAAAAATATCAATCCGATTGTCATGTTACTTTATATATTTATTCAGGTTACTGGTGTGCTGTGCTGTATAGTTTTTTATGTAAATCTGATAATTTGATCTGGAGATATTAACCCTTTATCCATCAAATTAGACACTCCTCCAATCCATTTCTCTATATATGTACCCATACCTTGTATGGTGTACATAATGTCGGCATCCGTGGTGGCCCTCCGTCATACAGCTTTCTACTAGTTGCGCGTATGGGTACACACCTGACAATTTCATCGGCCTATTTTTTTTATCATTCAAGATATTGATCATTGGTTAGTCAATTAATTGGTTAACCGTATCAGATCTAATTAATTTCTATAAACATGATTACTGCAATAGCCTTTGATGTGGTGGTTCAACAATCTAACAATCTATGTATTTGAAGATAAATAAGCATAATTCATGTGATTAAGACACATGTTGGAAATGGATCCCACAAAAATATATTTGTGAAACCCTGACTCACTGTGGGAGCCTGAATTATAATTTAGTTCAAAATGAGGAATTTGCTTTAAAAGACTTTTTCAGATCCAGTAGTCGGACTGTTTTGATGTTTGGTGTGCAGCATCCTTACAGGGGGAGGGGTAGGGGGGGGATTCAAATTTGTTTACGCCAAGTCCCTGGGTTCATATTTGGGCTCACTGTGGGAGCCTGAATTATAACTTAGTTCAAAATGAGGAATATTCTTCAAAAGTATTCTTCACATTCAGCAGTCAGAATATTTTCATATATACAGTATCCTCAGGGAGGTGAGATATAAGTTTGTTAAAGCCAAGTCGCAGGGTTCATATTTGGGCTTCCTGTAGGAGCCCGAATTGTACCAAAATTTATATTTTCCAAATTGAGAGGCTGATTTGAAGCAAATTTGATATGATGGGCTTATTGGGTTGTACATGTAAGTACCTAATTTATGCCAAAACATTTTCCGGTTGCCCTTGTGGGAACTGCAGGATCTAAATATAGAAAAAATTTAAAACGTCCATGTCTTCAAAACTACACGGCACTGAGAATTTTTATTTTATGTGTCGCTTCCTTGCGAACAGCCGAAAAGAATGGTAAAAAAAAATTGCCATCAGTTTTATCATAGGGAAGTTTTCCAGGAATTATGCGCAGTCATCATTTTAGTAATGGGAAAAACATTAAAGAATCTTCTTCTCCCATACCACTGCTCCAAAGGCTTTCATATTTTGCATATAACATCTTTGGAAGATTTATTCACAGGTTTGTTGAAATCAAATCCCTGGGTCCATATTTGGACTCTCTATGATTAGATTAGTGCAATATGAGGAATATTTTTAAAAAATCTTCTTTTGATCCACTCTTCAGAATATTTTGATATTTGGGATGCTGCATCCTTAGAGGGGAGAGATTCAAGTTTGTTCGAGCCAAGTCCTCAGGTTCATATTTGGGCTCCCTGTGGGAGTCCAAATTACAACTTAGTTCAATAAGAGGAATATTCCTTAAAATCCAGTAGTCAGAATCTTTTGATATTGGTATATAGTAGCATCCGTAGGGATGTGAGATTCAAATTTGTTCAAGCCAAGTCCTTGGGTTCATATTTGGGCTCTCTGTGGGAGCCTGAATTATAACTTAGTTCAGTATGAGGAATATTCTTTAAAAATCCTTTTTTTTGAGATCCACCAGTCAGAATCTTTTGATATTTTGTATAAGCTTTTCTTATGAGGGGCAGATGCAACTAAATGTTCAAATAAATTCCCTGGGTTGATATTTAGGCTACCACGTCAGGTGAATGCCATCAGGCCCTCTGGGGGCTCTTGTTTGTTTTCTGTTTGACAGCATTGACCTGGCTCTTCTATCTATATTTTTCATTTTAAGTTGGTCACTACTTTTATGTAGGCTTCCCAAATTTGTTACTGCATGTCTGTCTGTCCTTCAGATGAAATGTTTCTTTGCTTTTCATTTGCCCCCCCCCCCCCCCCCCCCCCCACACACACACACACACACATACAAAAATCTGGGCTGGCAAGTATTGAGTACTTTATCAAAAAAGTGGTACTCGAGTACTACAAGTACTGAGTACTTTGGACCCAGCCTATCACAAATGTATTAAACATCAAAGAGTATATTATATACTTGAAACAAATACAGTACAGTGGCTGTGTACTGCTCACTTTCCATGGATGGGCAATATTTCCATGGATACAATAATATTTGATGCCAAACACTAACTATAGGTATAATCATCATAAATTTAATAAATAATGAAGCACCAGGTACAACCCCGTGCTTCAATTAAAATTTTGTAGATGATGATTTTTATTGACTGGTAAACGCACGAGTGGACATCACTGTCCACGCGTGTATTACAACCCGTCCACAGCGACTGTACTGCAACTTGTCCTCTTTGTGAACATATTTTCTACAATTTCACTCCCTTTGACAGAATGCATGCCTGTGGGGATTAAAACCAAAATAGTGAAAGTGCACTCGTGGATATTTGCAGCACAATCACAGCACTAATGAATCAATATTTGGTGATTTTAGGAATTTTAACAGTGTCATGAGACACCACAGTAGCAGGTACTGATCATTCTGTAGGAAAAATTCACTGTTTTATGACTTGAGGTGCCTTAACTGAGAAAATTTAGGCTTTTTCTTACAAAGATTGCAAAATATCAAACACAATGTGAAATGTGTTCAGAAGAAAGAATGTGATTAAAAATTAATGGGAAATTCATGTCACTATCAATTTATTAAAAAATTAATATAGTTTTTTAGCTCACCTGAGCGAAGCTCAGTGGGAGCTTTACTGATCACATTCTGTCCGCCGTCCGTCCGGTGTTAACTTTACATTATTCAAATGTTGGGTAAATGTTTATTACCTAATGCCAATTCAGATTTGTTCAAATGAAGTTGCCCCCTTCTCCTGGGTGGTGCCATGCCCCCAAGGGGCACCAAAATCTTCTTCTCATCAACCAGCAGTAGCAGAGACTTGATATATGGTGTGCAGCTTCCTTTTAAGGTGTAGACTTGGATTTCTTTAAGAGAAGTTTGATGGGCTAAATTTGGCGTCGTTATGGGAGGGACAAAATTGTTGGCCCGCCAAAAATTTCTATTTTCCGAACCGAGAGGCTGGTTTGAATCAAATTTTATGTGAGGGCTTATTGAGTCATAAGTACCTAATTTATGCCGAATTTTCTTTTTCTGTAGCCCCGTGGGAGCCGCAGGAGCTAAAAATAGAAAAAATGTAAAACGCCATATCTCCAAAACTGCACGGCACTGAGAATTTTTATTTGGTGTGAAGCTTCCTTAGGACCAACAGAAAGGATTGGTCCAAAAAAATTGCAGTCGGTTTTATCATAGGGTACAGTTTCGGGACTTTGAAAACACTTTTTAACACTGTAGGCAATGGGAAAAACATTAAAAAATCTTCTTCTCTAGATTCAGCAGGCAGAATCTTTTGATATTTGGTATGCAACATTGTAGGGTGGATCTGATTCGAGTTTGTTCAAATCTGCCCCCTGGGTTTATATTTGGGCTCAGAAAAGGAGCCCAAATTCAAACTTAGTGCATTTCAGGCAAATTTCTTAAAAAATCTTCTTCACCAGATTCAGCTGACAGAATCTTTTGATATTTGGTATGCAACATTGTAGGGTGGATCTGATTCAAATTTGTTCAAATCGGCCCCCTGGATTCATATTTGGGCTCACTATAGAAGCATTTCAGGCAAATTTCTTTAAAAATCTTCTTCTCCAGATCCAGCAGGCAGAATCTTTTGATATTTGATATGCAACATTGTGGGGTGGATCTGATTCAAGTTTGTTCAAATCGGCCCACTGGGTTCATACTTGGACTCAGTATAGGAGCCCAAATTTGAACTTAGTGCATTTCAGGCAAATGTCTTTGAAAATCTTCTTCTCAAGATCCAACAGCAGAATCTTTTGATATTGGGTATGCAGCATGCTTAGGGGGGTGAGATTCAAGTTGTTCAAGCCAAGTCCCCGGGTTCATATTTGGGCTCACTGTGGTAACCCGAATTATAACTTAGTTCAAAATGAGGAATTTTCTTTAAAAATCTTCTTCAGATCCAGCAGCCGGAATGTTTCGATATTTGGTATGCAGCATCCTTAGGGGGGTGAGATTCAAGTTTGTTCAAGCCATGTCCCTAGGTCCATATTTGGGCTCAGTGGTCTCTGGCTTAATATTTGGTCTATCTATTGAAGCCCAAAGTTTAACTTAGTGCAGTATGAGGACATTTCTTTAAAACTCTATTTTTTCAGATCCACCTGTCAGAATCCTTTCATATTTGGCTTACAACATCTCTAAGGGGGTCAGATTCATGTTTGTTCAAGCCAAATCTATGGGTTAATATTTGGGCTCATTATGGGAGTGCAAATTAACTCAAAGCAACATGAGAAAATTTCTTTAAAAATCTTTTTCTTCAGACCCACTAGTTTAATGCTTTAATATTTGGTACAGAACCCTTTCATATTTGGTATCGCAGGAATGGGGGGGGGGGGGGTGCAGATTTGAGTTCGTCCATTTCAGGTCTGTGGCTTAATATTTGGGCAGGGGTGGGTTAGGTTCGAGGTTGTTCATAAATGTTCAAACCCATTCCTTAGAGCTTTTCCATAAAATTTGCCTTTCAGGCTGCAGTGACACAACAACCCTTGGAAGTTTGGCAGTACTTGTCTACAGCTGTCAGAATTGGAAGCAATCAGGAAGACCTATGCTAATAATCATCTGACATGGACACTAGAATTATGAATAATTTCATAACATTATTCCTATGTAGTGTCCATGAACCTTGACTAACTGAATCTGACCCAAAACACTTCTCTGAACCACCTTGTCAGGTGAGCGATTAAGGCCCCTGGGGGGAGGGGTGGGGGTGGGGGTAAAAATCAGTAGTTGGTGTTGTAAAAATTAAAAAGCTGTATTGGGTAAAGGGTTAACATGTATTATCAGTATGCAACAGGGGTTCAATCATACTGACCTAATAGGATCCTGGCCCATAGCAGGTCTGAATTCTCGGAACGATTTCCCCAAGAATGCAAATGGATTCTCCCAAATTTAGAGGAACTATAAGTCCTGCACAACCCAATTTTGAAACAAAATTGTCATATTGTTTCATGGTGGTGGGGCACTATTTATCTTGCTGAATGATTAATTAAAACAGATTTTGTGAAAAGGTTTTGTGGGTAGTTTCAAAGAAAGCTGTGAATTCTTATCCCTCCTAACTTATGAGGTAACAGAGTAGAAATTCTGTCGGAGGCAATAACAGTTTTTAAGCCTATTTGACACAGATTGGACAGTTCTCTTCAAAAGAACAAATTTCCCATGCTTTGGACTAGACAGAAGCCAAAAGTTGAATTCTATTGCAGAAATGACTCTTTCATCACACGAAAGAGGTAAATGTATCTTGGTAGGGTTGGGTTTGCTCATAGGTATAACTGTTGTAAATATTTTAATTAGATGTACCTGCCTCTAAAAGTTGCGCTCGGAAATTATGTAATTCCCAAAACTAAGCAGTCTTGGGAAAATATATTGTTTCAATAAACATTTGAAGAAGTCTACTGACATTTTGCATTACTGTTGAATGTTCCAGATGAACAAAGAGGATGATTTGAGGACTTTTAGAACCTAAAAATTTGTTTGACTATTGGTGTGTTTTGTTTGGGAATTCCCTGAGAAATATGAACATGTGACCAGCACTTCCCTTTCTGTTAGTTTTTCTTTTATTTGTTGCATGACCCATGTTTAAAGATCAGAAAAAGGTTGTCTGAAGGGCTATACTTGACAAAAAATATTTGAATGTTAAATTTAAAATGATACGACCATATTTTTTCCCCTGAACGTTATAATGGTCGTTTATGGGAAAATATTTAGTACTGTGAAACGTATTCATGTTTGGCTGAAATTAAACAATTGCAGGAATTCGTCTGAATAAACCAAAATGTTTTTGGAGTAATGGTTGCGGAATGAAATATTTCAATATGTTGGATACTTTGGGGTTCCTTCTTACGCCTTGCGTATTGTCATATTAAAATCTACTTACCGTGTTTCAGGATAGTTATGTTGATCGAAGTGGTAAGTTGGGGAAAGCATATTTGGTGAAACACAAAATTCATACCGAGGAACAGAGGTCAATAAACCCTTTACCCAACGTAACCTCAAAAACCGGTTAGCGCTATTCTCAAAAATCGGCAATTAATTTTCTTTATATTTTCATTTTATGTCTCAAAAACATAGGTTATAGCCCCTCTTTGGAACGAGCTCGTCGAGCTCGTTCCAATTGGGGTCATAACCTATGTTTTTAAGTTAAAATGAAAACAAATAATATTTCGAGAATTTTTTTTTGCAAGTGTCGTCTGCTTTTCAAGTTAGGCAAAGGGTTAAGCTACTTCCAAGAAGGGTATCACCAGTAAAAAGTGACATAATGAATGTGAAGCTCTCGTTTATTTCATTTTCATAAGTAACGTCTGGCATAACATTTATGGTATAGAGTCATCGTAACTTATCAACTCTGTTAGGCGTGTCACTTAGATGTGTTACTCTTATTGAGGACGGTATGTTAAGAGGGTTGGTAGCATATTAAAATCATAGGATCTAATTCATTTCATCGCGTTATAAACTTATGTGGCTCTTTTTCTACTCTTAATTATAAATTGTGCCACCGTTGTCTCATGATTATAACTGAAGTTTCTTCCCAGCGTCTCGTTATTTCCAACTACGAAATAAATCAATGAATGTCATTTGCTTAAATCAAAAAAATGATGTTCTGTCTGTTTATTTGCTATGGTAGTAATGAAGAATCAATGCACATCTCATATTGTCTTTTTAAAAAATGCCCGTGAAAACACTATGTGAGAGCGTGTTCACTGGCAACTCCATTCTTGTTGTGACACTAAAGCTTCAATCAAGCTGTGTCATTTTAGTGGGCAACTGAGGCTTGGTTAAAGGTGTCCTTTTTACATGTTAAGATAAAATAGCTGAGTGTGCTGTTTATTTCGACCCGCTAAAATCCACCCTTTCATTGGAGCAAAGTATGGTTCAACTTAATCGTGCTTAACGTTCGTGCATCATTAAATGCGGCCTCTGTGAGAGACAACGTATTTCTCCGCTGCCTCTTCCAGATGGAGCGGTCCATCTTGGCACCCCATACAGATTATTTGGAGGCACCGGAATTTCGTAGCTTTTGTAATCAATTGTCCCATTTTTGGCATTACAATTATTTCGTTTCTACAAACCTCCAGGCTCTTATGCCAAATTTAATACAGTAGAACTGAAGTTCGTGTTTGTCATTACTGTTATATTAAATTATCTTATGTTTCCCGTATTTTAACGCTCCTCGTATTTCAAATATTCGCACAGTTTTATATTCTGTTAATAAACCACGTCAATTTAAGCTTGTGTGTCTGTCCGGCAGTTGAATAGCAAACCTCATTTTTTTTCAATCTGACAGGAAAAAGACAGAGAAAGGGTTCCCCCCTCCCTCCCCCCCCCCCCCCCCATCAACAAAGCTATGAGAATAACATCTCAGAGGACTCACGATTTTGTTTTCAAAATGGGATACAGGGAAATTTAAGAGCGTCGGTAGGAAAGTAAGAGATATTACGACAACGGTGGGGGATGAGACTCTTGATTTTATAGAACATTTGTGATACATGAACTGAACAGGGTGAAAAGAATGACCACATCAAGTGGTATATGTGGGGTGGAGTGGGACGACCAGAAGGTCCGAAAAGGGGAGGGGTGTATCTATGGAAATCAAGAGAGGAATTAAACCTTGTGATAATCACAGACTTATCAAACGTAAATACAACAAATCAAGTAGAAAGTGAAATATTATAGACAAAAATCAAGATGAAAAACAGAAATGCTGCAGTTGAGGCTGTATTTTGGCAGAGGTGGGAGGGGTGGTGTGGGGGTGGGGGTCATGGGGGTGGCAGATGGTGAATTAGAGTAGCGACATATTAACTACAGTTAAAACTAGAAGTCCTGTCACGAAATGTGCGCTTATCTAGGCTTAATAGCGCGTTGGAATTGCGCGCTGTTGCCATATCGAATGGCATCCAAAGACCGACTGGTTCTCCTGTTTGCTCATAACAAGCACAAGCAATGTTTACAGGCCATATGTACAGAATTTGATAGCATTATTATGGTCATAACGCGTGGATTAACGCGCAAATTAACGTGCTATTTGTGAGCATTTCATGACAGGACTTCTAGTTTTAACTGTAGGCTATAGGGTAAATTGCGAGCTTTAACACACAATAAAGAGACAAAAAATATGCTGCATTTAGAAGGAGTAGCAGAAGGGGTAAACGACACAGTCACTAAAACTGCCAAGGAGAAGTATATGAGGAGGCGAGAACAGAGGTTAATATAATCGAGGACAAAAAAAAATGCACATGGAAATATTGCTTATTCGATGACTAAAATCAGAAATGGTGGTCTGATTCGTCGCGTGCAGTTTGAATTAATAGCTTACCGAGATACGAAGTGTGCGTGTCTCGAACAAAATGTTTTCTGAAGAACTAAAAATGTAAAAATTGTGGAAAGAAGATTTTGTTTGTTTTGTAAATACAATATGATGTCCCATTTTCAATGTTCCAATGTTATAATGATAGTTATTGCCAAATTTCAAAATACATTACGCTTTGGAAGTTTTCTTGTGCGTCATCACACGTCGAAAAGTATAACAGTCAATTTTGCCTTAATGGATCGATCATTGAGTTCGAAAATAAGCGACAGGAGAACAGATATGTGTTTGTTTGTTGTCTTAATTGACATGAAAGGGCACTTTAATTTTCTTTTCGCCTTTCATTTCTGTTCCGTGAAGATTTAGCATAAATTTGATATGAAAACCAGTACTTAATGTGCTTCAGTACGTGTTTGATCATCGTTCAACTTAAATGGATTTTTTAATGCTCATAATGATATAGCCTAAAGCAGGATATCCCATTGTTGATTTTTGTTTTGCACAACACAATCCATTCACTTGAAATACTTGATAGTTTCACACTTTAAATACTTGGTAGTTTCGGTATAAGCGCACGATGTTTTAATTTTAGGACCAATATATTAAGCTGCGATTGGGAGTCGTAAATTGTACAAACAGCGACATGTGCATGCAAGTTATTTAACACTAGTAACGCTAAGACATGTCGTCCCCCGAGTTCCAATGTGTTCTATGTGCCAGTAGGCACATAGAACACATTGAAACTCCGGGGACGATGCGCCGCGGAAGGAACACATGGGCGATGTGAATATAGGGCAATAAGTAAAAGTCAGTTGGTCATCAGTTTGTCCCAAATTTGTGGGACAGTGCACACAGACAAGTGCAAACGTGGACAACGCAACAGACTGCTCTGTGCTCCTTCGATGGTCCACAATAACTTACACCACTAGCATTATATTCGAGCCGAGGACATTGCTGCGTTTGTAACAAAATCAAATTAACTAACCTATACTTCTCTCCGAGGGTGTCGACATATCGGTGCCAGAGTGAAGGTGATACGTTCCTCCCATGGCGTGAATATGTTTTATGTCTATACGTCGTCTACGACGAGGAGTTATTATCATCTGGGGCCAATACTATAATACTATAAATTTTTTAAGCTATATTTTATATTTAAGGAAATAACTAATTGAAATTAACCATTAACATTTTCAAAGAGGTTGCAATTTGCCAGTTGGCAAATTGCCATATCTTTTAAACTGCTAATGATTCATTTCCGGCATTGATATTCACTTGTAGAAAATATTATTCGGCAAAATGCAATTGTAAAAGTTGTCATAGTATTGGTCTCTGGACGTTATTATCGGTGACACTTGTATATATATATTGTCGTAATTCCTGGATGGGCGCTATGGTGACACTTGTATATATATTATGTCGCTATTCCTGGATGGGCGCTATGGTGACACTTGTATATATATTCTGTCGTTATTCCTGGATGGGCACTATGGTGACACTTGTATATATATTCTGTCGTTATTCCTGGATGGGCTCTATGGTGACACTTGTATATATATATTTTGTCGTTATTCCTGGATGGCACTATGGTGACACTTGTATATATATTCTGTCGTTATTCCTGGATGGGCACTATGGTGACACTTGTATATATATTGTGTCGCTATTCCTGGATGGGCGCTATGGTGACACTTGTATATATATTCTGTCGTTATTCCTGGATGGGCACTATGGTGACACTTGTATATATATTGTGTCGCTATTCCTGGATGGGCGCTATGGTGACACTTGTATATATATTCTGTCGCTATTCCTGGATGGGCGCTATGGTGACACTTGTATATATATTCTGTCGTTATTCCTGGATGGGCACTATGGTGACACTTGTATATATATTCTGTCGTTATTCCTGGATGGGCTCTATGGTGACACTTGTATATATATTCTGTCGCTATTCCTGGATGGGCGCTATGGTGCCACTTGTATATATATCCTGTCGTTATTCCTGGATGGGCACTATGGTGACACTTGTATATATATTCTGTCGTTATTCCTGGATGGGCTCTATGGTGACACTTGTATATATATTCTGTCGCTATTCCTGGATGGGCGCTATGGTGACACTTGTATATATATCCTGTCGTTATTCCTGGGTGGGCGCTATGGTGACACTTGTATATATATTCTGTCGTTATTCCTGGTTGGGCACTATGGTGACACTTGTATATATATTCTGTCGCTATTCCTGGATGGGCACTATGGTGACACTTGTATATATATTCTGTCGTTATTCCTGGATGGGCGCTATGGTGACACTTGTATATATATTCTGTCGTTATTCCTGGATGGGCACTATGGTCCAGGGCTCAAAATAAGTGGTGTCGCGTCGCTTTTTGCTATGCAAAACTTGCAAAAAGCTACACAATGTTCAATTATGTATAGGATTTTGCAATACAAGATAATCAACTGCAGCCTATTAGGCTGCAGTTGTTTATCTTGTATCGCAAAATGTAAATGAAAATTTGCAAACAAATTTGAAAACTAGTTCACTGATGCTTTACTTCTGATTGTGGAACTTTCCAGGCATAACTCAGATTAACTCTCCATCAAGCACCATTAGCAACTTCATATGTGAGATGAATTCTATTGGTTTAAATTCTTCCTGTTTTTACAACATTTTGTATAAAATGTCCATGAAAAATAACTTCAAGCCCATCAAATTAAAAATCCCAACTTCCATTTTGAGAACTCTATTGAACAACCAAGACGCCATTTGAAAATATCCACGCCCTTGCAACCCTCAACGGCAGTTCAGTTAAAAAAAACGTAGTAAATGTTTCATGTATTGCAGATCATTTGGAAATGCCCAGAAATGGATGGAAAGTATTCTATCTACTTAGAAGAATTCAATACAAAACAGCATAAAACAACTCTTGTACATACAAAAATAGCTATGTAATTTTTTCAAAATGCTAGTCATTTTTTGGAAATGTATAGCATTTTGCTTCGCAAAGAAAAAAAGTTATTTTGAAGACTGCTATGGTCAGAACTGAGCATCTAATCATGTTCCAATTCGACTGAAATCATCACCAGATGATTAAATGAGAGCTTGCGCAGTATTTTTTTACTCTAAGTTTACAACTCCTGTGGCATATGCAACCATTTAACATCACTGCGAGAATATTCGACATTATAACAAATTTTCAATTCGCAGACAAATATGTAGCTTCATAAATGCAAGATGTGATATAATATTAATACAATTTGTTGTTTCTTGGGCAATTATGTTATAAACATGTATTATAATGTCTTTTGCAAATAAAGTTATTATTTACTTACTTACTTACTTCAATTCGCCGATGGCAATGACTGTTTCAAGACTGCATTGGCGTAAATAAACGTTTGTGGCAAAGGTGTCATTAACGGATCAGTGACAGCGATCCCACAAAAATATGCAATAGTAACTACTTTTTCCAAAACGTCCCCTGCTAGTTACAGGTAGCATTCATTTGCCATTTAGCAAACCACAGGTGTCATAGCGATGATGGCTGTTTGGTGTATAATGAGGTGTGAATTCGTTGCTCCTACGCTCGTAACAAATACCGACTGATAGAATGCTTCAGCTTTACCATTGGGGTATACGCTTGTTGAAGGTTTGCACTGATGGTGCTGTTCGATTATCGGGCAATTGGGCCTATAGCTAAAAACTTAAAACTTCAACTTGTGCGAAATTTATTTGTAGATAAATGAAAAAAAAACACGTAAGCACTTATCAGGCCGCAGCTACAGGCTTACCACATTACCAAACAAAACATCGGGATGGCGATGCTCTGACTTGAGCACGAATGTGAGGTGACACTCCCTCTCTAACTTGATTACTACATGGACGGACCGGTATCTAACTCCAACCAAAGATGGCCTCACTCGAAAATGTATTTGTGGTAACATCGTCGAATGCACTCCTCGCCAAGCCACCTCAACCCCTATTTACCTTCCGGAAGCAGATGTGGTAGATGTATATATATGTATATATAACAAGCCTATGACATGAATTTGGTGAACACGTCAGCAATAGGATTTCAATAGTTAAAATTTACACCTACAGTGGAATTTCATCCATGTTGACCTTCGGTGACCTCGCCTAGAATACAAACCTGTTTAAATTTATCACCCGTCGCCTCGTGGAGAAGGAAATGAAACTGGCAATTATTTATTACCCTTTTAAATAAGTGTATCTCATAAGATGCCAAACACTAACAAACATACGTTGTTAATAAAACACACATAACTCGAAGTAGTATGTTATGTTATTAAAATGAAAAAGGCCCCGTAATTTAGGCGTTTCGTTTTCTATTTCGTTTCGGCGATACAATTGCTGGCGAAAATACCACCCACCTGCGCTCATGTAAACTAAAACAGATTCTCACGTGTGGATATTGATTTATTTAATATTTAAACCCTTATTAATATGACGATCATGGTACAAATAAAATATACCCAAAGTAGCTTGGTCTACCAACTGTACACCACTTGTGGTGAAGTGATGTTAACCGCGCGCCAAAGGCTAGCGGTTAACACAACTCGTGGTGAACATTTGGTGACGAAGCTACTATGGGTATATTCTCTATATATATAATACAATACAACCCGCAGTTCGGCAACATATGGCAGTTCGGTAACATTCTCGTATATGGTTCATCAATTCGTTACCTTTCTAAAAATGCAAGCCAAAATTCGACCTGATCTAAGTTGACTTTTATATTATGTGTATCGATAATAAAAGCTATGAAATTTGCCAAAAAGAAAGGACCGTACAATTTTCGTGTTGTCGAAATGCCCGTTCCTCGACTGCCAAAAATGAGATAATATATAAGCAGCAGGCGGGCAACAACAATATATTTGCACAAAAAAACTTATAAAACCGTCAGTTCGGCAACACGATAATATTTGAACGACATCACCGGTAGCCGGGCAACAAATGTAAATGCAGTGTTTTGGCAGTAAAATGCACCCAAAATATATAAGGATTTTAATGGCGTGGTAACACTGGGGAAGCGCACCAGAAAATCACGCCCCAAATTTAATATCCTGCGACTTCAGTCGTACAATGGTTTGAAATTACTTACTTTGAACTTGATGGTACCGTGCAGGACTTCGCCTTTTGTCAAAAGACGGACGATTCTCTGACAATGACTGAGATTCGATCGGAAAAAAATATCCGACAGGGTTTGGAAAACGAATATATTGGAGGGAAGAGGCGAGGATTAGATGTTCATTTGAACTTTCATTGTCGAAAATGATGAGAGCGCCGGACTGAATGTCCATCGGATTATGAGTGTGTGTGTGTGATGGTGGCGGGGGGGGGGGGGGGGGGGGGGGGCGCACGGCCGTGGCATTCTCTACACGTTTTTTTTAAATTTTCAATGCTTTGGTTTGGTCCGCCAGACTGCTTAACCAAGATTCATCACCCCTCTCTTCTCCTCCCTAGCTGGTCACAAACACACGGAATGTGAATCTGATCTAGCATCCTCTCTATTCAACGATACACGTTTACGATCATGCTATTGAATGGGTGGGAAACAATGAAATGTCTGTTGATTGGAGTGTGTTTGCAAGGTGTACTTTTCAAGAAAGTTGACGTACTAGAGCCTCATTTACTGCTTATGAGGTAAATGCATAAACCTGATGACATACTCTTCATTAAAATTTTGTCATGAATGTGTTTCGGAAATGGAAAGGTTTCAAAAATTTAGAAATGCCTCGTATTATTATGGCTCATGATGTAATATTTTGTTTCACCTGTATATTAAATGGAAGTTTCTGGAAGAGATATTGAAAACAGCGGGTCTCCTTGGAGACATTTTGCAGCGTTACGACTCCATCTTCAGGGCATTCCAATATCACACCGCATGCTCACCATTCATTGTTCCGATATTTTCTAGCAGCGTTCAATCGTCTTGGAGACTAAATTCTGACACACTGGGAAGTTAGGAATCTTCACCCTCTGGTATCTGGAATCTCAGAATGTTAAGGTTTTGGATTTTGGAGTTGAGACACTCTGAGACCTCACAACCACTCCCCCCCCCCCCCCCACACACACACTGGAGAAAGTATCGCATATAGTATATAGATTCATAGCTGTTGATAAACGGGCACGTGGCCAAAAACTCCGATGATGTTTTTCTCTGGATGGGACAATAGTTTACAATCCTGACACTTAATATTGACCCAAAGTATGGTTGTGGAAGAGTCATGCCATGAGCAACCCCTAGCATCCTTCCTAGGTGTGTGGGGGGGGGGGGGGGGGAGGGCGATATGTGGAGTCTATGCTGCTCGTCGCAATTGTCTGTCGTGACATCATGTGTGTGTGTGTAGCTGTTCTGGAGAAGATGGAGTGTACGAGAGTGCTATGTGATTTTGCAGTGTGTTTCTTATGAGTGCGTGGTGGCGGCATCAAGTGACAAGCAGCACCTGGCATCTGGTCTCGGGTGGGTCGATGACGAGAAGATATGCAGGTCGTCGCTAATGCCTATATCAGTATTTACTCGGGCGTGGCTGCATGTGTGTTAGTAGCTGTTCTGGAGTTGATGTGAGAGAGAATGAGAATGTGGTTTGATTTTGCAGTTGTATTCTCATAATAATAATAATATTTGTGTACTATTAAATCTACACGCGGTGCTCTTTGATTGTAGACAATTTCAAAATGCCTTAAGGGTACGTTGTAATACCCGACTTGGTTGCTTATGGGGGAATCCATCTCTATTAGACGGAATGGAATAAATTGCATACCTTAGGCCAGGCAACGGCGTATGCCTATCTTCCCCAAATAGGCCCGAAAAATGTAATGCTGTGCCCAAAGATGTAATCGCATGCATCTGAGGCGGCGGTCAGACTACAAAAAGAGGCAGTCAGTGGGGCATCATAGGCTGCGCCTGCGGTGTAGATTGAGCTGCCGATGATGGCATGTTGGCCTCCACTGTCAAGTTCAATGACTGGTCTTATCAACACGCAGCAACGTCTCAACAAGAGACGTAATTGGTATGCCAAGTGCACAGCAAATAAGTCGGCCGGGTTGAATAATCACAAATATTTCCTGGCCAACTTGTGGGTGGGGGTGGGTGGCACCAACATGCCAAGACATAGGGAGGGAGTGGGTGGCTGGTTCGGGGCCGGAAAAAATGTGTAAATGATAACTGTTTTTCCATATAAAATCACCAAGTTATTTGCTTGTTTAACCCTTTACCCAACGTAACGGCCAGCGCTATTCTCAAAAATCGCCAATTAATTTTCAAAATATTTTCATTTTTTGTCTCAAAAACATAGGTTATGACCCCTCGTTGGAACGAGCTCGTCGAGCTCGTTCCAACGAGGGGTCATAACCTATGTTTTTGAGACAAAAAATGAAAAAAAAATTAGTTATTCAAGAATTTTTTTTGCAAGTGTCGTCTGCTTTTCATGTTAGGTAAAGGGTTAACCTTTTATTATCAATTATATGGCCAACCAGGACATTTAATACATATACATTATCATATTATGGGTAAATGTAAGTCCAAATTCACACAAATTACATGTTGGTACATGTCGTTAATATGTCCACATGGTTATAGAGAAGTTGTTGTAAATTTGCATCAAACAGACTGAAACACTAACACATGACAAGTATTTTCAAATATCAACTCGAAGCTACTTGAAATTGTGATTTTATCATCAGTCTGATTTAGTGTGCAAAAATGTTTCATGGAAGTATAGTCATGGGCTTGAATATATCCTTCATTATCTGTCTGGCCATTGCATTTTAATTGGAGAAAATAGTCCAAAATAATAATTTAAGAAATAATTTCAGAAAGTATGTATAAGCAAGAAGCATAATACCACCTGATGCCACTGGGGTAAAACAATAAAACAAAAACTACACCCTCCACCCCCACCCCCCCCCCCCCCCAAAAAAAAAAGTTAAAGGACTTCATACAATTTAGATTACAACAGGGAAGCATGTGTGACATTCAACCATGGTTAGTACTCATGAGAAGTCATTGCAGAGGCTTAGATAGTAAGCTAATTGTATTTTTGGAGAAGTACTGTTTCACCCACTTATCATAACATGGTACTAAAATAATTATGTCTTATTGGGTCTGTATGGTTCAGTGATTTCAGTGTCAAACACATTCTTAGTTGCTTGTTCATCGTGGTCAAAACTTCCACATATAGCAGATTGCTTTGATAAGATGTCATTGTGTGATAAATGATGTGATTATAAAACTGTACTAGGTCTTTGTCAAAATAAAAGTACAGTTAAAACTAGAAGTCCTGTTACGAATAGTGCGCTTATCTAGGCTTAATGGCGCGTCGGAATTGCGCACAATTGCCATATCGAATGGCATCCAAAGCACGACAGGTTCTCCTGGTTACTCATAGCAAACACATGCAATGTTTCTGCCAATGGACCTCCGGGTTACCCGGAGGTCCATTGGCTGAAACATTGCTTGTGCACAGGCCGTATGTACAGAATTTGATAGCTTTACTGGGGCCATAACGCGTACATCAACGCGCATGTCAATGTGCTATTTGTGCGCATTTCATGACAGGACTTCTAGTTTTAACTATAACTCATGATCTTTAAGTCTGGACTTATTCCATAAACTAGAAGAATATCAAAATTAAAATGTACCTTGTTATTGAAACTAGGGCTGTCACGATCTTTTAATTTAGGAATCGATTAATCGTCGCAAATAATCGACGATTAATCGTACCTAAATGACCCCCCCCTTCCCCCCTCCTCTCCCTCTCTTTGAAGTCGATGAAAATGAACTTTTGAACCGTCAGTGTAATAATCAAGACCGGTCGGCAGTTGCGAACTTCGCAACTGCCGACCGGTCTTGATTATTACACTGACGGTTCAAAAGTTCAGAACATCAAAGCTTCGATGAATGTACCTGGAAGACTATTGCTTCCAACAGCTTCTTGGGGTTTAACATCGATGTTCTTAACTCTTTACCTTTAGAAACAATAGTTTTTTCATCAAATTTTCTTTTAATTATTAAACGTCTAAAACGGGATACAATTTACCGATTATTCGACAACGAAAAATACTAATCGATTTCGCCGTGACCGATCAACAGTCGATTAATCGATTAATCGTGTCAGCCCTAATTGAAACCAATTATTAACTCATGCAGCCTGATTCAGTCTGGAACAAACTGTTCATTTTGTCTTTGTAACTCTTTTATTTCGAACTTTCTCAGAGTCACCTATATCAACTGGACAGTCTGATCCAGGATGTTTGTCCTTAGAATGGGTTTTCATGTGACAGATCCAGTAAACTACATTGGACAGGGAGCACATATAATGCCAGAAATAAACTCACTAGAATTATTACTCATCCCGCCCCGGAGGTTTATGAAAATGCTGGAATAGTCAGTGGAATAGCCTTAGATATAAAGAAACTGAACAATTCGGTTAGACATGCCTAGGTTTGCATTTTTTCTGGGCTTTTAGGGGGTGGGACCGCAAAAGTGGCCCGGAAAAATAATAAAAATTGCAAGTGAGGGGGTAGAGGGTGTTTGAAATGTGGAATATGTTTGTTTTTACCCTCTGTCTGCAAAATTATGAATGACCACCCTCCCCGCCCCTGGTTAGCTTCCCTGTATTGACAAGTCTCTTCACCCACATTCCGAACTGAGATCCCTCATTTGCTACTCCACCGCACCCCCCCCCCCCCCCCCCACCGCCACAGGCCCGACGAAAGCTCTTTTGAGTAATGCACGGTGCACGGTACTGTAGTACAGTGTTTATTCACACCGCAACCACATACACTCCTAATACACATATTTAACCCTTTACTTAATATGAATAGCAGACGACACTTGCAAATACAATTCTTGAAAAACTATTTTTTTTAATTTTTTGTCTAAAAAGCATAGGTTATGACCCCTCATTGGAGCGAGCTCGACAAGCTCGTTCCAAAGATGGACCATAACCTGTTTTTGAGACAAAAAGTGAAAAAATAATGACAATTAATTGGAGATTTTTGTGAATAGCGCTGGCCGGTTGTGGTTGGGTAAAGGATTAACAGAGCACAAACACCGGAAGCTCGCGGACCAGATAAGGTGTGCCACCCCTGTCTCTACTTCTCTTTGGGATGCTGGTCGGTGCGTGTTCTGCGGGCCATATAAAACATTCTACCCATCAACCTCCCCACCCACTCGTGCTGCAACAGATTTTGCGTGTTTTCGGAGATAAATCACGACACTTCTTGCACTAGGTCGAATTTCAAATTTTAATACAAAGTAGGAACTAATTTTTCACATGTTTTTTATTGGAAATTTGATCACTGATACAGTCAGTACCTAGACCTGTGTCATTAATAGGGGAGTACATACCACGCGGGCGCCATTCGAGCCACGGGTATACACAAAAAAAAAAACTATACAAATGCCAATTGGGCAACAAAATCGTATGTGAACAATACAATTGGCAGTCGGACAACACATGTAAATATCGTATTTAGGCAATTACATTCTCCCAAAATATGTCACGTTTTCAGAGGCATGAAAACATTTTTGGGGAAACTCACCAGTAAATCCCTACGTGGAGTGTTGAAGACTAAAATCTGCTAGAGCTTTGCCTATTAGTTCAATGGTCGAAAACCTAGAACCCCTCGCCTTTGAGTAAAAGCCTGTCTTGGTTGAGCCCACAATGTGCAAGGGAGCCATTAATACTTGCCAGTTATTCCGATGGAGACTTACAGGGCAAACGTTTCCACCACTGAGATTCTGGCAGCTCCACCATTGAGATTCTGGCAGCAGCCAAACGACGTCTCGACGCCTAGATCACACACATGGAAATGAAGGATACCGGAAAATCACAACAGTTTGTTACGGAGGCCACGGTGGGAAGTTCGCTCTCAACGGCAAAGCTGGATTACGCCTCAACTCACCAGGCCCGAATGCCATATTAGCAACTTGGAATGGAAGCCCTGCCCGCTCCCCCCCCCCCAAGTAACCGTATGATTCGAACTTCAAGAAAATAGTGTGTATACGGCATTCTATGTTGTAGATGCTGTACAGATTGAGCGGGTGACGGTGGCATCTAAGCCCGCTCTTCCGAATGTAAAGGTACAGCCTAAGTGACGGGCATCAGCGCGTCGACAAGAGGTATGCACGAAATTGGCATGTCAATTGTAGTCAGCATTTGGCTCGAGATCGACAGCAACACATGCAATACTTCACAGCGATTTTCCTCCACATTCCGGATAGTCGTCAGTTGCTGACAGCTGTCCAACCCAGCATCGTCGACATGGGACGATTATGACCCAACCACTTTCGCAACAAAGGGCGGCGCTGACCATGGTGTTCTTTCACAAAGCTCTTTCTGCATGTGGCCAATCGGCCTATCATAATCCAAGCACATTTTTTTTTTCTACAACGCTTCCTCGTATACTCTATTTAACTATAGGTATTTACAGGAGTACTATCCGCTGAAGAGCACTTGCCGGCGGAGGAGGTGGTCCGCCATGTATCTCCATTTCTGTTTGAGTTGATGGAAATCAGAGCTGGGTTGTGTGTTAGGAGTGGGGTGCGCGAGGCGAGCCTCATAAAACATTATGTCAACTCTAAAGCACCCTCACCGCCCCCCCCCCCCCCGCCCCCACCACACACAACATTGTCACTACGGATATTGCCCTTTTTCGTAGATTTTTCACACTAGGTCGATCATGGCTGATTTTTTTAATTTCCGGACCGCTACCAGTCACTAACTGAGGTCCAAGCCAGCACCATCGACGGAATATCTCTTCCATTAGGCGCGATGCTCTCCACATTGTTCATTCACACTTCTTTTTGGCCAACGATAAGGCAAACACAATTCCTTATCCAACGCAGCAATACTTGCTGCAGGGAGGGTCTCCGGTAGAGGATGGTATCATAGTCATGTGCCTCACGTCATGTTTGGTTGTCATGTTAGTCCGCGCGAGCAACCATGTTTAAGTCATTTTTGTGGTGATACATGGGGCCAGTGCTCATACCAAGCACCTGAAAGGTTTCTAATATAGTGGTGGGTGTTTTCATTGAGTGTGTTGAACACATTGTGCTCAATCCAAAAGGGTAAATATAATTATCCAAAACCATTTGACAATTCCTCCCCAAACTCTATAAACCTCGGATTCGACAAGACCCACCATCTTATAGGACGGGTGTGTTTTAGAGATGCGCTCCGTTGTGTACACATTTATCTATTGACTGAAGTGATGTTTTTGATTGGTTGTTAGATACGTGGTATGAGACCATATTCATTGAAACCCACGATACGTCCGCCCAGCCACTGGCAAATTTCCCATACCCAGTGCAAGCCTCGTTCCGAAATCTACCCCGTAGAAGACGCGACATTCCAGTTTTACAGTGTACATTTATTATATTTTAATTTTGTATCTCCAAAATATAGCTCATGACCCCTTATTGGAATGAGCTTGTCGAGTACCCTCCAATGTGGGGTTCATAAGCTATGTTTTTGAGACAAAAAAGAAAAAAAGAAATTCAATAATTTTTTTTATACTAGTCATATCGGCATATTTTCACAAAAACTCTTTTGCACAAAAATTCCACAGAAACCTGTATGGCTCAACGATGGAAGATAAAAGATCTCATGCTGTGTGTGTTCACACATGAAATAGATTGTACTTCTAAAACGGAAAGTCAATAGATAAATTCGTTACCCCGTGTCTGATCACGTGGTACGGGTTTTTACCTACCCGAAGCCAGTCGTATCCCATGAGGCCTCATGGCATACGGCTGGCTTCGGGTAGGTAAAAACCCGTACCACGTGAACAGACACGGGGTAACTAATAATATCCAACAGCCCAAATGAATCCTGATTCGACCCAAATCACCAGACCAACAGAAAGTCATTGAAACGCACTTTATCCTGGATCAGATTCACATAGAATTATCTTTATAAAAGGAGCACGCATTGCTTTAGCGATTTTGCAAACCTATTCTTTGTGTCGTCTGCTTTCCAATTGTGTGCACTTGGACGCAATGGAGATATTTCTTAGGGATCTACTTCAAAGATCATAATATCATTATAAAAGTATCGGAGAATGAGGTATAATCTATCCCCATCTGCATATTTGATGATAGCTAGGACATGGACCCTGAACAGTTCCTAGCTCCTCTATGTGACCAGTGACTAGGGATCTACGAACCACAAATTTCTTTTCGAATCGAATCTCGAATCGAATCGTGTCTCAGATATCGACATCGAATCGAATCCCGAATCGAATCTTAAAAGACAAGTTATTTCATATTGCATCAAACGGAAGTTACGGAACACTGTGATGACCCTTACGCGACGGAGTGAACACCTTAAACAACAATAACTAAATATTCTCTGTAGCACCGTCGCTGAAACAGCTAGGCCTATTGTCCATAGTTTTAGTTTTTGAAGGCCTAACTTGTTACTATTTACGTTCTTAAGAACGTGAATAGTAACAAGTTAAGCCTTGAAAAACCAAAACTATGGATAATGTTCTGGACCAAATTCACACCTCACCTAACAATTAAACATTGTCAATTACTCAAATAAATAGGAATTGAGCCTACTTGAATGAATTTTCTAATTACAGTTTTACCCTATTTTTGTTGGAAATGTAACAAATTGAAGTTAGTACGAGAGATTCGAAAAAATCGAATCCTGAGACTGATTCGGGATCGATCTCGAAGCATACGTATGGTATCGATATCGAATCGAATCTCGAAAATTCGCAGGACCCTACCAGTGACCTCATTTATGTTGTCATTGAATAATCCGAGAAACTGTACATGCAAATACTTGTCACAAGTAATTATATGCACAGCCAGCTGTTTGTTTAATTCAATGACGTCACAAACGATCTAACTGGTCAAGTGACTTATGTCGTCACTGATCACGTGACCTATCCACTGCAACTACCTTGTACGATAATTATGACGCACTACCTTAGCAACTTCCAATACCTATTTGCCATATCATATCATATATCACACCCGACATGACATTACAACGTAGATCCTTGCAAAGTTCACTATGACTACTGTGACATCCTTCCTGTTAAACATAACAATGATTAGATAATTGCCCTCGGATAGCTGTCCTCCAAAAGATATTTTCCGAAACGTATCCCCCAAAAGTATATCACCATCTCATAGGTATCCTCGTGTGCCTAGATGAGGATATGGGAGATGATAGATTATAACTCGCTGTTGAATTACATCATAGTCCTCATGGGATGAAGTTATGCGCACTGACGCATGATACCACGTCGAGAGATGGCCCCTGATCCCCCATGTGCTTATTACGATGGAAAACAGGTTCTATAACCACATATATTTCAGGGACTACAGATTATACCTCTTTGATGGCTTTCCACATAGTCCTCAATGGATGAGGGTATGACGAATGACAGATTATACCTCAATGAGGAATTCCCTCATGACCCCCCCCCCCGCCCACCCCCCCCCCCCCATCCCATGGCCTGATAGAACAAAAAATAAATAGATTCGGCAAGCATAGACAGAAGCATAGACAGAACCTAGAAGGGATTCCAAAATATGCTTCCCGCGAAAAGTGGCCGTTAAGTACCGAGATGAGGATATGATGGGTGATAGGTTATACCTCATGGCCCTACACGTGGTATTCCGCGAAACGTGGTCTTTCTATACTCATGTGACGATAAGAGTGATTAAAGATTATACTTCACTGAGGTATTTCTGATGACGCCGTATTCTCAAATACCTGCATGAGGACGCAAGGGACTTGATGTGACCAAGATAGAAATCGTGGAGGGTTAGCAAGCTTGTAGTGTTGCTACAAGTCTACAAAAATGGCACATGACTGCAAGGCTGGTAGAACACTGTAGTAATGGCGAATACAAAAGAGACTGATCAAAGGACAGATAGATGAAGTCGTGGCTCAAACCGTGGGCACGACTAATAGGAGCTGAAAAGAAACCATGAAGCTGTATAGGCCATGTCTTAGGGTACTAGATTATACCTCACTGTTGAATTTATTCATGGCCCTCAAATTCTCAAGTACCTGGATGAGGATATGGGGGACTTGAGGTTAGATCACAGACAAATATCTTAATGGCCCTCATGCACACATAGAGGAAAGCAGATCAGAAAGAATAGTATTACAAAATCGCTGTATACTGTGCGCTACTGTTATAAATAGGATTCTCTGAGAAACAGAGCAAAAATAAATTCCGTTTCTGTGCTTTTCAGTTGTTTTTCGGTGAGTTTGGTAGATGAGTAGTCCATTTGGGTAATTAGGTAGACTGCAATACAATGGACTGCACCCATAGAACAAACCCAGTCTTATTGTGGGGTTTTGGATAATAGAGCGCTGCATACTACTCTAGCAAAGCGGTGTTTCGGTGAATTCTTGGTAAGTTCTGAAGTCGGACAATCTATCCAAACGTACTATGAATATGTGCTACTCCCACCAAGAGATGCACCTACGCTAGCTCACCGCGGCGACCCTCATACCCGTTACCACTCAATATCTGGCTCTTCCTTCAGCAAATGTTGCTCGAAATGTGCAAGGCATACTATTCTAGAATACGTCACACGAGATACGCATTTCAAATATACTACTCAAAGTTTGCTAAGCACCAAGTATATCCCACTACCTGTTTTACGTTTCAGCTGAAATATTGTTATGAAAAGTGTATATATGTTTTATATAATTATACCTTTAATGATTTAAGTACAGGAATTAATATTTTATTTGTGTTTGACATTATTTTTTAGCTTTTGAATACGATAACCATGGAAAATGGATATTGTTGGCAAAAGAGGAAATTTTTCATTATGCCAAAAAGTTGACGGAGCGAACTGGTATGGGTTCAATATCGAGTATGAGACCCATTACTGTTAATTACAGCTTGACAAGGCCTTCTCATGCACCGAGTCGGGTTCCTGGTGGTCCTTTTGTGGGATGTTGTTCCATTCTTGGACCAGCGTGTCACAAATCTCCTGCACACTTCTTGGCTGGACTTGACGGGCTGAAATTGCAAGCTACAACTCATTCCAGACATGCTCGATTGGATTGAGGTCAGCGGATCTTGCTAGCCAGTCCATACGCTCAATCCCCTCCCAATGTCGGTACTCCTCGACAGCATGGGCAACATGACGACGGGCTTTAACGTCCATCAAAATGAATCTATCACCCACTGCACCTGCATACAAGCTGACGTGGACATCCATGTTCTCATCAATATACCACTGGGCAAGCAATGTACCACATTCATGAGCACAGCGTTCTGTACGTCCATCCCTGCTGATTCCCCCACAGACCACGATTGATCCTCCACTATATCGGTCATGCTCAGCAATGTTGGTTGCACGGAATCGCTTTCTGGGTCTTCTCCATACCCTAGAACGCCTATTTGTGTGGTCGATGTCGCCAATCTTCTCTGGCCCATCCAACGTGGTCCATGACCCATTCATATTGTGTCTGCAGTGGTTCTGGGACAGCGGAATGCGAATACATGGTGTTCTCTATCGGAGACCTCATTCGTGCAATCTTGCCCGGATAGTCTGCGTCGAAACATTTACCCCGGGTGCATTCTGAAGATCACCGCGAAGCTGGGTTGGTGTGGCAAAGCGGTTCCTGCGGGCCTGAATGATCAAAACCCGGTCTTCAGCTGCAGATGTTGTCCTGTCTCTGCCATCACCATGCCGTCGTACTGGTGTGCCATACTGCAGAAATCTTGGCCAGGCTCTGATGATCACCGTAAGGTGCGCACAAGGGCTTTGCTTTCCCGACGAAGAGTAGCCCCTTGCTGCACCATCCTTACAGCCCGCCACATTTCTGCTTCAGACCAATGTCTTCTTACATTTGCATTCGCCATATTCAATCAGCAAATCACAATGGTTTGTGTTGAAATGAAGATCAAATACCCTACACGTGCCATGTACATGTAGACAGTACACGAAAACATCATGAAAATCAATGGGTACATGTTTTCCATGACTGTCACGAAAAGTCTGCCCGTCAAGAGAGCTAATGAAAACAGTGGGGACCATCTCAATACATTCCTCAATCATATCCACCAAAACATATCGCAAATATGTCACAAGCAAATTTCACAATGATGTGTCAAATATTTGGTGCTTAGCAAACTTTGAGTAGTATAATGTCAAGGTCAGAGGAGCCAGGGCTGGGGGAGGATGATGTGGGCTGCCCATGCGGTCTGTATCTGTTTTGGTGTTGGAAGGTGGAATCATCTGGTGATATTGGAGTCAAAAGAGCAAGTGGCGGTCCATATGAATCACCCCCCCCCCCCCCCAACACACACACACACACGAAGCCATGCTGCTAACGATTTGCATCTGGGCCGAAGTAGAATGTTAAAAGTACCTCTACCACAGCAAACATGTATTTCAGACCCACGCCAGAATTTTAGCTTTAAAGAAATGGAAATTTATTTCTAACCCTGCTAAAATCGGAGTTAGTCAATTCTAGACCACTATCCGCATGTGCTGGTATTTCGACTAAGGTTCATCCAATGGGGATTTATTTTAGAAATTAAAAAAAAAAACAATTTCGTCCACAAAAGACGATCTCGAATGGGCTCCTTTCTCTGTACAAAATTCCCACTAGAATTTGTAGAAGTTTGAAGATGATCGCCTCGAACTGAAACTAACTTTTCTGCACATCACTCAATGGAGATTTTAATAACGAGTTGTAATGCACACCCCTTCGTTTTCACCCTCGCGAGTGCGCTAGAAAAAACGAAACCGACAACGCTCTTTTTTTATTGAATTTTCCGATTGGAAATTGTGATGCGCTGGCATCTGGATTAAGATTGTGGGCGCATCGCTGTTTTGCCCCACGTTATTCTAATGGAGATTTTCCTAGATTTGTAATTGGTGGTTGTTCGCCGGCCTTGGAGCCCGTTAGTTTTTTTTTTCGCGATGGTAGGCGTGTGACATATCAAAATTATCTCTTGTATATTAAATTAGAGATAAAAAAAAAATAAAATAAATTTTGAAATAAAAAAAAAACATGTCATTTTTAAAGATCAAAGATCCTAAGTTGAGAGGCGAGAAGGTTCTTTGATTTCTAGAATTCAGGAGGAACATTCGAGACAGCAATATGGCTGAACTTATGGGCGAGATCGAGATGAAACGAGAGAAGACAAGTTGTTTAAACCTGTAACTGAAACTCAAGAAGAAATGAAAAATGAAATCGTCAAAAAATTAAAGCCCTTGAGAGAAAAAGGCATGACATCTGATTAAAGAGTTTATGAACCTTACGATCCGACTAATAATTACACACCATCTTGTCCAACGTCTTGTTTCGTACCTCGTTCTTATTCTGCTCAGTATCTTTCGCCGAGTCCCTCTTGCATGCGCGAGGGAGACGTTGGTAATCTATATATATATGTGACAGATAAGTGGAAATAACCGACGGTTAAAATCTGATCAAGGAAGATCGAGAATACGAAAGTACAGTTCGTGGAGAGTGTATTATCACTAAATCACCCACAGAGTGGAGATTCCACCAAAGCAATAATTGCAAATTTGTTGCAAAGCATAACCAGCACAAGCAAAGTTTCAGCCAATGGACCTCCGGGTTAAACATTGCTTGTGTTTTTTGTCGATATGTACACAATTTAACAGTTATAGCTTGGGTGATAACTCCACTCTGCTGGTGATTTAGTTACAATCCACTCTCCACGTACTGTAAGTCAGAATTGTGGAATCTGCATGCTGAACATACCGATTATGAGGATGAAGATTACAAAACGTACGGCGATCTCGTGGTTCGTACGGCGATCTTGTGGTTCGTACGGCGATATCGTGGTTCATACAGCGATCGCGTGGTTCGTGCGGCGATCTCGTCGTTCTAATGGCGATCTCGTAGTTCGTACAGCGATCTCGTGGTTCGTACGGCGAGCTCGTGGTTCGTACGGGGATCTCGTGGTTCGTACGGCGACCGCGTGGTTCGTACGGCGATCTCGTGGTTCGTACGGCGATCGCGTGGTTCGTACGGCGATCTCGTGGTTCGTACGACGATCTGGTGGTTCGTACGGCGATCTGGTGGTTCGTACGGCGATCTGGTGGTTCGTACGGCGATCTGGTGGTTCGTACGGCGATCTCGTGGTTCGTACGGCGATCTCGTGGTTCGCACGGCGATCGCGTGGTTCGTACGGCGATCGCGTGGTTCGTATGGCGATCACGTGGTTCGTACTGTGATCTCGTGGTTCGTACGACGATCTCGTGGTTCGTACGGCGATCTCGTGGTTCGTACGGCGATCTCGCGGTTCGCACGGATGTCCTGAGAGACGATAACACTTCCAGATCGACGAGACAGAAAGCAGCAGGGGTTCAAGTGGAAGAACGTGGTGAAACCCATAAGGGATGCGAATAAAGGGTGCATAAAATCGGTTACCGTACAGGGAATGACAACCACAACTATTATTCCTTGCGATCCAAATGCTCTATTGGAGAGATTAGATCTATTGATTGCAAGTCGAAAAGTCGGTAATACCGAATTAACAAACGAGTTGGTGGGCATATGCGGCGAATGGTTGTGACAAAAGGTGTTGAATAGAGAAACTTATAAATCGATCACGGATGCGTTGAAAGGGGGAATATAAACAAATTAATAGTAAATAACATAGAAAGTTAAAAAAATAAATTAAATTAGATTACAAACTAATTATTATTTAATTAAACAAAACGAAAAAAAAACGAAAGAAACAAATACATTACTGATAAAGAACAGAGGATTTATGAGATCTCACGTCTGTGGCAGATCGGGTTTGCTGGCTTCGATTACGGGAGCTCTGTTGCGCGCCTTCACCGGTGATGTTGCGAAACACATCGTCTCGTGAGGGTCGGAAAGAAAATCGCCATGGACGTGGGCAAAAAAGCCGTGATGGACGCGAGAACTAGAATCGCTTCAGAGGCTGGCAAGACGAGTGCCGATTTAATTCAAAAGTTGATAAGAGTGGCCAAGTGAGCGAAATTGTCGTCGAAATCGTGAGAGATTCGAAACATAAAACTTGGAAATTTCAAGAGTCCTTGTGTTGCGCTGATACAGGAACTCGCTACGACGTTGAAAAGCAGCAGCAGCAGCGGATCTGGATTGAAAGAGATATAAATTGAAAAAAAAAAACGAACTTATTTTTTGACATAATAAAAAAAATAAAAATTAGTTTTAAAATAAAAACATAAAAAAAAGCCTTGAAAAAATACGCAAAAAGAATGGAAATTAAAGATTTATCGTGGAATGCACCAAAGACTGAGAGTTCGAATCACAAATACTTTTCTCAAAGTATAAGAGGATTGATAGAAAGGGAAAATCGAATTGTGGAAAAATGAATATGCAGATGAATTTGTCGGTGCGATCAGAGTGGATGGTTTACGATTGATAGTTCGTGTTTGACAAGAGTCTCTTTCTACCCGAATATGAATTATTGCGAAAATATCTGAGCGAAAACTTGCTGAAGTACGTTATAATGAAAATTTTCGATCACCGAGACGAATTCAAAAATGCGATCCATCGCTCGCAGCGATTTTGCAAGAAACGTCGAGAGAACAGAACTCTTTTAAATAGAAACGAAATTTCTCTGGAATTTTCTGCAAATCGTGCAATACAATTACAGTCTGAGTGGCTAACGATAGCTGAAAATCGTCTCCTCAGTTCTAATGTAGTAGGCACATAGAACACATGGGAACCCAGGGGCGAAATAGTAACATGAGTTCCCCTCGCAAATTTGATTGACATTAAAATATTTTCTTTTTGGTTCATAGTTGGCAAATAAATATATACGGGAAATCCCACGTCGAAGGCACTTTGGTGGATTTCCATAAATTTTGGGGTTGAGGAGTCTTTTGTTGGCAACCTGCTCTCTGCATAAATAATGCCGTAAGTAATGAGCTGCATCAGTCAAGACTAGGCCAGATGAAGAAGTCGATGTGATGTTGTTAGCGTGAATGTGATCAACCAAGGTTGCAGGATAACTTGTTACCCCATTACTGTTCAGTCACATGATTACAATAACATTTTAGTATATGCTATATTGTCCGCTGAGTGCATCAAGCGCCCACCTGCTAAAGCATTGCAGATGGCACCCTGTTGAAGATAGGACCTTGCTGTTTTTAACGGACGATGCATGCATCGTCTGCCACTAAATGTACCTTACAAACAATTGTTTATGCATAGCAAATCAATCCATTCAACCTCTTAAAAGTAGTTTGTGACATTGGCGAATTTGCAGATGTGGATATTTTATATTTCAGTATTCTTTGGGTATCTCTGTCTATTGAATACCAGTTGTGCCCAACTCGTATTTGTACATATGCTAAATCCTTTAAAATCATAATTCTTATTTTGCCCGGCGACTTCTTTTATTTTCTGGCCAACTTGAACTGCGAGAGAATCTATAACATTACCAATCCCCGATAATTTAACGTTTGGCATTGAAACGTACAGTGCTCGGATCGGGACGTTCAGAGTAGGGCTGTCACGATTAATCGATTAATCGACTGTTGATCGGTCACGGCGAAATCGATTAGTATTTTTCGTTTCGAATAATCGGTAAATTGTATCCCGTTTTAGACGTTTAATAATTAAAAGAAAATTTGATGAAAAAACTATTGTTTCTAAAGGTAAAGAGTTAAGAACATCGATGTTAAACCCCAAGACGCTGTTGGAATCAATAGTCTTCCAGGTACATTCATCAAAACTTTGATGTTCTGAACTTTTGAACCGTCGGTGTAATAATCAAGACCGGTCGGCAGTTGCGAAGTTCGCAACTGCCGACCGGTCTAGATTATTACACTGACAGTTCAAAAGTTTAGAACATCAAAGCTTTGAATGCACCTTAAAAGGATCGTCTTCGTTGTTTCCTTGAGGTAGGTCAACTGACTTGAACTTCATTTTTATCGACTTCAAAGAGAGGGAGAGGAGGGGAGGGGGTGTCATTTAGGTACGATTAATCGTCGATTATTTTGCCCTTTACCCAACGCAGGCGATATCAAAATTTATTATTTTAAATACCATTTTTTCAAATTTTTCAAAAACCTCAACGAACCCATATCATGTGACCCCTCGTTGGAACGAGCTCGTTCCAACGAGGGGTCACATGATACGTTTTTGTGAAATGTTTGGAAAAAATAATATTTTTTCAACTGATGAATTTGCATATTACGCGGGCGGATGGGGCGATTCGTTGGGTAAACGGTTAATTCATTGTCGCTTAATTCTCCCAAAACAGCCGACAATCAGATCATTGGCTCAGACGCTTCATCACACCACGTCATGAATGCACTTTACTTGCACCTGTTGTCGTAATTGACGTCATGTGAACTACGCACAAGAATACAGTGCTGCTGCTATGGGACCACGCGCCGATTAGACACTAGTTGATAATCAGGAAATAAGACATGGGTTATTACGTCGAAATTAACGACGTTTCATGTGATATGTGTCCACTTTTAACCACTCAAACAATACATACTCCTCAAATGCGTAGAAAGCCCATGTGCTAAACGAATATTTCTATTCTGTATCAACAGATTCCAACGCCTCCACCTAAGGCCTAGTTCAAACTGCTCCATCAACTGACCATCCTCTGTATTTCTCTTAATTATAGTGAAGATTATGAAATGATGAAATCTATTGTGGCTCAAAAGGCATGTGGCCCTGATCACGCGAGCTCTCATCTCCCAAAATAATTCAAATTCTCTTTTTGTGAGACACTCTTAACCTTGTTGAATATTTTCCTGGATAACTCATACTTTATATCCAATTGGAAAACGCCTAACGTTTCACCCGTTCTGAAAAAGAAACCACAAATGTGGCTTCAAAAGTATTGCCAATATTACTAATAAGCTGTGTTGGTAAGTTAATTGCGAAATGTGTATTTAAACACTTCTGGCAATTACTGAATGACAACAGTGTTCTAAATAAGATTGAGTCAAGCTTCACTGCAACGTTTTTTTCAGGTGACCGATCTGTACGATGAATTATGTCGAGCGCTAGATGAAGCTAAAGAGAGTAGATGTCAGCAAGGCTAAGCTTAAACATATATTATTCAAGAAGATTTGTCATATTTATACAGTAAAATATAATACGTTATCTCCGTCACCATCTATGGTATATGTAGTTTTAATACCTGGATGTCGGTTTTTTAAACACCGAGCCACAGGCGAGGTGTTTAAATGAGACATCCAGGTATTAATTCTCCACATACGATACATGGTGACGGAGATAACGTTTTTGTCCCGTTTGAAACACAATAAAAACATAGTGGAAATAAATTTGTGGATGCATTTTCACGCCCCTCACTCACTTGGACCAAATTCGAGAATAGTTTTTGTTTTTTAAAACGCAGAAGACAACAGATAGAGTTACATCCCTTGGGTCGTTAAGGAAACAAGTAAACAATAGGTTGTTGACATATCGTCCCCTGAATTCCAATGTGTTCCATGTGCCTACGCCTACTGGCACATAGAACACGTTGGAACACAGAGGACGATATTTGCTCTTATTTTAGTTTTCTCAAGTTGTTTCATTTAATTAGTTATTTATTTATTGATGTTTAAGGTCACATATTTATGCACAATGGCTAAGCATGACCGTGACAGTTTTACGGGTGGAGGAAGCCGGAGTACCCGGAGAGAACCACCGAGCAACGACGAGCAGCTGCCAGCTCCCCAACATCGTAACTCCGCACTGCAGCACAGGCAGGGTTTGATTTGTTGAAGACATGCGTACCATCGACGTGCAGTACGCCTTAGTACATGGCGTCATCGTGCCCCCACGCGGGCAATGGAGATGAAGTGTCTTGCCCAAGGACACAACGCGGTTGCCGGAGGTGGGATTCGAACCGAGGACCTCTCGGCTTGCAGCCTGCACCTCTACCTACTGAGCCACCGCGCTCCCTTTCATTTAATTACTCGATTATTTGATTTATAATGGCAAAATATGACCGAATTGTCGGAAATCTGATAATGTTTGTGATTATTTTCAGGTGTTTTGGTTCGATTGTTACACCGAGCGAGTGAATGCAAAAAGCTTTCTTTTAAACCATAGAACCCCCGATGTTTCGCGTGCGCTTATGCCCTGGATGTTATACGCTCTCATATACCTTGGATGTTTTGTGCATCCTTTGCCATGGCTATTTGTCCAAGACATTCTGACGAATCAAAAGACAGAATTTAACGGGATATAGGGATAACATAGCACAACAGGACAGTAACAATTAATATAGTTCCATACAATATAACAATAATGATAATAATAAATGGGTAAGTAGTCAATGAGTCGTCTCCTTGCATCGAATAACGTTTCAGAAATAAATAAATAAGATGGCATTGATATATATGTATATCACAGCCTCGGGGACATAGAAAATTTGATGGAGACATTCGCTATGCTAGTTTCGGACATAGAACACATTGATCAAATGCCCTCTCTCCTCACCCAGCGCCTTACGAGATTGTTTAAACTTAACAAACAGATGGAAGTAGTAGTGAAAGAAGAAGAAGTAACCATCTCGAATACACGATGCATAACCTGTGGACAAAATCAGATACTCCTTATAATTGGACAGCCGATTCAATAACGTGGTATTAAGCTTGAAGGGTTTGGGGAGTGTGGCCTCAAAGGAACTAACACTGAGGGAAGAGTTTTGAGGGAAGGAAAGTATCTTTGAAAACCAGCTTGATGTTATTGGAACCTGCCGCTCTGTAGAATACAGTCTTACACGACATCAAAGATTAGACTGTTCTCCTCATTACTGATAAATTCTGAGCCAAAGAGAATTCTGAATATGTCTATGGTAAAGGGGTGGTATATGAATCGTATTATTGCGTGTTACGGAAGATTGGACAGTGAAGAAGAAAGTTTTCAGGAGTCTCGCGTTCACCAGACTGACAAAGTGGCCTTGGTGTTAGATGATTTCATATAAGTGCAAGTGAAGGCCACTACAACGTAACTGCAATCTACAGTGGTAAATTTGGACCGCATGAGATTTAGCTCCAATGTAAAAGAGTGGTGGTAGCAGGTTGCCATCGTTTAAGAAGATTTTGAACAAAATCAATGACGAGTTCTCACAAATGGGTAGCGGAAGGTTATTCCACTAGTCAGTAGAACTGGGGGTAGCGGCAGGTTATTCCACTCGTCAGACAAGTTCTCACGAATGGATAGCTTCAGGTTATTCCACTGGTCAGTAGAACTGGGGTTGAAAGGGGACTAATATAACGGAGTACCACAAAATGAGACTCTGCGGTTTTGGCCTGTTCGAATATTGAGTGGTCGGTTGGTCGAGGATACGGGTAGTGGAACTTTGTTGGTAATATAGGGAGGCGCTAACTGGTGATGAAGTTTGAAAAATTGCACTAGATTGTGTTTTATGTGTCTTTCTTGCACAGAGTCCCAACATGTTTAGGAATATAGCATGGTCTTGCTGGCACGGAGCGTTGCCGCTGTAACTTTCCTTGCTGATGCTGTCTGGACTTTTTCAAAGTGGGCTACTTGAGCTAACGAACAATTATCCCATATAGTGCCAGCATATTCAAGTAGGGGCCTGATAGAAGCGACGTATATCTTCTCTAAGATGTTACGATTAAGACCAAATTTTTGTTTCCAGGCTTTGAAAGCAAGGCTTTCGACAAAGAATGGCACGCTGGTCTTATTCACATTCTTGAGCGAATATAGGTTACTGGGGACTTCTGTTTTTAAAGTCTTGTCTTTCGGACAGGTCTCATCGAGTTGCCATAATACTCGAAGAATCCTCTTGGAGACCTAATAATTACAGTTTTCGGCATTGTAAAGTACTCCGAGCCCTATTTTATCTTGTATATATTAACGACATAACTAGAGTTCGGTCGAACATACAGATAACCTCGAAAGAATCGTAAGTGGTGCAACCATTAGCGCGAGTTCCTGCTGCATTCCGAGACCCGCTCTAACGTTTTCCAAGAAAGATACCGAACAAATAAAACTGTAAAATTCATCGAAATGTATCAAACACACACATATTGCTTATAAAATGCCGCCACCTGACTGATCGACAAACCAACGACACAATCACCGATCTTGTCACAACCTTAAAGTTCCGTTTTTTTTCGTACAAATTTGTACCAGTGTTCATTCTTTCCCAACGTCATCAAACAAATAGAAACACTGGGATGACATACCACCGACTGCCCAAGGAAATTCATCTATTAGAAGTTTTAGAAGTTTCCTTAACAATGGCAACCTATAACCGCCCGTCATTTTACAACGACATTAAATCAAGTGCCGATCGAATATACCATTGTAGGTTGCAGTTGCGTTGCAGTAATCGAACAGGCCATTTATACGCAAGCCACTTATCACTCCCTCCCTTGACCAGTGTGACGAACCCGAAACATAGAGACATTTTCTGTTATTTTGTCCAGATACTCTCAATGTTATAATCCGTTCTATCTTATATCCCCGATCTCTCAGGACGTGGTTCAGAATTATTGAAAAATGCGGAGAATAGTCACGCTTTTAAAGTTGCCAATTTGGGGCAACCGAAACATCTGTACATTTTCTCTTATATTGTCCAGTCCCTGCAGATACCCATAATGATAAATCCATGCTCTATCTTCTCCCCCAGATCTCTCACTGGTTGGTTGAGAAATATTGATCACTTCTAAGAAGAGACATGATTTTGAAGTTGTTCAAAATTTCATTATGTTTAGTGGACGCTTCCGGTGCTGCAAAGCTCTGGGAACCTGCCTCGATTCGAAGAACTGCGGAGATCACCTACTAATACATGCTTTGTGTCTTGGCAAAGTGTAAACATCTTCCTCCTATATTTACTGTAATGATGGCCCTGCTGGATTTACATTCCATATTCAAGGTAGCTTATTTTTACATCCTCCCACTCACACTTACACACACCTCATTTCATTTATTTTTTCTCTGTTTCAGTTGTCCTCCCCCAACCGATTCTCTCTCAGGACGAAGGGCATCTCTCAATTTCCGGCTAGTGTAGCAAACAAAGACCTGATAAGACAATTCAAAGAGTAACTTAGTAATTACATCACCTGAGTGCTAGAATGTTCTATGTCCCTTTGTGACATAGAACATTCTAGCACTCAGCCGACGATTTTACAAGTAATTCAGCGTCAGCTATTTTTGCACCACCTTCCTTTAGCCTCACTTTCGAACCAGCAGTTCCCTCTCGTGTGTGGGTGAAGTCTTTTTATATCCACACAGAGCGTTGACTACATCCTACGCCCCCAGCCCACAGATCTCAATATCTTATTTTCTCCATTTAGTTTAAACAGTTTCGAAAAATATCTCAAAATTTAAGCCTCCAATTAATTTGTATAAATACATTACTTTATCAGGGAAGCGACAAACACTTCGAGCTAACTGTCGAAACCAATACAGTACGTGGAGAGTGGATTGCAACTAAATCACCCGCAGAGTGGAGTTCTCACCCAAGCTATATAACTTTCAAATTTTGTACATATCGACAAAAAACACAAGCAATGTTTCAGCCAATGGACCTCCGGGTTAAACCCGGAGGTCCATTGGCTGAAACTTTGTTTGTGCTGGTTATGCTTTGCAACAAATTTGCAATTATTGGTTGGGTGGAATCTCCACTCTACGGGTATTTTAGTGGTAATACACTCTCCACGTACTGTACGTGCAGGTGTTTTTATTATTTTGTATCCTATTAATTTGATTTTCACCTTGTCACAGCTTTTCTGATTTTCACCGTCTGATAACTACACGCAACATGACTTTTGTTTTGAAATAGAAGTAATGTTTAACCCAAGAGCCCCCCCCCCCCCCCACCACCACCACCACCACCACCACCACTCCACCACCACCCCGAGTGGTATGTTATGTACAATCGCGTACAAATGAATTAAGTGTGACCTCGACCTTTATCTGATGTATTGACATTTTGTACAGTGACCTGGGATGCATGAGAGTTTATTGAACTTTTCAAAGTTAAAAATTGCCTTGTTCATTTCACGATTGTGCAGTTTTAGGCTGTGGATAGTGTGTTATTTGAACAAACACGTTTTTTGTGAAGAATTTGACAGTAACATGTTGTGAGGTTTATGGCTTTGAGATTATGTTCAACCGAGACGCGAAGGCAACTTTTGACTATACAATGGTTAATAATGCTGTGGATTCTATCACTCTCCTACAGTCAATTCCGGCTGGGGAACTGGAGCTCTGGGAGCTAAACGTGTCTCCACCAATTAATATTTCTCGGAAACATCTGTTTACATGATTAACAGGCTGGGGGTAATATAATAAGTAATAAGTACTATAATATATTATTACCACCTTTGCGGGCGTTCCTAGCACATTAACGATGTTTTGTCGGGCGTTGAAACCTAGCAATATCAACAAGTACAAGTCATGTGACGTGTTGGGCCGTTATTGACTATAACAGCCCAACACGTCAATAACAGCCCGACACGTCTAAATATAGACAATGACGTCACCTCTCTCAGCCAATCAACAATATTGTTCCCAGAATTCCACACATTTGTTTCAAGTGTTTCCCTGTGTGTCACGGATAGATAATGTATCAAATATAGGAAGCCATACGCACAAAGTAAGTGATGACATCTTTGATGAATAAACTCCTTGCCTAAAGTTCGCATTTCGAAGATATATTTCATCATCTAACTTACCAAATTTCGCCGTAGACTGATCAGACGATAGTCATGTTACCCGGTTTGTTTGTCAACAAATCAGAATTTTTTTTAAATTCTGAAACGTCAAACTCTATTTATCTTATTTCCCATATAATTTAATTGTAATGTACCCGATGTACGAAAGTGGCAATAATAGAAATAACATGACCGGGCCGCTAATAAACTCTTGGGCTGTTAACCATTTCTTTTGAGCCGTTAATACACTGTAATGCCCTTCAAAATCATGTTATTGTAATAATATTTTAAAATGTTGGAAGCAATACAAAGTAATAAGTAATATATATTTTATTTATTACAAGTAATAATAATATAATATAATAATCTGAAAAATAACTGAGTAATATTTATTAGTTTTCGTATTACATTTTTTTGACATGGACATGCTGGAAAAATTTAATATGTATTTTGAGCATATAATAAAATAAATGTGTAATATATTTAAACATGAAAAAACAGTTAATTTGTGATCAGTGTGTATTTTCCCTGTGATGATAAAGCCAACCAATCATATCATTTATTGGAATCCTCTAATCATATCCGACAAATCGTCCCCTGAGTTCCAATGTGTTCTATGTGCCAGAAGGCACATAGAACACATTGGAACTCAGGGGACGAAATGATGCCAGCAAGACTGAAAAAATAAAATAATTTTTTTTCTTGAGGAGATTAATTAATTGCACTGTGACAAACAATACAAGTATCAACTGAAAAAAAAGTTGTAGCATAAATGATTAGTATACATAAATTATATCTGTGTGTGTGTCGAGAAAGCCAGTCCTTGGTATCATTTTTGTAAGACTAGATACGTTGCCTTTCAAGCAATGATAACAGCAACTGTCTTTATTAGAAAAAAAAAACTGTTAATTAATTAACAAAATGGTATGATTTGCTTGAATTTCTATTGATACTCCACTTTTATGCAGGAAAATGTCTGCATGAATAGCCTGCACCTTTTTTTAATTTTGCTTTATTTTTGTCGGCTCAGAGAGAGTATAGAGATATATATCCCACAATGCACACGTAAAAAATATTTTTTATATATCTCTGAAACTTTAGACTCTATTTTCTATAAAACCATGTAACTATGGATGGCATTTGACTCGGTGACCCTGTTCCAATGGCATCCTATTTTTATTTAAATATTTATAGGCTTTGTAAGTCTTATTTCAGCAAATGTTCTATGTTTCTTCGCTGATAAATTAACCCTTTACCCAACGCAGACAATCTCAAAATTTATTAATTTAAATATCAATTTTTAATTTGTTTTTTGAATTTCAAGAAAACCATATCATGTGAATCCCTCATTGGAACGAGCTCGACGAGCTTGTTCCAAAGAGGGATGACATGATATGGTTTTCTTGAAATCTTTCGAAAAATAATATTTTTCCAGCTGCTGAATCTGCATATTACGAGAGCGGATGCGGGCGATTCGTTGGGTAAAGAGTTAGAGGGTTAAGGAATCTGGGTGTGAGATCGCCCTCCCGCAATTACAGACGCAACTTTCGCCGTAAGGAGAATAATCCTTGCCATTTTTCGTCCATAGCGTGCATTGCGGGAGGAAGAATTCTGGGGTAAATGTAATGTGTCGAATCATTTTAATATGGTCCATATTGCATCGCGATATATTAATAAGCATGCAGATGAAAGAAAATAATTTTAAAATTGACCCGAAAACCCTGCATGCAATATGACGCCTGTTCAACTTATCATATGAATAGCTACAATACTTACAGTTATTGGAGGATGTGATGTAATTAATTATATGGACTGGAGCCCGATGGACTGTATCACGAAAGAAAGAGCACGTTGCGAACTTTCAGACAGGATACAGTCGATCGAATTCCTAACTAAAATGAAAAATATTGATTGATTACAAATACCATGGTGGATACGATAGAATATTTAAAAAATCAGAATCCCCCCTCCCCCCCCCCCCCCCCCCCACCTTCGACAGAATGCGAGTACTTGACCATTTTAAAATTAAACGCCTGTTGAAACGCTCGAAACCCAAAACATCTGTTCCCCATACATGTATCTTATATTTTGTTATTTCATGTAATAACCACCACGGACCTACGCGATCTTGTTTTGTTTTGTAAATTACTGTAAAATGTACTACGTTTACACTTTACGCCATAGGAATGGTTAAAAGTGAAGAAATAAATTGAGAAATTTGTATCCTAATAGTATTGGGAGAAAAAGGAAATACAAAACACAAGGTGTTGTTGATAAAAGAAAAGCAGGATGTACTGTATTGTGCCAATGCAGTTCATCCTTCTTTTCCTTCATCAAGAACAATTTGTGTTTTGCATTATGTTTTTAAAACTCACTGAGAATTGAGACTACATATCAAGCAGAAGCTCGTGTTCCCTAATGCATGTCATGAGTTGCATTATGAGAACAAATATCGGCATGAAATTTGGTTAATTGACTAATGTCATAAAAGTAATAAAAAAGTAATATTTATAACATTTTTAAAAGTAATTGTGATATAATATAATAATCAAATTTTTGAAAATACTTGTAATATAATATAATGAGAAAGATAGTAATAGTAATTTAATATATTACATTTGAAAGTAATAGACCCCATACCTAATGGTTAATGAATTTTATCGAAACATCGCTCTCTCTGGACAGCAATCTATTTTGCAATGCCGACCTCATCAAAGTAGTGATTAAAAATGCTAGCAGCAAGATTGTGTGGGGATTGTCTGGCCAGTGACTGCGTCGTGTCTTTGCGCAAGGTACTTAACCATCATTGCCACATGGGGGGGGGGGGGGGGGGGGGTGCCTGTGTACTATGGCGTACCGTACGTCGATGGAAGAGAGTGTTCAACCAATACTAATCCTTTCTGTGTGAAGTTAGTACGAGTCTGACAGCCACTCGCCACTGCTATGTGGTTCCTCCCTGGTACTCCGGCTTATTCAACCTGTAAAATTGCCAGTCATGAACTAACCATGGTTGTTGAAGTACCGTCAAGCCCCAATTATATTTTTTTCGATTTTTGTTTTCTCCCACACTGTGTTTTTTGTTCCGTTATATATGATAAATTTTGCTCCTTTCATCAGTTTTAACTGTCTCTCCTATATTCTCTTCATGTGTTTGGGGCCCTGTGAATCACTTATTTCTATATTCTCTCCATGTGTTCTGGGCCCTGTGAATCACATAATTCTATATTCTCTTCAAGTGTTTTGGGGCCCTGTGAATCACTTATTTCTATATTCTCTTCATGTGTTTTGGGGCCCTGCAAATCACTTATTTCTATATTCTCTCCATGTGTTTTGGGGCCCTGAGGATCACTCTTTTCTATATTCTTTTCATGTGTTTTGGGGCCCTGCAAATCATTTATTTCTATATTATCTTCATGTGTTTTGGGGCCCTGTGGATCACTCTTTTCTATATTCTTTTCATGTGTTTTGGGGCCCTGCAAATCATTTATTTCTATATTATCTTCATGTGTTTTGGGGCACCGTGAATCACTTATTTCTATATTCTCTTCATGTGTTTTGGGGCCCTGTGAATCACTTATTTCTCTATTATCTTCATGTGTTTTGGGGCCCTGTGAATCACTTATTTCTATATTCCCTTCATGTGTTTTGGGGCTCTGCAAATCACTTGTTTCTGTATTATCTCCATGTGTTTTGGGGCGCTGTGAATAACTTATTTCTATATTCTCTTAATGAGTTTTTGGGCTCTACAAATCACTTATTTCTATATTATCTCCATGTGTTTTGGGGCCCTGTGAATCACTTATTTCTATATTCTCTTCATGTGTTTTGGGGCTCTGCAAATCACTTATTTCTATATTCTCTTCATGTGTTTTGGGGCACTGCAAATCATTTATTTCTATATTCTCTTCATGTGTTGTGGGGCCCTGTTTCATTTTGCTGCCCCATAATAATAAGGTAACACTCTGATTTAGCAGTGGTGTCTAGTGTAACTATAAGTTCCATGAGACTGTAACGTCTATTAGTAAGCAAGCCAGAAAATAAAACTGACTGTCATCTGCAAAATTAGGTCCCCAGAGGGTGAATTTAGTGATGCTGCCCTGCTCTGCAGGGTAGCATCACTAAATTTACCCTATGTAAACCTCAATCTAAACCAAGGTCTCAAAACTAAACAGAAAGAGGTTCCTAGAGGCTAAATTGTATGGGATGGGGCCCTGTGAATCACTTATTTCTATATTCTCTTCATGTTTTTTGGGGCCCTTTGAATCACTTATTTCTATATTATCTTTGTGTGTTTTGGGGCCCTGCAAATCACTTATTTCTATATTCTCTTCATGTGTTTTGGGGCCCTGTGAATCACTTATTTCTATATTATCTTCATGTTTTTGGGGCCCTTTGAATCACTTATTTCTATATTCTTTTCATGTGTTTTGGGGCCCTGTGAATCACTTATTTCTATATTCTCTTCATGTGTTTTGGGGAAAATCAGTTATTTTTGATTCGATTCGAGATTCTATTCATGAAAATCGAATTGAACCATGAATCAAATCAGGGACATCCTGAAGATGACCGATTGGCGGTTGGGGTGGACCAGGCTATAAACCTGATTTGTTCCGACTATAATGAAGTATTCCATCGACGTCTCAAATGTATGCCTTCAACGATGGAATGCCTTGATGGTGTAGTTGGAATATTACCCAGTACGGAATGAGGTTCACAAACTGGAACAGGTGCAGAAATCACCAGTACTAGGAGCTGCAATGGGCGAGCACAGCTCATTGTCGACATTGTTTGGAAATTTATTTTAAATTCGCGTTCAACGGTAGTAGTGGCAAGTGATGTTGGAATTAGCATGGCTCGAAATATGCTTGGAGACGCGATCTATGCTAATTTCCAGCATTAATTATGTACAATTTCCATTTGACATACACGTTTTGTGAGACGACGTAGATTAATAATACTCAACGAAATTCCTATGAAAACATTCAAAATGAAACGAATTGGGCAGCCGATTTCGAATCGAACCGAATAACGACATTAGATTCAAAATCGAATCGAATTTCGAAGCTTCGCGGGGCTCTAGGAAATTTCGAACTTTGTAAAAAAAAATGAGAAACGAAAACGCTGTTAGAAAACTGTTACAGGTCTGAGAAAGATTTGTAATTATTTATTTTGGGGTGAGTAAATACAGAGGTTATTACAGTTAAAACTAGAAGTCCTGTCATGAAATGCGCACAAATAGCACGTTGATCTGCGCGTTAATCTATGCGTTATGACCATAGTAAGGCTATCAAATTATGTACATATCGCCTGTGCACAAGCAATGTTTCAGCCAATGGACCTCCGAGTAACCCGGAGGTCCATTGTCCGAAACATTGCCTGTGTTTGCTATGAGTAACCAGGAGAACCCGCCATGCTTTGTATGCCATTTGATATGGCAATTGCGCGCAATTCCTACGCGCAATTAAACCTAGATAAGCGCGCATTTCGTGACAGGACTTCTAGTTTTAACTGCACTTGGTTAGTTTTAAATCTTCGGAGATATTAACTTCTGAGACCGAAGGTTAATTTACCTCGGGTTGATATGTCTAATTAATATGTCATTGGCTTCACATATTTTTGAAGTTCTGTTATGTCTAAATTATGCTAATTTTGCACGACGTTCTGTATCAGATTTCGGTATGTCAAGGATTCCTGCTTTTAGAAAATTTAGAATCGAGGAGAGGTTAGGACTGATTTAATCATCTCTATTTACTAGTATAGAATTGTACAGAGCTGGGTACGCGGTTGTTTGTTTTACAGGAATTGAGTTACGCCGATGATGCAGTTTGACAAGGATTTCAAAATAGTTCACGATATAGCCACATGACTTCTAGTTTCAACTGTAATTATTTAGGGGTACATCAAGTACAGTACGAGTGGATTGTGACTAAATCACCCGCGGGGTGGAGTTATCACCCAAGCTATAACTTTCAAATTTTGTACATATCGACAAAAAACACAAGCAATGCTTCAGCCAATGGACCTCCGGGTTTAACCCGGAGGCCCATTGGCTGAAACTTTGCTTGTGCTGGTTATGCTTTGCAACAAATTTGCAATTATTGCTTGGGTGGAATCTCCACTCTGCGTGTGATTTAGTGATAATACACTCTCCACGTACTGTATGGTGCACGTTGAGGTTCAAAATTGCGATTCGATTCCAAATCATCCCGATGATTCCATTATTGTAAAGCCGATTCGTCGGAAATTTCCTATTCGTCGAACTGTTCTCAAAATCCTATAAAGTTTCTCTTCTTGAATTCTTCTTAATATCGTCAGGTCTTCTGTACAAGAGACCTGATGACAGAGGAAGAGTTCGAGTTTGTCCGTATCCGAAACTACATTGATTCCTTGCTGCAATATTTCGACTTTTGCTCGAGTGGCACGAGTCGCCGTTGCCCACAATATTTGAGTGAAGATTGACAATATTTACAATTGTAAGAAAGTGCAGAATCCACAACTTGTTAAACGGTGAGATTCGATTAGATATTCGATTCGATTCGATTCGATTTCTGATGCTTGATCCGATTCGACCCGAAATATGAGGTTTGCAGGGATCGGAATAATTGCGTCCATGGTCGATTTTACCAGCATTAAACAGTACGTCTATAGGCTCAAAAAACGAATGTAAAGTTTAGGTGAACAGTTAAAACTGGAAATCATGTCACGAACTGTGATCTTATTCAGGCTTAATTTCGAGTAGGAATGGCACGCAATTGCAATATCGAATGGCATCTAAAGCACGGCAGGTTCTCCTGGTTACTCATAGCAAACGCAGGCAATGTTTCTGCCAATGGGCCTCCGGGTTACCCGGTGTCCATTGGCTGAAACATTGCTTGTGCACAGGTCATATGTACAGAATTTGATATCCTTACTTCGGTCATAACGCGTAGATTAACGCGCAGATCAACGTGCTGTTTGTGCGCATTTCATGACATGACTTCTAGTTTTACCTGTAGATATTTCATCATCGTAAAGTATCAGCTGTCATAAGTGTCGTTAAACCGCAATAAATTAAATCAAAATAATAGAATAGTTATTACTGTATCAACGATCCTGCATTTATATTTGTTTGGTTATCGGCATAACTTTGCAACACTTTTTCGGTTTCATGTCTTATGCATTAAGCACTGAACAACCGTACGCGCTTGCTACAAATAGATGGCCAGTAAATGTAGCTGGGTTGCATTGTATCACTTTACTTAACTTAAGACACCTACAAAAAAAAAAACCTCGTAAATGCCAAAACATTTTCAAGTTTGCCTCATAACGCTGCTTATGTCCCCTCCAGTGAAACGAGCTTGTTCCAACGAGTTGTCATAACAACGCCTGAGTGCTAGAATGTTCTATGTTCCCTATGGGACGATATATTATATCCCTTATGGGACATAGAACACTCTTGTACTCAGGCAACGATGCGCTATGTTTTGCAGACAACAAATAGAGATTTTTCTTTCTGAATTGCTCTAGCAGAGTTTGACCATTGGGTACAGATGTGAAAATAGAACTAAAGTATTCTTAATGAATTCATTGGGGAAGGTGTAAATAAAACGTATGATGAATTATTCAACAACACATCAATGTTGATGTTTTCTACCATCTTCAATCGTGTGAACTTCAATGTTACAGATTCCAGACACAATTTTGTTTTAAGCATTTCTCAGGAGAGCCCTACATTTGAAATCCTTAGGGCTGTCTGTTATTGAATATTCTTTCTCTATCTGTGGTGGATCTTCCCCTACTAGTGGTACGAATTGATAGCGCTGTATAATTGCTGACAGGAAAAGGAATATCTCCATCCTTGCTAAAGCTTCCCCTGGACAAGCCCGAGCGCCTAAAATAAAAAAAAAGTACAAATGTCCAGATTGGGTAAATTCCATGACTCCAAGAAAATGTAGTTTACTATATTGATATCTGCGCAAATGTCAATTCTGAACAATATTTTTAATAACATGTACAAATATTTCAACTCTGTTTAATTATCACACAGACTCGTTGTTTGCTCACACACAGTTCAAACTGAAGCCCATTTGTAGCCAAATATATATTATTTTTGACTTGTCCAGTTTTCCGTTTATCAACTTCTTGGCGAAAGTTGTTTCTTCAAATCCGGGAAATTCCCACAAAATGCCCTAAAACGCTCTAACGATCTTAGCATTGCATCACACACAGGTGTGTTGATACAGACTTGTTAAAGTTTCCGTCGCCTTGTTAATCGCATACCGATGCCGACATATTCAATTTAATGTAACACATTTCGCATAGTGTAGCTGGGAAGTTAACCAATTTATTATTCTTTGACAAAGCTCAGTGGTCACTGTTAAGTAAGATTGGATTTGGTTAAATTCCTGGTTGATCTATGGAACAAAAATGCTTCGACAGCAGTGTGCATAATGTTAACCATTTTAGCTATCTAGAATATGCCCATAGTAGCTTGGTGTACCAAATGTTCACCACGTCGGAACGAAATGGAACATGAAACGGGGCCTTTTTTCATTTTAATAGCATAATAACATACTATTTCGAGTTATGGAGGCTTTATTAACATGAGGCAATACATGTTTCTTAAGTTTTGTTGTCTTATGGGGTAAACTCATTTAAAAACGTAATAAGTACTTTCATTTCACTCTTCGTGAGGCGACGTGCGATAAATTTAGACAAGTTGCATTCAAGTCAGCTTGGATGTAGTTCCACTGTTAGTGTAAATTGGTTGGAAAATTTTAACTATTAAAATCCCATTGCTGGCGTGTTTACCACAGTTGTGTGTAAAGCTAAAATTTATGTCATAGGCTTTCCATATATTGTAGAATAGGTAACCATTCTATAAAACTCGAACAGCACTTGCAAACAAAATTCTTGAACAAAGTTTTTTAAATTTGTTCCTAAAAATCATAGGTTATGACCCTTTATTGGAACTAGCTTAACGATCTCTTCCAAAGAAGTGTCATAAGCAGTGTTTTTTAGACAAAAACTGGAAAAATAATACAAATTGAATTTTTATATTCTGTTATTAGCGCTGGTCGGTTTTGGCCGCCATGTTGGGTAAAGTGTTAAGATGAGACATAGTTTTATCTGACCCATGTATCTAGTTCACAGACGAAAAGCGTGAAAATGTACTCAGCTATCCGCTTGTAACTCCAGTCAGATGAGTGTCTTTTCTCATAAAGTTGATAAATCTTGCCGATATTTCACTTCCATTCGTACAACGGATATTTGATGTCCCCATGTCAGTATCTTCGTCCCAGCACACCATCGACATAACATACTTTTTCCATAAACCAGCATTATCATGATGTGTTGAACACCGCAATGTCATTATCGTGATTTTGCGAGTTATGGGCGTCTTTGTATGAATGTTTTGCCCTTTCAGATTCGCTCCTGGATCAGGATTTAAAGCATTTTTTCTTTCATTTCCTGTCTTCCGGCCCAACATTCTTCTGATTACATAATTTAAAATTTGAACATGCCTCAATTCGAATTACAATACCGCTTAGTGTTTTCTTGAGTTTTTTTTTTCATTTTTGATTAAATAATGGAGAAGGATTGCCGATCCACTAAATTATTTATTTACTGCGTTACGATTTAGAAACGATGAAAAGCTAAATACTTGTATGACCAGTCACAGTCAGGGCTGTCGCGAAGCATTGTTGATTTGGCTGTCTCCAAGTCACAGAAGCGGGTAGGGCCGGGCCAGGAAATTGATAAAATGAGTACCTACAGCACGGAGATGGGGTGGGGTGGGGGTGGGGGGGGGGGGGCGGTTGTTCAGTGTTCGACTCATCATGAGAAGACCAAAACTACACTTAATCCTTATATCTGAGATATTTGACGATGCTCCGAGTACTTTTATAACGAGATAATTCTTGAGGTGACCAGATTGTCAGCTCATGTAGTTCGACAATCTTGCCACCTCAACTCCACGTGATACTACGACACGGATCAATATACTGTTATGATAATATGTATTTACCAGTCTCCTGTTCTGTAACTTCGCTGTCTTCATCAAATCTATTTATTATCTGATTGAATGCAAACGGCAAAAATATTCAAAATTGTTTTGTCATTCGTCCAAATCGGTCGTCTACAAAGGACCTTCACCAGTTCCTCAGGTGTCGCGCCCTAGCTTTTTGTCCCTTTTGTTTCATACGCTGGAAAACATATTATTTTCTTTTTTTTCCGAGAACTGATCTTTCATTTCATTAGCCACCTTCTTCCGTGCATCACGTTTAAGCGATTGAGATCTTGTGTCGTTTTTTTTTTATTTTCTATCACCTTTATTCTTTCTATGCTAATATCAATCAAGGCCAGTCTTTCCTCAAATGTTAAGGTACTTTCTCTTACGTTCAGTGGCGGCACCATAGGGTTAAGGGGGTACTTACCCCTCCACTTTCTTCGCCAAGCGTAGTAAAAAAATACTATCATTTTAATTTTTGTATTGAACGTTGCGGTGTAATGGTGGGTATGCTTAATTCCATATTCCCAAGTGCACTAAATCAGAAAAGTTTTTAAATTATGTTTGTGTGCCCACCACCCCCCCCCCCCCCCCCACCCACACACACACACATTAGCTGCAAACAACAAACAAGAGTCGAGGTCCCAATTTGCAACAAGGCGTGCCGCGTTCAAACGGCCTGAAACATACCGCTTAAGAGTATTCGAGGAATGCTAGAATCGAGAGCGTGCAACGCATCCGTTTGGAATGCAGCCTACTTTCATTTTCGATCTGGGTGTCGTTTGGTGCTTTGTGCTCGCACTTTACAACAGCGTTATTCCGTTAAAATGTCACCATGTACGACGTTTCCTATAACTGAAAAATCTAACCAGTAAGTTTCAAATGGATAAAACTGTTTTAATTTAATTGTCTGAGAATGCTCCAGAGAACACTATTTACAACGTAAGTTTTAAAAATTTTTAAAACTTACGCGCGGCGGGCTATACCCAACTGTACCCCCTCACTTCTGTAACTCTGGCGCCGCCACTGCTTACGTCCCCCCCCCCCCCCCCCTATGTTCTTTGAAAGGTTTCAGTTTTGAGAAGAGATCCGTTGATTATTGAACGAGGGAACAACTCATTTCAACAAAATCTCTGAACATATACGATAAACGCCGGCTAAATCACCATTAGCTTGTGTTTTGTACGCGTACCGGTAATAATGGTTTGCATGATTAGCAACACGCGTGTAAAGTGAGTTTAAAAAGCGGTTTGGCTTCTACCCGTACATTTTAAAACGGGCTTCGTAAATCTAGCTGAGAATGTCATATTTGGGTTATTAAAATTGTGTACAGCTTGTTTTTTCTGAAAAATGTGGACACTAGTCACAATGGTGTTATTTCGTTGTATGTTGATGTTTAAGACAAGTGTCTAGAAGCTTTTGACCGAATAATTAAAATTAAGACACTTATAAGTCTATTTTTGATTTTTATATTCTGGTAATTACACTTAAAACGTATGTACTCGTTGTTGCAAATTGAAAGTTAATAGTATACTAAAATCGGTATTATTAGTTACCCCGTGTCTGATCACGTGGTACGGGTTTTTACCTACCCGAAGCCAGCCGTATCCCATTCGGCCTTCGGCCTCAGGGGATACGGCTGGCTTCGGGTAGGTAAAAACCCGTACCACGTGATCAGACACGGAGTAACGAATTTATCTATTGACTTTCCGTTTTAGAAGTACAATCTATTTCATGTGTGAACACACACAGCATGAGATCTTTTTTTATCTTCCATTGTTGAGCCATAAAGGTTTCTGCGGAATTTTTGTGCAAAAGAGTTTTTGTGAAAATATGCCGATATGACTAGTATAAAAAAATTATTGAATTTCTTTTTTTCTTTTTTGTCTCAAAAAACATAGCTTATGAACCCCACATTGGAGGGTACTCGACAAGCTCATTCCAATAAGGGATCATGAGCTATATTTTGGAGATAAAAATTAAAATATAATACATGTACACTGTAAAACTGGAATGACGCGTCTTCTACGCGGTATGGACAATTTGTAGATTTCGGAACGAGGCTTCCACTGGGTATGGGGAATTTGTCAGTGGCTGGGCGGACGTATCGTGGGTTTCAATGAATATGGTCTCATACCACATATCTATCAACCAATCAAATACAAAAACATCACTTTAGTCAATAGATAAAGAATAGTTTCCACTGGATTATATCACTTTGATCTCCATTCATCAATTGTAACGTTCAATTCACAAAAGTATACGGATGTTAAGACTGTTCTTAACATAGTTGCCAACAGCGTTCCTGCAACAGATGCAATGTGCTCGTACATGCCACTTTAAGCTTAAGCTTACCTGTGCAAATAATCGAGATTGTGCTACACAGATATCCTTTTGTGCAAAAAGATTTACTGAGCTAAAATGTACAAGCAACACGTTCACTGTGATGTTCAAGAACCGAAACAGATAAAAAAATAACATTGTTGTGTCCTGGTCTGGAACACTTTCGTAGATATTCTTATATATCTGAATGAGCAACTAAGTGCTGTTTTACATTGCACAGAGTGGTTTCCTTTGAGAAGCCAGAAACTCTCCTTCATGGAATGGGAATCAGTGAAAATCTAAAGCTATAACCTCCAGTTTCCACTGATGTAAAATCAACATGAATGATTTATAAGAAACCACCTTTAACACAAAGCTCATACCTCCAGTTAACAATGATTTAAATTCGCACACATGTACAATTTATAAAAATCGTACCAATTTATCTTTTCGGCGCATTGCACAGCTTATGCACATTCTCATTCACTACACTGTACAGCGATGAGTATTGGATAAAAGTTGCAGCCAATTTGTCATGAAAATACACAGAACGACACACTCGTGTGAATGGGTTAATTGATATGGCATGAGTATCAGTATGGATGGATAGAACGAAAGGGCGACGGCCTCCAGTTTCATCCTTCCGCGATTGCACAAGTGCCATAAAACAAAAAAACACATTTTATCCACACAATCCAAATTTGCGAGGGGAACCCATGTTTCTATTTCGCCACCTGAGTTGCAGTGTGTTTATGTGCCTACTGGCACATATAACACACTGGAACTCAGCGGACGCTTTTCGGCTATCGCTAGTGATTCTAATTGTACTTGCGTCACACGATTTGTAGAAAATTACAGTCAAATTTTGTTTCTATTTAAAAATAGTTCGTCAACAATTTCCGTTCCGCACATATGTGCGAACAAATTTTCATTTTCCGCATGGGCTGGTGTCGCTGTAGATGGGGATTACATAGAACAGGCCTGTAATAAATTGTCACTTTTAACATACTGGATAATTTATCAAATACAACAATGTAGACGGGTAGGGTGCTCGTTGGAATTCTGCTCCAACAACAGGGGTCGGAAATAATATAGGTACCAATACAGGGAGGGATGTATCAACTGGTGACCACTGGCTGCCTTGTACTTGAGGTGATTATGTTGGGGGAAACCATATGTATCTCCTGGAACCGGAACTTGTCTTCCACATGGCTAACAAACATTACCGTGTGGTAAATGTTTTGAAAGACTGTTGACGATGATGCGTCTAAAACTGCGTCTGGTGTCATCTCTGAATGGTTCCGGTGGATACGGAGGCACCCCACTCTTAATATCAGAAGCAGAAATGGTAGGCGCCTGTTGACGGTAGCCTTTTCTATATCGGGAAACGGTTTCGTGCCTGGTATCGTACGGAGTGGCAAAATCTATAAGCGCTGTATTGGTCAGTGTTTGCCGGTCAGATTGTATTGGATCGTCTATTATTCCTTATGTGGACATTTATTTCTTCTCGATCGTTTCCCGTGGGACCGTTTAACCTTTTTTGGGGGAAGCAGAAAGAAAAGAACATGACCTTTCATTCAGGGTGCATGCAATAGAACCTTCTCCATTGTCTTCTGACATTCCACTATGTCCAAAATGTTCGTCGCGTGACTTGCTTTGAAGCAGCTCCACAGCTGTCAATATTGTCTCTCAGGAGGCAAACAAGTCCTCAGGTTTATCATTCTTTTGAAATTTATTTCTGACTTATGGAATTCGGTTCGTTCGTTTTTCCGAGTAATTGAAATTCCTGTAAAGTTTCCAGATCTTGAAACTGAACTCTCCATTCTGGTATCAAAAGGAATTATGACCTGTATTAACTCTCCATTCTGGTATCAAAAGGAATTATGTCCTATATTAGATTAGTTTTTTTCTGGAAGACTGCATTCTTCATGATGCTGCAACAAGTTCGTTCTTTTGTCTCATCCGAAATCGATGATAACAACATCAAACCCAAATTACCAGAGGTTCCTGTCCCGCGTAGTTCTGTCGAATAAGCTAAAACTTCGAGAAGGCCTGCCAATATTTCGAATTCGCTTTTGCAGATATCTCGATCGTCCAAGCTTGTACAGTACGCAGAGAGTGGATTGCAACTAAATCACCCACAGAGTGGAGTTCTCACCCAAGCTATAACTTTCAAATTGTGTACATATCGACAAAAAACACAAGCAATGTTTCAGCCAATGGACCTCCGGGTTAAACCCGGAGGTCCATTGGCTGAAACTTTGCTTGTGCTGGTTATGCTTTGCAACAAATTTGCAATTATTGGTTGGGTGGAATCTCCACTCTGTGGGTGTTTTAGTGGTAATACACTCTCCACGTACTCTAGTACTGCGAACATGTTCGGCTGTAAGAAGATCTACACTCTCAGAACGGGAATTTCTTTTCTTTCAATGATATGTTTGACTGAATATTCAGACATCTGCTTTTCCCCAGAAACTTTTAGTTTGAACAATAGTTACCCAATGAATATATATTACAAGACTGACAACCAAAAACAAAACAGTATATATACTGAACATCAAAATTATAACATATATTAACAAAAGAAACCAAAATGCTTTTTATTGTGGGGATCTGACAGAAAGCTAGGAGCTTATGTTAGTCATTCCCCTTGTAATGTGGGGGTCTGACAGAAAGCTAGGAAACTTGTTCTGTTGGCTTCTGCAATTATTATTCAACTTCGTGTGCTCTGAGAGGAAATTTGTATATATTTTGCACTCTTTTTCACGTGTTTCCAACACTTTCTTCCGTTGGTCTTGTAATTGTTTCATTGTATTGAAGTGTAACATGTAGTGCTCTGAAATATACATTTCCCATTTATTTTCGATGTACTCCACTGCCATCCAATAATTGATTTCACAAGCTCTATCATTTTCGCTAAGCTTCGCGTCCAGGTCTTTCACTCCCCCCCCCCCCCCCGAAGAAGTAGTACTGTGTGATACCAGTGACTATTTTCCATGCTGATTGTTTTTGACGTTGGTATCTAACTTATATTATGTCCTTTGTTCAATGAACAAACCGCACAGTCTCAGGTATAATCAGAGGTATACAAGTGACCTCACTTGAACACCTACTCTATTGTTCTACCAGGTATTGCAGTTATGTGCACAACCAAAGAATACAATAGAGCCAGGATGTAAGTGCATTTTTGCTATTCAACATGGCTCAATACGCTCAGCCGTTTTGGACTGGAAAAAAATATTATAAATCTGTACAGTCATCTGCCCTTTTTTTATTATAAGCAGATCAGAGATGTCTTGACGTATCACCGATACATTTTTTTTTTAAAAACTGTTCAATGCAATTCGACACAGAACATATTTTTCTATATAGTTGTATTTATTTGTGACATCAAATCAAATTATTTTTTTTCCTCTATATTATTCCGTGCATCTGATGTCTGTTGATCGTTTAAATTTTAATTAGCACACGTTGTTTTTTTCTCAGGACGTCCGACTTCCGTAATTTAAGTCCGTTATGCAAGAATACTAATGCAGTCCAAACGAACTGGTCCTTAATATTGCAGAGGAAGGACATCCGAGAGTGGAAGGCCCACAGCAAGGTACCGAGTTCAAATGGAGATGCGATGCTTACAATACCTTTGGGAATTAACGACCACCAGTATGTTGGCTCTAAGAATGTTTTGTGTCGTTCACCTACTGGGAATAAAACATTTGCAAACCTCGTTTTCTTCGAAAACGTCCATTCACTTACTATTCATATTATCACGGACGCGATTTAAACCCCTCGCGCGGTGTGAAAACGAAACAAGTGACGATTTTTCTTCGGTGGTGTTTGTGTTTTTGAGATAGCATGGGACTGACATTGACCCCTCCCCACCCGCATGGATCCGAGTGTCTATAGTGGAAGATACAAACACCCAATATATCCCAAGCGATTGGTTGCGTTGAAATGTAATCACTTGTTTTATGTTTCAATTTACACGCCTGTAACATAGCATCCACAACTGGTATTTGTGTTGCATCAAGGATCGAGTTTAAAAGACACATAATGTGGGCAAGTTAAACACTCCTATAACATTGCACAGACAATTGGTATTTGTGTTGCTTCAAGGGTCGAGTTACAAAGACACACGAAGTGTGCAAGTTAAACACTCCTGTAACATTGCAGAAACAATTGGTAGTTGCGTTGCATCAAGGATCGTGTTTGAAAGACACACAATGTCTGCAAGTTGGACAAGCCTGTAACATTGCACACACAATTGGTATTTGTGTTGCATCAAGGTTCGAGTTAGAAAGACACGCAACGTGGGCAAGTTAAACACGCCTGTAACATTGCACACAAAATAGGTAGTTGTGTTGCATCATGGGTCGAGTTAGAACGACACACGTGAAATACGCCCGTAACATTGCACACACAATTGGTATTTGTATTGAGTATCACGAGTCTGCTTAGAAAGATACATAATGTGGGCAAGAGAAACACGCCTGTGACATTGCACACACAGTTCGTTTTTGCGTTGCATCAAGGGTCGAGTTAAAAAGGCACACTGTGTGTGCAAGTTGAGAAAAAAAAAACTTTGTCACTTTATCGCAGCCATGCCAGTATTGTTATTGGTTGTCTGATTACCCACTTTTCGTGGAGTCTAGACTTCAGTTGATTGAATGTGACATCCGTTTACTTAAGGTGGCAATTCTCAACCTCGGAGGCGAAAATATTTGACGCAGGGACTCGGGTGATATTCCCCTCCACCAAATAACATTATTATTTCTCAAAACCGTCCGCAAAATCATTCCAGGCCCTCCCCCGCTTCGGGAGGAAAAATCACTTGAGGATGAACGTAATCTGTAATCCTCATTCTTTAAATCAGTCATCTGCTGAAAATTTCCATTAACCCCCTCCATTATTTTTCATATTTTTCTTTTCAGCACGAAATTGCTTCTGTTTTGTAGCCGTTTAATGGACGTTACATGTTGTTTTATTTTCTAGTGAAGTGCGTAAAAACAAACCTTGAACATGAGAGACACTGATACTGAATTTATTTTGTAACAAGCTATCAAGACATTAGACAAATTATTAAACGATGCTAACGCCCATGTGGCCTGTGACAAGCCTAACAGGTCAATTGATCATTCCGTGTTTTTAGATTCAATCAGGCTAAATAGTTCAGTTGGTGGACAGGGCTCAAAATAATTGTTTTTCTATGCGTAGCAAAATGCTACACATTTCCGAAAAATGAATAGCATTTTGTTTAAATTGCATAGCAGTTCTTGTATACCGGAGTTATGCCATACTGTTTTGTTTTGAATTCTTCTGAGCAGATAGAATAATGTCCATCCATTCCAGCTATGTTTTTCAACTGAACTGCGTTTAACAACTGCATGGACTTAGATATTTCCAAATGCGTGACATTTCTTAATTTGATGGGTTTAAAGTTACTTTGATTGGGTATTTTATGCAAAATGCAGAAACAATACAGGATGAATTTAAACCAATAAAATTCACGTTACATATGAAGTTGCTCATGCGAGACAGAGAGTTAATCCCATATCATGGGTAAAGCATCAGTGAACTAGCTTGCAAAGTTTGTTGCAAATTTTCATTTTTACATTTTGTAATACAAGATATTCAACTGCAGCCTATTAGGCTGCAGTTGAATATATTGTATCGCAAAATGCTATACATAATTGAAAATTGTGTAGCTTTTCGCATGTTTTGCATAGAAAATAGCGATGCGAAACCACTTATTCTGAGCCCTGTTGGTGGGTCAAGCGAACATTAGCGGTTCGATTGTCCGATCAACTGAAATATTCCATTCAATTAAAACTAAAAATGCTATACATTTCTTGCGAATCAGCGCACGAACTCTTTCGCAATCGAGACTTGGGAATATCCTTACTACTGATAACATAGCCATTTCCATTTTGACATGTTTGTTTAATAAATATTATGAAAGGAGACTGATCACAGCGGTAGATTTAAGATTACTCCTTGTGGTTCCACAAATAGTGCTAATATCTTGATGTTCCCTAGATAAATTTAATACTTATTGATTGGAATTTCCTTAACACAAAAGAGTAGCTGTATACATTTGTGAGTTCCTGGGTGGGGGTGGCCATCCCCTACTAGGCGGGTACTCATGTGGCGGGTAGAGGAAGGCCTGCTGAATTGGACTGGTTTGCTGAATTAAAATTAGCAGGGTTTCTCAGTTGAGCAGTTTTGCTCCGGAATATCCAAATACACAGCCCCAGACCAAAATGGTTCTACCCTGTTATTCCCTCCTGCATGAACCTTGTTTTCCCGTGAGGTGCGTTCCGAAAGCCCCGGAGAAAGAACACGGCCAGTTGAGGACAAACATGGCCTGGTTTGGGCAGTCGCCTTTTAGAAATACCTGTTCAATACACTGCTTTGGTCCTAGATGGGAGTAAATGGATGTTTGGACCAGTCGTTCAGGCCAATCTGGAGCCCCAGGACTGCGGGTGGGGGGGGGGGGGGGGGGTGGGTGATCATTAAATCAGTTATTTATTTTAACTAAATTTTATCATTGCCAATGTCTACTGACTTTTAATGAATTTCAAACTTTTTTCAAAGTATTCAGTTTTATTGCACTGTCTGTGTCAGTTATTAGTGGTAATTTTCATTACAATAGCTTTACAGAATAATTGGTTAAATGACCTCCTTCTGATAACATGGCAATACCCAATAACAAATTTAAGAAAATGACCAAACTTTGTGATCAGTTATGCAGCTCACAGGGGTAAAATGGCTGCCAATATCAACCCTTTAGACCTGGAAAAAAGCTGTAAAAGGAATTGCTGGCACAGTTAAAGTCATCCAAAAGCTGAGAACTGGATCTTTACTGATCGATTGTAATAAAGAAGCCCAGGCAATACATTTATTAAATGCAAATAAACTTGCAGATGTGGAGGTGAATGCGTTCCCTTGTAAAACCACCAATAAAAGCAGACGAGTAATTAGAACAAGAGAACTCGTTGGCATAGATGTACTTGAGATACGCAAAGAACTAGAACCTCAAGATTACCAGATGTTAAAAATATTGAAATTAAAAAAAAAAATATGTATACAAACAATTACTCATATACAGTACGTGGAGAGTGGATTGTAACTAAATCACCGCGGAGTGGAGTTATCACCCAAGCTATAACTTTCAAATCTTGTACATATCGACAAAAAACACAAGCAATGTTTCAGCCAATGGACCTCCGGGTTAAACCCGGAGGTCCATTGGCTGAAACTTTGCTTGTGCTGGTTATGCTTTGCAACAAATTTGCAATTATTGGTTGGGTGGAATCTCCACTCTGCGGGTGATTTAGTGGTAATACACTCTCCACGTACTGTATTAATATTAGATTCTTATCAGCCACCCAAATCATTCAAAGTTGGATATATGGACATCAACGTTGATTTATATATTCCAAATCCATTTCGATGCTTCAAGAGCCAGAAACATGGTCATAGGCAAAAACAACTGCAAGGGCCAGGAAATATGATACGAATTAAGACAACAACACCAAGAACCATGTGACAATGCAATCAAATGTGTAACCTGTCAGTGCAGTCGCATGTGATCATTCAAAGATTACCCTGTCTGTAAGAAAGAAAAAAACTACAGTACGTGGAGAGTGGATTGTAACTAAATCACCCGCGGAGTGGAGTTATCACCCAAGCTATAACTTTCAAATTTTGTACACATCGACAAAAAACACAAGCAATGTTTCAGCCAATGGACCTCCGGGTTAAACCCGGAGGTCCATTGGCTGAAACTTTGCTTGTGCTGGTTATGCTTTGCAACAAATTTGCAATTATTGGTTGGCTGGAATCTCCACTCTGTGGGTGTTTTAGTGTTAATACACTCTCCACGTACTGAATATAGAAAATAAAATACGAAAAACAAATAAGTTTCAAATAGGCCAGAGAAATCGTGACACCCATGCCTATGAGCATATGAGTACATGCTCTGAATCATATGCTACAAAATCATCACAGGAATTACCAATTCGATCAGTAGAATGACAGACATGTGGCAACAAGTCCATCTTATTAATTTAGTTCAGTATTTTACAATAGATCAGTGTGTATTACAGTCCCCCAAATAAATTCAGCTGCCCAAACAACAAAAAACAGAACAAAAAGGAAACAAAAAAAAAAAAACTCACCTGTCCTAATCAGAACATAAAATAAAACAGTCAGCTAAATCAGATAAGAATAAGCAAAATAAACCGAAAGCAGATACTAAGCAAAGTCCCCCAACTAAATTTGAGTCAGAATCAGAAAACATTTGGTGCAATCCATAATAGTGGTATTGTGATTAACTTGTGTGTTTTTAGAACATCAACAGTAGATTCAATGCTATTTGGAGCAAATTAACCTTCCCTTGAGAGGCGCAGAATTAAATTGTTACTACAATATGTTTCTAAACTGTTTGCTAATCTATCGAACCCTGCTTATAACTGTGTCTCAGATCCTCAGAATGTTGACGTTTTTAACCGTCACTAGAAATATATTCCTCCATTTAGATATCAGAATTAAATCCATAGGTAGTCCGCCGCGCTTGAGCCTGATATGATAAAAGAGAACTGTAAATCACATATTTCTTCTTGGCATCTTATTAGGGCTGTCACGATTTTTAAATTTAGGAATGGATTAATCGTCGCAAATAATCGATGATAATCGATTAATCGTACCTAAATCCCCCCCCCCCCCGCCTCCCTATCTTTGAAGTCGATAAAAATGAAGTTCAAGTCAGCTGACTTACGTCAAGGAAACAACGAAGACGATCCTTTGTAGGTACATTCAAAGCTTTGATGTTCTGAACTTTTGAACCGTCAGTGTAACAATCAAGACCGGTCGGCAGTTGCGAATTTCGCAACTGCCGACCGGTCTTGATTATTACCTTGACGGTTCAAACATTCAGAACATCAAAGCTTTGATGAATGTACCTGAAAGACAATTGCTTCCAACAGCTTCTTGGGGGTTTAACATCGATGTTCTTAACTCTTTACCTTTAGCAACAATAGTTTTTTCATCAAATTTTCTTTTAATTATTAAACGCCTAAAACGGGATACAATTTACCGATTATTCGACAACGAAAAATACTAATCGATTTCGCCGTGACCGATCAATAGTCGATTAATCGAATAATCGTGACAGCCCTAATAGGTAGTCCGCCGTGCTTGAGCCTGATATGATAAAAGAGAACTGTAAATCACATATTTCTTCTTGGCATCTTATAAAAACCTACAGTTATTTGGGCCTTGCTTCCACCAAAATATCTGAAAGAAATTATTTGCAGTTTAAGCAGAAATATTCTGAAATGGAATTTAAACAAAATTATGCAGAGAAAAAATCCAACTACATTGGGTATAAAATCATCTATATAGATCTATACGGTGACAAAGTATCATCGGCCGTTGCTACTTGTGACCAGATCACCTCAATCCCAAAAACACAAATACAAATTTTATGTGCACAGCTGAAGTTAAAGATTTGCAACTTGCGCACGAACGCATCGAGAATATACAGAAAAGGAATTCAATAAAAGTTTCCGTCTCTATTTCTCCTTTGCTTGCTTTACACAACCTCAAGTTGAAGAACTCTCTCATTTTGACACTTCGTGAGAAGGTCATTACTTTCATGTCTGGACACTGTGATATCGCCTTTTGTTGGATATCTGAACAATTATGTATCTTTGGAAACATTAGACCAGACAGTGCAGCAAAAGAAGCCTTGACCAAATCTGTCACTTATTTTAAAATTCCTTTCAGTGATTTTAAACCGCATGACAATACTTACATCAAACCTTTGTGTCAAGCGGATTGGGATGAAGCAACAAATAACAAGCTGCTTCGCTTCCGACCAAATAGTTTTAATCACTACTCGTCTAGTAGATCATATAGTTTTGACACGATGGCATAGTTGTCATACAATATTTAAATATCCCTGCTGTAGGGTTGTATGTGGCCAGGGTATGTTCTTGCCAACAGGTGTTGACAGTGGAACTGTTTCTTTTACAATGCACTAATTTTGATCATGCCAAGGGGGCAGTATTTCACTGTTTGATCTCTAAGAGATATTTCTTTATCATAGGATTCCTCACAAAATTCTCTCCATACTGAAAGCAATCAACCGTTTAGTAAATTTTAAAATTGTTTTTATTCTTTTAAACTAGACTCTTAAAGTCCAACAAATCGTCATGTTGATTCACACGTTTTCAAATTTCTTGCATATCACTCATTATCTATTAACTAAAGTGAATTTTTTGATTTGATTGGTTGATAGATACGTGGTATGAGACCATATTCATTGAAACCCACGATACGTCCGCCCAGCCACTGACAAATTTACCATAAACAGTGGAAGCCTGGTTCCGAAATCTACAAATTGTCCATACCCCGTAGAAGACGCGTCATTCCAGTTTTACAGTGTACATGTATTATATTTTAATTTTTTATCTCCAAAATATAGCTCATGACCCCTTATTGGAATGAGCTTGTCGAGGACCCTCCAATGTAGGGTTCGTAAGCTATGTTTTTGAGACAAAAAAATGAAAAAAAGAAATTCAATAATTTTTTTTATACTAGTCATATCGGCATATTTTCACAAAAACTCTTTTGCACAAAAATTCCACAGAAACCTGTATGGCTCAACAATGGAAGATAAAAGATCTCATGCTGTGTGTGTTCACACATGAAATAGATTGTACTTCTAAAACGGAAAGTCAATAGATAAATTCGTTACCCCGTGTCTGATCACGTGGTACGGGTTTTTACCTACCCGAAGCCAGCCGTATCCCATTCGGCCTTCGGCCTCATCGGATAAGACTGGCTTCGGGTAGGTAAAAACCCGTACCACGTGATCAGACACGGGGCAACTAATATTACTGTTGAAACCACTCTTGTCTTTGTGATATTTCTATTGTAATTAATTCATATTTTATTCATTCTTTTTACTTTATAATTGACATTTTCTATGGATTTTTCGCCACGATATTATTAGTTACCCCGTGTCTGATCACGTGCTACGGGTTTTTACCTACCCGAAGCTAGCCGTATCCCATGAGGCCGAAGGCGGAATGGGATCCGGCTGGCTTCGGGTAGGTAAAAACCCGTACCACGTGATCAGACACGGGGTAACGAATTTATTGACTTTCCGTTTTAGAAGTACAAACTATTTCATGTGTGAACACACACAGCATGAGGTCTTTTTTATCTTACATTGTTGAGCCATACAGGCTTCTGTGGAATTTTTGTGCAAAAGAGTTTTTGTGAAAATATGCCGATATGACTAGTATAAAAAAATTATTGAATTTCTTTTTTTTCTTTTTTGTCTGAAAAACATAGCTTATGAACCCCACATTGGAGGGTACTCGACAAGCTTATTCCAATAAGGGGTCATGAGCTATATTTTGGAGATAAAAAATTAAAATATAATACATGTACACTGTAAAACTGGATTGACGATTTTTTTGCGAATAGTGCAGGCCGTGATCAGACATGGGATAACAAATTTACATGTATCTATTGACTTTGAAGTATTTCATTTATGTGAACACGCAAGGAGGGGGGAACTTTATCTTCGACTATTGAGCCACACAGTTTTGGGATGGATTTTTTGTGCTTTTCAACTATATTCTGGTATGGTACGATCATACAAACATTTGTTGTGCCGTCTGACTTCCGCCTTCCAGTTATCGGTAAATTGATTTCGATGAACGCGTCTTCCACTGGGTATGGGAAATTTGTCAGTGGCTGCGCGGACGTATCGTGGGTTTCAATGAATATGGTCCCATACCACGTACCTATCCACCAATCAAAGCAAAAAATTCACTTTAGTCAATAGATAAAGCCTTAGCTACTGATGTGGCATTAAACGCAATTAAATAAATAAATAACTTTGTGAGATAAGGGACATCACATTTCTTAACTATAGCTTACGGGCAGATTCCATAAAGGTGAGTAACCAAAGATCATAAAACAGCGTGGAAGTATTTACAATTCTGATACTATCCGAAGGTGGGAGGAGGTATAAATGCGCATAGTTGGTGATACATTCTACAGAACTTTCGATCAGAGTGTCAGAAACAGAGGCAGCTAAACACAAGCATTCAAAATGTGAAATAAGATGAAGATACAGAACGTTTTAAAGCATGTAAGTCATTATTTTTGAGTATAGAGACACTTTACTCCGCCCCACGCTCCGGAGTTATATCGTGTTGGCCATTCTAATAGTTGGAAGCTCCACAGAATGAAATCAAAAGTATCTAGCAGCGACAGGAACTGTTACACTCTCCAACTTGCCCAATTCCACACAAATCTGATCAGCAGTTGTTGAATGCTGTAGAGTACCTAAGGTATGGTAGGTATGACTCGTACCCTGGACGTCGTTTAAAAGAGGGGTGGGCTCCACTGAGAAGTTTCTATTAAAGTCAGACAAGCCACCCACGAATAGTGAAAATTAGAAGAATTTTCCTCAGATGAATGATCTATCTTGTCTTTGATTTTCATGGATCAGATGCACTACAGTTAAAACTAGAAGTCCTGTCCTGAAATGCGCACAAATAGCGCGTTAATCTACACGTTATGACGATGGTAAGGCTATCAAATTCTGCACATACGGCCTGTGCACAAGCAAAGTTTCAGCCAATGGACCTCCGGGTAACCCGGAGGTCCATTGGCAGGAACATTGCTTGTGTTTACTATGGGTAACAAGGAGAACCCGCCATGCTTTGGGTGCCATTCGATATGACAATTGCGCGCAATTCCTGCGCGCAATTAAACCTAGATAAGCGCACAGTTCGTGAAAGGACTTCTAGTTTTAACTGTAGGGTGTCCGGATTGTTAAAACGCCTATATAAATGCTTAGGTAATACAGTGATGTGAGTAACATAACCACATATCCCATAGTACCACTTTTGAGCTCCAGGGCCAGATGACATTAAGACCACTCTCCTGTGGAAACTAGGAGGTTGTGCTGTCTTTTCCGCCTTCACTTTTTTACAAAGCCAGTCATGCATTTTTACGCCTCAGTGGAATGTCTGCATATATAAATTTTAACAACGAACACGCGATCTCGCCAAAGCGAGATTGGACCTCAGCTGTAGCTATTTATTTTGTGGAAATTCTGTTAAGTTGGAAACAACATTGCGTTCAGATACGCCGCTGGTTGAATGGAATTGTATCATCAGTATGATTTTTGCCAACGCATACTATCTCATAATCAGGCACTTAATGTTTGATTGGTTCATTTATTCAACAAATATGGCTATATTATGACGGCAAGTCAAGTTCAAATTTAAATGTAACAAATCGTTTATAACCTTGCTCCCATTTCGGAGGACAAATCACATGAGAAAAGTAAACATTAGAATTTTTGCCGTTTTTTTTGCGCATTTGTGCGGATATAAAAATATATCCCCGTTTTAATGTTCGGTATGTTTTTGATGGGTCTTGCGGTTCGGTTTTCAGGTTTGCCGTAAGCATCGGAACCGAACCGGGAAACTGAAAAATTGCTTAGCCATATCGAGATTTGGAGAGTGATTCATAGAACGACACGTGCGTGTGGATGGGTTAATCGATATTGAACGACTGCCAGTGCGGAAGGTTAAAACGAGAGACCGAATATCGATTAATCCATTCACATGCGTGTGCCGTTCTGTGTTTATTACATGCCTTCACGTCTATAAAGTTGATTTCTGTTGTTTTTTATGGAAGCATTTCATCCACACCATTCCGCCATCCAGGTAATATCCAATCAGATGCATTCTTACATGACGCTGTTACACATAATCCAGACTCCACGCGTGGTATATCTAGCACATTCCCCAATGTCTATATTATATATGGTAGAGTTCAATTAGCACAGACAATCGTGGTATAATACCTGAAAATAACCCATGGTCCAAACTGCATCGTTCAAAAGCCGCGCTGAGAATCTCAATACAATCGATAGAGGGTTTGAACTGAACTTCCGCTCGGAGTGGTGATGCGCTCACCACAAGATCCTCGAGATATGCATTATTTGTAATTCTAAGCTTACCTTATTTTAGTCATTTCATGGGGAAATTGGTACGACACGACACTTCATCCCATCCTGGGAAAGAACAAGAAGAAGGCGAGAAAAAATACAGAAAATATGAATATCTTACCCACTGAAAAGGGGATAAATTCGTCCATTTGTTTCACAGACATGTTTTCGTCAAGGAATCGCGATGGATTAAATGTTTCCGGATTATGCCAATAAGTGTCGTCCATTAACGTAGTTTCAATATTTGGAGCCAGTAATGTAGATCTGGGAATAGTATATCCGCAAAATTCAGTGTCAACAGTGGTTCTACGAACACCAGCCGAACGAACTATAGCCGATCGTCTGAGAATCTCCGAGATTGTAGCTTGAAAAAACGGCATTTTCTTCCGGTCAGTAAAATCGGGCAGTTTATTGTCTGCAACAACATTGATGAGTTCACTGTGTAGTCGTTCCTGGATGTCCGGGTGATGAAGCAAGTAGAGAACAGCGAAACTCAGTGCTGATGCCGTGGTGAGAGTCCCAGCCACGAACAGTTCCTGTGTGAGTCGTAACAACTCATCCTCTGGAAAAATAAAAAAAAAACAATATTGGCAGCGATACATAGACAGAATGACACGCGTGTGTGAATGTGTTAATAGATATAGCACGAGTGCCAGCACAGAAAAATAGAACGAGAGGCCACAGACCTTGAGTTTTATCTTTCCACGATGGCACAAGTGCTATATCGACCAACCCATTTATACACGCGTGTCGTTCTGTGTTTATTACACGCCTTCACGTCTTTCCACAAATTATTAGAAGGACACTCAGCAATTAATTTGACAACTGTCAACAAAAAGAACACATTTTATCTCTAACACAATTTGTGAGGGAACCCGTGCTACAATTTCGTCCCCTGAGTTGCACATAGAACACATTGGAACTCAGGGGACGATGTTTATCTATGGCTAGTGATTCAAATTGTAATTGCGTTGCATGATTTGTAGAAAATTCCAGTGAAATTTCGTATTTAAAAATAGTCCGTCAACGATTTCCGTTCCGCACAGATTTTCATTTTCCGCATGGTTTGGTGTTGCTGCAGATGCGGATTTCATAGAAAAGGCCTGTAATAAATACAGTTATGTCACACACCTTCGAGAAGAGACACTATAACAAAATTGCAATTCCGCAATTTTTGAACGCAGAATATCACGCAAGACAACAATCTGAACTATCTGTATATAATTAAACATTTTTTTTGTGTTCAGGCTGTTTCAGTCTAAATTATTGGCTAAAGTATTTCCTTTGTTTTCTTTTGATAACGCAATGAACGAAAAAAAACGCATTTGGCCCACCCTAAATCACGCCCCCGATATCTGTCTTGGACATACCTTGCACAGTGTGAATGGAAAAGAACCCCTGCACGCTCATATTGTTTCAAAATAAAATGTATTTAATATTTATCTCATCATATTATAAAGACTTTCAAACAAAAATTTAATAAACAATGAAATCCTTATCATGCTTTTTATTCCATGTTTAATTTGATTATACGCAATAGGTGATCGTGTGTGTTCATCGTTTTACGCAAATCGAACGTAATCAATAACCGACCATAATCTACAAACGAAACTCGCGAGAAAAGCTTTCCAATTTCCAAACAGCCTTGATGAACTCTTTCTGAGACAAAGCTCAACCAATTTCATGCCATCTGGGTTTATATCGAACTGCACATTTACAAACTGTGTTTTCAATTTCTCAGAAATTTCCCCAAACCGCAACACTCCTGGAGGTTATGAAGTTTAGCCCAATTCCCCCACCTACCGCATGAAGATTGTTACTGTCAGAAGCATACTGTTTTTTATGTATTTTCGGCGGTTCAAAAATAGTCGAATCTTTTATTATTCTCATTTTCGTTCATTCATAGTAGTGCAACGTCTTTGTTGTACATCTTGACTTCGGAGTTAAGCCTCACTCACTGTTGACGAACTGGTGTACCGTCTGAGTGTCATCAAAATTCTCCTGATTGGCATTACGTTCTTACTAGTTCACATGGAAAAAATGTCTACCATGTCTGTATTTAAGACTGACTGCTATTTGGTGTTGTTAGTTTGTTGTAAAGCTTAATCCAATGCCTGTTCAGGCCACCTGAAGATGGGTACTTTCGGGAAAAAAAACGCTCGTCTTTTGAGCAGTGGCGGCGCCAGAGTTACAGAAGTGAGGCGGTACAGTTGTGTATTGCCTGCTGCGCGTAAGTTTTAAAAAACATTCTTAACTTCGGGAGGTGTCCCCTCCCGAAGTTGAGAAAATTTTTAAAACTTACGTTGTAAATGGTGTTCTCTGGAGCATTCCCAGACAATTAAATTAAAACATTTTTATCCTTTTGAAACTTACTGGTAAGGTCTTTCAGTTATAGAAAACGTCGCACATGGTGACATTTTAACGGAATAACGCTGTTGTAAAGTGCGAGCACAAAGCACCAAACGACACTCAGATCGAAAATGAAAGTAGGCTGCATTCCAAACGGATGCGTTGTACGCTCTCGATTCTAGCATTCCTCGAATACTCTTAAGCGGTATGTTTCAGACCGTTTGAACGCGGCACGCCTTGTTGCAATTTGGGACCTCGACTCTTGTTTGTTGTTTGCAGCTAATGTGTGTGTGTGTTTTGTTTTTTTTTTTTTTGGGGGGGGGGGGGAACTCAAACATAATTTAAAAACTTCTCTTATTTAGTGCACTTGGGAATATGGAATTAAGCATACCCACCATTACACCGCAACGTTCAATACAAAAATTAAAATGATAGTATTTTTTTACTACGCTTGGCGAAAAAAGTGGAGAGGTAAGTACCCCCCACCCCCCAAACCCACCACCCCCATACCCCTCCCCCCTCCCCCATGGCGCCGCCACTGCTTTTGAGAGTTTGGACTCAAAAATGGGAAAGGACAAACTGTTGTGAATACCTTTATGCTGCAATATACCTCAACGACTTTCATGTCATGTGTCATGATACAAAGTTTAACCCTGGGTTAAATGGTAGTTTGAATGGCAGTGCCAGTCTCAAAAATGGTGATATGTTGCAATTTTTTACAAGCTTGGAAAAAGCTTTGTCGTCGGAGCCGAATGGCAGCTCCGAAAACCTTTGTATATCTGTGTGCATCATTACTTGTCATTGATATATCCAATTGTAAGTTGTATTGCAATGTGTAACATAAGGTATGTCCTGTTTACATAAAGGTCGTTACAGCCAGCAAATCGCTTACTTTTGAGAATTTGTTAAATTAAAGTACCCATATTCCAATATGAGAAACGGAGAGGACCAATGTATATAGCTTGATGCAGCAATGTAAGAGGAACAACTATACTGTTATATATTATTTTTAAAAAGTTTAGTGCCGTTAGTAGGTTGAATAATATAACAGTCAAAAAATGATTTTTCACAAGTCCAAGTTTACCTTCTATTTCCCCTCAGTTCCGAATGAAAAAACAAAAAACAATTTGCATATCTGTTTTTATCTTATACCTGTTGAAGATATAGCCCATGTGTTATAGATTATCTATAACACATACCCCTATGTCATATAGATTGGAAAACGGACTATAGTCTTTTTCTATATTATAATATAATGATGACATTCGCAAAATTGTTTATAAATCGTGTCAAATCTGGTGAAATTGATTATCAAACATATTTTTGTCATAAATCATAAGAATTGAGGCGTAAGTATATTTTCTGTAATTGTTTTCCCAGTTACAGGGCCACTTTCTAAGGGGAACTATACTCTATCATTCACTTGAATTTGTAGCCTTGTTACGCACCAACAGCTTTTCCGGGCACATCACATGTATTCATGCTCAACAAGAGAAAGCAGTCGACTCCACTCCAGATGAGTCGACATTTTTGACACGAAATCATCCCCAAAACCCTTTTAAAAGTGCAGAAAAGAACAAAAATGGTCGGTATAAGATAAATACAACAATACCATAGTGTGTTTTGATATGTTTGATATCTCAACTCGTTGAACGTGAGTTTTTTTCGCTCGGCAAGCCTTGCGAAAAAAACTCACTTTCAACGAGTTGAGATATCAAACATATCAAAACACACTATGGTATTATCGTATATGTATCATCACCAATCGAGGATACTTGCTGCTGTAAGTCATATTCTAAAAATTAATCCAATATTTGTCCAAGGGACAATACTATAAAACTTTTTTTGCAATTGTATTTTCTACAATTGCACTTTCTAATTATATCTTAAAATGCCGATGATTCATTTTAGTCAGTTATGGTTATAGTTAGACAATACAGTTCCACAAATTACACTTATAAACCATATATATTATTGGCGCCTGGTTGCATACAGATCGGCATTGTCGGGAAAATTCTAGTGTTTTGAGAATGTTGTACGGTTTTGTACCATTGTTTCCCCCCGAGAATTGGGAAATGACCAAATACTGCGTATAACTTCAAGCAGCAATATAAATGTAACGAGTTTGGTGTTATATGTTAGTAGTATGTCAGGAGCTGCAGTGCCCCATTATGGAAATCACGCAGATGGGAAATAAAGGAAAAGGTGGATGGAGAAGGGGAGTAGTGGGAGGTGTGGATACCGGTTGTAGAAACCACAGTTTTTTTTACAACCATTAACCTCCAGTAGTACAGTACCACACCACAGGCATTTTCCAATAGTCCCGATTTTCCCCTATCGGTACTCAAATCACCAAAAATATTCAAAATCACTTTATTTATCTCGGTTTTCTGGAAAATAAAAAGAAAAGAAGTTCGATACGATCAACAGGCAATTTCCTGTCTGTGAGGTGCCCTACCGTGCACATGGTTAAGGAATTATATAGACTGATGTGGGCTTAGATAAATGGATTGGTCGACAAACGTAGACGAACAGAGAGAGCAAGTAGTCCTGCAGAAGTGCTACAAGTCAGTAGTTATGAAACAATGCCGCAAGGATGGTACAAGGCTATGGTATTGAGTAACAACAGTGGATGTCGATCAAGAACGGAGGGAAGTTTGTGACTATAGATAAGAAATCAATCGTTGCCTAGATACCGCCAGGAACTAAATAGGTACTGGGAGCCATAACTATCTTTAGGTAAATACGCTCAGATAAATATCCGCTAAAAGGCATGTTCCAAAAGGTATCCTCCAATAGCACAACACCAGGTCATAGATATCATCCAGTACCCAGACGGGGATACGAGGGATTATTAGTTATCCTTGTGTTTTCCAGGATGTATGGGAGTTTACACCGGTTTGGGAACTCATGCACCCTGAGGCGAAGGGTGTATGAGTTCCCAAACCGGTGTAAATTCCCATACATCCTGGAAAACACAAGGATAACGGATTTATTTCCAAGAATTTTGGTGTACTTAATACTTTAACCTACATTGTGGGCAAAAACTGACAGAACAATTGTTAGTTTCTTAACAAAACCAGACAAATATGGATGTCATTGGAACTGGCTCAATGAGCAAGTTCCAATGACATCCACATCTGTAATATTTTATTGCTTTAAAAATGGGTACTTTTTCATCCATATAGCTTGCTCTTGTATATTCTTGTTTTTACACCGTTGTTAACCACGGTGTAAAAAAAGCCACTGTGGTTTGCAAGTTACACCGTACCTCTCAGCCAATCAAAATGCAGTATTTTGTTTCATTTGGAAATAAAGTAGATTATACCTCCTTCACAGATTCCCTCCTGCTCCACGTGGCCTTGGATGATAGAAAAGGGGTGCCAAAGGCCAGACATTTCTCATTTAGAGGGTGCTAGAATTGGGTTGCCAGGGGACGTAGTCGTTCGATATCCATGTGAGAATAAGAGGAATTATAGAATATACCCAGTTAAACGACTTCCTCGTGTCACTTATGGCCTCATACGACAGGAAAGAGTTTCCATAACCACGCACGTTTACGAAAAAGGAATTTTATAGAGTTTCACAAAAATGATTCCATAAGTAAGATTCCATATTTGTGCTTCCAGTCCGTATAGAGCATCTGGTAGTCTTACCATCGGCTTCCCCCATGTATTAAGATGTTCGGATCAAAACCAAGAATATCCGGAATAGGTTCTGAACTATCAGAAAAGACACACTAAGCTAAAACATAGTAAACCTATAATAGCTGCACATTCTGCTATAGCACCGAATGGTCTTCTAGTGGTGAGTTCGATTGTTTGGGAGTAGACTGCAGAAACGTAGAAAGGCATTTTAATTGTAACAGTTTTGAGACAAAACTGTTACAATTAAAATGCCTTTCTACGTTTCTGCCGTCTACTCTGGAACAATCTAACTCACAATGCGCACTGAGACCAACATCAAATTAGTCCAAACTCATCGGGGGTGCCAGATATAGGTCAAGGTCACTGACGTCACCGGCGGTCATTGAGTGCATAATACAAAATTGCTGGAAATCGCACTCTTGACCCCTTAATGCATTCCTGAAGTTCATACATGTATATTTTAAACTCAAAGATGTGGGTGGAGGCAAAAATATGGAAAAATGGGTGACGCTCGTTTCTCAAACATGGTGAGAGGTACGGACGTGGAACCAACACCACATGAGTGGAAATTCAATGTAGGTTCAACACATTGGTCAAAGTCATTGCGATTTCCTGGGCTCATTGAGTGCATTTTTCATAACTGCCGGAAATCACATTTTATGACTTCTTAATGCATTCCCGAAGTTCATACTTACATGCTTACACTCAAAAACAATGGGCAGGTCAAGCATTTTGGAAGTCGATCACACTCATAGCCCACGCACGGTATGACCTATGAACCTGTGACCATTACCAAAAGAGTAGAGACTCAATGTTTTTTTTCAGAAATACTGGAAATACGTCTGTTCTGGCCTCGTAGTGCTCTCACGAAATTCATACATGTTTTGTCACTCAGAAAAGTGGACGAAGCTAAACGTTTTGAAAGTTGATCACCCTTATACTTCAAGCACGGTAAGACTTATGGGCCTGGGGTCAACACCAACTCTGTCAAGACTTCCTGGCCTGGAAGAGAATAATTTGGTTTGAAGTCATTCGGGTCAAGCAATTCTCATTAACCCTTTATCCAACGTAACGGCCAAAACTGGCCAGCGCTATTCTCAAAAATCGCCAATTAATTTTCAAAATATTTTCATTTTTTGTCTCAAAAACATAGATTATGACCCCTCGTTGGAACGTGCTCGTCGAGCTCGTTCCAACGAGGGGTCATAACCTATGTTTTTGAGACAAAAAATGAAAAAAATTAATTATTCAAGAATTTTTTTTGCAAGTGTCGTCTGCTTTTCATGTTAGGTAAAGGGTTAAGTGCAGTTTTCAGAATTGCTGGAATTTAAATTTTATAACTCTTAATACATCTCTTAATACTGCCTTTCGTCCCTCACAAAAATAAATGGGTGGCGTCAAAAATGTTCATTTTTAATTCCTTTGAGGAACACGTTGAATGTTATGCACGGAAGTTCCGGTTTCTTGAAAAAATGTTATCTGATGTCCTTGGGCAAGGCACGCGATCCTGATTGACAAGTTGGGGGCACGGTGGAGCTGTGTGCTAAGGCGTACTGCACGCCGATAGGGCAAATGTCTACAACTATAGCTAGCACTGCTTGTGTGGTGTTAGTACACTGGGGAGCCTGACAGTTGAGGGCACGGTGGAGCTGTGTACTAAGGCGTACTGCACGCCGATAGGGCACATGTCTACAACTAAAGCTAGCACTGCTTGTGTGGTGTTAGTACACTGGGGAGCCTGACAGTTGAGGGCACGGTGGAGCTGTGTACTAAGGCGTACTGCACGCCGATAGGGCACATGTCTACAACTAAAGCTAGCCCTGCATGTGTGGTGTTAGTACACTGGGGAGCCAGACAGTTGGGGGCACGGTGGAGCTGTGTACTAAGGCGTACTGCACGCCGATAGGGGGCACATGTCTTCAACTAATGCTAGCACTGCTTGTGTGGTGTTAGTACAGTGGGGAGCCTGAGAGTTGAGGGCACGATGGTGCTGTGTACTAAGACGTACTGCACGCCGATACGGCACATGTATTCAACTAATGCTAACCCTGTTTGTGTGGTGTTAGTACACTGGGGAGCCTGACAGTTGGAGGCACGGTGGAGCTGTGTACTAAGGCGTACTGCACGCCGATACGGCACATGTATTCAACTAATGCTAACCCTGCTTGTGTGGTGTTAGTACACTGGGGAGCCTGACAGTTGCTCGCCGTTGCTCGGTGGTTCTATCCGGGTCGTCCGGCTCCCAACACCCGTAAAACTGTCCGAGACGAGATGACCCTGACATAGTTCTGATGCTTTCACCATTTTCAGATGGATTCGGATTTACTGATCACGATAAATTCTGTTTCTCTTGTTGCATTTGTGTTTTTATATTTTGTATGGTGGATTGTTTATATGCTTGTTCGTACATGAGCGTGTAATTCGCTGCAACATGTGGTGTGTGTTAAGAGGATATAGACATACCGTTCGTTGCAGCTTTACCGGTTTTTTGAAGAATTTGGTTTGTTATTACTACAGTTCAGTCGCCGTGGTCAGATTGTAATATCCAGGCGGTCAGTGATGTCCACGCACGCGTTTATGAGGTAATACAAATCATCAAAACCAAAAAATTAGTATTTGTAACGTGAGTCCAAGAAGCAAATCTAGTGTCATAAACGTCCATGATTAACAGCTAGAACGAATGGCATGTATAACTTAAATCCAGATGAAAATGTCCTGTCTATAAAATTATCAGGGGAGGGGGGGGGGGGGGGTGGTTCGTGTCAACATCTACATCCCCAACAGTTAAATAGGCCCATAAATGACTAGTCCAAGGTGACCGGACTGTACACTGCAGCCGCTGTGGACAGGTCACTTTGCACAGGTGGGCAATATTTCCACGGACGCAATATTATTAGTTTTCAAACTCTTATTATAGGAATAATCATCAAAATCCAATTATTGAAGCACCGGCTACAATCCGGTGCTTCATTAATTAAAAGTTTGATGATGATGACTTTTATTACCTGGTAAACGCATGCGTGGACATCAATGCCCACACGTGGATTACGACCAGTTCATGGAGACAGTGCTGTAGCAGCACTAAAATAGTTTGTTAGACCCCAATCGTTTGTTTTACGACATGATATTTTACTTGTTACCACGATAACGATACACATACAGAATGTACCCATAGTAGCTTGGTGTTCCAAATGTTCACCACGAATAGAGAAGTGGTGTTAACCGCGAGCCTTCGGCGCGCGGTTAACACCACTTCACTACGAGTGGTGAGAATTCGGAACACCAAGCTACTATGGTTATATTTTATTTATACCATGATCGTCACGTTATTAAGAGTCGCTATTATTTTTTCTCCATTTCACTGAGCAGCAACCGTTCAAACGTGCGAATTTGTTTTTGTTTACATGACCATCGGTGGGCGGTACTTCCCCTGTCAATTTTATCGCCGACACGAAATGAAATAATAATAAAAAATTAACAAACTATTTCGAGTTATGGATGCTTTATTGACATGAGACAATGCATGTTTGTTATTTTTTTGTGATTTATGAGGTAAACTCATTTAAAAACGTAGTAACTAATTGCCACTTTCATTTCACTCTTCTCGAGGCGATGTGCGATAAATTTAAACAAGTTCGCATTCAGGTCGACGTCACCAAAGGTCAACGTGGATGTAAGTCTACTGTAGGTGTAAGCTTTAACTACTGAAATCCCATTGCTGACGTGTTCACCACGGTTGGTGTGTAAAGCTAAAATTTATGTCATAGGCTTTTCATATATAGTAGAATAGGTAATCATGGTATAAAAACGTTTATCAAATTCGTGGGCACAATTTACAAATGGCTTTGTGCTGATATATGGTGTCAAAACAGTTCCTTCATATTTGTTTTCCATTTACCTAGCTCATGAAATGTGAATGTCAGCATTTGGTCATCAGCTTCCCAAGAGGGAACGTTACCACCCAATTTTGTGTATGTATATCTCATCGCGCAGGTATCTTGTGAACGGGCAACACAGGTATCAGTGTAAATACCACCCCCCCCCCCCCCACACTCTCTCACCACACTCAAAAATAGTTCAGATCCTTTGAAATAAATCATGTATATGTCTATTAAAACTTCTTTGATAGTTCTGACAAACATAGGTACTTCTCAACAGCAGGGTATTGTTTTTTGGTCGAATCTCTGTGTCTCATTTATAAAAGAAAAAGTAACTTCTCTTATATACATTATATACACCCTGTTTGACATTATATCGCGAAACCTACTACAATATCAAAGTTGATTGATAATCAAACAACAAGCGTTTTTACAGGCTGGTCATTTTTAGACGGGCAATCGCCATTTTCCTTCTCATAGTGTTCTCCCAAGAAAGTTGAATCTTAATTTGAAAGTATCGGTATCGCCTTATTCGGTGTTCCTAACAAATCAAAAACGATAACATTGCTTGATTCCATTCGCTCTGTGGACGCCTATAGATATTTCACCTTTCGTTGCTCAGTTACAACATCACAGTTAAGGTCAAAATGTCCTGTGAGTGATTAGTTCGAAATTGTTAAATCATAATTTCTGCCAATAATTTTGCATGAATGTTATTAAAAGAAAGAAATCAGCCAGAACTTATTTGAGGCGCATGTGATGCAACTTCGAAAAACGGGCACAAGGGACTCCAACAGTCACTCTCTGAGAGTGACTGTTGGGTTCCCTTATGCCCAAATATCAAATCTATTTCATAATCATTGCATCTAAACATTCAAGAGAACAGATATTGCCAACAGCCTGTCAAAATGACTATCAGCTGTTCTCCTCTGACGAATCAAGGCGGAACACAAATAGCTCTGTAAGAGTAAATTAAAGCGAACCATTTGAATGACTCTCCCTCAGCTTTGAAAATGGCACACATGCTTAATATAGCGACAAATTAAACATACATATATTTCTTATTTCATGTCCACTTAAATGTGACTAAGAATGAAATTATTCAGATGTCAAAATCGCGCTGAAATCTTTCACTTGCAAAACATTTCTATGTAGAAGGTTGACGATGACAACTGGTGTCTCAAGATTACATCGTTGAGTGAGATTATGTACAACACAGTCGAATGCCATAAGTGTTTTATGGTATCCTGAAGCTGTCGTCTTCCAACAGTTGGTGGATATACACCCCCAACTCTTCTACTTCTTCCTACAAAGGATTTGTCAGCTACCTGTTCATCATGTTGTTGTTGATTCAAATAGGTGCATACCCATTCACGACTACATCCACGCCCCTACTTCTACCTCTTGCTCTTGTTCTCCTCCCTTTTGCTGAGTATTTATCTAACAATCATAACCACGAGAAACGGTACGTATCACATAATGTGTTGCGATTCCGTATCATATAGACGACTCATTCTGATTCCGTATCACATAAATTCAGCTTTCGGTAAACACCGCGCTATGACAAATAGTAACATTATATGCATTGTTATTACGCATTAAAATATGAAATTCAAAATTTTGACAACCTCCAACCCAATTTAAACTGAAAAACGGAAAAACAGACTTTATGTAAAGGGATTGTTAGATAAATGTATTATCATGACCAAATGCATGTCCTGCAATTTGTATCAGATTCTCGGTCGTGTTTACAATCGGATCACAACTCGCCTTGACGGGCTCGTTGCGATCTGATTGTAAACACGACCTCGAATCTGATACAAATTACAGGACATGCACATGGTCATGATGATGTGTATGTATCTGGGAGTCCCAGTTTATAATAATTTGATTTGAGGGTTGATTGGAGATCTGGTTTGCTTGTCGAGTGATGCGTCACTTATTTACATGTCACTGGTTGGTTGTGCTGAAAATGTGTTCAGAGTCTATGTCTTGAGGTGTCCGACTTTTCCACTTCTGTTTCTTCTTGGTCCTCAAATATGGCCTTTAGAACTTCAACAGTGGTTTATGTTTCGTTTCCAACATTTGCAACCAATATTTACAGAAAGACCAACACACTCTATTATCACAATTGAAAGTAAGTTCAATTTCATAACCGGAGTCCATTGGGACCCAAAATGAAATGTATATCATAATTACGTCTATCATGCCGGGAGCGTGGTGACGCATCGGCTACAACATACGTAACGTTTCACAAACAAAGTCACAAAAGCTAATCCTAATTTCGAGACCTGAAACAAAATACGAGTGGATCTATTGAGACTCCACTCGGTAGGATGGAGGTTAAAGTCGCTGTAACCCCCCCCCCCCCCACCCCCACATTCGCAAACGTACTATAGTTTGATGATATTCTAGCATGTGAATTAACACAAATAAACAAAAACAAATTTCTCAATATCCATCGTCTTGATGGATGAAGGAGGACATTCTTCAGTAGATTCCTAAATGATGTCACGCTTCGGCGCATAACTTCGGTTTGATGAAACGATCAGCTGATCTTTGTTATTGTTTTGAAAGGTGCATGTTCTAAGTCGAATGGGGCTGACTATTGTGCAGTAAAAAGTCACGTAACATATAACAACAAATAAAATATACGCCGTTTTAGTGAATATCGGAAATTATCTAATTTTCCCTCGCGCACGCGCTCGACTATCACGTCCACAGTCATGAGATAATTCTGGATATACTCTAAAATAACGTAGATATCCTATATATATCGTCTTTTGAGTGCTAGAATGTTCTATGTCCCATAGGGGAGATAATACATAGTCCCATAGGGGAGACAATACATAGTCCCATAGGGGAGATAATGCATAGTCCCATAGGGGAGATGATACATAGTCCCATAGGGGAGATGATACATAGTCCCATAGGGGAGATAATACATAGTCCCATAGGGGAGATAATGCATAGTCCCATAGGGGAGATGATACATAGTCCCATAGGGTAGATAATGCATAGTCCCATAGGGAAGATAATGCATAGTCCCATAGGGGAGATACAACATAGTCCCATAGGGGAGATAATACATAGTCACATAGGGGAGATAATACATAGTCCCATAGGGGAGATAATACATAGTCCCATAGGGGAGATGATACATAGTCCGATAGGGGAGATGATACATAGTTCCATAGGGGAGATACAACATAGTCCCATAGGGGAGATAATACATAGTCCCATGGGGGAGATAATGCATAGTCCCATAGGGGAGATAATACATAGTCACATAGGGGAGATAATACATAGTCCCATAGGGGAGATAATACATAGTCCCATAGGGGAGATAATACATAGTCCTATAGGGGAGATAATACATAATCCCATAGGGGACATAATACATGGTCCAATAGGGGACATAATACATAGTCCCATAGGGGATATAATACAATATTACATAGTCCCATAGGGGACATAATACATAGTCCAATAGGGGACATAGAACATTCTAGCACGCAGGCGACGATATTTACTCGTTGATAGACAATTTAACTTAACCATTGGAACCCGAGTGGACGCTTTCCAGGTGCAGCAGCAAGAAATGCCAAACTATCATTTAGTTGGATGGCTGCTGAGTTAAAGTGTGGGATGGACCAATCAAGGTTGCATGTTGAAAATATTAATTGGTCTACCCCCCAATGATAAATATGGACTCTTCCAATTGCTGTCAATGAACTGACATGGAAGATAACACCACGGAGCAATGGGTTAAGCACAAACGTCCCAAATAATTACTGATATCTGTAAAATTTGCTACTTACCATTCATGAGGCATGAATCATCCTCCGCTTTAGATGTGTCCTGTAACATCTGTTTTATATACTCATCAATTAAATCACGTATATCATTTTTGTTGTAACTTTTAAAATGTTCACGGATTTCAGCTTGCAAAATTCCATTAGCAGCCTATAGCTGTTCACTACTGGAGCTATACCGAGCGGGTCTCCTGGTATATATTTGGCCCACGAAGGTTTAACCACGAGGTTTCCATTTGTTATTTGCTCCAAAGCAGCCATAATTACTTCGTAAGGACTTATCTGCATAATGGAATCGTCTTCCTACAATAATTGAACAAACAACATTCATAATCGCTAATTTGAATGACTGATTGAAATTTATTGGTTGGCCGCTATATTCCTCTATAGATTGCAATAAATACGATATTTCCTCGTGTATTAATGTTTGCATTTTCTCTTTTCCCATACCAAAATCCCGGAAAGTCCGGAGGACAAATCGCCTGTTTTGCTTCCTTAGTTCTCCTTCAGCAAACAATATACCTGCAAAAAGAAAAACATTCCTTGTAACACCAGTTGAGAACAGATTTTGTAACTGTAGAAAACAGGTCGAAAAATGGGAGTTTATTTTTTTCTGGGCTTTAACGGTACATTTGACAGCCAGGGGTCATCTGGTGTCGGACACTTTTACGGGTGGTTGAAGCCTGACTACTCAGAAAAAAAAAAAACACTAAACAACGGGGCGCTACTCACCGACTCCGTAGCGTGCTAACTCCGCACGTGCAGGGCTAGCATTGGTTGAAGACAAGAACGCCGTCGAGATGCAGTACTCTCTTGCACATATCGCCACCGTGCTCCCGCGTGGGACTTCGCTATTCAGTGCTTTTCTCAAGGACGCAACGCCGTTTCCCTTGACCGCGATTGAACTGTCGACCTTTCGATTTGAAGTTCAATACCATAACCACTGAGCAATCCCGATCCAAAAACTGAGAGTTAACCCTTTACTGCATCCGCCCGCGTAATATGCAAATTCAGCAGTTAAAAAAAAAAAAATTCGAAACATTTCAACAAAACCATATCATGTGACCCCTCTTTGGAACGAGCTCGTCGAGCTCGTTCCAAAGAGTGGTCACATGATATGGTTTTGTTGAAATTGTTTGAAAAAATTTAAAAAATGATATTTAAAAATAATAAATTTTGATATCATCTGTGTTGGGTAAAGGGTTAAAGAGCAGAAATATGCACAGCATAGAAAGTGCAATAAATGCTGAACTCAGTATATCGGTATATATTCTACATCCAAGGAGAACGTAAATATTAATAAATAATTTTTATGACCATGACTTGTTGGAAAACACCCAGAGGGTCGAGCACCTCTACCTATCTGGTGAGTAATTGACGACACTGTCAAAAAGCTTTAATAAATAACCTGCCGTGTAATTTTTTTTCTTCATGGATAGTATTTTGTAGCAAAAAAGTAATGATAAAAGCAATTAGGTACGCTCCACATAGTTGCGCGATATGACCGAGCCGTTGGATACCAACGCCCATCCCCCCCCCCCCCCCCCCCCACACACGAAAATAAATACAGTTGTTCATTCATACAAATAGCGAATGTAACCGAATGAGGGAGGGGGGGGGGGGCGTGGGCGGTGTAACCCTATTTGTCCCTACTGTCATGAACCTCAAGTCCCGGCTGAAGAAATATTCCAAGCAGATCGTCAAGGCATGGCTTCAGAGAAGGCATGCCTTGACGATGTGGCTGGAATATTTTTTTTCAATTAGGGTTTCGCTCATACATATTTACAAGGCAAAGTCATGTAAATACATTTCGGAACACGAGATTATTTTGACACGCTACTAGTTAAAACATGTAGTTGAAACTGAATGTTTTCTCTTTTTTGGGGCGGGGGTGGGGGTGGGGTGGAGGATTCTAGTGGAATTTCTCATTTGTCGGAAGTTAATGCAGTAACAGTAAAAATGTATCTACCCGGAGGAGGAGAGGGAGGTAATGGTGGGAAGTCTCTGTATGTGAAGTCCCCCATCCACGACCCCTGAGGAACGACTCTACAGTACAGTCGCCGTGGATTGGTCGTAATCCACGCGTGGGCAGTGATGTCCACGCATGCGATTGCCAGTCAATAAAAATCACCAGCAGCAAAATTTGAATTAATGAAGCACCGCGTTGTACCCGGTGCTTCATTAATTAAATATTTGATAATTATTCGCTTGGAATCTAATATTATTGCGTCGGTGGAATTTTTGCCCACCACTGGAGGGTGACCAGTCCGCGGCGGCTGAACTGTACCCGCAGGCACACAACTTGTAAAATATCTCCCCAGGTTTATTATGCACATTTCTCCCCCCCACCCCCCCCCCCCCCCCCCAGCCCCACTGCATGTGTAACATACGTCTGTCCAGGGTGAGATAGCAGGGAGAGACAGATTTATTACACACCCGTAGCTGTATTTGTCACGATCACATGGATTTTAGAGGCATGCGGTAATTTTAACCAGAAAGCTCTAGTGCGATCCGATAAAAAGTACCCTTCGCGTGCACAAGTTCTCTCGTTAGACTGGTTCTTATAGTTTGCAGCGTTCAGTGGAATATAACCAATGAGAATCATCGGCTAAACTTATCTGTCGGAATTACCGATTCTCATTACAAAATGGTTGATGCACAACTATGCTGAAAACTGTTGAAAGTCATGAAAGACACATGATCTCTGCCAAGAAATTGAACAGTGAAACTCAGCCTTTGCTATCGTTATTGAAAATCGAGGAAAACTTAATTATTTTTAGGCAAAAAGTCCAGTTGGGTTTGATATGCAGCCAACCACTAGTACAGTTCAACTTTGTTACAATGTTGCCCTCACCGCTGCGTGCTGCCGACGAGTCGACACGAGGCCTACTGTGTAACTGTAAATCCTATTCGATTCACACTTCTGCAATGGAGCAGCACGTTTGCCAACGCAAACATACTTTGAAGAGCATGTTCTCAGGAAGCAAGACAAAATCAATCTTGAAAACTGATTACCATGGCATCAAGCGGAAAAAAGACGGCGACACGCCGACAGCATCTGGAGATGATTGACTGCTAGTACATGCAGTTACTACTTAACTATCACCAATTCCACCCTCACTAGATGACCACTCCCTCCATACCCCCCCCCCCCCCCCCCACACACACACACACACACTAGCTGAATAAAGAAAATAAATTCGGTAGTTTACATTTGTGGAACCCATGTTTTTTACGTGCTAGTGGGTGTTGGGGCAACAGGTTTATTTTATTTTATTGTTTTGTGGGGGCAGGGGGGAAGGGCTTTTTTAGGGGGATATAGTATTGCTAAAATATGACTTTCTGGAGTTTGTACTAAGGAAATTAAAAAATGTTACCAGCTACCCACTATTGAAATTCTGAAAAGTCTTGAGTAGGGTGGGAATGAGACCACGAAGAGGCGAGGGGTGGTAAATACATGTGTTCTGATGAATGCAATATAGGCCTAATGTCAATTTTATGAGATGACTTCCATGAAATTCAAAAATAATTATTAGAATATTTAAAACAGACATATGACAATATTTTCCACACACAGATTGATATGTATTTTTAAATGACTAATTTAGGATTTTTGCTAGTATTTCTGTTTTATACAAGGATATTATTTTGTTTTAATTTAACACAAGTTGAATCGAATGTCACCTATGTGACTTAGCTACATGGGTGTATGAGGAGGGGAGGGGGTTGTAGCATTCTCACCCCCTTCACCAATAAGCAGCTAATTTTGCAGTTTTCATTGAAAGGGACTGATATTTTCAGAACAGATTGTTCAGAGGGAGGGGGTATTTTTTTTATAATTTTGGCAAATAGCAGGGCAGTGGGCAGGGCATTTTCATGGGCAAATTCGAGGCAAGGCCTGCATTTTGATTTTGAAACAAAAGTTCAGGGCAGCTTGATTGGTCAGCCCCCCATCCCCAAGAAAATGTTCTCCAAAAGCCTATCATTTTACTTTGTCACATTCTGTCAGTCCTCTTTAAAACTACTTACTGAATCAGAATGCAAATTCAGAACACCAAATTCCAAATTTAAGACTGACAAGATATTGGAACAGATACCAAGAAAAAAATATTGACAGAACCTTTCAGATAACAAACTGGTGAAGTATAGTACTAGGTACAAAACACTACAAAATAATGTAAACGTTAATCAATCTTTGAAAATATTATCAACCAAAATAAGTTGGAGCTTACTGGTGAGAACACCCCCCCCCCCCCCTTCCCCTTTCAGCCTCAGACTAAGACTGTTAGATACTGATTTCGTGAGCTTTCGAGTTTCAGAAAATGCTGTCAGGTTATAGATGGGTTGGGGGGGGGGGGGTAAAAAAGGTGTACGTAGAGACAAGACATGACATTTTCTTGCAGTTATCATGCAATATATTTCTCCCCTTTGTATATCTGGAGTAAATGTGGACAACCTAAAGCTTTCA